>JAWXYG010000011.1:7625000-8250000 GCA_034222035.1 Acacia crassicarpa
TTATGAATATTTTCTTTATTCTTTTTTATTTTAATATTAGGTTTGATGTTTAATATTTATTATTTTTTAACATGTTGATTTGATTCTATAGTTAGCCTTAATAATATTTTTATTCAGGGATTAATAATAATATTTTGGAGGTTCTTAATCAGGCTTCCCTTGCTCTTTTTTTTTTTTTTTTTTTACTGCAACAAAATAGAGATATAATAATCTTCAATTTTTCCGTGAAAGAAAAGCAAGATGACTTCAATTTGCCACCCCGGCCGGTGCGGTGGGGCCAAAAGTAAATGATAATGCAGGGCCAACAGACTTGAAAAGTGGGTCTTCTTCATGGGAGTGTAATACGGGGTTAAAAAAGGATGGTCCCACATATATAAGCTAACTTAATTATCCTCATGTTACGGGGTTCTTATTCATTTCTTGGTCACGACTCACGAGTCAGAGTCTAGCCTGGTCTCCACTTTGATTGTTTAACAATATAACCACAGAAAATAAATTCAAATGATCCTTATAATAATTTAAACTTATTCTTACAACTCCCACTCCTTGAGTACTAGGAAACATCATTGATCATAAGAAAATGATTCGCTTCATGGATTCTATCATGCCATTTCTGCTTCTTTGTCTTGTAATCCTTTTGTTTCCTAGAATCATCAAAGGACAGGTCATTTGTTCTGGCCCAACTTATTCCCCGAACAGCACATACCACTCAAATCTCAATCGCTTACTGTCTTCCCTTTCCTCAAACGCCATTCAAAGGGATGGATTTTACAACACTACCGTCGGACAAAACAGCGACTCCACCGTCTATGGCCTTTTTCTCTGCCGCGGGGACGCCACTGTCCCGGATTGTCAAGAATGTGTTTCCGATGCAATCAAAGACATCAAAATGCCTCAGAATTGCCCCAATACTACACAAGCCGTAGGTTGGTATGACAAGTGCATGATCCGATACTCCAATACGTATTTCTTCTCCATAGAGCAAGATAACCCCACGGGCATCGCGTACAACGTCGCCAACGCTACAGACCCCACCAGCTTTATGAAACTGGCGGTTGATACCCTGAGAGCGGTGGCAAAACAAGCGGCGTACGGCGGCGGCAGCAAGAAATTTGCAACTAAAGAAGCAAACTTTAGCGATTTTGAAACTATATATTCTATGGGACAGTGCACGCCGGATATATCTGCAGATGAATGTTATAACTGTCTGAGAAAAACAAGTGCAGAGTACCCGAGTTGCTGTTTTGGGAAGGTCGGTGGAGTAGTCCGTGCTCCCAGTTGTAATGTAAGGTATGAAGTGTACCCCTTTTATGGAGTGACTTTGCCGCGATCCCCACCACCATATCAACCACCGCCAGAGACCCCTTCCAATGGTAAGGAATTATAAGGTCATGCATGTTCTTGCTTTCTAATAGATGTATGGCATAAAAACAATATACTCCCTCCCATCAGAGTTAGTTGACATTTATTAAAATAAGTTAGATTAAAGTATTCATATGTATCATTTTTAAACAATCTAATTAGTCTGACTTATAAATTGATATAAGATATAATAATAAACAATATATTATATGATTAAATAATTTATTCTGTTTTTTAATCTCTCCAAAAAGTCAACTGGCTCTTCTATTGTGGACTAGAGGTATGTAATTATGAAAAATCAGAAAAATACATGAACTTTATGTTTCTTCTTTGTTCAGATAAAAGCAAGATTTCAGATAGGGGAAAGAACTCAGCTGGGACAATTATGGCCATAGTGGTTCCAACAGTGATATTTATATTGCTTGTCTCCCTCTGCTTCTTCTGCCATGTTAAAAGGAGAGCTAAAAAGAATGATTCCTCATTTCCCCAAGAAAGTGATGGTACGATAACGATCAGATTTCATTTCCAGATCCTAGTCCAACATAATTTTCACTTGTTGTGGATGTCAGGAAGTTTCTTTTGTTGAATAATATCTTGAATATAATTTACAATTACAATGAACACACACTTCAATTTTAGTTAACAGCTAAAGAAAGTTGGTCGTTAATTGATCCGTTTTTTCCTTTGGTTTATAGTTGACATTTATAGTGTAGCATCTCTGCAATTTGATTTGGCTGTCATCAAATCAGCCACGAACAACTTCTCTCCTGACAATAAACTAGGTCAAGGAGGATTTGGCGAAGTATACAAGGTACAAAAATCATTTCCAATTATAGAAATTGGAATTACTGATAAGGATATAAATTACTTATTTGTAAATGGTTTTTAATAATTGTTTTTTTTTTAAATTATTATTTCAGGGTATCCTATCTAGTGGACAAGAGTTAGCTGTCAAGAGGTTATCAAGTAGCTCCAAACAAGGTGTAGAACAATTTAAAAATGAAGTTGTTACTATGGCAAAACTTCAACATAGAAATCTTGTAAGGCTATTGGGATTCTGCTTGGATGCGGAGGAAAAGATACTCATATATGAATTTTTGCCCAAAAAAAGCCTAGATAGATTTCTCTTTGGTAAGTTTCATAGTTTTTTTATATTTTACATTTGTTAGCTACACATTAACTTATCCAATCATATAATCTTTACTGCAAATTGGGTTTAAACTTGAGTAAGCTAGGATGTGAATTTATATTTTATCTTATTATTTAAAATTGCATGTTGATCATACAGAACCTGGAAACAGAGGTGAATTGAATTGGTCAAAGCGTTATAAGATTATTGAAGGCGTTGCAAGGGGGTTGCTATATCTTCATGAAGATTCTCGACTCAAAATTATACACCGTGACCTCAAAGCTAGTAATGTATTGTTGGATGAAATTTGGAATCCAAAAATTTCTGATTTTGGTATGGCTAGGATTTTTGGAGTTGATCAATCCCAAGCAGATACAAGTAGAGTCGTGGGTACATAGTAAGTTAGTTAAATCAAATTCCATTTTCATGCAAATTGTTTTGTTTCATATTCTATAACGAATTAGACAGAAGAGATTATTGACATGTTTTATTTTGCAGTGGTTACATGGCTCCAGAATATGCCATGCATGGTCAAATTTCAGTCAAATCTGATATATATAGTTTTGGTGTCTTGACCTTAGAGATTATCTCGGGCAAAAAGAATACATCTTTCTACATATCAAGTGTTGCTGAAGACTTGTTAAGCTATGTAAGTAGATTACCAAAGTGAATAAGCTCAAATAGCAGCTAGGGAGATCAAAACCTTGTAAAAACTGATTACATATATAATTGTATTTGTAGGCTTGGAAGCTGTGGAAGAAAGGGACGCCATTAGAATTGCTGGATCCTAGTCTAAGAGATTCTTATTCAAGAAACCAAGTCATTAAATGCATTCATATGAGCTTGTTGTGTGTTCAGGAAAGCCAAGCTCTGAGGCCTACAATACAATCCATTTTGGTGATGTTAGGTAGTGAATCTGTGACCCTACCAGACCCTGAAGAACCAGCATTTTTTGTCGATCATAGTGGAATAGATTCAAACAAAGCCGCCATAATTGATGGAAATAGGTCCGATCAATCAACAAGTGGGTCTGTGCAATGGTCTGTGGATAAAGATCCGATTACTGACTTATACCCTCGCTAGTGCCCTTGTCTATTGTACTACTTAAATAATCAACTTAGTATTCTGGATATTGCATGTTTATTTGTCCATTGTTTACCTATAAAAGATTGTTCTTGGGAAGGTGTCAGGAAGGTGATTATTGTTGGAAGATATGCCCTTAGGGGCCAATCATTATACTTTAAACATTATTGTTATTTAAAGTATTTTTCCAATTTGTTATTATATCATTTGCATGTTTATTGTGATGACTGTATTCTTGGATGTATCATAAAGATTGTTCTAAATGTCTCTGGTTGGTCATCTATGCGGGAGCAAAGACAAAATAAGGCCAGTATGACTTTGATAAGGTATAGAGTGTAACGCCTCAATTTTAACACCCAAAAAACTTGGCCAAAGATACAAATTCATTTATACAGGGCCAAAATAAATCCAAAATAATATCAGAGTTTTCAAAATGCGGAAGTCTTATGGTCATGGCAAATAAAATAACATAGCATGAGCTTTCCATATGTGCCTTCCCTGATTTTGTAACATCCTGAATTTTGGACCTAAAGACTTGAAAACTAGCCTATTTTTGGAGGACTACTAGGCTCTACTTTTGAAAATGGCGAATTTTGAAACGGTATTTTGTGGGACGTGAATAGTATTTACTATTCACATATACGTATTTACTATTCACAAATACGTATTCACTTTTTATAAATACGGTATTTAATCGATATTTTGAGAAATATGAAAAGTATTTACTATTCACAAATACGTATTCACTTTTTATAAATACGGTATTTAATCGATATTTTGAGAAATATGAAAAGTATTTACTATTTACAAATACGTATTCACTATTCAAAAATACGGTATTCACTATTCCTAAATACGTATTCACTATTTGAAAATACGTATTTACTATTCATGCGGGACCCACGTCAAATTATTTCTCCTCTGCCAACACCCGTGAAGTTTGAAAAATTTTGCGCGCGGGACCCACTCAATAATAATAATATTATAATATAATATCTTATACTTTGGAAAACAATAGAAATAAAATTATTTCCAATAAACCGTGAATTAGGTTTTTAAAGTAAGGGTATATTATAAATAAGTGAATTTTTATCTCAGAGTGGGTTATCTCCGAAGTCATTTCCGTAATCGGCGGAATGATTATTTGAGATAGGTTGAACCGATATTTTGAAGCAGGACAGATAGTGGAACCTGTAGGAAATAAATCATAACTCAAAATCCTTGAACTAAGTAGTAAACAACTGCACATATTATGAATCAGTGAATTTTTGTCTAGAAGATGGTGTCACCCGAAGTAATTTCTGTAACCGTCAGTGTCCGACTTAAAATCTTCGGCAGGTTACGGAATATCCTAAATAGGATCAAAAATTTAGTTGACCCAGATATTTCTGAAGAGGAAAAATAGAACTTCAAGGCTGTGCTTCCGGATTCTTGAGAATTTCTAATATAACGCGATTAGAACACCGATCAGGGAATCTTTATAGGATAAATGCAAAAGAGTAAGAAAGTGTCATCGTCATGATGACGTCATCGATGACGTCATCGATGACGTAAGCAAATGGATTGGACGGTTGAGATGAAGCCATGTTTAAAGTCAAGATCCAACGGCCAAAATCTGACCTGATAAAGTATGAATAGTGTCATGCTTTTTCACTATAAATAGAGGCTTCATTTCTTCATTTTCTTCACACCAAACTCAGAGAACAACAGTTGAGTTTAAGAGAAGAGTGAGAATTCTTAGAGTTAGAGAGAGAGTTTAGAGTAAAGTTCTTGAAGCTGGAGAGAATGAGTAGGAACTTCAAGGGTAAGTTCTTTGGTCTCTAGTCTTAATATTTGGTAGTTTCTTTTGGTAATTATAGTAGAAATGCCAGATAGAGTTTTTCTGAGTATGCTCTGTGGCTGCAGCTTAGTCTGATCTGTCACATCAGAAAAGAATTATCCTTGGACAGTAAATATTATTTACTGGCACAGTAAAAAATATTTACCGGCACGGTAAAAATATTTTTACTGGTACTATTCACATGAATAGTGAATATCCAACATAGTTTCCGCAAATGCTGAAAATTAATGGTCACTGATAAAAATGATATTATAGGATATCCGAGGATTCCGGAGTCAGATTCAAAGGAAGTTTGGGGATACGTGAATAGTGCCGTATACGTGAATAGTGCCGTATACATGAATAGTGCCGTATACATGAATAGTAATTTACTATTCACGTGGAAGGAAGGTACGGACGCGTATTGTAACCTTAACTCTGATGCTTATGGTATGCTTATATGTGATAGATAGTCTGAAATTCTGTTTTTGAAAATTGATCATACACATACAACTTGATACGGGTTATAGTCTTGATAACGCCGTTATGTTTTCCTAGCGCTGAGGACACGGATGTACACCGTGGCACTGGTGAATAGTGCAGACTATAATAACATGCATATTGCAGTGGCTGTGTTATGTTATTATGTGAATATGAGAATAATGCATGTGATTATTGCTATTTTGACATGAATATCTGTCATACATATTTGATACATAAGCATGAGGTTAACCGTTACCTGAGGTTCAATGGGTATTGAACCTCAGCTCTTACTGTAGCTTCAGGATTTTCGGAGTGAACAGAAACAGAAACAAGGGTAAGCAGCAGGCAGAAGGACTAGCTGGAGAAAGTCCTGTAGATATGTATAGTCTTTCGAACTCTTTGTATCAACAAACCAGTACACTACAGTGGTTGAATATCAGTTACTTTGTATTTAAAATCATTTCGTTGCTCAACTCTGGTTAAATTATTTTGAACTCTGATCAAATAATTTCGAAAATGCTTTAGAAAAGTTGGGGTGTTACATTTTGGTATCAGAGCAGACATCCTGGCACGGAGTTAACTAAGTTACTCCAAACAGTCCGATATCTAGAAAGGGGTTTTGTGGTTGGCAATCAGTTTCCTTGAATTCGTCGAGCCTTCCACAAAAAACACCTGTCTAGTCGGATTGTCTGAGTAGCGGAGTTAGGTTCTAAGCTTTCAAAAGTGTTTTATCTGGTATGAACCCGACTCAGTTACAGTAAACCATTGGTGCCGAAGGTAGGGCCGAGTCTATGTGGATCAGCCAATCAGTCACCCTAGCACGGTGAGGCTCCCATGATAGACGCCTACCTGGCCAATCGGTTTGACTAACTAAGTTAGGCTCTAAGCCATGGTTTTAAAAGTATTTCGAAAAACAAGTACAAGTACTGATATAATACTGGTGTTGTGATACAAAAAGGACGTACACCCTAAGGAAAAGGGTTAAGAGATTAAAACCCTGATATAGAAAGGATGACATAGAATATGGTTTCTATTGTTGAACTTTAAGACTTTTGATATGGGAATTGGAGTCTAAGTTAAATCCCTGCCCAGAGTTTCAAGGGAAGTAGTACAGAGAAGTTGGTATGACTTAAGTTTTCCGGTAAACAATAACCTACTGTTTAGGTTTCCCTTGGATAGTAACCTATCGATTTAATGTCCTTGTCAAAATAATAACTTGTTAAGGTACCCTGAGAAGAAAATCCCTACCTTGTAGAGGCCAGACACCATGCGTGCAAAGGGGCGTGGCTCCGGGGACGAAGATCTTTTGATTAAGTCCTTGACGGTGGTGATCAATTGACAGAAGAGGGAAAGTACCCAGTAATTCTGGGGAGACAGTTATGTCATACTAGTGCCTATGAGAGTTGTAGGTACCCAGTAGTAAGTATACCAATATTAGTACCAAGAATCAATAGACATTATGAAGTTAATATTGCTTAGGCGAGAGAAATCTCAGAACTATGACCCCTGTGAGAGTGGGAACCCTGAGAAAATATGAGTGAGTTTTGCCTAGGTTCCAAATACCTAAGAGATAGTTCCTTAACAGAGCCATACGAAAGCTGGAAACCTCAGTAGCCACCAGGTTATGGTCTCAAGGTGGGACCAAGAACCATAGAGATGTTAGTGGCTAATAAATTCCCTTTAAAGTAAGTGGCTACCCGATAGGGAAAATTGAGTTAAGAATTATGCTTGGAGCTAAATAGAAAGTGAAAGTCCACAAATAGAATGACCCTAGATAAGATGGCAGACATAGAAACAACGGTTTATGAAACTACTAAAGGATAGGAACCTGTTAAGATTTGAGTTCTCATTATAATGATTCAAAGACGACCACTGGCGCTACTTATGGAAAGTTTAATCGGAGAAGGATACCTACGGGGAGTTCTGATATAGGAGGTTTACCTACAAGGATGCTAACCGGAAAAGCTGACTGGTCTGAGAAGACTGAGTGAAGCGCCGAGTAATGTGCCGTAGAGCAGAGCCACCGTGACGACGAACCGTAGAGTGGAGCCGCCGTGACAACGAACCATAAAGTAGAGTTACCAAGTGCATCGGTTCTCAAGGTATGTACATTATAATGAATCTCACATCGAATAGTTTCCTTAGAGTGAAGGTTTCAGTAATCTAGTATATTGTCATGAGTCGCTCCAGTGCTATATAGCACATATTGTGTTATAAGCTAGCAGAAGCCCACGGTTGTTAGACAACAAATACGAGAAGTGTCCCAAAAAGCTTGTGAAACCCGAGGATAACGGGCAAAGTTTGGAATAGCCAGATGAGTTAAGTAGAACAAACTAAGCATTATACATATGGTTTGAGTAGTCAAGAACAAAGGTCCAGATGTATGTAGTTAGTAATGACCTTCTAATGTTAGTTGTCTGATTCCTAAGTAAGGTTTTAAAAAAATTGAATTTTTGAACTTACCAATGCACCTGCTATTTTGAAATTTTCGGAGTTTACTTTCAAATTTGTGAAATCGAGTTTTCAAATGAAATATTTTTCAACAGAATTTGAGACCACAGTGATGGTCATGATGTTGTCTTGTACAAACGGTTTTGTTAGAACCCAGAGTTTGAAACTGAGTTTTTAACTATGTTGTGGTAAAGTCAGTACAAAACTGGAAGGACAGAAGCTGTTGTAGATGTACACAGTTTGCTGGGTCTTGCTAGATGTTTTAAAATGTTTGAAATCGCTGGCCTTTGATAAATGTTCTTTTTTGAACAAAAAGTTTTGGAGGGATTTTGGTTTGAGAAAATGGAAATCGCACCAGCAGTGAACGCACCCAATCCATAACATTTCGCCTAGGGCGTATGTTTTGATTAGTAAAACCTGACTGTCTATGACTGGACTGAGTTCCGCTAGATAGGATTGCTACTTTATGTGCCAGTGTGAACACTGGGTCTCCTGAGAGAGGGGCGGAGGTTCTCCCACATTGTTGATAGTACTGTTGAGACTGGATTTGAGGATTGGGGTAAGGCGCTTACTGTACCAAATGGTTAAAATGATGGTGTGTACTCTCAATTGTAAAATTTTGTGAAATAAATTAGCTCCCTCAAAGATATGTGCCGGTAATAAAAGTTTTTGAAAATGATCCGGCAGTGAAAAATGTTTTCACGAATTTGTGATGGCAGCGATTAAGTTTAAAAATGTTATAGCACTATTACTTTGTGGTATAGTGCGGATTGTGAAATGTACTGAAACCACGGAAAATTTTTCATGTTTGAAAATTTGAAAATGAGACAAGAAAATAATTTTGGGTAGCAATGACATGATTGTCGACGCTATCGTGTTGAAAAGAAAAGCAGTGTAATTGGGAATTATGGTACAGGAACAGCAACTATTAGAAAGGTCTGGAATACTAAATAGTTAAGTCAATTAATAGCTGTCAGCTATAGTGTTGAGTAAGTGAAAGTAATTCGAGAACTTGAATGGGAAAGACTCAGATGAAATTGATGAGCAGATGCGGAAGGCCAATATGTGTTAAGCCGATAGGCTAAATAAATCAGGCAGTGAGGCCTGTGTAACCGAGTACTGTGAGAATAGATCAGCAAGTCCTGTAATTTAGTACTATACCTGGGTATAAGATTGAGACATTGAATAGTAGGATGCGTGCTATTTAAGTTTGCATAATGAAGGAATAGACTAGAGGTCTAGATAACCTTTTGATTTTATATTGTCAAATTTCGAGGACGAAATTTATTGAACGGGGGGAGAATTGTAACATCCTGAATTTTGGACCTAAAGACTTGAAAACTAGCCTATTTTTGGAGGACTACTAGGCTCTACTTTTGAAAATGGCGAATTTTGAAACGGTATTTTGTGGGACGTGAATAGTATTTACTATTCACATATACGTATTTACTATTCACAAATACGTATTCACTTTTTATAAATACGGTATTTAATCGATATTTTGAGAAATATGAAAAGTATTTACTATTCACAAATACGTATTCACTTTTTATAAATACGGTATTTAATCGATATTTTGAGAAATATGAAAAGTATTTACTATTTACAAATACGTATTCACTATTCAAAAATACGGTATTCACTATTCCTAAATACGTATTCACTATTTGAAAATACGTATTTACTATTCATGCGGGACCCACGTCAAATTATTTCTCCTCTGCCAACACCCGTGAAGTTTGAAAAATTTTGCGCGCGGGACCCACTCAATAATAATAATATTATAATATAATATCTTATACTTTGGAAAACAATAGAAATAAAATTATTTCCAATAAACCGTGAATTAGGTTTTTAAAGTAAGGGTATATTATAAATAAGTGAATTTTTATCTCAGAGTGGGTTATCTCCGAAGTCATTTCCGTAATCGGCGGAATGATTATTTGAGATAGGTTGAACCGATATTTTGAAGCAGGACAGATAGTGGAACCTGTAGGAAATAAATCATAACTCAAAATCCTTGAACTAAGTAGTAAACAACTGCACATATTATGAATCAGTGAATTTTTGTCTAGAAGATGGTGTCACCCGAAGTAATTTCTGTAACCGTCAGTGTCCGACTTAAAATCTTCGGCAGGTTACGGAATATCCTAAATAGGATCAAAAATTTAGTTGACCCAGATATTTCTGAAGAGGAAAAATAGAACTTCAAGGCTGTGCTTCCGGATTCTTGAGAATTTCTAATATAACGCGATTAGAACACCGATCAGGGAATCTTTATAGGATAAATGCAAAAGAGTAAGAAAGTGTCATCGTCATGATGACGTCATCGATGACGTCATCGATGACGTAAGCAAATGGATTGGACGGTTGAGATGAAGCCATGTTTAAAGTCAAGATCCAACGGCCAAAATCTGACCTGATAAAGTATGAATAGTGTCATGCTTTTTCACTATAAATAGAGGCTTCATTTCTTCATTTTCTTCACACCAAACTCAGAGAACAACAGTTGAGTTTAAGAGAAGAGTGAGAATTCTTAGAGTTAGAGAGAGAGTTTAGAGTAAAGTTCTTGAAGCTGGAGAGAATGAGCAGGAACTTCAAGGGTAAGTTCTTTGGTCTCTAGTCTTAATATTTGGTAGTTTCTTTTGGTAATTATAGTAGAAATGCCAGATAGAGTTTTTCTGAGTATGCTCTGTGGCTGCAGCTTAGTCTGATCTGTCACATCAGAAAAGAATTATCCTTGGACAGTAAATATTATTTACTGGCACAGTAAAAAATATTTACCGGCACGGTAAAAATATTTTTACTGGTACTATTCACATGAATAGTGAATATCCAACATAGTTTCCGCAAATGCTGAAAATTAATGGTCACTGATAAAAATGATATTATAGGATATCCGAGGATTCCGGAGTCAGATTCAAAGGAAGTTTGGGGATACGTGAATAGTGCCGTATACGTGAATAGTGCCGTATACATGAATAGTGCCGTATACATGAATAGTAATTTACTATTCACGTGGAAGGAAGGTACGGACGCGTATTGTAACCTTAACTCTGATGCTTATGGTATGCTTATATGTGATAGATAGTCTGAAATTCTGTTTTTGAAAATTGATCATACACATACAACTTGATACGGGTTATAGTCTTGATAACGCCGTTATGTTTTCCTAGCGCTGAGGACACGGATGTACACCGTGGCACTGGTGAATAGTGCAGACTATAATAACATGCATATTGCAGTGGCTGTGTTATGTTATTATGTGAATATGAGAATAATGCATGTGATTATTGCTATTTTGACATGAATATCTGTCATACATATTTGATACATAAGCATGAGGTTAACCGTTACCTGAGGTTCAATGGGTATTGAACCTCAGCTCTTACTGTAGCTTCAGGATTTTCGGAGTGAACAGAAACAGAAACAAGGGTAAGCAGCAGGCAGAAGGACTAGCTGGAGAAAGTCCTGTAGATATGTATAGTCTTTCGAACTCTTTGTATCAACAAACCAGTACACTACAGTGGTTGAATATCAGTTACTTTGTATTTAAAATCATTTCGTTGCTCAACTCTGGTTAAATTATTTTGAACTCTGATCAAATAATTTCGAAAATGCTTTAGAAAAGTTGGGGTGTTACAGATTTCCCTACTAAATCATTTACCTGAAAAAAAATAAACAAAGTAACCGTAAGATCCAAAGATCCCCGTAACCATTGGTTATTCAGAAATATACATGCAAACCAAGAACGAGAACATATTTATAAATTCACAATAATTAAAATATATGCCTTTATATAAAAACCTTTCACAAAATAGTTCTCGACTCGGTTACCAAAACTCTCTCCCAAAAAGGGTTCCAAAAACATCATAATTTATTTTCCAATAATTCACAAGAGATCTCACAATATAAAATATGTCAATGATGAATCGATCACCCTTATTACTCTGACCACCTCTTATAACCGTTGACTGGAGCAATCTAACACATAACTCATCTCTCATCAAAACATATCCATTACTCATAACTTCAACATGGCTCCCCTCCTTGTAATCACAATTAAGGAGGTGTCAAACTGAACCCGGTTAAAAGAAAAGTGATACCAAGGGCTCCAAGAATATCCAATCTCATCAAAACAACATTATTAGATTTCAAATCAAGCCTTCCATAGGTACAACAAATCCCAAAACAGTTAATATATATACATATATACATTTGACAAGTATATAAAAGAATAACCAAGGTTACCTCAATTCCAAGCTTATTTTACCAATACTTCAATACTCTCAATTTACCATCACCAAATAATTCAACCTCAGATCATACCATCATTCTTCATTCCTTCCTTCTCTCTCTCTCTTTTCCTCTCTCTAAGTAGCTCTAGGAGTTGTGAAGAATGAAATGAAATGAAAGGTCTATTTATAGTTGGAAAATGGGTCTTTAAGTGTAATTTTCATCTCTGGGTCGTTTTACGTAATTTACCCAAAATTATAAAAAGAAAACTTTCCCGTGACTCTTAGCCGCCCTGTGAACCTTTTTTAAAAAATTTAATAATATTTTAATATTTTAATAATATAATATAATATATATTATTTTATTATTATAATATAATATTATTATTTAAATAATAAATTATTATTGAGTGGGTCCCGCTGACAAAATTTTCAAAGTTCACGAGAGTTTTGTGTCGGCAGAGGAGAAATAATTTGACGTGGGTCCCACATGAATAGTAAATACGTATTTTGGAATAGTAAATACCGTATTTTTAAATAGTAAATACGTATTTGTAAATAGTAAATACTTTTCATATTTCTCAAAATATCGATTAAATACCGTATTTATAAAAAGTGAATACGTATTTGTGAATAGTGAATACTATTCATGTACGTATTTGTGAATAGTAAACACTATTCATGTCCAAAAAAATACTAATTCTAAATTCATTTTCAAAAATAGGGTCTAATAGTCCTCCAAAAATAGGCTAATTTTCTAGTCTGTAGACTCAAAAATCAGGATGTTACATAGAGATACAAATCAAAGTCTTAAGTACTTGTAAGAATACAAGGTCAAAACCGCTACAAATGAATAATTTTGTAGCAGTTTTCAGCCAAAGAGAACAAGAGTAAATATCTCACATTCTCTCAAGCTCACTTCAATATACCCATTTCCTTTCCGTTCGTAACTCTCTCAATAACCTTCCACAATATCTTTAAACATGGCCGGTTCAAATAACTCCCTTCCAATTTCTGGCTCATACAATCCTTTCTTTCTTGAAGCTTTACTTCATGACAATCAGTCTAACATGTTGGCTGACTTGTCTGACAATGTACCATTCTCGTATTCTTCTTTACTTCCTCAGAATCCCTTAGATGTGAATGTTCCTCCTTTTGCCTCAATGATTCACGTTCCTCATTCCCCTCCAAGGATCCAAGATTCTATCCCTATGATTACCAACAAAGAAGAATCTGAAACAGGTCCATCAAAGCGGCCTGTTAAGATATGTCGTAATATGGCAGAACTTATGGAGTCTTCAAAACCTTCTCAACCAAGGAATACTGCTTCTGGCCTAGCCAAGACTTCTAACCCATTCTCATGTGGTTGCTGCCATGTTCTATGGGAAATCATTCATACCAATGGACTTCAATATCATAAACTTGAAGTTCATGGGAGGATTGGTATGATATGCCACGCTGTCTTTCACCAGGACGTACAAGAAGGTTCTTCCAGACCTCAAATGTATGATTTCGGTAAGAAAAATTTAGAAGGAGTAAAATGTTTTCTAGAAGATTATTGTTTGAATCAAAACTCTTTAGGGTATGTCCTAGTGTCAGATCCCCTATTAGCCTACTATGAGGCCCTCTGTGTTGGTTTGGAATGGACTAAAAATCAAAATGAACTCCCTAATAGTTCATTTCCAACCAATACAAAAAATATATCCAATAAAGGAAAAGAGCTCGTGGTTGTAAATAATAATCCTTCAGTCCCCATACCTAGTCATTCATACCGATCAAGAGCTGAACAAAATATTAGGAGTGAATCAATGTCAATAGATGATCTTAGAGACTTCTTCCATTTACCTCAACAAGAAGCGGCTAGACAAGTTCGTCTATGTAAAAATATTGTAATGAAAATATGCCATAGGGAAGGAATAAAGCATTGGCCTTATGTAAAAGTTCGAAGCACTATGAAGCAAATAGCTAGATTGAGAAGAATAATGTCTCCTGATGATCCTCTCTCAAGAGCAGCCGCTCAGAAAGAAATTAATAGACTTAAACTTGAGATGATCGAAGCTTGTGGTGGGATTGTACCAACTGTTGCTCTCGATGCTTGAAATAATATAGTCTACTCTTCTTAGCCTTCTTGCTAATGTTTGTAATCTCTATTCAAGGATTCATAAGGATTTTCAAGTTTTCCCACCAAACTCAACTTAATCTATTTAATTCAAACTTAAGCAGGCCATTCTAACTTATTGTCAAAACCTACATTCTAGTTGAACTTCTAAATTTTGAGCATACTTTCTACTTTAATTCCAACTTGTCACTCAAAATTATTCATGTATCAACATAGATTCTATTCATGTATATGGTACTATTAATGTATATGGTACTATTAATGTATATGGTACTATTCACGTTTACAGTACCATTCACATCATCCAAACTTTCTAGCCAAATGCCAGAATCTCTGCTCTGATACCAAACTGCAACACCCGTCCCTAATATGCCTTTATTTATCAGAGATTAAGCGCACAAGCATCGAAGTAGTTTGGACAACTTGATTATGAAATAAAAATTCTCTAAAATTAACTTAGTTTGAAAATCTAAGGATAAAATTTTTTTGTGATTTGAATCTAACCCATAGTGGGTTGTTAACACAATAATCCAAAGTAGACAAATGATTAACGATTAAAATATAGTCTATATATTCATAAATTTCCAATAGTTCCTTCTGCTGTAACCCTTACAGTTGCATCTTTCCTTTTGATCTCGATCCACTACCTGTTTCTAGGGATGTCCAAAAAACCCGAGGTCCAGTCTGACCCGTCCTGACCCGGTCTGACCCGACCCGGTCTGCCTTGAAAAAAAACTGGTCCGAGACACTTTGACCAGACCAGACTGGTCTGCTCGGGCTGGACCGGACTTCGTGCCAAGGGCTCAGACCACTTGGACTGGTCCGGACCGAATATATATCTTTTTTTTTATTTTTTGCTTTTTTTTTACACCACCAGCCCACCTCAACTTTGGATAACAAAAATTTCCAGCAAAAAAAAATAACGACACTCACAATATTCGATGTTCATAAGAATAGCTTAAATTGAATACCCAAATCGGTTTCCAATTTCCATCAAAAGTATGAACTTCTTTCATATATACAAATATACAATAGAATGAGGGGAAAAAAAAATCATAACTCCGTTCAGGTTTCTTCAAAAAGAATAGAGATAGAATAGAGATATCAGAGAAAGAATGAACTTCTTTCAAAAATAGGCTTTTAACCTGATCTGATCTTCGTTGTTCCCACTTTCCACCGATCTTTCCTTTCTTTTCACAGATCTAAAGCTCCATCGCTCTTTTCTCACACAGATCTGATCTCCGACACAGGCGGCGTTCCACATCTTCGGCTCTTCCAACCGTTGCCGCTAGCTACACCCTCGCCGACGTCGCCAAAGCCAATCAGCTCCTCCTTTTTTTGATAGAGAGAGAGAGAGCAAGGGAAGAAAGAGAGAGAGGGAACGGAGTACGAGAGGGAGCAGAGGCCAGAGAGCGAGGGAAGAGATGAGTGGGGGAATTTTTTTTTTTTTATTTGCTCAGAAAGTGGGGAAAAAAGTTGGGAATAGCCGAATAGGGATGGGGTTGCTTTTTGAGAGGAAGGGACCACACGTGAAGAGATAAGATGAGTGGGGAAAAAGGTTGGGAATAGGAATGGGGGTTGCTTTTTGCACGTGATGTGGCAGGAAAAAGTAGGAAAAAAAAAAGGAAGACCTAGACTGCCTGGACCAGTCCAGGCAGTCTACCGGATTGGTCTGGTCCAACCCGAACTCGGGTTGGTGTTGGACCAGACCAGACCTCGGGCTGGAAAATCCAGCCCGAGGTTCTACCTGGACCAGACCTTAGGTTGGGGTCAAACCCGGTCCAGTCTGGTCCATGGACATCCCTACCTGTTTCTTTCATGTGATCTGGAGTTCAAACAAATGAACCCCAGGGGTAATAGTTAATCTCATATGCAAATATGAAATGTAAATAACAGTATAACACATGTAAAAGTATAGAATAATTCACAGTAAACAAGTCGCACCGTAGCCGCAGTTAACCAAGGACATCAGCCCTTTAGGACACGCAGCCCTATGAGACCGCAGCCTCAAATCCATAACTAGGATACATACATGCAAATTATCTAGCAACCATGATCAGTCATAAATGAAATACATACATACATGCTAATAAGATAATAGTTACTCACCTCAAACTTGAATCCGTAATTTTGTCCAGAGGTGTTGGAATCAGTAGAGGTATCAAGGTATGCCTAAAAACGTTCATCATTGTCATTAATCACTTCTTGTATAGCAAAGTAACTAACTACGCGAATTATTTTTAAAGGATTAAAAGTGGTTCTTAATCCCTAAGATTCCCTTAGTTTCCTTACTTTCAAATTTAACTTAAAATTCACAGAATTTCCATTATACTTTGAAAATTCATAATTAATTCTCCAAACCTTTATTTGGGGTGATTCAAATTTGTATTCAAATTTCTGTAAGTCTAGTTTAAGGGAAAAATAGTCATCAAAACAATTTATGACTATATAATTCCCAAGAATTCAAAAAGTAGATGTTACTTAAATCTGAAACAGGATTTTTCCTGATTTTCTGAAAAACTTTGCAAAAATCATAATTAATTCCAAACAAATCGAAATGAGGTTCTACAAAATTCTACCTAACCCTTGATATGTCTATTAATAATGGCATAAACTTGAAATCTCTGGATCATTCCCAGTTTTAAGTCTTCTCAACACTGTTCAGATTGTAACTCCAGAAATAAGGCTTAACTTCAAAAATTTATATCTCCCCGAATATAGATCCAAAAGAGGCGTATTACCTGTCAAATTAAAGCTCTGTGTGTCTCCTACACATCTGGAAAGTTTCATAATTTTTAAAAATTGTTTACTTTTTTCGAAATGCAATGTCATAAAACTGTCTCCAGCATCTTTCCAAAACGTTACCAGATTCATAACTCAACTTCCAAAACTCATAACTAGAGTTATAGACCTCCGTTGTAGGTGATCCAAAGCTTATATTAAACCTTAAGGAGAGTAATTTCTCCTGTAAAAATTTCAGAGACAAACTCAAAGGTTTACTATCCCAAAATGGAGCCCAAAAATTACTGTTCATTTCTGGAAACAGAAATTCCCCAGTGTTCATGGTTCAACTTTGAAAAATCATAACTCCCATTATACACGTCTGTTTTGGCTGTTCTTTTGCTCGTTTTGAAATGTAAGATGTCTACTATTTACTGCCAAAATTTCATGATAAAACTCAAACTTTTTCCTACGAAACAGATTCAAACAAAGACACTCTGTTTTTAGCCCGAAAAACAGAGGTGTTTCATTTTAGTTTCTTTCTTCTTGATTAAATAGCAAACCCAGCACCCTATGACCATGGAAAACTAGAAGGAAAAGGCTCAAAGAACTTACCTAATCAATACTCAAACTTGCATGCAACATGAGTGCTGTTTCTGCCTTTGTTTTCCTTCACCTATGCTCTCTCTTGTTCTTAGTTATGCTCTTATTTCTAACTTCTGCATTTTCTCTATTTCTCACTCTCTTCTGTGCTTTGGCTGAAGCAATGGGAAGGAGGGGTGATGTGTGTGGATGCATCTCTCATTTATATAGGGTGAAAGAGAGAGTTTGCTGAACGTATACGTGTTGTTGATATGTTCCAGCATTTTCCCCATAGCTTCCTTCTTCAATTTGTGTGTGTCTTTACATTGAGGGAAGGAAAGTGTGTGTGTTGAATTGTTTGAAAATAGCCAATGTAATAGACAGGTGATACGAGACTCCAAATAAAATGAGAAGCAGCGTATGTTGTCATGAAAATAACGTAGCCAAAGATAATGAGAGAGCAGAGAAATTTCCATCCGGAAGTGCATGTCGTGAGTTTTGTATTGAGAGAGGGAAGAAATTGTGTTGTGAGGCCCACTCAAAAATAATCCCCAATTGTCCTCTACAAGGCTTTTATTTGCACCTGGTATTTTTCTATACTAAGTTGCAAATATTAAATAAATTTTAGAGATAATAAGTTCTCAATCCCATATAGGATACTTCTTTCTCAATTAGCTCCTTTTAACAATAAAATATTGACGTTAAAATTCCTAAGCCAATATTTATTATCTTAATAATTAAGAAAATAAGCCTTGAATTTCAATAATTACTCATATAGTCATTCAGACCAAATTTTCATCATGTATACGTGAATAATAAATATATATATGTGAATAGTAAATTACTATTCATAGTCCCAAAATATATTGATCCCAAATTTGTCACATTCAAATACTGGGTTTAGTAGTCTTCCAAATATAGACTATTTTCCAAGTCTTTAGCCCCAAAATTCGGGACATTACAGGGGAGACACGAGCACCGAAGATCAGCGCCGATGGAGCTGGTACCGCCGAGGAATCTCAAAGTCGAAGACAAGGGAGACATGAGCACCGAAGATCAGCGCCGATGGAGCTGGTACCGCCGAGGAATCTCGGAGTCGGAGATAGAGACCAAGCCGGAGACAGAGACTGGCGACTAGGTTAGGGTTTTCGAAATGGGGAAAAAGGAGACTGAACTGAAATGTCGGGGTCGAGGACTTGGGGTGGGAGAGCAGGAGGTTGAATGGGAAATAAAATTTAGGGTTAGGGTAGAAGTAGCAGGTGTCATTTAAGGAGGAATAATTTTTTTTTTCTGAAGGCTATATATAAAATTTTAATAAATATTAATTTTATCTGGGTAGGATCGGGCTCTCTGGTCGTTTACCTTAACCCGGAACCTGGTCCTCAGGTCAGACCCGGGCCTATCCAAAACTATCCAGGTTTTTTTACACTGTTTTTGAGTTGGATCGGTCAATGACCGGGCCGGGTCAAGTTTGCCGGATTTTTTGAACACCCCTAGTGATGATCTAGCTGACGTTGCTAAATGTTTTAAGTAAAAGACAATAACGAAGACCCGAAAAGTGGGTCTTCATTGTCGTATGGGGCTTAAAAAGTCATGGTACAAGATTAATGTTGTGTGGTTTGTATTCAAAGTTCTTTGAACCGAAAAATAATTGGTCGCTTTACATTTCCACTTGCAGAAAGTAAAATGGGCTTTTGAATATTCAAAAAGCCTGTCTTACCAACAAACCTCTATGAAGATAAACACATTTTCTTGCATTTTTTGTTGGCGGCAATAAGATTGCAATCAGTAAGATGTCCCCTCTCGCTAATTTTCAAAGATTATTCCTAGGATTTAATTTTTTTCTCCCCACCGAATAATTGCATACATGCTGAAAATTCTTATATGTGACTAGTTTTAGCACAAAATTCCATTAGTGACTACTATTTTTTTCTACAAAGAAACCAAAATGATATTATTGTTTTGAAGATATCAGTTATGAGATTGACATGAAAATATCTTATGTATGACTAATAAATTAGCTTTATCACTAACAAGCTAAGTTGTTGGTTGATGTGGTAAGGGGTTTCACTCTTTTAAGGACAAGACTATAAGTTCAAGTCTTAGGAAGTGCACTTGATGATATTGGGAGAGTTAAGAGCTCTTTACCCTCTAAATCTCGAAAAGGAAACTCTTGATCATATATATATATATATGTAAAAGAATGTAGCTTTATCGGTTGGCACTATGAGAGGACAGTGATATTTAATTAAGGGTTAAGGGACAATTTTGCCACGGAGGTATAAAAAAATGGAGTAATTTTGCCACAACTGTTATCTTAATTAAATTTGACCGTTAGTTGATAAAATTTGTTGAATTGATAGTCCATATATCATCTACATCATTTTTCTTAAGGATTAAATTTGCCCCCAAAATTTTAAATCTAACTTTTTAGAAAAAATAAAGTAGATGACTCATGAGCTTTTGGCGCAAATCTGCATCTTAACAAAAATAACATGATGACATGTAGAATGTCAATTCAGTATATTTGATCAATTAATTGTCAAAATTAACTGGAATAATAATCAGGGTAAAATTCACAACTTTTTTCTACATCTAGGGTAAAATTGCCCCTTGGTAAGAACTTTTGAAACAAAAATATCCCTTAACCCTTTAATTTAATCACAGAAACTGTTACTGATGACTAACAGTAGCTTTAGCTTTGAAAGAGATTTGTGCTGAAGAATTCAATATTCAACAACGATAATAGAGGTAAATGAGGTGAGTCTATGGCCATATCATGCTGTCTATAAAGGAGAGAGGCATCCGGAAGGAAGTGTCCAATAAACGAAGACTTGGAAAAGTCAGTCTTCTCTGTCTCATATATTTACTCCACTCATGTCAACTTTAAACAGATCGACCTCCAAATTTAAATAAATCAAAATTTGTCTCCACATTTTACACACTAACATAATCTAATCTAATATATTTCTTTTTTAATGTTTTGAAATTAATATATATGTATATACTGAACCAGCTACCCGTGCAATATTGCATGGGTTTCTTCTTCTTCTTGTTTTTTTTTTAAGTTATGCCTATTAAATTATTTTCTAAAATAACAAAATATGCAACCTAATAGTATACGCTAGGCCTGAAATGTAATGGAGAAAATTACAAAGGCTTTCCCTGACCTTTTTTGGGGGAGAATTTCATTAAATGACGACAAGACTAAATTTATTTCACTTAAGGATTAAAACATTATGAAATTTTTTTGTTGGACCAAGGGCCTAAATAAAAATGAGTTTTGTAGGTAAAAAGGCAATAATGCCCCTTGCTGAATCTTCAGCGACAATTGGCCGGAGCTCTAACCACTGGAAATTAGTGTATTACGTTGTTCGTATGAGGATTTTACTTGTTCGCGAAGAGTTGCACGCTTGTTCATGATTCTACTTTACAAGAACAAGTCTGGAACTCTTCATGAATAAATGGAATTATCATATGAACAACACATAAGTTTTTCAGTAGTAGGCTCCGGCTGGTAATGGCCACTCTGGCCTAGTGGCAACTAGTGACGAACCACCAAAGCTCCGGCAGCAACTAAACCTCTAAAAAAAGATAAAGAAAGGGATATTATGATCTTTTAACCTACAAAACTTATTTTCATTTTGGTCGTTAGTAAAATTTCAAAATATTTTAATTCA
This sequence comes from Acacia crassicarpa, assembly GCA_034222035.1. Taxonomy (NCBI): domain Eukaryota; kingdom Viridiplantae; phylum Streptophyta; class Magnoliopsida; order Fabales; family Fabaceae; genus Acacia; species Acacia crassicarpa. The sequence goes on from JAWXYG010000011.1 coordinate 7,646,665, forward strand.
TAACTGAATTAAATTTAGTATTTTAGTCCTTTAATGAATTTTTCCCTTATTTTTGTCCCTCAATTTTCCATTTCGCCCCCATTATAGATTTCTCTTCATTCTTTGCCAACCTGTCATTTCTCTTCACTTGATAAGTTGTACTGGTAGCTTTTCTTACTCATGTAACATGATTGACGTTCAGTGGGTGGCATTCATAACTTGTCATCGCTCAGTCTGCGTCAATCCCGCCCCGAGCCCATAGTGTCTGGTCCCCACTTAAAAAAGGGTTTCACAATTAGAAGGTGTAACATCCTGAATTTTGGACCTAAAGACTAGAAAATTAGCCTATTTTCGGAGGACTATTAGACCCTATTTTTGAAAATAAATTATAACTCAAAATCCTTGAACTAAGTAGTAAACAACTGCACATATTATGAATCAGTGAATTTTTGTCTCGAAGATGGTGTCACCCGAAGTAATTTCTGTTACCGGCAGTGTCCGACTTAAAATCTTTGACAGATTATGAAATACCCTGAATGAGATCAAAAATTCAGTTAACCTAGATATTTCAAAAGAGGAAGAACAGAACTTCAAGGCTTTGCTTTTGGATTTTTGAGATTTTGCAAAAGATCTCGCGATTAGGATACCGAACAGGGAATTTTATCAGTATTTTATTAAAATAATATTAAACCAAAATGTGCAGCACCTCGTTTTATATTTTAGGGAAAATTACGTAAAATGACCCAGAAGAAAGAAATTACGCTTAAGGACCCATTTTCCAACACTATAAATAGAAGCTTCATTTCTTCATTTTCTTCACACCAAACTCAGACCACAATGGTTGAGTTTAAGAGAAGAGTGAGGATTCTTAGAGTTAGAGAGAGAGTTTAGAGTAAAGTTCTTGGAGTTGAAGAGAAGGAGCAAGAATTTCAAGGGTAAGTTCTCTTGTTCTTGAGTTTTAGCTTTTAGTTTTGGTAATTTGTACCTGACATGCCTATAGAGTTTCTTCTGAGTATGCTCTGTGGCTGCAGCTTAGTCTGATCTGTCACATCAGAAAAGAATTATCCTTGAGCAGTAAATATTATTTACTGGCACAGTAAAAAATATTTACCGGCACGGTAAAAACATTTTTACTGGTACTATTCACATGAATAGTGAATATCCAACATAGTTTCCGCAAATGCTGAAAATTAATGGTCACTGATAAAAATGATATTATAGGATATCCGAGGATTCCGGAGTCAGATTCGAAGGAAGTCCGTATACGTGAATAGTACCGTATACATGAATAGTGTCGTATACATGAATAGTAAATTACTATTCACACCGAATGGAGGTACGGACGCGTATTGTAACCTTAACTCTGATGCTTATGGTATGCTTATATGTGATAGATAGTCTGAAATTCTGTTTTTGAAAATTGATCATACACATACAACTTGATACGGGTTATAGTCTTGATAACGCCGTTATGTTTTCCTAGCGCTGAGGACACGGATGTACACCGTGGCATTGGTGAATAGTGCAGACTATAATAACATGCATATTGCAGTGGCTGTGTTATGTTATTATGTGAATATGAGAATAATGTATGTGATTATTGCTGTTTTGACATGAATATCTGTCATACATATTTGATACATAAGCATGAGGTTAACCGTTACCTGAGGTTTAATGGGTATTGAACCTCAGCTCTTACTGTAGCTTCAGGATTTTCGGAGTGAACAGAAACAGAAACAAGGGTAAGCAGCAGGCAGAAGGACTAGCTGGAGAAAGTCCTGTAGATATGTATAGTCTTTCGAACTCTTTGTATCAACAAACCAGTACACTACAGTGGTTGAATATCAGTTACTCTGTATTTAAAATCATTTCGTTGCCCTACTCTGGTTAAATTATTTTGAAAATGCTTTAGAAAAGTTGGGGTGTTACATTTTGGTATCAGAGCAGACATCCTGGCACGGAGTTAACTAAGTTACTCCAAACAGTCCGATATCTAGAAAGGGGTTTTTTGGTTGGCAATCAGTTTCCTTGAATTCGTCGAGCCTTCCACAAATACACCTGCCTAGTCAGATTGTCTGAGTAGCGGAGTTAGGTTCTAAGCTTTCAAAAGTATTTTATCTGGTATGAACCCGACTCAGTTACAGTAAACCATTGGTGCCGAAGGTAGGGCCGAGTCTATGTGGATCAGCCAATCAGTCACCCTAGCACGGTGAGGCTCCCATGATAGACGCCTACCTGGCCAATCGGTTTGACTAACTAAGTTAGGCTCTAAGCCATGATTTTAAAAGTATTTCGAAAAACAAGAACAAAGTACTGATATAATACTGGTGTTGTGATACAAAAAGGACATACACCTTAAGGAAAAGGGTTAGGCTCGGGAAGTTAAAACCTTGATGGCATAGAATATGGGTTCTGTTGTTAAACTTGAGGACTTCTGATATGGGAATCGGAGTCTATATTGAATCCCCGCTTAGTGTTCAAGGGAAGCGGAACAGAAAAGTCAGTACGACTTAAGTTTTCCGGTAGACAGTAACCTACTGTTTAGGTTTCCCTTGGATAGTAACCTATCGATTTAATGTCCTTGTAAAAATAGTAACTTGTTAAGGTACCCTGAGAAGAAAATCCCTACCTTGTAGAGGCCAGACACCATGCGTGCAAAGGGGCGTGGCTCCGGGGACGAAGATCTTTTGATTAAGTCCTTAACGGTGGTGATCAATTGACAGAAGAGGGAAAGTACCCAGTAATTCTGGGGAGACAGTTATGTCATACTAGTGCCTATGAGAGTTGTAGGTACCCAGTAGTAAGTATACCAATATTAGTACCAAGAATCAATAGACATTATGAAGTTAATATTGCTTAGGCGAGAGAAATCTCAGAACTATGACCCCTGTGAGAGTAGGAACACTGAGAAAATATGAGTGAGTTTTGCCTAGGTTCCAAATACCTAAGAGATAGTTCCTTAGCAGAACCATACGAAAGCTGGAAACCTCAGTAGCCACCAGGTTATGGTCTCAAGGTGGGACCAAGAATCATAGAGATATTAGTGGCTAATAGATTTCCCAAGAAGTAGGTGATTACCCAATAGGGAAAGTTGAGTTAAGAATTATGCTTGGAGCTAAATAGAAAGTGAAAGTCCACAAATAGAATGACCCTAGATAAGATGGCAGACATAGAAACAATGGTTTATGAAACTACTAAAGGATAGGAACCTGTTAAGATTTGAGTTCTCATTATAATGATTCAAAGACGATCACTGGCGCTACTTATGGAAAGTTTGTCGGAGAAGGATACCTACGGGGAGTTCTGATCAAGGAGGTTTACCTACAGAGGATGCTAACCGGAAAAGCTGACTGGTCTGAGAAGACTAAGTGAAGCACCGAGTAATGTGCCGTAGAGCAGAGCCACCGTGACGACGAACCGTAGAGTGGAGCCGCTGTGACAACGAACCATAAAGTAGAGTTACCAGTGCATCGGTTCTCAAGGTAAGTACATTATAATGAATCTCACATTGAATAGGTTCCCTAGAGAAAAGACTGTTGTAACTTAGTATATCGTCATGGTTTGCTCCAGTGCTATACAGCATATATTGTGTTTATAGGCTAGCAGAAGCCCATAGTTGTCAGACAACGAATATGAGAAGTGTCCAGAAAATTTTGTGAGATCCGAGGATAGCGAATGATGTTTGAAATAGCTGGAAGATTAAAGTAGAACAAACTAAGTATTTTATGGATAGTTTGAGTAGCCAAAGACAGAGGTTCCAATGCGTGTAATTAGTGATGACCTTCTAATGTTAGTTGTCTGATTCCTAAGTAAGATTTTAAAATTGAATTTTTGAACTTGCCAATACACCTGCTGTATTAGAAATTTTGAAATTTATTTGTTCAAACATGTGGATTTTTTTTTGAAGCTGAGTTTTCAAATGAAATGTTTTCAACAGAATTTGAGACCACAGCGATGATTATTTTGAAATGATATTGTCTTGTAAAAAAAAAGGTTTTTGATAGAACCCAGAGTTTGAAACTGAGTTTTTAACTATGTTGTGGTAAAGTCAGTACAAAACTGGAAGGACAGAAGCTGTTGTAGATGTACACAGTTTGCTGGGTCTTGCTAGATGTTTTAAAATGTTTGAAATCGCTAGCCTTTGATAAATGTTTTTTTTTTGAACAAAAAGTTTTGGAGGGATTTTGGTTTGAGAAAATGGAAATCGCACCAGCAGTGAGCGCACCCAATCCATAACATTTCGCCTAGGGCGTATGTTTTGATTAGTAAAACCTGACTGTCTATGACTGGACTGAGTTCCGCTAGATAGGGTTGCTACTTTATGTGTCAGTGTGAACACTGGGTCTCCTAAGAGAGGGGCGGAGGTTCTCCCACATTGTTGATACTACTGTTGAGACTGGATTTGAGGATTGGGGTAAGGCGCTCACTGTACCAAATGGTTAAAATGATGGTGTGTACTCTCAATTGTAAAATTTTGTGAAATAAATTAGCTTCCTCAAAGATAGGTGCTGGTAATAAAAGTTTTTGAAAATGATCCGGCAGTGAAAAATGTTTTCACGAATTTGTGATGGCAGCGATTAAGTTTAAAAATGTTATAGCACTATTACTTTGTGGTATAGTGCAGATTGTGAAATGTACTGAAACCACGGAAATTTTTCATGTTTGAAAATTTGAAAATGAGACAAGAAAATAATTTTGGGTAGCAGTGACATGATTGTCGACGCTATCGTGTTGAAAAGAAAAGCAGTGTAATTGGGAATTATGGTACAGGAACAGCAACTATTAGAAAGGTTTGGAATACTGAATTAGTTAAGTCAAATAATAGCTTTGGATTCTTTTTACCAATTTTCTTGTGACATTCATGATAGGAGAAGAATGAGTTAATCAAAATATTCAAGTGATTGATAATGAGGATTTATGATTTGAGGATGTGATTGAGATTAAATTTCAGAGCCGCGTAGCGGAAGATGGTAAGTAGAAAATTTATTGAATATTGGATTCTGTAGGCCCAAAATTACTTTCTAGAGGATGAATATTTTTATTGGTGTCTAGAAAAGTGATTGAAAGACTAAGCCCCTATTTGATGGTTATTCAATTAGTTGCCGTTGTAAAAAGTATGAAGAGATTTTCGCTAGATTTACACTTACCTAGCTAATTTATATGAGTAACAGATGACAATACCATAACAGAATACGGGCATAGTCTTGATTATACAGAATAACTGGCTTAAGTTTGAATTTAATAAGATAAAGTTGAGTTTGGCAGGAAAACTCGAAAATCCTTATGAATCCTAGAATAAGAGATTACAAACTTTAGCAAGAAGGCTAGACTATATTATTTCAAGCATCAAGAGCAACAGTTGGTACAATCCCACCACAAGTGTTGACCATCTCAAGTTTAAGTCTATTAATTTCTTCTTGAGCGGCTGCACTTGAGAGAGGACCATCAGAAGACATTGTTTGTCTCAATCTAGCTATTTGCCTCATAGTGCTTCGAATTTTTACATAAGGCCAATGCCTTATTCCTTCCCTATGGCATATTTTCATTAAGACATTTTTGCATAGACGAACTTGTTTAGCCGCTTCTTGTTGAGGTAAATGGAATAAGTCTCTAAGATCATTTATTGACATTGATGTACCTCTAATATTTTGTTCAGCTCTTGATCGGTATGGATTACTAGGTATGGGGACTGAAGGATTATTATTTACAACCATGAGCTCTTTTCCTTTATTGGATATATTTTCTGTATTGGTTGGAAATGAACTATTAGGGAGTTCATTTTGATTTTTAGTCCATTCCAAACCAACACAGAGGGCCTCATAGTAGGCTGATAGGGGATCCGACACCAGGACATACCCTAAAGATTTTTTATTCAAACAATAATTTTCTAGAAAATGTTTGACATCATCTAAATTCTTCTTACCAAAGTCAAATACTTGAGGACTGGAAGAACCTCCTTGTACGTCCTGGTGAAAGACAGCGTGGCATATCATACCAATCCTCCCATGAACTTCAAGTTTATGGTATTGAAGTCCATTGGTATGAATAATCTCTCGTAGAACATGGCAGCAACCACATGAAAATGGATTAGTAGTCACAGTCAAGGTAGAAGCAGAATTCCTTGGTTGAGAAGGTACCGTAGACTCCATAAGTTCTGCCACATTACGACACCTTTGGACAGGTCGCCTTGATGGACCTGCTTCAGATTCCTTTCTGTTAGTAGTTGTAAAAATAGAATCTTGTATCCTTGGAGGAGGAGTAGGAATGTTAATCGTTGAGGCAGATGAATGAACGTTCATACTTACGGGATTTTGGGGAAATAAAGAAGAATAAGGGTATGATGCATTGTTTGACAAATCAGACAACATGTTAGTCTGATAGTCATGAAGTAAGGCTTCAAGAAAGAAAGGGTTGAATGAATCGGAGACTGGAATAGAGTTACTTGAATCGGCCATGTTTAAGGATAATGTGGAAGGTTATAGTGAAGATTACGATCGGAGAGGAAATGAATATTTTGTGAAGTTTGAGAGAACGTGAAACATTTACTCTTTCTTTACTCGATTTATAGCTGGGCTAGCAACGTCTAGATTTTGTTAAGCAGCATCGGATTCTCATCTGTCGTTGGCTCAGAATAGTGCAGACTTTGTTGTTATGCGGAAAATTTTATGGCACCGCACCCTAGTGCACCCTAGCCACCGTTAGGGGTCGCAGTTTCCTAGACCTTTGCAGACAGAAATCGCTATGGCATTTATTGCTAGCTGTGTTTTCAAGAAAATAAGTTTGGACGTTTATACGCACATTTATCTAAGAAATCTGTCTTAGATGTGCAGCTGACTCAAGATGTCGGAATTGACATTTGAAAATAGGATTTTAAGCGTAAGCGTGCTAAGGTGATAGTAATCTTGGGAAGGGTGACTTTCTAATAATATTAGATGAACCGGAGAGAATCCGAAGATTTGAAATGATGATGAGAATAGTATCTATGATGATACTTGGTACCAGAATTAAGAGAATTGGAGTGATAGACAAACCCAGAAAATAGAATTTTTCCTGGATCACTAGTTGGCATGCTAGTACAAAGGAAGAGGTTGAATTATAGAAAATGAAATGGAGCATTTGTGAAATGTTCCCAGTTTAATGGAGCATTGAATAGTAGGATGTATGCTAGATAAACATGTATAAGGAAGAAGTATATTAGAGGTCTAGATAACCTTTTGAGTTTATATGTTCAAATTTCGAGGACGAAATTTATTGAACAGGGGGAGAATTGTAACATCATGAATTTTGGACCTAAAGACTAGAAAATTAGCCTATTTTCGGAGGACTATTAGACCCTATTTTTGAAAATAAATTATAACTCAAAATCCTTGAACTAAGTAGTAAACAACTGCACATATTATGAATCAGTGAATTTTTGTCTCGAAGATGGTGTCACCCGAAGTAATTTCTGTTACCGGCAGTGTCCGACTTAAAATCTTTGACAGATTACGAAATACCCTGAATGAGATCAAAAATTCAGTTAACCTAGATATTTCAAAAGAGGAAGAACAGAACTTCAAGGCTTTGCTTTTGGATTTTTGAGATTTTGCAAAAGATCTCGCGATTAGGATACCGAACAGGGAATTTTATCAGTATTTTATTAAAATAATATTAAACCAAAATGTGCAGCACCTCGTGGTGCATTTTTTATATTTTTATATTTTAGGGAAAATTACGTAAAATGACCCAGAAGCAAGAAATTACGCTTAAGGACCCATTTTCCAACACTATAAATAGAAGCTTCATTTCTTCATTTTCTTCACACCAAACTCAGACCACAATGGTTGAGTTTAAGAGAAGAGTGAGGATTCTTAGAGTTAGAGAGAGAGTTTAGAGTAAAGTTCTTGGAGTTGAAGAGAAGGAGCAAGAATTTCAAGGGTAAGTTCTCTTGTTCTTGAGTTTTAGCTTTTAGTTTTGGTAATTTGTACCTGAAATGCCTATAGAGTTTCTTCTGAGTATGCTCTGTGGCTGCAGCTTAGTCTGATCTGTCACATCAGAAAAGAATTATCCTTGAGCAGTAAATATTATTTACTGGCACAGTAAAAAATATTTACTGGCACGGTAAAAATATTTTTACTGGTACTATTCACATGAATAGTGAATATCCAACATAGTTTCCGCAAATGCTGAAAATTAATGGTCACTGATAAAAATGATATTATAGGATATCCGAGGATTCCGGAGTCAGATTCGAAGGAAGTCTGTATACGTGAATAGTGCCGTATACGTGAATAGTACCGTATACGTGAATAGTACCGTATACATGAATAGTGTCGTATACATGAATAGTAAATTACTATTCACACCGAACGGAGGTACGGACGCGTATTGTAACCTTAACTCTGATGCTTATGGTATGCTTATATGTGATAGATAGTCTGAAATTCTGTTTTTGAAAATTGATCATACACATACAACTTGATACGGGTTATAGTCTTGATAACGCCGTTATGTTTTCCTAGCGCTGAGGACACGGATGTACACCGTGGCACTGGTGAATAGTGCAGACTATAATAACATGCATATTGCAGTGGCTGTGTTATGTTATTATGTGAATATGAGAATAATGTATGTGATTATTGCTGTTTTGACATGAATATCTGTCATACATATTTGATACATAAGCATGAGGTTAACCGTTACCTGAGGTTTAATGGGTATTGAACCTCAGCTCTTACTGTAGCTTCAGGATTTTCGGAGTGAACAGAAACAGAAACAAGGGTAAGCAGCAGGCAGAAGGACTAGCTGGAGAAAGTCCTGTAGATATGTATAGTCTTTCGAACTCTTTGTATCAACAAACCAGTACACTACAGTGGTTGAATATCAGTTACTCTATATTTAAAATCATTTCGTTGCCCTACTCTGGTTAAATTATTTTGAAAATGCTTTAGAAAAGTTGGGGTGTTACAGAAGGGAAAAAATTAATCAAATACTAATCCCTCTAATTCATACTCATTTTTTACTTTAAACTATAGATTTTTTTTAAGAAAAAATCATATAAAACTAGCTTATGTTAGTTTACGTGACTCAAGCTTCTGTTTCTTTTCTAAATGGTTGGAGGTTTAACTCATAACCCTTATACATATGTATCAGATCTAGTTGATCGAAAGGGTTGTATCTTAAATTAGTCAAGAATATCAGCCTACATATTCATTATGTAATAACCCCACTTTTATGTAAATTATTGTATGAAGCTAATAAATGATAATTAATATTTTATTATGGGATTTTCATTAAATTCAAAGCAAATAATATGTGTTTCCATTTAATTGGCTAATAAGAAATAATTATTGCATGAAGGCATAGGAAGATAAGAGATTATTCAAGAATAAAGATATATGGCAAGATTAAAATGAATATTAGAGAAGTACCTTTGACTTAAAGATAATAACTTTATTGATGATATTATCTAATGACACATGGCATAACTCTAAGGTATGAAGAGGAAAGCATATTATTCTCTTGCTTCTTGAATATGTGGCGCATAAATGGGAAGGACATGGAAGAACCCCCCCCCCCCCCCCCAAAAAAAAAAAAACTTAATTACATGATAATTCCACAAGACACCATAGTAATTAAAGAGGAGACATATGCTTTGTGAATTAAATGTAGAAGACACCTAAGCTACCAAGTGTCTAAATAATATTTGAGGGAAATAAATTGATGACACATATGCATCTTGAATTAATTGCAAGAGACACTTGTGCATGTCTAATTAATGGTATGGGACACCTAATCTTCTTTTCCATCAAGCCAGAAAATTGGACCACAAGTTGGAGATAAAATTAGAAGATATTTTGGATCAAAAAGAGGACATGTGGCATGCCATGAAGAAGGAAGAGGGAAAAATCAGATTTTGATAGAAAATGGAAGAGAAATCTATAGAATTCAAGGGACATCTAGCAAGGGCAAATAAGTAAAATCACAAGGAGCTATTCTATGGCCAAGAACCTCTATAAATAAGACTTTATCCTCCCCACCTTGGCATCAAGAGGCACCACACACATAAAGAAAACAAGAAAATAGTGAGTTTGTGAGATAGCATCAAGAAGAGTTATAAGAAAATTAAGGTAAGATAGTTGTGAAATTAGTTTATTTCCCTCAATTGATATAAATATGTGAGAAGCCTTCAATTAGTAATCTTAAATAGTATTGTTGGAGTTCTAGCTATAATTGTAAGAGAACAAGGTGAAGAAACCAAAGAAGTTGAAACCTCAAGTAAGTAAGTTTCTTTCTCCAACCTCATGAAAATTTCACAAAAGTATACAAAAATTATGGTCAATAGCTAGAACTTGATGATATGACTTTATTTTTATGATTTTGATGGTTTAAAAGTGTTTAAAATGGAATTTTGTATAAGAGAGAGTGTGAGGAATAATTTTGAAAGCATAAAGCATGAAAATATGTAAATAGAGGAGTTGAAAAACCAACAAGGGTATTTTCGGAAACTGAGAATTTTTCACATGTTTCTGAACTAAGAAAGTATTTTTAGACAAAAATAGACATGCCAAGGGTTATGTAGATTTTTGGAAAATTTCAATTAGATTTTTCTACAATTAGTTATGAATTTTTGAAATTGGGTCAATTTCAGAAATTTTTCTACACTATGTGCGAAAATAAGAGAATATTCATCAAAAAAGAAATACTCATGAATAAAGGAAATTAATTAGTTTCAAAAGGAGAAAGACCCTTTACACAAATGTATAATTATAAGGAAGAGGTTACATTGTTAGTGACACTGTTATATTATTTTATTTTAGGTCTATCATTATTACATAATAGCTGAGTAATTGCTGCTTCACTGATTAACTAATTGTAAGTAACCTTAATTTCATGTATTTTGTGTGACTTTGTATGTATATTTTACCATGATTGGTTATACATTTAATGTTATGTTTTCCAAGCGCTTTGGATATCGAAACCGCTGTGTGCGACCCCGGCATGGTTATGTGCCTCATTAAGCAGTTTATGTGATATGTGATTGCTTGTTCCGGTTTAGGCTGTATGCCTCGCTGTGTGCGACCTGTTGAATACTATATGTTTTTATGGTTTTTCTTACATACTTTGCACATGCTTTGTATATGAAATTAACAGTTAATCTGGGATTCATTTTTGAATCTCAGTCTATTATAAAAAGACAAGAAGTGCGTCTAGAACGGGGCAGGATATTAGAGGTAAGATAGGAGAGCTTGATTGAAGATTTGTGAAGCATAGTGGCAGCTTTTTGTTAATACCTCTCTAGTTATGGATGACTGTACTATAATCAATATTTTGAATATTTTATCAGGATGACTGTATAATAACTATTGGAGGGACTTTTTGTTTAATTGTTTACTTTATTGGTAGTATATTATCTAAAATATTTTCCTTGCTCTGCTACGATATGTATTTATTTATTTGAAAGTAAAAGACACTCTACCCGGCATCTAAAAAGACGAGACCGATAAAAGTGTAACACATTACATTACAGGATCTTGAACCGAGGTACATGCTAATCTTATTCTCTTACTTTCAACCCTTCCTACTATAAAAAAGTACTTTTAATGTAACGTAGGTACACTCAGGTAGAATTTGTTTTTGCATTTAGGTACACATAATCTCCCATCCAATCATATATTTTTTCATAATAATTTGTTTGAACTTGATACGATTGTTATTGTTTCAATTTGCATATTATTAACCGTACAGAACCTGAAAACAAGGGTACATTGAGTTGGTCAAATAGAGTCCACATTATTGAAGGCATTGCAAGGGGATAAGTTATCTTCATGAAGATTCTCAACTCAAAATCATACATAGTGAACTTAAATGTAGCAATGTTTTGTTGGATGAAGACTTGAATCCAAAAATATCTGATTTTAGTATATATGACTAGAATTTTGGAGCCGATCAAACTCAGGCCAAAACAAGCAAGTTGTTGGGACATTGCAAGTTACTAAATTCAATATTTTCATGTGTTTCATAATCACTAATGAACTAGGCAAACGAGATTATTCACAATGTATTAATATGTGCTATTTTTATAGTGTGGTTATATGTCTCGAAAATATACAAGGCATGGTCATATTTCAGTCAAAACTGATATATACAGTTTTGACATCCTAATCCTGGAGATCATTAGTGGCAAGAGAAATACATCTTTCTATGGATCAAATTTTGCTGAGAACTTGCTAGCTTATGTAAGTTTATTATCTGAAGTAAATAAACTCAAATAGCAGCTATCTAGAGAGATCAAAATCTCAACAAATTAATCATACATATTGGATTTGCAGGCGTGGAAGTTGTGGAGGGAAGGGACGCCATTAGAATTGCTGGATCCTAGTCTAAGAAATTCTTGTTCAGGAAATGAAGTTGTTAAATGCATCCATATAAGCTTGTTGTGTATCTAGGAAAATCCAGCTTTAAGTCCAACAATACAATCTATTATGGTGATGCTGAGTAGTCACTCCATCACATTGTCGGATCCTCAAGAACCAGCATTCACTACAAAAAAATAGAGTTTCAGTGGCGACTTTCAGCGGCGACTAAAAATGTCGCCACTGAAAGTGTGACTTTCAGTGGCGACTAGAAGTGTCGCCACTGAAAATCAATACTTTCAGCGGCGACACTTTTAGTCGCCGCTGAAAGTCATCTTTCAGCAGCGACATACAATAGTCGCCGCTGAAAGTGACACTTTTAGTGGCGACAATTTATGTCGCCGCTGAAAGTCATACTTTCAGCGGCGACTTTCATAAGTCGCCACCAAAAGTGTGTTTCAGCGGCGACTTAATGTCGCCACTGAAAGTCTTTTTTTTTAATATACAATAAATATGTTTATTGATGTAATTTCTTAAAAAAATAAATTAATTTTTTGGATCATTGTCACATTATTTGAATACCATGGTTAATAATATTAAATACCAATTAAATTTCAAAATCTTAAATATATGATTTAACAACAAAACGAGTTGTTGTTCTGGTGAGAGATACCACAATCGATACCTTTTCATATGGCCACATATAATTATGGAGATGCAAGGTATCAATCCCAATATTTCTCACAGGCCTAGCAAGCGCTCTACCATCTAAGCTATATCCTCTTAGGTTGAAACTTTGTCCGATAAAATATGTGACTCTAATTTAATTCACCTAAAAGTAATAAATTCTTTAACCTGCAAAACAAAATCGACTTAGGTCCAATTTAGTCCGATGTAATTGATTTTGATGGGAACGAAAATAAATATGGAGATGGATATGTGGTTCAAAATTGTGTTTGGTGTGTAATGGAAATGAGTGAATTAGAAAATCTCTCATCTCCAAAATGGCGTCAGATCCATCTCGCAATCCCAGAAATCACAAGTCGCGTATGTTGTTTGAAGAGGAATCACTATGCCAAATATATATATATATATATATATATATATATATATATATATATATATATATTATTATTATTATTATTATTATTAAAAGTCTCTGATTTAGGAACTACTAACATTTGAATGACAAATATAGGAAGCGTGATTTTGCTGTTTGTTGAGATTTTGTGGACACGCACACATAGATATATATGTGTGTATATAAGGTTATATGTATCATAATAAAAATATATTTTATGTTGTTAGTATTTATAAACTCCTATATAATAGGATCTAATCTAACCCAATCCGATATTATTCCATTTATAATATTAAGTTACAAATATATATATATATATATATATATATATATATGGGTAAAGGATTTCTCCTGTCACTGGAGATAGAGTTATCTCCAGTAACCTTAAAACTATGTCGTTTTGAATTAATTAAGAGTGTATTTGTAATTTTAGGTGAATTAATGAAGGGTATATTTATAATTTTAGGTGAATTAATGAAGAGTGCAAATACAAAAACACCTTTCATTAATTCACCTGAAATTACAAACACGCCCTTCATTAATTCAAAACGACGTAGTTTTAGGATCACTGGAGATAACTCTATCTCCAGTGACAGGAGAAATATTTTTCCATATATATATATATATATATATTTGGTTGTTTTTAAAAAAACCTCTCTGGACTGATTTCCTTCCTTGTCCACTTCTCTTATTATGGTACTAATATTAATTTAACCAAACATTTCATTAACTAATATTATTGGTAGTTAGGAAATCAATATAGCCTACGTCGTATATTGATTTTGTAACTAGCAATAATATATTCAGAATTTTTTAGCAGCCTTTTTTTGGGTAATTTAATTAAGCTGTCTGATTGTATTAAAATATATATTCTCTAAAATAATTTATTTTGTATAGAAAATTGTTGAGTTGTTGTTGTGATGATTAACAGATTAGTTAGAGATTTCAGGAATCAATATTTATTAATATAATTTTAGATATTGCTTATTTTTTTAAAGGATATTTTCTTATTTTTTTAAGGAAAATATTAGAGAATTAATGAGAGATTCTCTTTGGGCTTTAATAATCCGATGAGTTACAGATTTTGACCCATCTTTCTATTTTACCTTTCCTAAAATAAAAAGAATCAATCTCTATCAGTTTAAAAGATATTGTGTTATGCATAAAAGAGTAAAGGAAAAAAGTAGGAAAAGAGTGATATAGTGTTACTAATTTTTAGAAATTGATAATATTCCAATACATTTTTTTATTAACAAAAACTAATTTAAGTTACTTTAAAAATAAAATTTTTTCAAAATTTTACTTTCGGTGGCCACCGAAAATTCTATTTTCTGTGGCGACAAAAGTTTGTCGCCACAGAAAATGTGTTTTAGTGGCGACTTTTAGTCGCCACCGAAAATCTAAATAACTAAAGCCTACTCCAGCGCCTCGCCTCTTTTTCAGTCTCGCGCCCCTCTTTTTCAGTCTCGCGCCCTGGTCTTTTCCAGTCTCGCGCCCCTGGTTCAATGCGTTTTTCCGTTTCGCTCCCATATCCCTTCCCTTTGTGAAAAAGTATGGAGCCTCTCCTCTCGACCTTGCATCCCGTCTGCTCAACCTCGATTTCCTCTTCGGGTTGGTTTGGGCGTGAGGCAGAGGCATCAAAGGCGAGATCTGAAACTATGACCGCTAGGGTTTTGAAGGAGGCCGATCTGTGGGTGGTGTGGCCAAGAGGCTCGGACAGATCGGGATCGACGAAATCAAGATCGGAGATGGTGAAGTCTGAAATCAATTATGGATATAGGAGGTTGGGGGAAGGTGAAATCTTTTTTTTACAAGATAATCTACCGATTCCTCAAAATGGTGGATTAGGGACCGAATCAGATTTAAGCAAGGAGGCTAGTTTCGAAGCAAGCCGAACATCTCACCTTCTAAGCCTTGTGACTGAAGCGTTGAAGAAGCTTTTACAGCTTATACTGTGGTACAATATATACCGTGGTACAATAACTCTCCCCCTTTTGATTTTCATGATCAAATTTGTTCATTCGCTTATGTTTGGTTCTGGACTTAACGTGCGAATTCCTTCTTTTTCCTTGTTTGGCAATCAGATTGCCGATTCCCAGACTTGCCCTGCTACGAATATCGACAGCTGCAGCGATGGATGGGAAGGGGAATTCTTTCCTGGCATTCCCCAAATTAAATACGAGGTAATCTTGCTTATGATTTATGAAAGTGTCGTTAAATGTAGCTCCTTTAATTTGATCTTCTCTTCACAAGAGTTTCTGTAGTTTACACCACAATGTAATGATTGGTGTGTCTTTTTTGCGTATGTTGAATTATAGGGTCCCTCCAGCAAGAACCCACTTGCATTTAAATATTATAATGCGGAGGAAGAAGTTCTTGGGAAGAAAATGAAGGTTGGTTTTCCCATTATTATCAACTTTGTTTTGCTAATTCAATATTCATTGGAGTCGTACTGAAATCACTATTATATTTGCAGGATTGGTTTAGATTCAGTGTTGCATTTTGGCATACATTCCGTGGAACAGGTGGTGATCCATTTGGTGCGCCTACTAAGTCTTGACCCTGGGAAGATGGTACCAATTCACTAAAAATTGCCAAAAGAAGAAGTATGTTAAGTCTGATTCTACAAATATTAATCTTCAAATTATAAAAAATTAATACTGAGAATAATTCTATATGCCTTTTGGAAACATTGTGGGCTGCCCAGGGTCATGTATGGTTCTTTGTCATTGTCTTTTTTATAATTGAGCTATTATCAATTGATTACTGTTTGGATGAGTACTCTTGTCTATCCCTACCGTCTTTCATTTCCATGTCATCCTTCGTAGTTGAATATCTCCATTGCAAGCAGTCAAAACTCAAACAAAGTCATATTTACATTAAATAGGTTTTGGTTACATCTGTCAATTAACTGGTTTGTGGTATTTGTGAGTACTCCAGCATTTGCAAACCAATGTTTTTCTTTTACTCCTGCCTTTTACATTTGTTATTCTCTTCCTAATTGAAGTTTTCCTTGTCTTTTATTAATATCCAGTGACGTGAGAGGCAATAGTCTAAAGGGCACAATACCTGAAAGCATTGGTAACTGTACAAGTTTTGAGATTTTGTATGTTCTTTCTCCAAGTCCTCTGACTTTTATTAGTTGACATTTCCTTTTCATCGTTCTAATCTGTGATGAATGTTCAGGGATTTATCATATAATCATATCAGTGGGGAAATTCCTTTCAACATTGGATTTCTGCAAGTTGCAACTTTGTGAGTATTTTGACAATGTAGTTGTAACTTTTTTGTTTTTTGGTTCTTAACTTTTGAAATCAACGAAATTCTGTCAGTTGGATTGAAGTCTAATTATTCGGTCAATAACTTTTTTCTAGGTCTCTTCAAGGTAATAGGCTGACTGGGAAGATTCCAGAGGTGATTGGTCTGATGCAAGGTCTCGCTATTCTGTAAGTATTAGATTTGTCAGACTCATTCTCTATTTGGGTGTGGTGCATATATTTTAAACTTTGTTTCAGGGATTTGAGTGAGAAAGATTATTTAATACATCATGTTTAACCCTAAACATGATACAGGTATTTAAATTTATTGGGTAACACCCCACCTAGATTTTGCACGCACATCCTGTACGATTCGCACATCTTGTACTATCTGGATAATCTTCAGGTGTGACTTCATTGTTAAATGAGTTATTTTTCCTTTTTGAAGTCTTCTGATTTTGAGATTAGTGATTGTACTTTTTTAAATTGCAAATTCTGTGATAGACTAGTTCAAATGAATTAAATCTTGCAGTATAGGACAAATAATTTTTATCCCTTTGTTTTCAAATGTTTTACAATTTAAAACTAACAATTTGCTGCATCATTGACATTATTGTAAAACTAACAATTTGCTGCATCATTTATTTTTCCTTTTACTTCTTGTGATGATCTTCTGCGAAAGAAGCAATTTTGTTACATGCTTGCTCGACATGTAAGTCCTGAATTATCTGTTAGCACTTGATGATCATCTTGTTGAAGTTCCCTTTGCACTTTTCATGTGGACTTCCTCTTTGAACCTGTTATGTTTTCTTGATGATATTTGCTTCATGCATTCACTGCACTAAGTTAATAACTCATGGTTTTAAAATTCTAAAATTCAAGTTTTAAAAGTACTTGTATTTGTGATATCTTGCTGAAAATTCACTTGTAATTGTCTGTCTGAGAGAGATCATTTGCATACATTCTGATTTATTATGGAGTTTCTAGATTAGCTACAAGAGTATATAAAAAAATTGCCAATTAATTTTTTTTAAAAAAATTGTGACTTTCAGTGGCGACTTTTGTTGCCACTGAAAGTTTTTTTAAAAAAAATTTGTGACTTTCAGTGGCGACTTTTGTCGCCACAAAAAAGACTATCAGCGGCGACAACTGTGTCGCCGCTGAAAACTATCATCAGCGGCGATAAATTGTCGCCGCTGAAACAAGTATTGGCGGCGACAAAATTGTCGCCGCCAAAAATGTTATCTGTGGCGACAATTGTCGCCACCGAAAGCCTACCTTCAGTGGCGACACCTAGGTTCGTGGCTTCTGATGAACTTTCAGCGGCGACAAAATGTCGCCGCTGAAAGTCCACTTTTAGTGGCGACAAAGAAATGTCGCCGCCAAAAGTATCAGCCACGAGCGTAACAGCAACGACATTTTTGTCGCCGCTAAAAACCTTTGGCGGCGACATTTATACTTTTAGCGGCGACTTTTGTCGCCGCCAAAAGTCTTGTTTTTTGTAGTGATTTTTGTTTATTGATCGCCAAAGAACAGATGCAAACAATCGAGCAATATTTTCTGAGAATAGCTCGGATCAATCTACAAGCAGGTCTATGCAACGGTCTGTGGATGAAGATCCAATTACTGACTTGTTTCCTCGTTAGTATGTACTTTTTGTTCATCTAATTAAGTACTCAACTTAATTAGTATTGTGTAAAATAGGCGTAGACGTGTTGTATCAAGAATCAAAGAATGTTGCTTGTGTATTTCTTATTATGGAAGCTTATATCATGTATAAGTAATCAATGATGTTTTTGCATCAATGATTGCCAAACCATTCATTAATTGCACAGATTATATTTGAGCAATCGTATGTTGTGTGGTTTGTATTCAAATTTCAAAATATCTTCGAACCCAAAAAATCGTTGGTCACTTTTACATATCCACTGGCGGACACATCTGACGTCTTCAGGTTTCTCTCATCCACATCCCCACCTTGTCGCTGACCCATTAGACAATATTTGTGATATTTTCAAGTTTTGGGATTTGAGTTTCAAATCCATTATTTCTATTGTATTCTTACTCAAGGTGTTAAAAACTTAATTGCTTTTGATTTAGGTAAAAGAGGAAAAAACAAATGAAGTGAATCAAAATAGCGGAAATAGGTTATATACCGTCTTACTTTTTTTATATTTCTCTTTCCAGTCTTCTTGAGAGATATTTCTCTTGTCATATAATTTAAATTAATTCTAGGAAATTTTTGCACTAATTTTTTCGAAGTCAATTACTACCTTTTAAGAATTTTGAAAAAATTGAATCAATTTTTATGAAGTTTATTTAAATCATACTAACAGTTCTTATTTTAATACACAAACACCAATTCCTCTCTTAACAAAAAATGCTATTCTAAATGTTTTTTTAACGTTCTGAATTAAAAATTAAATCTGAAAACTAGGTAAGAGAAATTATTTATTGAAAATAAAAAATTAAATCAAAAGATGTATGATGATTTTATATTTAATACACACACACATACCTTGAAAATTAAAAATAAAAAGTGACCAAAGGTTTTTTGGCTTGGATGAATTTGAACAGAAACCACACATTAATCTTGTGCTAAGAATCTTTCAGCCTTTACAGTGCGTCTGACTTTTTAATCCCTGTCTACGACAATTAATGAAGACTCACTTATCAGGTTTTCGCTATTATCGATCTATAATATTAATGGTTAGAACACTTGTACGTTGACAACCTGATAAGTTTTGAAGGAAAAGAGAAAGAAATTGAAGGAAGAGGTTGAGCTTATAATTAATGCGAACAGGGTTGGTATATGGGTGACAACAAGTTAAATTCAATAGTGGTATACCACTCTGGTTCTATTTATAAGTCATTTTTTATTAAAAAAAAATTGATCCTATTGTAAGTCCCTTTTGACTAAATAAATGAGATTGTGACAATTTTACCCATATATTGTACCAATGTAAATAGAAAGAGAATAAAGAGTTGAAAGGTAGTCATTCATAAATGAGGGTAAAGTTGAAAATTTATCTCATAATCATTGAGCTACCTACCTCACCTTGGTATATGTGATTTAGTCAAAAGGGACTTATAAATAGGATCAGTGGTATAAAGTTAGAAAGTTGTTGAATTTATGGTGTTTGTGTGTGAAGATTGGATTCATCATGATACATGTCAAGAAATTAAGAGAATTATATTATTGTTGAAACGGTCAATGGGAATATGTGTTCATGGGACAGTGGAAAATAGGATTGATTGAGAAAAATGTGCCCCAAAGGTTATGACTACTGTAACAGATAAGTGATCCCAGTTGAGTTTAGTAATAGAATTCCTTCTTGTGGTTCATATAAAAGATAAGTCGCCAAGGTTATAACCAGAAAACGATTCACTTCCTAAAATGTGTCCCCAAGGTTATAATGCTTTTGATTGCTACAATCAAAGGACAGACTCAATACTGTCCAAACACAACTGCATATAACCCATACAACACATACATACCAAGAAAAATCTTAATAGTTTGCTCTTTTCCCTGGATTTGACAACACCACCGTCAGGCAAAACAACCCCAGCACCACCACGGCCTCTCCTTCTGCCGTGGAGACCTCACCGGCTCCACTTGTCAACAATGTGCTTCCTCAGCAGCAGCAGATATCCTTGTGAAATGCCCCCACAGGAAAGAAGGGATCATTTGAATTGAACGGTCAGGATCAAGCCTATAAACTAAAAACAACGACCCATCCCTGATAGGCATTCAGTTCTCATCATTATGATGAGCATGGAATGTGTACGCATCGTACTGTATACATGGTTGCTGAAAATTCATTGGTCCAATTTACGTTACAATTGTGTAGTCCTTGGGAGATGGTTTCCTTGTGAGTGCTCATCAAATTATGGCCGTTGATCAAATTAGAGTTAGAGAGAGTAACAAGAGATCATGATTTGATGAGCACTCCCAAATAATGCTTAGTAGAGAAACCAGTTTTGTAGTCGCTCCATATGAGACGACTTCCATAGCCAATATTGGAAATTTCACTCGTTTGATAGCGTTTTTGTCTTCAAAACCCAAATTACGATTAACTCTATCAATTTAGTTATATGTTTGACACTTGAGGTTTAAAACGTATTTCCGTTTTGAATTTGCGGGGGCAAAAGAATCTAATGTGTGGTACCATGTATGTAATTAACACTAAAAAAAACATGCTATTACAGACTAAACAATTCTGTCGTTAAAATGTATAACTTTTTATTATTATATTTTAATAATTTATATAATAAATTAGATTTTTTTTTTGTCAAAGTCAGATTAGATTAATAAAAATAATATATAATAAAAATATAAATGTAAATAATTAAATATCAGAAAATTAATATTTAATATAATATATTAAAACCATATATTAATAATAAATATTTAAAAAATAAAAAAATGTAAATATTATAGTATAAAAATAAATATATACATATATATTTAAAATTATATATTTATATTAATATTATTTTTTAATTATTATATTATATACACACATACATACATATATATCATGTAAATAAATACCGCAAGGTCAAAACAGCTCAACTCGCACGAGAGGTCTAAGGTTTGATTCATCTCTTTCTTATTTAATTATATTATATGTGACGTATTCTTATATTATATATCAATTTATAAGTTAAATAAAATAGTTTTAAAGAAAAAAATGATAAATATAAATATTTAAAAATAATTTAATTATATTTTTAAATATTAAAAAAAACCCCCAACTCCATCTATATTTGAGATCGGAGAGTGGTTGTCAATTAAAAGCTGGTCTTCATTGGAGTGTTGTACGGGGTTAATAAAAAGGGGAAAACCTGGTGAGGGCTGATATTACAAAAAAAAAAAGCGAAAAAAGGCCTAAAGACTCTAAAAATTTGAAAAATGCTCAAGGTTAGAGGGGTACTGATATAGTTGTTAATGTGGCTGATATAGTTGTTATTGGGGTACAGATATAGTTGTTAATTGGGCTGATTTAGTTGTTAAAAATAACTGGGCTGATTTAGTTGTCAATTAAAAGCTAGTCTTCATTGGAGTGTTGTACGGGGTTAATAAAAAGGGGAAAACCTGGTGAGGGCTGATATTACAAAAAAAAAATGTGAAAAAAGGCCTAAAGACTCTAAAAGTTTGAAAAATGCTCAAGGTTAGAGGGGTACTGATATAGTTGTTAATGTGGCTGATATAGTTGTTATTGGGGTACTGATATAGTTGTTAACTGGGCTGATTTAGTTGTTAAAAATAGATTCTGAAATTCCAGAAAAAGCCCAAGGTGAGTTGTTAATAGGGCTGATATAGTTGTTAGTGAGATACTGATATAGTTGTTAACTTTCATTTTTAACAACTAAATCAGCTCAATTAACAACTATATCAGTACCCTACTAACAACTATATCAACCCCATTAACAACTCATCTTGGGCTTTTTCTGGAATTTCAGAATCTTGGGCATTTTTTCAAATTTTCAAAGTATTTGAGCCTTTTTTCGCATTTTTTTGGTAATATGGGCCCTGAACAGGATTTTCCCAATAAAAAGTTGGTCCCACCTAAGCTTTTTTTTCTATATAAAAATTTTAGGAAAGGGGTTGGGCTCACCCACAGTCCAAGGGCAGGGCGCTTGGTGTAACATCCTGAATTTTGAATCTAATATCTTGAACATAAACCTATTTTGGGAAGACTAGTAGGTTCTATTTTCAGAAAGTGATAAATTTGAAATCAGTATTTTGTGGGACCCGTGAATAGTATTTACTATTCACGTATACGTTTTTACTATTTACAAATACGTATTTAAAATATATATATATATATATATGATATTCGCAAATACGTATTTAATACTTGAAATTTGTGAAATATGAATAGTGTTCACTATTCACAAATACGTATTTACTATTTAAAAATATGGTATTTACTATTCCTAAATACGTATTTACTATTCATGCGGGACCCACAACCAAAATAATTCTCTCCCGACACAAAACTCTCGTGAAGTTTGAAAATTTTGTCAGCGGGACCCACGTAATAGTAATTTACTATTTGAATAATAATATTATATTATTATAATATAATATTCATGTGGGACCCACGAAAAATTATTTCCACAACCAGCCACGGGAAGAGTCACGGGAGGTTTGAAAATTTGTCACGGGGAAAATTACGTAGAACGACCCAGAGACGAAAATTACACTTAAATACCCATTTTCCAACTATAAATAGACCTTCCATTTCATTTCATTCTTCACAACTTCTAAGAGCCATAGAGAGAGGTAGAGAGAGAGAGAGAGAGAAGAGAGATATTTGCTTGAGAGTTATAATAGCTGGTTGGTGATTCGGGTATTAGCAAGTAACAGGTAACTCTGAATATTCTTCCTTATACTTGTGAATTATGTATGATTATAAATTTGTTTGTTTACTATTTTGGCAAGAATATTTAGAAAATATTTATGGTTTTAAGATCTGGTGTGGGAACTTTGACTTGCAAATCTGTAGAGGTACTATTTATACGTACGTTACTATTCACATATACCGTATTTACTATTCATTATACTATTCACGTATACCGTATTTACTATTCATTTTTACTATTCACATATACCATATTTACTATTCATTTTACTATTCACGTATACCGTATTTACTATTCATGTATACCGTATTTACTATTCATGTTACTATTCACGTATTTACTATTCATGTTACTATTCACGTATACCGTATTTACTACTCATTTTACTATTCATGTATATACCGTATTTTACTATTCACAGATACGCATAGTATTTTACTATTCACATATACGCATAGTATTTTACTATTCATAAATACGCATATCAATGTATATAATGGTATAATAATGCATTATTTTTTTTTAGTAAATACATTCATCATGGCGGTTGTAATGTGATGGGTGGAGTAAGGAGGGAATTGAATGATAAGAATTGTTTATGCCACCACTCGGTGCACAGTGGATGGTACTTTTCAGGGCCTCATCTTCCATGTTTTCCTCTGGCCGGGATTTCATTGGAGATGTGGGACATGTGACACCTCCTTAGTTGTTATTTTAAAGGAGGGGAGCCATAGTCCAGATTTAAGCTCTATACCTTTGGCCGGGTGTATCTTAAGTTTTGGTGAGCTTGAAACCATCCAGTCAAATGAATGAGTTTCTATTGGACTATATGTTAGCCTATGGTTCCAGTCAGCGGTATACGGTTGGAAGGGGATATAAGGGAGGCTGCATACTGCATAGTGCATTTCTGAATTATTCAATAAAGAATGATGAGTATTTTTGTAAAGGCATTTGATGTGAACAACGGTATATCTAAAAATATCTGAGTATATTGAATTCACATTATATTACCTTTTATTTTTGTCATATGTAATTTGCTCGTGTAAGGTAGAAATATTCAGTAGTTACTGAGACGTGGAATCTCATTCCATATTAACATTTTTCAGGTGATTATTCTAGTAGAGAGCAAGGGAAGGCACCTATGGAGTGAGCAATGGAGGCTCTTTTGTACTCCTATAGTTTATGTTATGTTATTTTATTTGCCATGAACCTAAGACTTCCGCTTTGTATTGAACTCTGAAATATTTTCTGAAATTTATTCTGATTATGGATTAAACTTTATTTGAAACGGTAATGTATTCTAATGATTTGGATAATGATACACCCTATTGGAGGAATTACAAATATTTTGGCCAAGTTTTTGGGTGATGAAAATGTGGCGTTACATTTTTGGTATCAGAGCTAAAGGTTCCATGGCAATTTTGTTTATTTTCTAAAGTGATTTCTTAAAAAAAAATTTTTTAAAGTTCGTGGCAAATTAAATATCATAACATGAGCACTTCCCTTTGTTAGATTTAGAATTTATGTAGCTATTTTTATTTGTTTAGTGTCCTTATAGTATTAATCATAGGAGGAGATAATGGCAAGAACTCGAAGAACTAATTCAACCCCTGCTCCATCCCAAAGAGGTCTCCCTCCGCATCAAGATAGTCCCTATCCTCAGGATAACAATGCCCTTTTGGCAGAGTTACGAGACGTCATCTTGGAGATGAGAGAGAAAGTGAATAGACACGAGGATGAACTAGCAAAAGGAAGAGGCCAAGGTGGCAAGGAAGGAAAGGAGAAGGCTCTGGAAGTCACACCTTCTGACCATCAATCTAGGGGAGGAAGTCATTCTCGCACTGAAGATGGAGGTAGTAGCGGTTCTCATTCTCAGTATCATCCCTTACCTATTACTGAGGTTTGGGAAAAATTTCGGAAGTTTACTCCACCGATGTTCGAGGGGAAGCTAGATCCGATTGCAGCATTGGAGTGGCTGAAGCGTGTAGAAAAGATTTTCAGAGTTATCGAGATTAGCTCACAACAAAAGGTGATGGTTGCTGAACAATTGTTGCAGAAAGCAGCTGAAGAATGGTGGGAAAGCACCAAAACAAAAGGAAATGCTGAGATGACGTGGGAAGAGTTTAAGGAAAAGTTCGAAAATTATTACTTTTCCCCTTCAATCAGAATAGAGAAAGAAACTGAATTCCTCACATTCAGGCAAGGGGAATTACATGAAGACGAATTTATTACTCGCTTTTTAGAGTTGTCTAAATTCTGCGGATATTCACAGAACAACTCTAAATGGTTGAGTGCTCGATTGGTTGAAAAAGCTAGACCAGACCTAAAAACAGCTCTATCACCGTTCCTTGATGAAACAAGGGATTTTGAAGAAATATGCGACAAACTACGCACGATAGCAAGGAACAAACGAGAAGAGGAAGCTGAGAAGATGAAGGGTTTTCAGGCCAGATCTACACACCTCATGAGACCAACGGGAGGAGTTACTAAGAAGCAGAGTCACAACTTCAGTAATGTGAATACGCGGTTTAGCCAACCATCCAGAAATCACTTTGGTGGACCATCGAGGAGTTATTTTACTGGACCCCAAAGAAGTCATTTCAGCAGACCACCGAGGAGTCAATTCAAAGGACCTCAAAGGAGTCACTTCAGTGGAGGTCAGAGTTCATATAGGGGATCCACAGCTCCTGTTGCAAGCACCGCCAACAATCAGATGTGTGCCAAGTGTGGAAGAATACACCAAGGACCATGTGTGACGTGTTTCAACTGTGGAAAGCCAGGACATATTTCCAGATTTTGTGAGGAGGAGCCTCGAGGAGCCAAGGATGCTAGAACTGCAGTGCCAGGGAAAGTGTTTGCACTATCACATCAGGAGGCAAGTGCTTCACCAAATCTGATTAAAGGTATCCTCAAACTCCAAGGTCTTGAAGTAGAAGCCTTATTTGATTCTGGTGCCACACACTCTTTTATATCATACGACTGTGTGCCTCGATTGAATTTAAAAGTGAGTGAATTGCCTTATTATATGATTATTTCTACACCGGCGGGAGCTTCAGTAAAAACTTCTAGGGCTTGCTTAAATTGTACGATTGAGATTGATAATAGGATCTCAAATATAGACCTTGTTTGTTTACCCACGAAGGGTATCGATGTAATAATAGGAATGGATTGGTTGTCAGCTAATGACATCATCCTTGACTGCAAGAGGAAGACTATCTCTCTTGCGGATGACTCTATGAGTCATAGTAGACCACAATTGTTGTCTATAGCACAAGATGAAAAGCCTGTTCATCATGGTTGTCTTGCGTACATGGTGTTTTTCTCCATTCAAACAGAAGTGGAGGAAGGGATAGAGAACATTGAAGTGGTGAAAGAATTTCCGGAAGTATTTCCGAAAGAAATGACAGGTTTACCCCCAGAGAGAGAAGTAGAATTTTCTATTGATCTCGTACCTGGAACGGAACCTATCTCTAAAGCTCCTTACCGAATGTCTCCATCGGAACTAGCAGAATTGAAGAAGCAGATCGAAGAATTGTTAGAAAAGGGTTTTATCAGACCCAGTGTATCTCCTTGGGGATCGCCTGTACTCTTTGTGAAGAAGAAAGATGGGAGCTTGAGACTATGCATTGACTATCGCCAGTTGAATAAAGTGACTATAAAGAATAAATATCCTTTACCCAGGATCGACGATCTACTTGATCAGTTGAAGGGAGCATCCATATTCTCCAAGATCGACCTCAGATCAGGTTATCACCAACTGAGAGTCAAAGCTGAAGATGTCTCAAAAACTGCATTCAGAACTAGATATGGCCATTATGAATTTCTTGTTATGCCATTTGGGCTAACAAATGCTCCAGCAGTATTCATGGATTACATGAATAGAATTTTCCGACCATATCTAGATAAATTTGTAGTGGTTTTCATTGACGACATCCTTATCTACTCTAAGGATGAAGAAGAACATAAAGAGCACCTTAGAATCGTGCTACAAGTGTTGAAGGAGCACAAGCTCTATGCGAAACTATCTAAGTGCGAATTTTGGTTGAAGGAAGTAAAATTCCTAGGCCATGTCGTATCGGCTGAAGGTGTTGCAGTGGACCATACTAAAGTTGAAGCAGTTCTCCAATGGGAACGACCAAAGTCCGTGACTGAGATCAGGAGTTTTCTAGGTCTAGCTGGCTATTATAGGAGATTTATCAAGGGCTTTTCGCAAATAGTTATGCCTTTGACAAAGTTAACTAGGAAGGGTCAACCATTTGTATGGGACGAAAAGTGTGAAGCAGCTTTTCAAAATTTGAAGACTAAGTTGACTACGGCACCAGTACTTATAATTCCAGATCCTGCTCAGACCTTTACTTTGTATACAGATGCTTCCAAGAAAGGTCTTGGGTGTGTATTAATGCAAAATGGTAGGGTAGTAGCTTATGCTTCTCGACAGTTAAGGCCACATGAAGGGAATTATCCTACTCACGACTTAGAACTGGCAGCAGTAGTGTTTGCTCTGAAGATTTGGAGGCACCACCTCTACGGTTCAAAGTTCGAGGTTTATAGTGACCACAAAAGTCTAAAGTACCTGTTCGACCAAAAGGAGCTCAACATGCGACAGAGGAGATGGATGGAGTTTATCAAGGACTACGACTTCGAATTGAAGTATCATCCAGGAAAGGCGAACGTTGTAGCAGATGCCTTAAGTAGAAAGACAATCCATGTAGCCCAAATGATGATCAGAGAACATAAATTGCTCGAGGAGATACCAAGTACATCTATTGATGTAATGTCAGGTTTGGTCGCTACCATGGAAGCATTAACTATTGAAAGCACAATTTGGAAAGAGATTAAATTCGCTCAGCTCGAAGATGAGTATCTATTAAACGTGAGGGAAGATATTGAAGAAGGAAAAGAATCAAAATTTGGGATCGATAGAGATGGGATATTAAGGTATAAAGGAAAAGTGTGCATACCTAATGATGGAGAAATAAAAAAGCTCATACTAGAGGAGGCACATCGGAGTAAATACACCATCCATCCCGGAGCAACCAAGATGTATCATGATCTTAAGAGGAATTGGTGGTGGCGAGGCATGAAGAAAGATGTGACTGACTTTGTCACTTGTTGTTTGACTTGTCAGAAAGTCAAGATTGAACATCGGAAACCTCCTGGATTATTAAAGAATTTGGATATCCCAGAGTGGAAATGGGACAGCATCTCTATGGATTTCATCATGGGACTTCCTTTAACAACCTCTGGACATAATGCCATTTGGGTAATTGTCGATAGGTTAACTAAGTCAGCTCATTTTCTAGCAATTGCAGCAGAATACTCATTGGAGAGACTAGCAAAGATCTACATGAAGGAGATTGTTAGATTGCATGGGATACCGAATATCATCGTATCTGATCGTGATCCACGATTCACTTCACGATTTTGGAAAGCATTGCAGAATGCTATGGGAACTCGGATGAGTTATAGTACCGCTTATCATCCTCAAACTGACGGGCAGACTGAGAGGACTATTCAAACTCTGGAAGACATGTTGCGGGCTTGTGCAATCGAACTAAAAGGAAGTTGGGACGATCATCTTCATCTTGCGGAGTTTGCATATAACAATAGTTATCACTCCAGCATTGAGATGGCACCTTATGAGGCTTTGTATGGAAGAAAATGTAGATCTCCTATTTGTTGGAAGGAATTGAATGAGCGAATTTTAATAGGTCCAGAACTTGTGGACGAGACGACTCAAAAGATTAAGGTGATTCAACAGAAACTTCTCACTGCTCAGAGTCGACAGAAGAGTTATGCTGACAAGAGAAGACGACCGTTGGAGTTCATGGTGGGCGAACATGTGTTCTTAAGAGTCACACCAATGACTGGCATTGGTAGAGCAATACGAGCAAAGAAGCTTTCACCTCGTTTTATGGGTCCTTATGAGATTTTGGAGAAACTTGGACCGGTAGCTTACAGAATTGCATTACCTCCACAGCTTGCGAACCTTCACGATGTCTTTCATGTATCGCAACTGAAGAAATACCAACCGGATCCTTCCCACATTATAGAAGTAGAAGAGGTAGAACTCAAGGATAACATGACGTATAAAGCCGAGCCGGAGCGGATTGTTGATGCAAGGGACAAGAAATTAAGAAACAAGACCATTAGACTTGTAAAGGTCGAGTGGAAAGGAATGGCTCCCGGAGACGCTACTTGGGAAACGGAGGAGAGCATGCGACAAGCTTATCCACATTTATTTAAATAGGTTAGAATTCTTATTATAGCGAAATTTTGAGGACAAAATTTTCTTTTAGGAGGGGAGAAATGTAACATCCTGAATTTTGAATCTAATATCTTGAACATAAACCTATTTTGGGAAGACTAGTAGGTTCTATTTTCAGAAAGTGATAAATTTGAAATCAGTATTTTGTGGGACCTGTGAATAGTATTTACTATTCACGTATACGTTTTTACTATTTACAAATACGTATTTAAAATATATATATATATATATATATATGATATTCGCAAATACGTATTTAATACTTGAAATTTGTGAAATATGAATAGTGTTCACTATTCACAAATACGTATTTACTATTTAAAAATATGGTATTTACTATTCCTAAATACGTATTTACTATTCATGCGGGACCCACAACCAAAATAATTCTCTCCCGACACAAAACTCTCGTGAAGTTTGAAAATTTTGTCAGCGGGACCCACGTAATAGTAATTTACTATTTGAATAATAATATTATATTATTATAATATAATATTCATGTGGGACCCACGAAAAATTATTTCCACAACCAGCCACGGGAAGAGTCACGGGAGGTTTGAAAATTTGTCACGGGGAAAATTACGTAGAACGACCCAGAGACGAAAATTACACTTAAATACCCATTTTCCAACTATAAATAGACCTTCCATTTCATTTCATTCTTCACAACTTCTAAGAGCCATAGAGAGAGGTAGAGAGAGAGAGAGAGAGAAGAGAGATATTTGCTTGAGAGTTATAATAGCTGGTTGGTGATTCGGGTATTAGCAAGTAACAGGTAACTCTGAATATTCTTCCTTATACTTGTGAATTATGTATGATTATAAATTTGTTTGTTTACTATTTTGGCAAGAATATTTAGAAAATATTTATGGTTTTAAGATCTGGTGTGGGAACTTTGACTTGCAAATCTGTAGAGGTACTATTTATACGTACGTTACTATTCACATATACCGTATTTACTATTCATTATACTATTCACGTATACCGTATTTACTATTCATTTTTACTATTCACATATACCATATTTACTATTCATTTTACTATTCACGTATACCGTATTTACTATTCATGTATACCGTATTTACTATTCATGTTACTATTCACGTATTTACTATTCATGTTACTATTCACGTATACCGTATTTACTACTCATTTTACTATTCATGTATATACCGTATTTTACTATTCACAGATACGCATAGTATTTTACTATTCACATATACGCATAGTATTTTACTATTCATAAATACGCATATCAATGTATATAATGGTATAATAATGCATTATTTTTTTTTAGTAAATACATTCATCATGGCGGTTGTAATGTGATGGGTGGAGTAAGGAGGGAATTGAATGATAAGAATTGTTTATGCCACCACTCGGTGCACAGTGGATGGTACTTTTCAGGGCCTCATCTTCCATGTTTTCCTCTGGCCGGGATTTCATTGGAGATGTGGGACATGTGACACCTCCTTAGTTGTTATTTTAAAGGAGGGGAGCCATAGTCCAGATTTAAGCTCTATACCTTTGGCCGGGTGTATCTTAAGTTTTGGTGAGCTTGAAACCATCCAGTCAAATGAATGAGTTTCTATTGGACTATATGTTAGCCTATGGTTCCAGTCAGCGGTATACGGTTGGAAGGGGATATAAGGGAGGCTGCATACTGCATAGTGCATTTCTGAATTATTCAATAAAGAATGATGAGTATTTTTGTAAAGGCATTTGATGTGAACAACGGTATATCTAAAAATATCTGAGTATATTAAATTCACATTATATTACCTTTTATTTTTGTCATATGTAATTTGCTCGTGTAAGGTAGAAATATTCAGTAGTTACTGAGACGTGGAATCTCATTCCATATTAACATTTTTCAGGTGATTATTCTAGTAGAGAGCAAGGGAAGGCACCTATGGAGTGAGCAATGGAGGCTCTTTTGTACTCCTATAGTTTATGTTATGTTATTTTATTTGCCATGAACCTAAGACTTCCGCTTTGTATTGAACTCTGAAATATTTTCTGAAATTTATTCTGATTATGGATTAAACTTTATTTGAAACGGTAATGTATTCTAATGATTTGGATAATGATACACCCTATTGGAGGAATTACAAATATTTTGGCCAAGTTTTTGGGTGATGAAAATGTGGCGTTACACTTGGAGCCCAGTGTTCGCAGGGAATAATGGTGCTCTTTTACCTGCCCAGCGTTACCACAACTACCTAGACCCCTAGGATGCCTCTCCCAGCGCCTTGACCAACGTAGGGATCGAACTTCCTCCCTAATGGTGAGAAAGACCAACCCTCACGTCAGTTGAACCCAAGGATGAGGGGTGGTCCCACCTAAGCTGAGTGTGCATGTTCATTGAATAAGACTTTCTCTCATGTTGGGTTGGTTTTTATTTATTTCTCGGTCACTAGCCAAAGTCTAGCCCGGTCTCCACTTTTTCTTTTTCTTTTTCTTAAAAGCTGGTCTTCATTGGAGTGTTGTACGGGGTTAATAAAAAGGGGAAAATCCTGGTGAGGGCTGATATTACCAAAAAAATGTGAAAAAAGGCCCAAAGACTCTATAAATTCGAAAAAGGCCCAAGGTTAGAGGGGTACTGATATAGTTGTTAATGTGGCTGATATAGTTGTTATTGGGATTCTGATATAGTTGTTAACTGGGCTGATTTAGTTGTTAAAAATAGATTCTGAAATTCTAGAAAAAGCCCAAGGTGAGTTGTTAATAGGGCTGATATAGTTGTTAGAGGGATACTGATATAGTTGTTAACTGGGCTGATTTAGTTGTTAAAAATGAAACATTTTTAACAACTAAATCAGCCCAATTAACAACTATATCAGTACCCTGCTAACAACTATATCAACCCCATTAACAACTCATCTTGGGCTTTTTTCTGGAATTTCAGAATCTTGGGCCTTTTTTTCAAATTTTCAAAGTATTTGGGCCTTTTTTCGCATTTTCTTGGTAATATGGGCCCTGAACAGGATTTTCCCAATAAAAAGTTGGTCCCACCTAAGCCTTTTTTTTTTATATAAAAATTTTAGGAAAGGGGTTGGGCTCACCCAAAGTCCAAAGGTAGGGCGTTTGGAGCCTAGTGTTCGCAAGGAATACTGGCGCTCTTTTACCTGCCCAGCGTTACCACAGCTACCTAGATCCCTAGGATGCCTCCCCGAGCGCCTTGACCAACGCAGGGATCGAGCCTCCTCCCTAATGGTGAGAAAGACCGACCCCCACGCCAGTTGAACCCAAGGACGAGGGGTGGTCCCACCTAAGCTGAGTGTGCATGTTCATTGAATAAGACTTTCTCTCATGTTGGGTTGGTTTTTATTTATTTCTCGGTCACTAGCCAAAGTCTAGCCCGGTCTCCACTTTTTCTTTTTCTTTTTCTTAAAAGCTGGTCTTCATTGGAGTGTTGTACAGGGTTAATAAAAAGGGGAAAATCCTGGTGAGGGCTGATATTACCAAAAAAATGTGAAAAAAAGCCCAAAGACTCTATAAATTCGAAAAAGGCCCAAGGTTAGAGGGGTACTGATATGATTGTTAATGTGGCTGATATAGTTGTTATTGGGGTACTGATATAGTTGTTAACTGGGTTGATTTAGTTGTTAAAAATAGATTCTGAAATTCCAGAAAAAGCCTAAGGTGAGTTATTAATAGAGCTGATATAGTTGTTAGTGGGGTACTGATATAGTTGTTAATTGGGCTGATTTAGTTGTTAAAAATTTTCATTTTTAACAACTAAATCAGCCCAATTAACAATTATATCAGTACCCAGCTAACAACTATATCAACCCCATTAACAACTCATCTTGGGCTTTTTCTGGAATTTCAGAATCTTGGGCCTTTTGTCAAATTTTCAAAGTATTTGGGCCTTTTTCCGCATTTTTTTTAGTAATATGGGCCTTGAACAGGATTTTCCCAATAAAAAGTTGGTCCCACCTAAGCTGAGTGTGCATGTTCATTGAATAAGACTTTCTCTCATGTTGGGTTGGTTTTTATTTATTTCTCGGTCACTAGCCAAAGTCTAGCCCGGTCTCCACTTTTTCTTTTTCCATTTTTGATACAGTGGCGTGCCCGGTCTCCACTTGAATTGTCAGAAAATGGGTCTGTTTGGATTGATGGTAAGAATAGTGTCTTAAAAATTATCTGACTTTAAAAAAAGTTCGACAAAAGAAAGTTAAGTTATAAATAATAATTTATGTTTAAATTGATAGTGATACAATGTTGAAAGCTTTTTGGAAAAAGCTCCATATACACCATGTTCAACTTTTTCCCCAAAGCCATTGACTTTATTGCAAATGCTCCAGACATTCCTAAAACCTTTTCACCAAACAAGCCCAATATAATAATAACTGGGGGAAAAATTCAAATAACGCTTATAATTTATACTTTTTCTTGTGCAGCCACTGCTATTGGTCTTCAGAAAATGATTCGCTTCCTGAATTCTATCACGCCATTTCTGCTCTTTTGTCTTGTAATCCTTTTGTTTCCTAGAATCATCAAAGGACAGCAATATTGTTTAGGCACAACTTATGCCCCGAACAGCACATACCACACAAATCTTATTCGCTTACTTTCTTCCCTTTCCTCAAACGCCATTCGAAGTAATGGATTTTACAACACCACCGTCGGACAAAACAGCGATAACACCGTCTACGGCCTCTTCCTCTGCCGTGGAGACGTCACCATTGCGGCTTGTGACAGATGCGTTTCCACAGCAATCAAAGATATCACAACCCCTCAGAAATGCCCCAATACTACACAAGCCGTGGGTTGGTACCGCTACGAGTGCATGATACGATACTCCGACACGTATATCTTCTCCGTAGAAGATGCCAACCCCTTGGGTATCTTTCATAACATCGCTAATGCAACAGACCAAAGGGGTTTTATGAAACTGGTGCTTGATACCCTGAATGCGGTGGCCAAACAAGCTGCGTATGGTGGCGGTGGCAAGAAATTTGCGACCAAAGAAGTAAACTATAGCTATTTTCAAACTATATATTCTATGGTGCTGTGCACGCCGGATTTATCTCCAGATGATTGTTATACCTGTTTTAGAGGATTAACTGCACAGTACCAGACTTGCTGTTTTGGGAAGATAGGGGGAGTAGTTCTTGCCGCCAGTTGTACTGTAAGGTATGAAGTGTACCCCTTTTATAGAATCACTTTGCCACCGCCATCTCCTCCACCAATGCTGCCGCCAGAGACCCCTCCCAATGGTAAGGAATTTTTTTCTTTTTTGACTTTATTACCTGAGTTGGGATGAACCCCAAACCTAGTGCCACAAATGGCACATCTTGTACAACTAGACCCCAAAGTCTTTTATGGTAAGGAATTATTATAAGGTCATGCATCTTCTTGGTTTCTCATAGATGTATGGCAGAAAAACAATTTACGACAAATCAGAAAAATATATGAACTTTATGTTTGGTTTTTTATTGGTCTCATAAGTGAAAGATTTCAGATAGGAGAAAGATCTCAGGTGGGATAATTATGGCCATAGTTGTTCCAACAGTGATATTCATATTGCTTGTCTCTCTCTGCTTCTTCTGCCTGATCAAGAGGAGAGCAAAAAAGAAGGATTCCTCATTTCCCAAACAAAGTGATGGTACGATAATTATATATCAGATTTCACGCTTCAGATCCTAGTCCAATATAATTTTCACTTTTCGTGGATGTCAGAAATTTTCTTTTCATCAATAATATCTTGAATTTACAATTATAATGAACACACAATTTTCAATTTTAGTTAACAGCTCGCTAGGGTGCAAGAAAGTTGGTTGTTAATTGACCAAATTTTTGTCTTTGGTTATATATAGTTGACATTTCTAGTGTAGAATCGCTGCAATTTGATTTGGATGTCATCAAATCAGCTACGAACAACTTCTCTCCTGACAATAAACTAGGTCAAGGAGGATTTGGTGAAGTATACAAGGTATAAAAATCATTTCCAACTATAGAAATTGGAATTACTAATAAGGATATAAATTACTTGTTTATAAATGGTTTTTAATAATTGTTTTTTATTTCAGGGTATCCTACCTGGTGGACAAGAGTTGGCTGTGAAGAGGTTATCAATTAGCTCCAAACAAGGTGTAGAACAATTTAAAAATGAAGTTGTTACTATGGCAAAACTTCAACATAGAAATCTTGTAAGGCTACTAGGATTCTGCTTGGATGAGGAGGAAAAGATACTCATATATGAATTTCTGCCCAAAAAAAGCCTGGATAGATTTCTCTTTGGTTAGTTTCGTAGTTTTTTTTTTATATTTTACATTTGTTAACTACACGTTGACTTATCCAATCATATAATCTTTACTACAAATTGGGTTTAAACTTGAGTAAGCTAGGAAGTGAATTTATATTTTATCTTATTATTTAAAATTGCATATCAATCATACAGAACCTGGAAATAGAGGCGAATTGAATTGGTCAAAGCGTTATAAGATTATTGAAGGCATTGTAAGGGGGTTGCTTTATCTTCACGAAGATTCTCGACTCAAAATTATCCACCGTGACCTCAAAGCTAGTAATGTATTGTTGGACGAAAATTGGAATCCAAAAATTTCTGATTTTGGTATGGCCAGAATTTTTGGAGTCGATCAATCCCAAGCAGACACGAGTAGAGTCATGGGTACATAGTAAGTTACTTAAATCAACATTTTCATGCAAACTGTTTTGTTTCATATTCCATAACGAGTTAGATAGAAGAAATTATTGATGTGTTCTATTTTGTAGTAGTTATATGGCTCCAGAATATGCTATGCATGGTCAGATTTCAGTCAAATCCGATATATATAGTTTTGGTGTCTTGACCCTTGAGATTATCTCTGGCAAAAAGAATACATCTTTCTACATATCAAGTTGTGCTGAAGACTTGTTAAGCTATGTAAGTAGATTACGAAGTGAATAAGCTCAAATAGCAGCTAGGGAGATCAAAACCTTGTAAACATTGATTACATATATAATTGTATTTGCAGGCTTGGAAGCTGTGGAAGAAAGGGACGCCATTAGAATTGCTGGATCCTAGTCTAAGAGATTCTTATTCAAGAAACCAAGTCATTAAATGCATTCATATGAGCTTGTTGTGTGTTCAGGAAAGCCAAGCTCAGAGACCTACAGTACAATCCATTTTGGTGATGTTAGGTAGTGACTCTGTGACCCTACCAGACCCTGAAGAGCCAGCATTTTTTGTCGATCATAGTGGACCAAATTCAAACAAACCCGCCATAATTGATGGAAACAAGTCCGATCAATCAACAAGCGGGTCTGTGCAATGGTCTGTGGATAAAGATCCGATTACTGACTTATACCCTCGCTAGTGTCCTAGTTTATTACTACTTAAATAAGCAACCTAGTAGTCTGGATATTGCATGTTTATTTGTCCATTGTTTACCTATAAAAGACTGTTCTTGGGAAGGTGTGACGAAGGTGATTATATCTGCCAAGCTTCAGAAATTGATCATGGAAGAGCCAATCTATTTAAATAAATATAATTATTCAGAAGTGGCTGATGAGTCATGAAAATGTTCCTCCTAAATTGTTGGGGGGTGTTCTGCGGACACATTTTAAATAAACTCGAAGAATTTATATTTGAATGTTAATGTAGGTCCCCCCTATGTTTACTTCTCTTCTATTTGAATGTTACAGATTTTATATTTTCATTAAATTTCATCTGTTTTAATTTTAATAAGAGATAGAATGACACTACATAATATTCAATTATAAACTCAAAGAATAATAACTTATTTTGGCCGTTCAAAAAAAATATTTCAAAGAACAACTTAAGAATATTTTAGAACAATAAAATGCTGATGTTCCAAATCATGTTAGGATTGTTTATATATCTCTTATATTAAAAAAAGTTTTAAACTGTTAATTTTATAATGTTTTAAGGACTCTCGCAGTTATATTAGATTTCAATTTATTACCTTTTTCATTTAATTTTATTTTTTGGTTTCATTTCATAATTCTGCAATCTGAGATGATATAAAATTTACTGACAAGAGACATATTTTGTGTTAGATGCAGCAAATAGGTTGAACTTGAAATAATGTTTGCCTGAAAGTTCCTTAAAACATTTCTCGCTTCGAGTGCTTTCAACTTTAGGGATTCAAAATTCCCAGTGGCTAATACATTATTTATGCCTCCATGCTGTGTTACCTAACCGATGTGGGTATCACAATGGCCCAAAATCTGAACTGAAGATTAAATTTTAAATAAAATAATAATAATAATAATAATAAAAAGACTTGCTTCATTCATCGTAGGGGGGAGTGACAGATCCTTTCCTATTAGGTGGTAACGAATAACGATTCTCCAAGTGTTCAAAAGAATAACGATTCTCCAAAAAACCTTTTTTTTTTTGGAGTCTGGTATGCTCTGCATTCCGTTCCTACTTCATTTCCCGCTTCGATTTTGCTGACTGAATTGGCTATGGCAGCCACAGCTCGGAGGCTAGTCGCCTCTTCAATCCTTTATCTCAATCGTATGAAAAGAGTTCAATTTCAAGTCACTTTGCCTATCGCCTCGCACCACTCTGCTAATCGTCTTCATTTTTCCGTTGCTTCGCCCGAACATTCTGGGCCTTTGCAGTCAGGTAAATCTTCACTGACCCCGTTTCATTTGCCCCCAAAGGAAAGGAAGAAAGCTGAAGTCAAAGAAGCTGCTTAGTATGCATCTTATTTAGTGTGCATCACTTGGTTTCGCATCAATTTTATTAATTCCCGTTTGCGATTATCTTGCTTTTCAAGATTAGGGGATGGTTCTGGACCTTGTTCTGACAAGTTTCACAAATGGCATAATGGAAGGGGCACTTTGCACGAATCGGCTTCCATAGACTCATCTGCGGTAGTAGAGATTGGCGCTGTTGTTCATTCTAAAGCAGTTGTTGGAGCAAATGTTCATATAGGGTCTGGAACGATTGTTGGGCCTTCTGTTATAATTGGCCATTCAACAAAAATAGGGTAGATTTACATGTTCTTTTCGTTCTTTAACGATGTTTGTTAGTTTTGCACATCTTTATATGTCAAAGGTTTCAAGTTGCTGTTGAACTCTGAAATTATGTTGTCTACTTAAATATGTAAGCGCTATTAGCTGACATTGATAACAAACATGACGCCTGTTCTGAGAGGAGAGGATTAGAATTGCAAAAGCTTTTACTGTAAGGGGTTTACATGTGAAGGCTTGGACCGTAAACATATGTTGATTTAAAAAGTAGAAACTGACTTTCAAAAGCACATATTATGTTTTTGAGTACAAAGTACACCTTATTTTGTAATCCAAACCCTGGTAATTTGAAATATATAGGTTTGGGTTATTTATGATGCCAGTTTGAGAGATGACCCATCAATGTCAAGAGCATGGGGCTTGATATCAAGTTTGCTCTGTATTTGGAATATTTGGTGGTGATTAGTAATGCGTTGTCTGCACTTACTGGCTAACCTTGTTACTGTTAAAGACTGTTAGAAAGTAATTTTAACTTGCTATTGGTGTTAGTCTTCATCATTTTAGATTTGTACCTTGTGCATGCTTTTGTATTACTTGCTATGTTTATAATTTGAATGTAAATCTCATTACATTAAATTCTGCCAAATGTCTAGAATTTTGAATTTGTGCTCAAGCAGTTTTAATTTAATTACTGTTCTTTCCAGGTATAATGTTGCTCTTAGTAATTGCCAGGTGGGTGAATTGTGTGTAGTCCACAATGGAGTCTGCATTGGTCAAGATGGTAAAGCTGTAGATCTACTCTTGCCTGCTTTCCATACTTTTATATACTTCAATAAAGAAAAGAATTCCTATCATTTACTCACTACATAGCTTGAAGCAAGTACAATACTAGTTAGGCCATGAGCCTTACATTTTTCCCCTTAATGTCTTTTATGGAATTCATTCTTTGCTGATTATCTTAATGTAATTGCTGCAGGGTTTGGATTTTATGTAGATGGTAATGGTAATATGATAAAGAAGCCTCAGGTTGGTAATCTTTCTTCATTTACTTTGATGTCAAACTTCTTTGTTATCTTCTTTCAACTTTCTTCTTTGACATATGCTCTCCCAAGGAATATGAATTTTAAAGAATGACCGATATCATCAGCCATATGCTTTTGAGCTTAGAATGTTTTAACATTATCCATAATTGCATTCCTTGCTTAAACATGTAGATGTTGAATGTAATAATAGGAGCTCATGTGGAGATTGGTGCTAATACATGCATTGATCGGGGCAGGTAAGGAATTTGATTGATTCATGCTTTTTTTTTTCCCCCAAATATGTGTGTGTGTGTATTCTAGTTTGATTTTCTTTTGGGATTTATGAGCTCTAAAAGACTCAATATTTATGCTACTGACTGATTCATTATGCAGTTGGAGAGATACAAT
Source organism: Acacia crassicarpa (assembly GCA_034222035.1). Taxonomy (NCBI): domain Eukaryota; kingdom Viridiplantae; phylum Streptophyta; class Magnoliopsida; order Fabales; family Fabaceae; genus Acacia; species Acacia crassicarpa. The sequence goes on from JAWXYG010000011.1 coordinate 7,686,342, forward strand.
CATTGGGGATTATACAAAGTTGGATAATTTAGTTCAGGTTAGCATTTAACTTTTGTGTAGTTAAGTATACCATTGCTGGGATTTCTTTTACTCTCTGTCCTAATCCGTTTCTGCAGATTGGTCATAATGTAGTTATTGGGAAGAATTGTATGATTTGTGGGCAAGTAGGGATTGCGGGTTCAGCAACGTATGTTATCATAACTCCTTTTCTTAAGATCATTGGTTGTTGACTATCTGGTGAACTGCATTTTCAAAATAATTCAAGTTTGAATTTTTCAAGAGTTACAAATTTGTCTGATATTCAGCATAGGTGATTATGTGACTATGGGGGGAAGAGTAGCTGTGCGAGATCATGTTTCTATTGTGTCAAAGGTATTTATTTTCTTCTCTAATCTTGCAAAGTTTTAGCCTTTTGTGGCTTTGGTGTCTTTAGGATTGCTACTGAACGTATAATAAATGGACTCGCTGAGTGCATGTCATGTGATAAATAATACTGAACTAGATTTAAAGTGGCAGCAATTTTTTTCTAGTGGTACAAAATTAAGAACAGGCTTGAAAAACTTTGGAAATGTATATAAATATTTTGGTTAATCTGAAATTTTTAATCCATCCCCCCCCCCTCCCCAAAAATATATATATATATATATATATATATATATATATATATATATATATATATATATATTATCTCTGCGGAGTTAAGGGGAAATCGTTAGCAGCATAGCTGGTTTCCAGAACAACTCAGAAATCAGAATTGTTTTTTCTTTTTTTTCCATACATGTGGCAAACATAGCTTGAAATCCTATTAAATAGGACTACCTACCTGAGGAGAACCCCTCTATAGAAATATACATGTCTGTCCTAAACTCTGATTGACAACACTCTTGCATTTCTGAGAGGAGAAGTACTTGAGGATCATCTGAGTGAGCCTCCCTAGCAAGCTTATCCGCACACGTTAAAATTTCCCTGTGAGCATGGCGTACCTCCACAGCCAATCAACATATAAAAGCTTTCTGGTTTTTTCAATTAAGATCCTGTATGGATGACTATCCCTAGAAATCAGAATTGTTTACTTGGATTACGTATTGATAAACAGCAAAATCTGTTTGAATGTAAATATCTTTTGCTATGGTGCTACTTCTATCTTTTTCCTGAAAACTGGAAGTTGGGGTTGAGGAGATATCTGATCATCGATAATATGGCTCTTGCAGGTACGGCTTGCAGCGATGAGTTGTGTCACCAAGGACATCCTAGAGCCTGGGGATTATGGTGGCTTCCCTGCTGTAAGGATTTTATTCTGTCCTTTTACCTTTTGTTTTTTCCCCTTTCAAAATATTAGGACATTCACATGTCTTTTTTCAGATCAATTCTTAAACTACCTCCTTTGTGTTGCCTTGCAGGTTCCCATTCATAAATGGCGGAGACAAATTGTCAGCAGCCGTAGGACTCCAGGGAAATCGGGTCCTTAAAGTTGGGCGAATTGATACGGTAGGCACCATGCAAGTCTTAGGTTAAATTCAAGCATTTGTCTCAGGTGGCAACTCCGGTGCTGTGATTTTTTTATCATCTCGCAGCTCAGAACTATATAAGAAAAATAATCTAAAGTTGGCGAGTCTCTCCCTTCTATGCGATTGGTGTTGGTTTTCATTCTGTATTATCTTGTTCTTCTTGTGACTTTCAAAGCACTGGTTCTCCTGCGAAATGCCTGATACTTACATGGTTCATCAAGTTCCATTTCTAATTCTTGAGCTTATTGACATGACTGCTTGACACATCAACAAATTATCGACAATAACAGAAAAACTTCATGAATGAAACATAAAACACCCGAATTTGGTGCGTGGCATCTGTAATTCTGTACCTTACATGAATTCTAATCACAATATGTTACAAAGTTTGTGTTTTCAATCCACATATCCAATTCATACCCAAAAAAAAAATCCACAAATACTAAGACTAAAAGGGTGTGCTCACACAATATAGATTGGTGCATGAGCTATTAGGAATGAATAAGAAATCTATACACACACAGACAGAGATGAGACCTGTGATCAATGCTTTATTTTGAACCTTGCCGTTTTCTTGGAGGGACTCTTGATGGGATACTTTTTCTTCTTACCTGAAAGCTTCCCATCACGACCAATAGGCAGAGTACCTTGCAGGCGCACCCCATGAAACTTGCTCTTAATTCCCCATGTCTTGTATCGAAACCTAGTCATCAAAGCCGCCTTCAACTCAGCCGTGCCGTTCGAAAAAGCATTGACAATGGATTTCAGATCTCTACGGTTTGCATCAGCACTTTGAAACATACTATTAGTTTTACCAGCTCCTTGACGAAAAGAACCTATGGTTGATTGTGCCACCTGATTTTCCCCATACAGGAAACTCAAATTTATGTCATCAAAGTAAATGTCAGACTCCTTGTTTGGGTTTTCAATCTCAATGTTGTAAATGATGGTACCATTCTGATCAGAGGACTGTGGGATAGAGATGAAGTCGACGGAGTAGGAGGGAGGTTTGGGTCTTAACGCAAGCCATAGTATGAGAGCAAGAAGACCCAAAAGGCCTACAATTTGGAGAAGCCAAACCCAAAAGTTCTTTGGTTCGCACATTATTTAATGCTCAAACTTTGGAGCTCTAATGGGGTGTGGAAAAGTTTTGAGAGGATTCATTAGCTTTGTTTCATGTGTTATGGTTGGTCATTGATACAACTGGAATTTATCTATCTAGGGGCCGATGCCTTGTTACAAACAAGTGGGAAAGAATATATACCTTTGCTTGTGGCCTAGGTGATCGTATTGATTCAAAGCGCGTGAACCAAAATACTTGTGGAAATATGAAAAGATAGTTATTAATTACTAATAGGATATAATTTTGTAGTGCAATGCTAGAACCAAAGGAGTACTCCATATGATCATTGATATAGAAACTGAAGAGTTGATGAAGAGTTGATTTTAGTACTAAATGTAAGATATATTTTTTATATTTATCAATATTTTTTCAATTTATCTATGTTGATGTTCCCTTAATTGTAATCAAGTAAAATAAGATAGAGAAAATTAAACTAGATGATTAAAGTATTTTAGGAAAAATGTCATATTAACTACATTAAATAATTTTATTAATCATTAATATGATCAAATTAGATAAATAGGTCTTATATTTAGAATGGAAGGAAATATTGTTATTTACTTTTTTTAAAAAAGATTAAGAAAACTAATTAAATTACTTTAAAATATTTATATTTGTCATTTTTTGTCCAAACTATTTTACCTAACCTATAAACTAATATATAATTTAAAAATACACGGCGTGTGATATGATTAAATAACTTATTTACCTTTCTTAATCTTTTTAAAAATATTAATTATAACTTATATTTAAGGCGAAGGTAATAATTTTCATGCATATATAACTACTAATTCAATAGATGTCGTAGGGAGTGCATGGTCCATACTTCCTACGACATCTTCAAGTAAGATCATACTCAAACTCATGTTACTATAGTGATGACTTTCGCTTCTGTCATTTATTCAAGACTTTAATGTTAGTCTTAAATTATTATTTCTTTTAACAATCATGAAAGGTGCAATGTTTATTGATAATAAATTATTTGCCACTTTTTTGGTCTCGTGCATCGCTGTATTATATCAATAAAGTTTTAGTTTCTCATTTTCTTATATTATATTAAATGTTAACAATATCAAAATCACCAAACCATTTCTGATTTAAGAATGTTAATACCAAAGTAAATAAAGTAAACAGGCATCAACATCCAAGAGGAGCAAGTGGCAACAAACCTACTTTTTCTTAACTACGTCTTCTATTTGAGGCATAGGAATGTAGAAATTAGTGTTAGGAACTCTTTGCCTACAACTGTGGGCCCAAATCTGAATCAATTAGAACCAAAGGCTTTCAGTAAATTGGATGGGCAACCAAATAATAATAATAATAATAAATTGGCCAAAATCCATGCTGGTCCTCCATCTCATATGTTTCAACTTAGTTTTTGTTTTTATTTTATAAATATGTCCTTTCAAGTAATTAATTTCATAATTTTCCTCTAGATTAATATCATCAAACTCGCCAGCTGAATCATTGTCTAAAGGATATCCAAGATCAATAATATTATAAAAATGATTGTGAATTTCAATCCAAAATTTTAGATTTTTCATACCCATAATTAGTTGCATATCATTCAAAGAGATAAATAAAAATATAATATTAATATGAAAAAAAGAAGTGAACAGTATAGACATTACATGTATTACATTTTTTAGTATAATATTATAAAAAAATATTAATAAATCTCCTCCGAAAATAAATCATCTAAGAGAAGTAAACGGGACATCTCTTGTCCCTATAAGCATCTAAGATGGAACCGTCGGGGCCCACAGCCACGTCACAGTTGGCGTGCATCCGATGGTGCTTACTTTCCCACATGGATATTTTGAATTTGATCATGGCCGTTAAATCGAAACGGAACACCACGGTCCTTTTCGCCTTCTTATCACCCAACATATCCGTCCAAAGCGCATCGCTAATCTTCAACGTAGGTCCTCCCAGAACGCCGCCAACCACCGTCGTCTTCTTTGGCTCCTGGAAGAACGGACGAAGTAAAGGCTTCGACCCGATGTTGTGGTCCCTATAATAAGCCGAGCCGTTCATGTTCTCGTAATAAATCCCAATATTCTGGTTTGAGTTCCTGGTGGTCAGGTTGAAGTATATCTGAGCATTATTGAACTCCGATCCTGGGTTCAGACCCGATATCGAGAACCCGTGGACGTGAACTCTAGGACGATGCGGGCGGAGGCTGATCCAGAGAACGAAGGTGATGATGGCAACAACGGCGAGGAAACTCAAGAGAGTAGCGCATATGAATTTGGAAACTCGAGTCGAGAGGCTGTCACGAACACGTTGGACGTAGTACCGGGGTGTGTGGCGGCGACTGAATGGTTTCGGGTCAGGTCGGTTGCTGATCGGAATGTGGTCACGGCCTTGCATGGTGGTTTAATTAACTTATTGGATATCTAATTTGAATTGAAAGGGGAGAGAGGTTTTTATGGAATGAGAATGAATGTGGAAGGTGATGAAGAAGAAGAAGGTTATAAGGAACGTTTAGAGGAGAAAGAAAAGAATAATGTCTGCCATAATTCCTTGAGAGAAGCATGGTAAGTTTCCTTTTAATGTCTGTAGTTGTAAGAGATGCTTTCTCTGTTTGTACAATAACACTATCGTCTTGGTTGAGTGTATTGAATGATTTTTAATATACTTGACAGCTTTTGCTCCAAGACATAACTTGGCCGCGTAGGTAAAGCAAGAATAATGTTTGGATTGGTTTTACTGCTCAGCAGATTTGTTGTAGGGAGCTAGGAAATTCTGGGCTGTTAGATCTAATCTGAACGGCCCAAATGTGATTTATTAAAAAATATATCAGTTGCAGGAGAGGCCCGGAAAGGGATGGGAGGAATAGAAGAGAATTGTGAAGTAGGAAGCAGGCAGACGGCTAGGTCAGTTTGATAGGTTAATGAAGAAATCAATAAAGAAAAATGTAGAATGAGTACAGAAAACTGAAGAAGTAAAGAACAGAAAGCTTAAAGTGCTTGAAAGGCAGTAATCCGCACCATCTTGACGATAAGCGAGTGAACGATGAAAACAAAAATTAAAATGATTGCAGAAAGGTGGCAGTTTGCACCTTCTACACTGAGAATCGAAAGTGAAGTGCAGAAAAGTAAATGCAAACAAGAAACAATCAATGAAAGGCTTTATTCAAGAACATAAGAAAATAGAAGAACCAAAGAACATAAAACAGAAAGAGGCTTATAAGAGGATCTCACTCTACAGACAGTCTAACAAAACTCTAAAAAAAATAAGCATTGGTCGTGGTGCTGTACTTGTAATGCCAAGCAAAGACCCAGGACATGGACAACTTGGAGCAAAAATGAAGGGTTAATGGCAAAGCATTATCTGAAAGGTTAACATGATCCTTGAAGTACTGGAATACTTCTCGGATCTTGGGCGTAAAAATGTCCTCTGTGAGTCCAAAATAGTCCCACCATTTGCTGAACTATGGAGGGAAATGGTAGGTGAGGCTTTTGTTGAAATATATGAACCAAGTGTGGCGGGTGTATTTATTTTGATACCATAAGGTTTTATACTAGGCATCTATATAATCCCAGTAATTAAACCCTATGGGATCAAACTTTATGTTCTCAAATTTTTTGGGTTTGTTTAGGTCCAATCCCCAATCTAAAGGAGTTAGGACTTTGAGGACCTTGATTGTGGAGTGGGTCCAGGTTGAGTGGTCCTCTTCTCCATTGACCTCATTTGATTTGTGGTTTAATGACACATATTTAGTGTATTTGAGGATGAGCTCATAGAATCGTTGCCGCCTTTAATGAGAGGGGTTTGAAATGGAATCATGGAGGAGGGATTATCTTTCTGGCGACCTAGTTGGGGTTGTTTTCAACATAAAATTCAGGTTCTATCTGGATGATATCCATGACTTTATCATATTTTGGGATGTATCTTTATGATATTTGATTTATTAAAAAAAATATATCAAATATGGGCCATCCAGATCAGATTTCATAGCCTAAAATTTCCTTAGCTTTCCTTGCTCAGCACAACAAATTGATGGGAGCAAGGAAACCGGGTCCCCATTTTAGAGAGTGGTTTCATAAACATTATGGACTTGGTTTCGGTACTTGCTAAGTAGGGAAACCGGGTCCCCATTTGAGAGAGTGTTTCATAAACATTATAGACTCGGTTTTAGTGCTTAGCTCTTCCAACTCATCAGATATGGATTGTCAGATCTGATTTGAACTGTCTAGATCTAAGTTTTCAAAAGTTTATATTTTTAATAAAAACTATTTTTATAAGTATAGAATCTAAAATAAAAATAATCTCTCAACTATTATTCTTTTAAAAATTGATTTTTATTTTTAAAAATCATCTTTTTAAAGACAACTTAGATTTCGGCCATCTAACATCATATATATATATATATATATATATATATATATATATATATATATATATATATATATATATATATATATAGACAGCCCATATCTGATAAGTTAGGAGATCTAAATACAATAGCATTGAAAAAAGTCCCTCAAATGGACAATTACGAGAGCGTGACATTGATAATATTGCCATGTGCAAGTGCAGCTTTTTCTTTTTGGTATATTTCATACCATGAATTTAGTACTATATGGATTAATCATCCTTGTATTGTTAGGGCAACATGAATTATGCAAGGGTCTTTATTTGAATGTATTGTTCAATGGGGGTTTTTTTTTTGGCTATTTGATTTTACCATATTTAAAAGCATCGTCGGCTCTATTAAAATTAACTATTTTAAAAGCGTTTTATATATTCACAAAGACTCAAATTTAACACCTTGTACTTAAGCTGCCAAAGCACATTCCACTATATTGACTACATTATTATTATTATTATTATTATTATTATTATTGGTATAAAAATTTTTAGGAAAGGGGTTGGACTCACCCACAATCTAAGGGCAGGGCACTTGGAGCCCAGTCCATAGGAGATACTGGTCAGAAAGTACACATGTCTCCACCTCTACCAGTGTTACCACTGCTTCCTAAACCCCTAGGATGCCTACCCCAGCGCCTTGACCAACGCAGGGATCGAATCCTCTCCCTTAAGGTGAAGAAAATCGATCCCTAGGCCAATTGAACCAAAAAACGAGGGATATATTATATTGACTACATTATTTTTTTGAATTATACGTGGAAATGAAAAAAAGTTATTCCACACTGTTCACTTTGGTTTTTTAGCCTATTGAACCAGGGCCCAACATAGGGTTCTGGATATTAGAGTATTAGCCCAAAAAAGGAATTGGCAATAGGAATGAGTTCTATACTCGTGTGTGTACCTTCTATATTATTTGCATTTTATTTAAATTGTTTGTATTTTATATATTTGAAAAAAAAAATGTTTTGTCTTTAAGGAGAAAGGAAAATAAACACCTTGAAAGTTCAAAAATCCCAAATCATGGGCATTTAAGAATTTAGGCAAAATGAAGTTAAGGAAAAAGAAATCTCGACGGATGGAGCTCCGATCGGGCAACAGCTTTTGGAAGTTGCTGCCGGACAACCGCTGCCACCCATTGTCATAATTGATTCCAATTAATTAAGTACACGTTTGGTTGAATTTTGTGACAGATGAGAAGTAACATTCAGCTTATACAGCTTATTCTCACCTGCTAAAAGGAAGTCTCAGTTTTTTTTGTTATACTCTGAAACTTGAATATAGTTTACCACCTACCAAGCGGAGAAAGAAGCAACCCATGTTTAGCAGAAAATATATATACTTACTTCGTTCTTTAATATAAAACTTAATTACCTAATTTATAAAAATTAAGAAAACTAAATAAATTATTTTAAAATATTTATATTTATCATTTTTCTTTAAATTAATTTAACTGTCTTATAAACTAATATATCCCAATGCCACATATAGGTATTTTAGAGAAATTATGTAGCATATGTTATGATTAAATAATTTATTTAATTAGTCATATTAATCTTCTGAAATTAATTAATATGTTGTAGAGGATTATTTTACAATATTTTGAGTGTTGGGTGGAATTAATTTATGAGCCCCAAAAGGATACAAACAGTGACAGATATAGGAGCAGCCAAAGACCAAAAACAAAGACATAGTTTTCAGTGCTCTACGTGGAGGAGCTGGTGACACATTTTGCAAGGTACCCATTTTTGGTTATTTCTCTATCACACTCAACGCCAAAGGCTTTGTGTGATAAAGATCCTTGTTACCAGTTTTTGTTTGATGAGGATAACCAATTGGTTGGCTCCAATCTCATCCTGCAACAACTAGCTACGCAAGACGAAATCTCTATTCCCAACTCATTCTTCTATCTCACGTACTCTCTCTTCCACATAAATATACTTTGGCTTTTTCTCATACTAATACTAATACACACAGAACTATGAGCTACTGGTACTAATTAACATGGCGAAAGCAAAGGAAAATGTACTGTATAATATATGGCACTAAATATCCATGATATTTATCTTTTTCCTTCTTTCAAAAGAACAATAAATACCCGCCCGTGCATGTATAGCTAACGTCGAAGATACCCAAATGTTTCTTATTATATAAGGAACCTTCAAGAAAAAAATAGATGGTTATTATTATAAATCCCCAAGAGGGCAGTTAATTATTATTATTTTAAGATTGATCAATAACTTAAAATATCTTTAATTGCAATTTCTAGTACTTATTGGAAATAATTCATAAAATTAAATATGAGTAATTTCATTTTTTTAAAAAAATCAGACAAAAATAATGACTTTACCACACCTCTTATTGATTTTGATGAGATTACGTAGTAAATAAATTGAACAAGGTGGTGTGTAACAATCACCAAGTGCCTTTTGATTTCAAGTTTGGGTTTTCTTTATAATAAGGATTTTTGGAGTGTTGAAGCCGACCCACCCAATTATAATAAAGCATTAATTATAATATACTAGGAGTTCGACACCTCAACTGCATGTGTTGAAAGTTAAAAGATATAATGAAAGCCAATATAAGAAACATACCTAGCTATTAGCCTATTTTATATATGTATATAATTTTAATTTTGATAGGAACAAGAATGTGTGGGGTGGTGGTGAATCTATCGAAGCATGCTTGCTATCATTACATGCCCACGACCACTTCTTTTTCCTTTCGCTGTTGCGTATCTTTTGTGTGCTTCACCAAATGAATTGTTGGAAGATGTTGCCATTTTGGTTTTCTCCTACGCTTGGGACCTGGTTTTACAATTTATTTATTTTACAAAAATAAATGAAGAAAGCCTAGTGCCATATATTCGCTTACTTTTTGAAGAAAGACAAGTAGCTAGCACCCACCTCAAAAACCATATTTTGCAAACTTGATAACTTTATATTTTATTAAGTTATCTTCAATTTGATTAGTTGTAAGCATGTGTTTGTTTTGGAGTTTATGTTTGAAGGTTATAATTGATAATTAGGAGGAGTCTGGATTTGAAATTAGGGGGTAAAAATTACAGAATATGACACAGTGGAGTCGGTATTTGAAATCAGCAAGGGATGAAAATTACAGAATTAGACTTACAAATTTAGGAAATTATATTTTCGGCTCATAAATATTTCAATATTTTCATTTTAGTCCATCTATAAAACTATTAGTAGGGACTCAAGTGAAAATATTGAAACTTTTATAAAACTAAAATATAATTTCCTAATTTTTGGGTCCAATTCTGTAATTTTATGGGGCCACCCCTAGCCCCCTAAAAAGATAAATATAAATTATGTTTTAATTGATAACATGTGACAATAATCCCTTTTTATCATATCTCATTTGACTTTGTCTGACTAATAAATGCAACTTTATCTATTGTATCCTCATTTTTTCACATAATTTATTTATCATACATTTTCTTTCTTTCTTTTCTTATCATTACCCTTTCTCTCTTAGCGAGTCTTTGGGTAAGTGTAAAACTATGGTTTCAAAAGTCATTTTTTACAAGTTGAGACAGAACCCCTCTCACATATTTACCTCATAAATCGTAAAAATTATTCTTCAAAAGATAATCCAAATACACATTCTTACTCATTCATAAATAAGGGTGTCTTTGGAAAAAATTATATTTCTTACATATTTATTACTTTCATCTAATTTTGACTATTTTTTAGAATGATTGAAATGATCTTATATATAGGAATGGAGGAGGGAGTACCTTTTATGACGTAATTTATGCCTTTTTATTATATTAAGTGTTGTTGAAGTTGGTAGAAAAAATTGTTAGTGGTAAGAATGTGATGGTCACATCGTTACGATAACCATTAACCAATATCAGTATGGGACAGAAGTAATATTATATTGGAGCTCGAATTTTAATGGAAGCCAGATTTCTTTAAAAAAATAAATAAATAAATAAAAATTAAAAAAATTGTTGGAAATTAAAAGTTGTCGAGTATATTCGTGGTGGAATTTGAACCGACAATAAGTCAAGACCTCATGATTTTATTATATGTTGCCGTCCATAATTTTTGATGGCTCAACAAATTTGTATAGCTTCTTATTTATTATTGACTGTTTATATATATAATACACGAAGAGCATATATAAGGCTGAGAAGTGATGAAAATTGTTTGCATGTATGTGGAAGGTTGTGGATGGGTTCCATTTATATATTGAAGTAGAAGACAAGAATTAGTGGATCATTTTGTGTTAACCATCGTACGCATGCATTTCTCTTTATATACTTGATTGTGCTTTCGCTCTTTTTGTTCCCATTACACAATATAATTTATGTATTACTAGATAATTACGGCCTTAACTTTATATAAAAAGGGTGTATTATTTGAACTACAATTCTATAATCATCACCTGAACTGGGGGGCGGTGTTTCATTCGTAAAGAAAAAAGAAAAAAAAAGCGTATCATTTTTATATTAATTAAAAGAAAAATACTTAAGTTAAGTTCCTTATATCCATTTCATCAAGTTTTTCAGTCATATATGACCATGTGTTATATTTTTTAATTATTATCATTTAACTATAAACCCATATTAAAAAAAAAAAAAAGGTCATACAATCATGTGTGATGAGAGAACTTGACGAAATAAATATAAGAAACTTGATCTCCTAATTAAAATTATCAAAAAGGAGGGATTAGGAAGTCTTTATATATTCTAGTATTGAGATCAAATATTAAACTTCGATTCCCTCAACTAGATTTGATTTGTGGGCAAAAATTAGAAAAGTGGCAAACATTTGCTTTTAGGTAATTGATGTACCCAGTCACGTATTATTAAGTATTTTCTCTTTTGCGTAGCTATTTTAGAAAAAATTTCTCGTATTATTTTAATTATATATATGCATTTTTTTATGAAAAAATTTAGAGTTAAATACCAATTTTGCTACGGAAATGTTGGCTATGGAAGATTCATCACTCGGAAGTTTTTTTAATATCATTTTTGTCCCAGAAGTTTACAAACATAGCAATCTTGCCTATAGGTTGATCTTAACCATTGAATTGTTGCTCTTCTTTGTAAACTTCCAGAGCAAATTTGCTCTTTAAAAAAACTTCCGAGGCAAAAATGATACTAAAAAAACTTTCAGATGCTGAATGCTCCTCAGCCAATACTTCCATGGTAAAAATGGTATATAACCCAAAAATTTAAGTTATTATGTGTAATCGTGATAAATAGAAGCTCATCATATTTCATGGGTTAATGTGCACATACACTCATGAAGTATTCTCCCATTTATGTTTGACACCATAAAATTTGTTTAGGCACATCAATCCTAATGCACATGAAAGCTTTCAAATAACCAAAAGTGTCACATACTTATTGTGGTGAGTTAGCACCCACTTGTGGTGTCCATATATCATAAAGTAACGAGCATTAGATACACATAATGGATAATCACTATAAAGAAAACAACGAATTACTGACAGAATTAGGGACGGAAAAAAATTCTATCAAAAATTCTATAGGTAAAAGTTACCGATGGAATTCCGTCAGTAACTAAAATTCTCGACGGAATTCCATCGGTAATTTTTAATTTTCGTCAGTAAATTTCTGTCTCAGAGAACGCCGTGACAAAATAAAACTGATTTTGTTACGGCGTTTTTTGAGACGAAAATTTACTGACGAAATTACCCATGGAATTCCGTCAGTAACTTAATTGAGTTACCGACGGAATTTCGTGGGTAATTTTTATTCACAGAATTTTATGGGTAATTTCCGACATAATTTTTTCCGTCCCTAATTCCATCGGTAAATCGTTGTTCTTTTGTAGTGATATTACATTTTTTTTTCTCCATAACTATATGAATAGTTATGTGTATTATTGCACCTATAAAATTTTACGGTGAAAAATTTATATGAGGGAATACTTCACGTAGAAGTAGATTTGTACCTTAGCGCTATTTTCATTATTAATTTAATTAATTCATCATAATATGACTTTTGAAAGGAAAAAAAAAAGGAACAAAGAAGTGCGTCGAAAGATAACGGGATTGTGAAGTTGTGATGAAAAGGAGAGAGAATTGACGAGTGAGGGGAAGAAAACAAAGTAATTAATTATGTGTGAGATGAAATTGAGTTATAAACATTGGAATATGGCTTTAATGAAAGCAAACAAACAAAACACACCAAACCGTCTTTATTTGAATTTATTGTTCATTTGGCCATGTTTTTTTTTTATGACCATTTGAGTGGACCAGATTCCATTAAAAATATCTTTTAAAGACGTTTTATACATTCACACAATTTAAATTTAAGACCTCGTACTTAAGCAGATGATAGATGACTACATTGATATATTGACACAAACTCAAATTTAAGACCTTGTACTTAAGATGCCAAAGCACATTTATATTGACCCCATTGTAATTATTAGTAGAAATGAAAAAAGTTACTCAACACTGTTCACTTTGGAGTTTTAGCCTATTGAACCAAACGGACCCAACATAGTGTTCTGAATATTAGAGTATTAGCCCCAAAAAGGAATTGGCAATAGGAATGAGTTCTATACACTTGTGTACCTTCTATATTATTTTCATTTTATTTAAATTGTTTATATTTTATATATTTGTAAAAATGCTTTGTCTTTAGGGAGAAACGAAAATAAACACCTTGAAAGTTCAAAAATCCAAATCATGGGGATTTTAGAATTTAGGCAAAATGACGTTAATACTCCTCAGTAAGAAAAAAATAAAAAATCGGCAGATGGAACTCCGGCAACAACTTTCAAGAGTAACTTTAGCCTGTTGGCCAATGGCTGCCACCCATTTTCATAATTGATTACAATTAATTAAGAATACGTTTAGTTGAATTATGTGGTAGATGAGATGTAAAATTCAGCTTATACAGCTTATTCTCACCTGCTAAAAGGAAGTCTCAGTTATTTTTGCTATACCATGATTCCAAGAATCTAACGTAGTATCTTTGGATGATTATGCAAATCTTTACACCACAAAGCGGAGAAAGGAGCTAGTGACCCTCATCATCAATGTTTAGCAGAAAATAAATATACTTAATCCGATCCTTAATGTAAAACTCAATTGACTAGTTTAAAATATATAAGGAAACTCAATAAATTATTTTATAACATTTGTATTTATTATTTTTCTTCAAATTAATTTAGTTGTCTTATAAACTATTATAACTCAATGCGACACATAGGTATTTCAGAGAAATTATGTAACATGTCATCATTATGTAATTTATTTAATTAGCCATATTAATCTTCTGAAATTAGTTAGTTAATGTATTGTAGGGAATTATTTTACAATATTTTGAATTGAGGGTGGAATCAATATATGAGCAGTAAAAGGATACAAACAGTAATAGATATAGGAGCAGCCAAAGACAGTTTTCAATGCTCTCTACGTGAAGGAGCTGGTGACAAATTTTTCATCGTCAAGTTTCTCTCATAATCTATTTTCTCATAATCTATAAATTATATCCGTCTAATCAATTTAAAAGGTTACATTATCAAGTTATAGTACTTAGATTGTTTTTTCATCTTCCCAATCAACAGTCGAGATGGATTCAAAAAAATAGATGATGAAAGGATGATCCTTTCATTTTTGTGGGGGTACCCATTTCTGATTTTTCCTCTCACATTCAATGCCAAAGGCTTTGTGTGATAAAGCTTCTTGTTACCTTGTTTGATGAGGATAACCAATTGGTTGGCTCCAAGCTCATCCTGCAACAAGTAGCTAGGCAAGACGAAATCTCTATTCCCAACTCATATTCTTCTATCTCACGTACTCTTCTCTCTTCCACATATATAAATGTACTTTGGCTACTATATATGACCGACAAATTAGTATGGCGAAAGCAAAGGAATGTACTGTATCATATATATGGCACTAAATATTCATGATATTTATCTTTTTCCTTCTTTAAAAAAAAAAAAAACGAACAAATACCGCCCGTGCATGTCTAGCTAACGCCGAAGATGCCCAAACGGTTCTTATTATGAGGAACCTTCAAGAAAAAATTAGATGGTTATTTTGGCCAAGTGGGTTATCAATTATGTTTTTTTTTTCCTTTTTAAGATTCCCATAACTTAAAATATATCTTTAATTGCAATTTCTATGACTTATTGGATATAATTCATTATTATTAAATAATGACTTTACCACACCTCTTATTAGTAAATTAATTAAACAAGGTGGTGTGTAATAATCACCAACTGCCTTTTGCTTTCAAGTTTGGGTTTCATTAGAATAATCATATTTGAGTGTTGAAGCCGACCTACCCAATAATTAATGAGCCGAATATTCTCTCAAGCACTATTGTATTTGGCCTCATATATATGTGTGTGTGGCCAGTAACGTCGAACCATGTGTCAAATTTTGGCTAACATTCTCATTATGGCGCAGAGACTTTTCATTGATATAATATACGAAGAGCTCGACACCTTAACTATATATGTTGAAAATTAAAAGATATAATGAAAGCCAATATAAGAAACATACCTAGCTATTATATAGAGTGTTACAGTTAGCTATATATATCATTTTAATTTCAACTAGTGCCATATGTTCGCTTACTATTTGAAGAAAGACAAGTAGCACCCACTTCAAAAACCACCTAGGATTTAGGTCGGTATCTTAGTTTTGATACCATCTTTTTTAGGTATTTTGAAAACTAGATAACTTCATATTTTATTAATTTATCATCAATTTGATTAGTTGTAGTGTGTGTTTGTTTTGGGGTTTATGTTAATTTGAAGGTTATAATTTATAATAGAAATAAATATATGTATATGTCGACAATTTTTTGTCGTGCTTGATTTTAATATCTTATTTTGTTTTACAAAAGATAAATATAATGTATGTTTCATTAATTGATCACATGTAATATTTATTTTGTTTGAATGGGTTTGTCCCTTTTTTTCATACCTTTTTTGACGGAGTAATAAATGTATTTTTACCTATTTCACCACAATTCTATCACATCATTTATTTACGATATATTTTTGTCTTTCTTTAATTTTCTAATTATTGCCCTTTCTCTCTTATTCATTCATAAATATGGGCATATTTTTTTAAAAAATATATATATTTCCTAGATACTTCCTCTAATTTTTATTACAAAACATCAATTAACAAGTGTATTCAATCCTTTTTATAAGTCACTTCTTTATTTTCAAAGAGCATTAACTATACATATATATATATATATATAGGGGTTTACTTTTCTCATGCTGCATGAGAGAAACAAGATTCCTACATACACATAAAATGGTGGGACCCATATATATATATAGTGCTAATTATATATATATGCGGGTCCCACCATTTTATGTGTGTGTGGCATGAGAAAACATTTCTCCTGCAACATGAGAAATGTTTTTCCCATATATATATATATATATATATATATATATATATATATATATTCATACGTGCCCATAATTGATAAGGTAATGAATGAGAGTAATAATTAATATGATATTAGAGTTTAGTGTAATTAGTATGAGCAAATTGGAAATTACTTAAATTTTAGGACAAATTTAATGACTTTAACTATTTTTATTAATTTGTGAGAATTATTAGTTAGGGTCTTATAATAAAAACCAGAGAGAATATTTATTACTTTTAGCTATTTTTAGAATGCCGCAATTCAATTGAAAGAACCTTGTATATGGGGACCGCGGAAGTACCTTTTATGACATAATTTATGCTTTTTATTATATTAAGTGTTGTTAAAGTTGGGAGGAAAAATTGTTAGTGGTAAGAATGTGATGATCACATCGTGACGATAACCATTAACCAATATCAGTGGAACTGAAGTAATATTGGAGCTCGAATTTTAGTGGAAGCCATGTTTCTAAAAAAAATAAAAATTTGTTGGAAATTAGAAGCGGTCAAGTAGATTCGTAGTGGAATATGAACCGACCAAAATTACGCATCAATAATAAGGCAAGACATCATGATCTTATTATTATATATTGCGGTCCATAATGTTTGATGGCTCAACAAATATGTGTATAGCTTCTTATTTATTATTCACTGTTTTTATATATAATATACGAAAAGCATATATAAGGCTGAGACGTGATGAAAGCTTTTGCATGTGTGTATGTGTACATGTGGAAGGTTGTAGATGTGATGCATATATAATAAAGTAGGAGACAAGAGTTAGTGGATTATTTTGTGTAAACCATTATACGCGTGCATTTCTCTTTATATACTTAATTGTACTTTCGCGCTTTTTGTTCCTATTACACAATATAATTTAGAGAGAATGATTTCGAGGTCCCAACCAAAAAAAATAATATCAGAAAAGTCTCTATTAACAAGTAAACATGGGGATTAACAAGTTCAATAGTTACCATCAACAACTTATGAAACTTGTTAATGGATTATTTCCCTTAGTTAGGACATGAATGTCATTCTCCCTAATCCATATAATTTATGTATTACTGATTAATTACGGCCTTACCTTTTTATGAAAAGGGTTAAGGGTATATTATTTAATCTACAACCCTATAATCATCGGTGTTTCATTCATACAGAAAAAAGAAAAAGAAAAGTGTGTCCTTTTTATATTAATTAAAAGGAAAATACTTACGTCAAGTTTCTTATATCCATTTCATCAAATTTTTTAATCACACATAACTATGTAAGTATGTATCTTATTTTTGAATTATTATCATTTAACTATAAACAATTATAAAAAATAGAAAACAAGGTCATGTATGATAGGAGAACTTAATATGTGGAAGGCTATGGATGTGATGCATGTGATCATCTTCTAGTTATTATTATAAAGTATCAACTAACAATTATTACATACCAATAAAAATAGTTAAAGTCATTAAAGTTGTCCTAAAATTTAAGTCATTTTCAATATTACCCCTACTAATTGCACTAAACTCTAATATCATACTCATTTTAGTCTTTATTATAAGATACCAACTAACAATTCTCATAAACCTATAAAAACAGTTAAAGTCATTAAATTTGTCCTAAAATTTAAGTAATTTACAATATTACTCGTACTAATTGCACTAAACTCTAATATCATATTAATCATTACTCTCACTTACTACCCTTATTAATTATGGGCATATATAAAAAAATATTTAATGCTCTTTGAAAATAAGTAAATGCTTTATAAAAATGACCAAATACATCTGTTGGTTGATGTTTTATAATAAGGATTAGAGTGAGTAGATTGAAGTAGAAGACAAGAGTTAGTGGATCATTGTGTAAACCATCATACGCATGCATTTCTCTTTATATATTTAATTGTACTTTCGCTCCTTTTGCTCCCATTGCACAATATAATTTACATATTACTAATTAATTACGGTGTTAACTTTTTATGAAAAGGGTATATTATTTAAACTACAACCCTATAATCATCACCTAAACTGGGGGGCTGGTGTTTCATTCATACAGAAAAAAGGAGAAAAGTGTATCCTTTTTTATTAATTAAAAGGAAAATACTAAGGTAAAGTTCCTTATATTTATGTCATCAAGTTTTTCAATCACACATGATCATGATCATGTGTCTTATTTTTAAATTATTATCATTTAATTATAAACCCATATATATATATATATATATATATATATATATATATATATATATATATAAGGACTCACAATCATGTGTGATGGGAGAACTTGACAAAAAGAGTATAAGAAACATGATGTATGTGTAGTCCTAATTAAAATTACCAAAAAGGAGGGATTAGGAATTCTTTATATATTCTAGTATTGAGATCAAATATTAAACTTCGATTCCCTCAACTAGATATGATTTGTGGGCAAAAATTAGAAAAATAGCAAACATTTGTGCTTTTAGTTAGTTGATGTAACCAGTCACGCATTACTCCTTCCATTCTTAAATATAAAACAAAGTTTGTAGTGTAAATTACATTATAAACCTTGTTTTATATTTAAAACTAGATGTAGTATTAAATATTTTCTCTTTTGTGTAGTTATTTTAGAAAAAATTTGTGGTATTATTTTAATTATGTATATGCAATTTTTTTATGAAAAATTTTAAGTTATTATGTGCATTCGTGATAAATAGAAGCTCAACATATTTCATGGGTTAATGTGCACATATACTCATGAAGTATTCTCCCATTTATATTTGACACCATATAATTTTTTTAGGCTTGTCAATCCTAATGCACATGAACGCTTTCAAATAAACAAAAGTGTCACATACTTTATTTGGAGAGTTTGTACCCACTTGTGGTGTCTAGATATCATAAGGTAACGAGCATTAGCTACACGTAATGTATATTACATTTTTCTCTCTCCATAAGTATATGAACATTTATGTGTATAAGTCGATTTGTACCTTAGTACTATGTCCATTATTAATTTAATTAATTGATCGATCATAATATGACTTTTTTATTCTTTAAAAAAAAAATCAAAGAAGTATGTGGAAAGACAAGGGGATTGTGAAGTTGTGATGAAAATGAGAGAGAATTGACGAGTGAGAGGGGAAGAAAACAAAGTAATTATTATGTGTGAGGTGAAATTGAGTCATAAACATTGTATTGGCTTTATTGAAAGCAAACAAACAAAACACACAGAACCATCATCACATGGCCTATTTTAGAATATCTCTCCGCAATCTAGACACTTCAATATTCTTTCTCAATCTTTACTTGCAACTTGCCATTCTTACTAGTTATACATATAAACCATTTCATAAATATATTTACGACACAGATCTGAAAGCTCCAATATTGCCTTCATGTAACGTTACGTTATCTTTCATAATTATATTCTAGGTCTTATATACTCTACGTTTTTATTCTACGCACTATTATATAATATCCATCTTACTTGTGTCCTTTTATTTTTACCATATTACAATAATTCATTGAATGATTGTGCCCTTCTCATTTCTTTTGTCTCATCCAATAATCTTTTTTATGATCGAGTGCTCTTTGAAGCGCCAACAATTTTAATTTCAAAACGTATAGATACGCTCTTGTATGTTATAATTAATGGTTTGAATATAATTAATTGGCTTTTGACCAAAAAAAAAATATAATTAATTAGCTGATTATGTCATTGTTTATTATTAATGTTTTGGATTGTATCACGAGGAAAACGAATAATCCATATGATGTTCTAAAGCTTAGCTAATCTAACGAGCTTTACTCACCAACTATTTAATTTTATTTGTGATTTTTATAGTATGGGTTGAGTTTTTCTCATCATCATATTTTTATTATTTATAAATCACATCTGTTCAATCAATACAATACTACTTTAATTTTTCTCTTATTTTTCTAATTAATGGCCTAGATGGGGCTAATGAGAGAAAATGAGAAGAAAGATAAGTAGAGGATCTCCTTCCATTATGGTATTGTAAGGTACGATTTTATCAACAAAGTTTTTCTCAATAAGTGTATGACATAAATAAGTTTTGGAAGTAGAAAAAAATATAAGCAAACAATTTAAAATAGTGTAAATTCACCAAGGTCATTAAATTTTATCAAACATATGTTAGATTTTACTTTAAATTGACTTTGGTGAATTTAACAGAAGTTTGATAAAATTTAACAATATTGGTGAATCTGCACCATTTTAAATTGTTTATTGGTATTTTTACTCTTTTCAAAAAAAAAAAAAAATTGTGCCAAATGCTGATAGGGAAAAACTTTGTTTATAAAATTGTACCTTAACCTATTGTACATTTTGTGTGTGTGTATGTGTAAAATTAAGCCAAACATTATATCTGTAACTATGATCATAATCATAGTAATATTTGTAGATAAACTGTGGTCAAAGCGAGGCATGTACTTCGTATCTTTTAACCATTATTGCAAACTCAAACTCACATCTCATAATTATTAATTACTAGGATATATAGTTAGGATGCGCTTCTCTTTATTTAATTATACGTACGTTCCTAGCTCAAGACCCTTGTACCTATAAATCTTAATTAATACTACCTTCGGTCCTAATTATAGAAACACTTTTGTAGTATAATTTATACTATAAAAGTATTCCTATAATTATAATCGGAGGGAGTAATAATATGATTACCACTGAAGTCCACCTTACTAATTAAAGTGAAAAAAGAGATATATAGATCATACACAAAAAGAAAAAGAAAAAGTTATGCTTTTGACTAAGGTTGTTAAACCCGCGAGTTTTGTAACATCCCAATTTTCTAAAGCGTTTTTGAAATAATTGATCAGAGTAGAGCATCGGAATAATTTCTAAAGTGTGAGTATCTGATAAACATTTACTGATGTAGTATCTGGCTGTTTACACAGCGGTACAGTAATCTGAACATAGTTTGATAAAAATAAGGTCAAAATGAAAATCTTGCCGTTTGCGTCCTTACGCTGGCTCCTTGCCCTTGACCCTGACCCTAGTTCCTCCGGACCCTGAAGCTATAGTAGGAGCTGAGGTTCAATGACCATTGAACCTCAGGTAACGGTTAACCTCATGCTTATGTACAGTTATGTATGACAGATATTCATGACGTAATAATGATAATCAAAACAAAAGCTCATAACAGAATACATAACCACGTATGTAAGATAATAACAACGTATGTAACATAACCACGTATGCTACAACAATAATTCGAACATAACCACGTATGTAGCATAACCACGTTTGTAAGTCTTAGTCGATGAGCACAACCATAATCATACAATAAGCATCAACATAGCCACGTATGTAAGTCTTAGTCGATGAGCGCAATCATCATATACAATCATACAATAAGCATCAGAGCTAGTGTTACAGTACGTGAACGTACCTGGGTTGATAATTCCGGTATGACGACGATCGGTATACGTTTGCAGACTTCCTATAATAGGTATATTGCGTTATTAATTTGTAGATAATATTATAAAATATATTTTGGCCACTACTAACTATTCTACCCTTGGTACAATAAACCATTATTTTATTTCCTCACAATTTATTGAAAAACGCTGGAAATTGTTGGGCAGAATTTCGCCTATCTTTGAAAAATCATAACTAATTCTAGGAAAATCGAAACGAAGATCCGTAAAATGTTCCAGACTCCTCAGGATGTATATTTTCCAGTAAAAATATCAAAATTTTCCCAAAATTCAAAAATCATTCCCAGATTTCACGCATTCAACCTCTGCCCAGAAATTCCAGTATTTTCGCAGCATGAACTTTGAGAATTTCTTTCTCACTATACAGAGCTCATTTCAACATGTTATTTACATATTTGGAAAGCCCTATATGTCTACTTTCGTCATGAATTTTCTCAGAATTTTTCAGTAGCATTTTCAACATGAAATATGCGTTTTTCTGTGACCCGTTCAGAAATCGCCTAACCGACGAATTTTCGTCAGAACTTCATTACTACCGTGTTCTTAACCCGGAACTTTTGCAAAACCACTTTCTTTACTAAATTTTCGAAACAAGGCTATTTTTAACTATAAAAACATGAAACTAAAATTATTCTAGAATTCTAAAGATTAAAACTACTTCTATCTAGGAATTTAAAACTCAAAACTAAGAACTTTGCTTACCTAAAGCTTGGACTCTTTCAAGCTCTTCCTCCAACTCTCTCAACTCTCTCTCTCTCTCTCAAAGAAGCAAGTGTTGCTTTGCTTGGTGTGAAGAAAAATGAATGACCTATGCCTCTATTTATAGTGAAAAGATTGGACAATCTTGTAAATAAGTGCAACTTTACTCTTGGCTAATTCTTACCATTGGATCTAGGGTTTCATCAAAACATCACATCCTCTCCATCCACATGAAAAACTGAATTCACTCCCTCTCTCCCTTCTTCTCTTTCTTCTTCCTTCTCCTAGAAGCTTAAGAACTTGGGGTGCAAGAATTGAATAGTAAGTTGTATCCTACAAACTTTGACCAATTGGCACATGTGATGAAACTCAATTCCTTCCTCATGAAGCTCCCAAAACCGTGCCCCCTCTGAATTTTTGGGTTTTAGGGTTGTTTTGGGCTTTATTGCTATGTTGGGCAAAGGTTTGGCAATGATTTGGGCTACCAAAAATGATCCAATGTAAATTGTTGTGGTAAAAAGCCCTAATTTAATTTCTTTTTGTTTATTATTTGATTTAGCTTAATTAGGTTTAATTTGTAGTGTTCTAATTGTTTTACAACTCAATTATGATTCTACTAATTCCAATTGTTTCAATTATCGATCCCTTGTTAAGCTTTAATATTGAATTTAGCTAATATATTCCAAATTGTTTGTTGACATTTGCCATTAGATTAATTATGAATGTTAATTCAATTAAGATTAATTTTTGGTGTTCACTAATTATTTTTGGTGTCCTCTAATCATTTTAAACCTCTTCCTACTCTTTAGGTCTTATTTTTGACAATATAGGAATTATAAGACAATATATCCTTAAGTGTGAATTTAATTGTTCTTGAATTGTTGAAAATTCATTTAATTGATTTAGGGGTTTTTGTGGCATTTTACAATATTTTATGACCCCTAACAAAATTTAGGGAGTTGGATTTTGCCCTATTAAGTCCTACCGAAAACTTATTCAAGAGATAGATTAAATACAATACTATTTTGGAGACAACATACTCTCCTATTTTCAATAAGTCCTAATGGCCAAAATATCATGTTTAAAAGGAATACAAATCTTGGGATATTATAAGTTTTAAGTAAACTCGTGACGATAATGTAAATTCGACTCGTAAACTCAAATCGTAATTTGTAAGAGTTTACTTTAATTAATAAATATATGTTAAATATACAATAAAATAATAAAAATATAAAAAAATGAAAAATTTTAATTTAAATATAGTTTAAATATGAATAATTGAAATGAAATCCATTAACATGTATAATTTATTATATCCAACAAAGGAATTTATATGAAGTTTATATATAAAGCCATTGAATATGATCAAAATGAGCAAACTAAAACATGTTTAAGAGTGAGTTAATATAATTTTGTAAGGTAAAAATATAAAAACTGTGAACTTGACGTGTAAACTCGCGACTTTAACAGAATTTATGGCCAGCATGAGTTTAAATACAAACAGATACGATTTTATAAGCTAGAAACATCAAACTAGTAAACTCAGTGAGGCAACTTACGAGTTTGATAACAAAGTTATAACAATATGGCCTCGTATTCCAAAAACCCTACCTTTTTATGCTATCTTTCTCGGTATCCAAGTGAAGCATGTATTATTAAATTCAAATCCCAAAATATGTTAGGTTTGGAAAATAAATCGTTCATATAATACTCCTATCATTATAGTGATTTTAACTTTCAATTTTAAAAGAGTCTTTTATATCACATTATTATATTGTGAAAGGTTCTTCCCAAAAATCCTACATCTCTAATGTTCATCATTCAATCAGTTAACATTATTTGTAAGCCGAAAATCTTTTATGTCTTTACGTTTGGATATTATTTTATTCTTTCAGTTGTGGAATTTATGTGAATCTTATCGCTCCAGTTTCTTTTGAAATTTTCTCAAAGAACGTCCCTTTGGATGAATCAATATATTAAGCTGAAACGAGGGAAAAGCAAGTGTAATCATATGCATGACATGACCCACAATTGATTAACATGATTTCTTTGGTTAGGAGAAAAGAGAGAGAGAGAGATGATAATTTTTTGGAATATGAAGCTTTCCTTTGTTTAAATTGAGGGACCAACATTTGAATAAATTGTAAATAGTGCTATTATTACCTCCGGTTTAAAATATAGGATATAATTTATTGTATGAATTATATTATAAAATATGTCTTACATTTAGAACTAGAGGAATACTATATAACCAACATATATAATGAATTTATTTCTTAGTAATTATCTATTTTTCGGATAAATGATAATTCTATATATATTCAGAAACTTAACAAACCTAAAACATTATTAATTGCTTGAATAATAACAATATGTATAAACTTCTTTTATGATTCTAAGTTTCTAACAAACACTCTGCTTACTGTACTGTTAAAGTATTCAAATTTCAGAAACTGCTGATGGAAACTGTTAATTATTTTCTGAAAAGCTTAAACCTTTCACGCATATTCTGTTATTTCTTTATCTACACATCTCTCAAGTGTTATCCCATAGGTTATATATATATACACACACACACACACTAACAAAAAGTAAATCAATTTGTGCTTTATATATATTATATCATTCTTTCTTATGGAATTGGCCAAATAGATAATTCTCAGAGTGCTTTTGTTTTATCAGAAATCTTTCTCAAAGATGAGTTCAAATAAATTATTTAACTAAGGAGAGACCGGCAAGGAAAGAATAAACTTGATTATGGCAGTTATAATAAAGTAATTCATAAATCGTGTCTATATTGATTATATAATTAAATGGTGAACTTCAATATACAATAGATAATGTTGTATCATTTTTATATAAACGTTATTTAAATGCATATATAAAACATAGGGATAAAAAAGCAAAACATGGATAAGATTGAGAAGTAAAGTTGGCCCCCAAAAAAAAAAAAAAAACGAAGAAAAAGGAGAATTAAAGATAGGATTTGGTTGGAAAAGTGATCTGTTGTTCCTCGTGATACTTGATTACTTGACGTCTTCACTAAATATACTTTTCTATTTATTTAATGTTACGTACCATAAATAAAAGAGTCGTTACATGCCCTCCCATTTTTTTCAAAAAATGTAAACAAAATAATTTAATATAAGGACTCATTAGAATTTGAAATTAAAAGAACAGGAAATCTTTGATTTCATACTTAAAGAAACATATGAAATCAAAATTCATTCGTGTGATATTTTTGCTTTTGAAAAAGGGAAAGCGATTTTAATTCTCCAGTCCTTGGAAATAAATTATCTCTAATGACCCCTAAAACTACATCGTTTTGAATTAATGAAGGATGCGTTTATAATTTTAAGTGAATTAATAAAGAGTGTAAAATTATAGAAACACCCTTCATCAATCCAAAGCAACGTAGTTTTGAAAGTCATTAGAGATAACTTATCTCTAGTCATTGGAGAAATCGTCTACCCTTAAAAAATTGGTAGAAAATTCCTATTTAAAAGTTTTATTGGGCAAAACCACATAATATGTTCTTTTTCATTCATGTGATAGTTTTTAAAGAAAAAAAATAATATAAAATTTCTATTTAAAAATATTATTGGGAAAAATGATATAATATGTTCTTATTGTGTAAGATTTGGAAAAATCAAGTCTCAAGAGATTAAAAAAATGTCAAAAAAATCTTAAGAGAAATTCAGATATTAAAAAAGTCTAATAATTTATATCTGCGGGATTAACAACTCTTTAAAATTTTTCTAATATCTGAATTTTTCTTAGGACTTTTTTGATATTTTCTTAATTCTGAGAACTTTTTATCAACATATAGAAGACTATAATTCTCGAATTTAGTGTAAAATAATAAACAATTAATGGAAATGGATAATCCCTCCCTTTGCTGTCAAATCGTTGACCAAAACTTGCTTATTTGTCATCTTATCGTGATGTTTTATTATTGCTGAATTATTTAGGTACGACATATTATTAATTCGTTCGATGTTTCCATCAGATTAGTGATTTTGGAGAAAAAAGAAGGCAACCATTATTATTACTTTTATAATAAACAAATATACAAGCTATCCTCATATTTTTAGCTTTTTTCTTGTTCTTGCTATCCAAACCATCAAACAGTTAGTTAATTTATTCTTAGTAATAAAATTAAATTTTTAAAAATAAAAAAATTATTTTTTTATTGTATTGTGTAATAATTCTTATAAATAAATAAAATAATTATAGTTTTAAAATTTATATTTCAATATTATATAGTCGTTGTTGTTCTATCAACTTTTATGATAATATGTTAAATTATATTAAGGGGAACATATTATTTGTTTGCGTATAATTGTGATCAATTTGTGTCAAGTTTCATCAGAATTTCCACTATTACTAAATATTATTATCACACGAGTAACACATAATTTCCACACTAACACCAAGAATTTTAACCAAAATTGATAATAATTAAAACGATCAATTTCATAATTAAAAATTTACTAAGATATTGACCAAAATTTTATAAACTAAAGACTATTATATTTTTCTAGATTAAATTTCCTGGTTTGTTTTTATTACGACAAGAGAATCCAAATCATTGATAATTTCGACGCACCCCAATCTGCTATTTTGACATAGTCCATGTGGCTCGTAGGCCTACCTACACGAGCTTGTCATCTAATCAATTAAAAAAATATTTATTATAAAATATTTAGTTTTTTTAAGGCGGCTTCTCTTTAAAAGTAGACGAGAATGATAGAAAAATATCATTTAAATTTTAAAATCCTATTAACAAAAACAGTAATGAGATTAATAACTCATTTGTTATAAAATCACCTATTTATCATTTTAAATTTTAGATAGCACTTTTATAGGATTTTCACTTTAAAAAAATTTTATGGACGAAGCTAATGGACTACAAAAAATTATCAATCCAAAGTTATTTTATGGAGATTAATTTTAGCCTATAGTATTGTTTTCTAATTTTCTTATATTTAGGTTTTACTTTCAGTTCCGGTGTATGGAAAAAAAATATTTAGTTTTTTTATTTATCCAACTAATACAAATAATGGTTAAGGTTCAATTTTACTCTTAAAGTATGCGCCCAGGAGCAATTTTGCCCCTGAAATTTTTGGCGTAACAATGTTGCCACTTGAGTTTAAAAACATAGCAATGTTGCCCTTTCATTAACTACCTTAACGATCAATTAACGGTCAACGTTAGGGTTTTTAACGGAGGGGTAATATCGCTACGTTTGTAAACTTCAGGAGCAACATTGCTCCAAAAAAAATAGCAATTTTGCTTCTAAAGTTTAAAAATGTAGCAATGTTGCCTCTCCGTTAAAAACCCTAACGATCAACGTTGATCGTTAGAGTTTTTAACGGAGGGACAACATTGCTACGTATTTAAACTTCAAGAGTAACATTGCTACGCCGAAAACTTCAGGAGTAAAATTGCTCTTGGGCGCATACTTTAAAGGCAAAATTGGATCTTAATCCCACAAATAAACACATATGAATATCATTTTTTTTCTAATTTTATTTATTTATTTATCCTCTAAAAAATGATAGAAAAATATTACTTAAATTTTAAAATCGGTTAACAAAAACAATAATGAGATTAACAAGAAACAATTGACAACTATCTTATTAAGAAGGGAAAATCCCGTACAAAGCTACTTAAAATAGAAAAATTCTAAATTAGGTTGGTAAATTCAACAAATCATTAATGGGAAAATTACATATAGGTCCCAAATAGAGATATTTACATTTAGGTCTCTTGAAATGACAAAATTACTTAGAAGTCCCTTGGGACTTTTGTGTAATTATTTCAGAACGTAAAATTATTTTGCTGCCCATAATGCATATTTCACACATAAGCGCAATTAACAACAGGAAAAGCATAAATTAACAACATAAAATGCATGTATTAACAACAACTTTTGAAAACCCTGAATTTGTCTTCTTTCACTTCCAGAAGCGATTAACAACAGAAAAAACATAAATTAACAACGGAAAATGCATGTATTAATAACAACTTTATTTATTAACAAAATTCAGGGTTTTCAAAATTAAGAAGAAGAAGAAGTATATCCCATGGTTTTTAGATAGTAATTTAGTTAATATTTCAATTTTAACTTTTAATTCTTTAATATATATCAGTAATATTATTTATCTTTTTTTATAAAGCGGCGTTTAAATTTCATTACTTCAATGGATATTTCAGAAAAAAGATAAAAAAATGCACTTAAAATTTCATAAAACGGTTTACATTAATATAAAAATTTCCAAAAAATACCTATATATATGTGTGTGAAAAATATAGAAAAATTCATGCTTAATTAATATATTTACCAAAATATGTCCTTTTTATAGTGACATTATTATATGTTTTTTTTTAAAAAAAATGTTCATGTTAATAAAATGAACTCTTTGCTTTAAATATTGTAGGTTTTTATTCTTATGATGATATACTTAATATATTTAAATAAATCATATTTTGTTGTATTAAAATTAATTTTGATGGGAAACATAAGTTAAGGAGTAATAAAACCCATTAATGAGGAGAGAGAAGAGGGTATTGAAGTCATTTAACACAGATTTTGAAATCCTAAATTGGGTTGATGACTTAATTAATGATTTGTTAAATTTACCAACCCGATTTAGAATTTTTCTATTTTAAATAACTTTATATGGGATTTTCTCTATTAGGAAATCATTTATTTAACATTTTAAAATTTAGAATTTTTCTATTTTAAATAACTTTATATGAGATTTTCCCTATTAGGAAATCATTTATTTAACATTTTAAAATTTAAGCGATATTTTTTTACGATTTTTTGTTCAAAAAAACTGCACTGAAATTAAAGTGGGGTGGAGGATAACGACGAAGGTGATTCGTGGATCCCTTTGTGTGATTATCGTCAGTCTTCCGTTGAAAAGAGATCCTCTCACAGACGTGAACCTCGGTTCAACGTCAAGTTCACGGACATACATCTACACTATTCATTCTATTCCACCCTATCATCTATTTTTTTAATTATTATTTTATTACTTAAATAATTATATATATATATATATATATATATAAAGGCCACATGACGAAGATGATACTCTGAATTTCCAACCTCACTCCTACTCTTTCTTCTTCCTCCTTCCTTCCTTCATCTTCCTCATCATTTCTTTTCGCCTCTCTGTTCAACCTACCCAGAAAAAAAATCACTCATCCTCCTTAATCCCACAAAACACAGGCTAGTTATATGTCTGTTTATACAATTTTCTCCACAGACGAACTAGCTCCACACTTGGTTTCTCTTTAAAGCCAAGCTTCTAATCATAAAACAGGGAAGAGAAGACCCAACGACCATACCTTTTCTTCTGTAAAGCTTCTTGTTCCAGAAGCAGGTAGAAATTCCTGCCTTATCTTTCACGTGTTTCCGATTGCTCCCCTTTTTTTATTTGTTCCTTCTTTCAGTTCATCACTTCTGACTTTTCTTTTTCTAATTTCCTCATCTGAAAGCGACAGAAATGGCGGAAATTCCAAAGCTCGTGAGTGTTCGTTTTCTCAGGCGTCTCTTAATTCTTCATCGCCACAACTGTTCCATTGAATTTCTGGATCATTCTTCATCAAGACCTCACAATTTCCACTCACAGATCGTTATGACTCTGCTTTTTTCAGGACTCGAGTTCTTCGTCGTCGTCGTCTTCTTCACGCAGGGCCGCTGACTCAGAACAGAACAGAGCCATACAAAAAATCTCTGTTTCAGATCACATAGACGCATTTCAATACACACCTGAGAAATCTGATAGCTTTGTGATTGACATGGATGCTTTCTCTTCCACCATCAACAAGGATAACAGTCCCAATTCCAGAATCACAGTAAGTTTTTTTCTTCTTTCTAATAAATTTAATTATATAATTCACCTCTGTTTCGTTGCAATTTATCTGTTACTATCTATAATTTGCAGCATCGAATCCCATATTTAATTTCACATTAAATTAAACCTTGGCTTACATAACACGGTATTGTTGAGGTCAACTTTGTCATAAACTTCCATTAAAGCTTTGCGGCCATTAGAGTAGAATGTCTTTCTCAAGCTTTATTACTATCTCCTTAGACTCTGTCTCTGCAGCGTTGAAATTAGAGAAACCTTTTTAATTAATTAAACCATCTTTCACTTTGTGTAATTCTTACTTAACCCCCTCACCAACATGCCTCTTACTGTATTGAAGTTTTCAATATTCCAAAGCATTTAATTGAATCTTAATTCTTGTTCTCTTCTACCCACAAGAGCTTTTAGAATGAATGAAGAACCACTAGGTTGTGCTATGTAGAATTTCATAACAAGTAACAGAGGCAATTTATTAAATTTCATAGATTTAACTTGGTTCCAGTTTAGTTCTTTTTGAGTCATTGTGTATATATATATATATATATGGAAAAAAATTGTCTTTATCTTTGTTTATGTTAAAAAAGTTGCAGAGGAACCTTTCCAGGAAAGGATCTCAGCGTGGGGGCGACAAGAAGATCAATGGCAGTTCTGTCCTTCATGATAGGGATTGTGTCCCTACAACAGGCTCACCTAAAGGTATCACTGCCCTTACAAAAAAAAAATATTCAAAACTCATTTATTATTTTCTTCTTATTTATAAATACGAAATCGCATCTTGTAATATGGCCATGAAATTTTAATAATCAATGTCACCATGCCGAAGTTTATGCCCGTGTGCGGTGATGTGGAAGAATAAATTAAATATTAGTAGTAAATATTAATATTAATATTAATATTTTCACTCACCAACCTGGAATTGTGTCAGTCCATGGTGGTGTCCCCTTAAGTGTCAGGTCTCAATTTGTTGTTAATGTTAATTATTCTAATCTTCTTAATATAATAATTATTATTATTATAGCTATAATCTCAGATCTATTATGTTTCTACTTTCTAGGAAACGACATTCAAACATGGTTGGTAATCATATGTTTATTTACTTATAATTTAGAATTTTCATTACCTTGTTTGTACTTAACTAGATTATTAGTACACCAACCCTTTTTCCGGTTTATTAAGATAGATTTACTTGTTATCATATAGCGTGGCAGATACTGATTTGATGTAAAACCAACCACCTCAGTATTCAACTAACACCTAAAACCTACCTTCCACAGTTGTGGATCCATCTTATTTCCTATTTTAAATAAATTAAATTTATTTGAAAATCACTCGTAGTGAAACAGGAAATGCCAGCAAATCCTTGATAAGTAAGAACTTGGATCATGTTTCATAAACATACGAGTTTAAATCCTTCTACTAAAATAAAAACATTGCTGATGGATTATAGGTAAATGAGGAATATCTGATACCATACATATAAACATTTTGTTATAATATAAAATAAAAAAGAAAAAGGAAATGCCTTTTTGGGCTAAGCTTGATATAAAAAGGTTAAGCAATTTGGGCAATAAAGTCATCCTAGTTTGGTATGGGTACAGATTAAGTGTCTATTTGGATTAGCGGTAGAATTTGCTTTTTCAATATAATTTATAGAATACGAAGTAAGTTTGTGAGATGAGTTTTTTCTCGACATGCATAAACGTGTTTTTTCCCGACGCCAACTCAAATAGGCCCTAATAAGGTGCCATAATAGTAGTAACCTAAGTGGGGCCACCAGAATTGGCAATGCCAGAGACTTGAACAAGCTTTGTGAACCAACAAATATGTTGAACTAATGTTGGGGTATGGTATAATTGATCTGCAGCTACTATGGTGGGGTCTTGCACGCCAGAAAAACCCGGGGCGGTGGCTGTAGGCTCCACCGATCACTCCACCGATTCACAGGTCCATCATCACATTACCATCACAACCAGCAATATCAGCAGCACCACCACCGCAGCTACAGCCACCACCGCCATTGAGAGCAAAGGAGTATCCAGGCGAAACAGTTTCAAGAGGTCTTCTTTCCGGGTCCTTGATCCTAAGAGGATTCTTCTGTTCTTTGCCACCTTGTAAGATACATATAATAACAGCTTCATTCATGGCCTCGTCTATCATATATTCCCTTAGGTCTTTCATATAAAACATATTTATCTCATTTGATTAAATTAAGGAAGTTGGTTAAATTAGTTAATATAACATATATTTTCTTAAAATACCTTAGTGATCAACTCTTCAAATATATTTAATATTAAAGATCAAAGGAGTATATATATTTCATTTCTATTTCTAATGTTTGTTATTCTCTGCTTAAACACAGGTCAAGCATGGGAACTCTGTTGTTGATATACTTCACGCTTACGATCAGCAAGCAAAGTGAAGAATATGAGGTTGATTGGCAGCAATGAGAGGATCAGATAAGTTAGGAATCCATGGATTGACCATTTACAATACAAGTTTCACACAGAAGAATAGAAATTCTCAGAAATCATACTTAGCAACCAGCTGGTAGAACGAGCCAATAAAAACACATCAAAGTGGGTGTTTCAGTGATAGGCAACCTCATTTGCCACCCAGAACACCAAGTTTAACAAGTCTTCGTTGATTCACTCTCCAACCAAATGATACATTATATGTACCTAGAAGCTTTCTTGCAGAAGAATTATAGCCAAAGGCGGAAAAGGAATCAATTCAAAGATGATAAAACTGCTGGAGTTTCACAAAATCCAATGTTCAATCTCGGCTCTTGGGAGTCATACTTCAGCAAATTCAAGATATCGTTACAAAGGCATACTGAAAGACGGAATCTTTAGTTTATAGGAATGGGAAACAACAGATTACTTGAGACAGATTCCATCTAGAAATCTGTCGTGTTTGTAAGCATTACAAAGCTCGGTGAAGGATGTGTCACTTTTTGGCTCCCCCAGCTCTCCTTTATTTAGCCTTATTTTTCACTTTCCTTGGATCTTTCTGTTCCGTTCTTTTGTATCTTGTTCTTACATGCAATCCTAATAGTAGGTGAACCTTTTTTGAGCTTGTGACTTTCATGTGAGGAAATAAAAGGAAAAGTGAGAATAAAATTATGATTGTGAGAGCCACAATCAAGTGCTTTCGTGGATAAAAGGCATTAACGCATGTGTGGTCGGAAGCTTTTAGCTTTTTGTACGAAACAGGGCGGGCCACAATTGCCTTTACAGCAACAAAGAATGTTATTTTGCCTATGGAAGCTTTTAAGTACTGCCATAGATTAAGTATGAAAAGATCAAAAAGTTACTTTGACCAATTTCAGATGCAAAGTGTTAGGTACTAAATTTTACCAACTCTGCATTAGACACAACTGATCAAGAATCTGTAAGAGGTTATCAAAAACCTCAAGATATAATTTAACAGGTACAGCCAATAAGATGGGCAAAAATAAAGACAGTTAGTGTCCAACACTTCATATACTTGGAAGGTTGCTTATGCTGATGTTTTAAAAGTTGGTATATGAAGCCATTGAGGAATCTTTGATTGATCTGATATAACAGCACTTCCTTTAGCTTGAAGGTTAATAAAGGCGCATTTCCCATTATCGATTAGGTCCATGAATAATAATTTTAACCGATGAAGAAGTACCACCAACATGCACTAAATGTATTGATTTGCAGTTCCACAATTCCCCCTAGGTTCATCAAAGCGAACACCTTTTAGGTAGATTTTCGGTATCTGAACCTATTTAAGATATTATTCAACTTTTGGCGTGGCAGATTAACAAGCATTCTTTGTAAGAGCCAGCCTTTACTTATCAAAACCTTAAAATTGATAGCAACATTTTACCCTCGGCTATAGATTGATATGAAAGAATAAAATTTGTCTTATACAACTACACAATATACAATTCAAGACTCTACAACTAGTGATTTGACATACAGGTAAACAAAATTTTCACCTCTAATAACGTTTTGAGATCGTTGGCATAGTGAACTTTTGCTTTCTGTCATGGTAGAGCCTCAATATAACCGCTGCAGTTTCTTCTATTGCTTTTCCCGTCACATCTGAAGTTGTAACAGCAGATTACGGTTCCATTAGTGACTAGTTGAAAGAAATACGGAGAAAATTTGCAAAAATTACTATTGTATAATCATGATATTTTACAAATAAACAAGATGACACTAGATTTCTTACCAATCACTGGCCAGACAGGGTTTTCAGCAAAGATTCTTCCTGCAAATTCCAGTTCCTGTCTAACATGATCCATCTCTGAGTAATTGCTCCTTGCTTCTGAACCGAATCCTAGAGTTCTAGCCCTTGCTTTTCTAATGTTCTTTAGAACTACAGGATTTATTGTTAAGCCAAAAACCTTGTTCTCATCTACCTTGAAGAGAGTTTTTGGCATTTCCACCCCCATCACAATGGGTACATTTGCCACTTTGTAACCTTTCTGTGCTAGATAAATTGATAACGGCGTCTTGCCAGTCCGCGAAACACCAGTAAGAATAATGTCAGCCTTGGCCAAATTCTGGGGACATGCCCCATCATCCTGCTTGATGGTGAATTCAACAGCTTCAATACGGCGAAAGTATTCCTCAGAGAGCGGAAAGTTCCGGCCAGAGGCCCCACGGGGAAGGCCAGATGGTGAAACCTCAAGATGAGAAGCAATTTCTTCAATTATTGGACCTAATACATCAGTGCATCGAACACTCCATAACTTGCACGCCTGCTTGGCATAAACAGCCATTGAAGGGTCAGCTAAAGTATACACAAGCAAAGCACCTTGCTTGGCAGCCTGCTTAATGATCTCCACTAATTTTTCTGCATCATCAATCTGATAATAACCGAGTAAAATCAGCACCACACATCAACATGTATTACATAGTTGAAAAATCTAGCAGTTGGTTAGATTCTTGTCTGTGTTCACTAAGTTAGACATATCATGCATGGCACGAGCAACCGAATTAGAAGATTTCAAATTTACTACTACTTTTTTGGAGTCATTTTGGAGGGCAAACTCAAACTACCACCAACCACATTATTGTTGCCTCTTGGAAAACAATTGCAAGTGCGTATGAGATCATGAGGAAAAGAAATGACGTTGATGGTATGTGGACTGAGTATATTTGTTCAACTAATAGTCAAACTTAATTTAATGGGCAGAACGAAATTGCTACCATTGGAGAAATCCCAAGTTTTTTAAAAACTTCTGGAGCAAAATTGGACCTTCACCTTTCATTTTATACACCAAACCTCACAGCCTCACCCTCCCCAAAAAGACTCCCCAAAAAAAAAAAAGATTCATTTAAGACTTGCTCATTAACTAGATGACACACTTTCATATTGACAGTAAGTGATATTAGAAATGCACCACGTAATCCAACGAAGGGGAAAATTTCATACCGCTTTTAAATATAGCTTACTCCCAGCTATAGAGTACGAGCTATGAAATGTCACCACAAACCCAAAACACAAACTAAAACGTGTTTGGAACTTAAAATTATTACAAATATGTAGCAAAAGAGAAGTGAAAGGACAAATTACCCCAGAAAACAAGTGAGTATTTACAGGGCAACCATGATCGACCAAGCAGTAGTCAAATTGACCCAAGGCAGCGTTAACACAGTGCTCGGCGGTCCAACCGGTTCCATCGGAGACCATATAAATGGACTTGGCCACTCTCACCTCCACGCCTTCGACGACGTCATTATCGGAC
This sequence comes from Acacia crassicarpa, assembly GCA_034222035.1. NCBI lineage: Eukaryota > Viridiplantae > Streptophyta > Magnoliopsida > Fabales > Fabaceae > Acacia > Acacia crassicarpa. The sequence goes on from JAWXYG010000011.1 coordinate 7,722,512, forward strand.
ACATCTGTATCAGAAGACAGAGTGAGGGGAGGTGGAGAAGCATCGGATTGGAGGGTCTGAATTTGGGGGTTAGGGCGGTCCAATTTGCGACCGGAACGAAGGGCTCGAGCCCTGGACCAACGGTTCAGCTGAGGACTGACTTTCAGTCTCCGACTCGGAGACTTTGATGCTACTTCCGGTTGGATTTGGTTGCTCTGGCTACACCCTCTGATTTCGGGTACGACGGCTCCGATATTGGCCCATAATTGCGAAACCGCCATGCCAACCGTTCCAACTTCCAATTATCGTGAAACTGTCGAGACTCGAACGTGGCGCGCGTCACATATAAAAATATCTCATCCTCCTTTGATATTTGTATGATTTTAAAGTTTACATTAAATATAATCAACGAAACACTATTGATATATATTTATATGGAGCAGTATTATTTATATAAAGCCTTATCTCTTCATTTTTGTTGTGTGTTCTTACTGATCATAATTTTTTTGAGGTGAAAAAAATACATAATCTTGTATGGAAACATTTTTAAATAATTAATGACAATTTTTATCCAAAAACATTTGCTTGAGAATTTAGGTTTACATGAAAAAAATTGTTGAAATTTAGTTTCAGGAAAATTCTTTACTTAAACAACAGAAATAATAGTTGATTCATTTGTTTTATTTTTATCCTTCAATATAAATTAAGAAAATTCAGTAAGTTAATTATTTGTAGAAAAACTATGTGCTGTTTCTAAAAATATCATTTTAACTATTTATATTGGAGCGTTATCAATATAACTTATGCATCATATAAGAATAAAACTATATATTTAAAAATAACAATAAATATAATAAAAAAATATTGGAGTTATTTAAAGAGATAAGTATCGTCTTTGCTTCAAAAGTTTTTTTTGGGAGAAAAATTGCTAAGGAAGTTAAACAACTTAACAATCTGCCTTTCCTTTAATATTGACTGTTAAATTGTTACTCCAATTTGTAAACTTTTAAGGTTAAAATTGCTCTTAAAAAAGACTTCTGGGACAAAATTGATCTTTTCTTATAATTTCCGAAGCAATTTTACTATTAAAAAAAAAATCCGGGTGCCCAATACTCTCGAACCAAAACTTCTAAAATAAAAATGATACTTATCCTTTATTTAAAATTAGAACAAATCTCTCAACTAATTCATACATTTGGTATAGGAGAGAGTATAAATTAACAAAGCTCATACATGGAAGGATATGACTATCATGGGGGAAATTATGTTATGGTAAGTTCTAGCTTATCTACAATATAATATTGAATTGTGTTTTCTCTTTAACCTCAAATATGTGATTGTGTTTTAGACTTGGACAAATTTTGATTTCCTCACAGTCTTCATTGATTCTCGTAACACAATATTTTTTTCAGATATTTTAGAATTATATTGTCTTTTTTTTTAAAAAAAAAATGTAGTTAAGAGTATAATCCCTTTAAAAATTTAAAGCGAAAAGAATTTTAGTTAAGAATTATATCTTACTCATGTCTACTAAGAATTGCATTTTCTATGACCACGCTACATTATTCAATCCAACTTCGGTTATTAGGTCAAGATTAGAAACTGTGACATTGTATAATTTTTGGTTTAATTTAGAATTTCACCATCTTTCCAATTGATATTGTGTGCTGTGCTCATACAAACAACTCTAAACTTTGATCTGCTAACGAAAGTTGGTTTCTAATATTCTAATTTATAAAGACTTGGATTTTCTTTTTGGTAAAAATAAAGACTTGGACTTTGTTCTATATATATACAATTCTAAAATGAAATTTTTCTCTCAAGAGAAGGCAAAAATTCACTCACCCATCAATCGTAAAACCTTGTCGTATCCAAAGATTTCAAATGTATCACTAACTAACATAACTATGCTTCTACAAAATGTAATGCGCTCTCGCAAAACAAAACAAAACAAATGTAATACGCATTACAAACAAATCTTGTACCATACACATTTAATTTTCATTCAATTTTCTGGAAACTACTGATATGAGCTACAACCTGACTCAACCGCAAACATCTTTTTAAAAAAAATAATAATAATTTTTTCATAGTGTTCATTTGAGTTGGTGTTGGAGAAGCACATTTACATAAGTCGAGGCAAAACTTTTCACATAATTGCTCATACAGTATAAATCACGTTAGAAAATAAGCTTCTTCTACCAACCCAAACTAGCACTATTTCATAGCATACCAGGAAGAGCAGACAGCGTTTTTATTTTAATATGGGAATATGTGTGTGTTTACCCAATATTATGCTCCATACTTGTGCATCTAAAATAATGTAGTGTGCTCCATTATATACATTTCCTTAAAAAAAAAAAAAATAATAATCTGCAGTACAAATACATAGAACTAGCAGGCATGCATGCACCAGCAGTCCAGCACAAAACAGTTTTTCTCATACTCCCTCCGGTCCTAAATATAAGACAGAGTTAACTTTTTTTAAAAAGATATTAAGGAAATTACTTAATCATATCATATATTATGTATTATTACATTATATATCATTTCATATGTTAAGCAAAATAGTTTAAGGGGAAAAAATATGTTTTAAAGTAATTTAGTTAGGTTTCTTAATATTTCAAAAAAAAAAGCTAATTTTATCTTATATTTAGAACCGGAAGGTGAGTATATAAATAGAGAGAGATTATTATAGTAGGAACTATATATGCATAATTCAAAGCCTCTATTACAAAGGAATTAATAAGGGAAGGGACTTTTGGAGTTTAGGAAAAACTCCAAATGCAGTGGAGCACATCAATTTTTCTCCAATAAGCTAAAAAGAAATAAACAAGTCAGACGATACAAATCAATCATATATAATTAAACAGCTCATCGATCACCTCCATAATAACACATTGATTATATTATTCTTTGCCCATGCAACAGTCACGTGCTCTTGCCCCTTCATTCTCATGGCCCCATGTATCAGACAATGCTTCCCTTTTACCGACCTTGTAATCACATAAATCAATTCTTCTCCTATGTTGCAATGCTCACCAGACCAAAAATGCAGACAGAAATCAGCATCCACACCTTCCTTCTGATTTCATTCGCTCCAAATCTTTTTCAGAAATAATCTAGTTAATTAATTGATGCATGAATACGTAAATATATATGGTTGACCCATATATACACATACACACCTATATACTAGATAGCTACTAATACTCGAAACAGGGGTGGAGCCAGGATTTGAAATTAGGGGGGCGAGAATTACATAATAGGATATAGTGGAGTTAGCATTTGAAATCAGAGGGCAAAAATTATAGAAGTGGACCCAAAATTGTAGGAAATTATATTTTAGCCTCATAAATATTTCAATTTTTTCAGTTTAGTCCCTCTGTAAAACTGTCAATAGGGACTAAAATGCAAACATTGAAACTTTTATGAGACTAAAATATAATTACTTGATTTTTTGGTCAAATTCTATATTTTTAGGGGGGGCGGGGGCCACCCCTAGCCTCCCCCTGATTCCGCCTATGACTCGAAATAAGATATATTTAATTTGCATCATGGGGAGATTATTAATTAATTAATTAAGCATCATGCGTAGTTTGCATGAGAAATCTTGGGAGGCCAATTTTAGAACCCAAGTTTTGAACATCTTCTCGAATTTGTTGCCTATATTCCATGAAGCTGAACTTCCTGTACACTGCGGGTTCTGTAGTGCAGCTCTCTATCACTGACTCGTTGGAAGGACAAAAGAAATAAGCCGTAGAGAATCTCTCCACTCTTGTGTTCGTCATCACTCGGTGCTCAACACTCTTATATACTCCATTGCTCCACGCCTACAACAAAACATATATATATATATATATATATATATATATATATATATATATATATATATATATAAAAGACACTTATTATATATGTGATTATAAGCTTTTTAACAATAAAAGTTTAAGGTGCAAATTTACCAAGAACTTTTTTTAGGTTCGATGTTATCTCAGAAATATCAAAATAAAGCAATGTTATCCCTTACTATTAAAAAGTTATTGATCAATGTCACTTTTTGAACAATTAACGTTAGTTTTTATGAGACAAAATTGTTATGTTTTGAAACTTCTAGGATGACATTGAACATAAAAAAACTTTCAGACAATATTGCTCCTCAGCCAAAGCTTTCAGAATAAATTTGCACCTTAACCCAACCATGAAATTCATATACTCCCTCTAGTTCGTAATGTAGGGAACTCTAACTAATTTATGGGAAACAAGAATGATAGTTAACTAAAAAAATTACCTTTACGCTTATTGAGAAATGTTTGAAAATTTAATCAGTAGATAAAATTGGAATGAGTATTAAGTATAGTAAAGAAACTGAAAAATGAATATTATAGCCACTGATATTTTAAACCAAGTTATTCTTTTAGAAGTGTCATATACTATAGACAGAAAGGAGTATATAAATTGGGAATTAATGTGAGTGACAAGAAAGTACGTACCTGGAATAAGTCACCAATGTTGATGATAAGGGCATCAGGATTTGGTTTAACTGCAATCCACTTGCCATCTTTCACAAGCTGCAACCCTCCAACTTGATCTTGGTGTAATATGGTGAGGAAATCGCTATCAGTGTGAGGCATGAGCCCATGGATTTCTGAGAACAATGGGCATGGAGGATATCGGTTCAATCGAAGATAACAAGTGCTGGGCAAACAGTTTTCCTGGAAGAAAGTAGACTTGTGACCCATTTTCTCTTCCAGGATATCTGCTAATCTTTGTGCAAGACTTGACACTGTGCTAGCAAACTGTTCTATGGCTGAGCTGCGCATGGTATACACCCAAAAAATATTGCATTAATTATGATTCACATTTACAAATAATGCTATCTATTAAAAAGAGCATTTTGCAAATGGGCTTGGATGAAATAATATTTGTTTACTTATAGCCTAAGCCCAGAGGGTACGTTGGAGTATGACAACAACATTCAAAGAAAGTAACCCGTTGTATCAACAAAAAAAAAAGTAACCCATAGAGGCACACGTATAAACACCATGTGTTATTTTCTGAGTGAGAATATCAAGATACCTTGATAAAGTCATCTATAAATACACAAAAACTTATATCTATCTATCTATATATCATTCTATGCTTTTCTCTCTCTTTTTTATTGCACAATGCACATAGTATCTCAGGCCAGTTTCTTTCTCGACGACTCTACAGGCCCAAACTATACTCTTAATTCAAGCCGAGTGGGGGCCCTTCCAAAATGTGGTAGATCTACTCTACCACAGTATTTAAACTCAAGACCTCTAGTTAAGTTAAAACAATCACTCATCCAGATCATCAAAAGCCCTTGATTTTCTCTGCTACTGGGCAATTGTCCCTTATTTAGGCATTGGAATATGTGCCACTCATCTCCTATTTATCCAATATCCTAAGCCAGCCACTTTTTCGAGGACTCCATAGGCTCAAACAACTCTGAAATTGAGCCATATGGGGTCTCATAATATTGTTGCAATCCCAAATTCAAACTGGAGACTTCTGTTTAGTTGATCTAAGCAGTTAATCTTTCTATTTTCTGTGCTTTTCTTTGTTGGTGAATCATTGCCCCTTATTGAAGGATCAGAATACGTGTAATTCATATCCTATTGATCCATTTGTTGCATGTGGCGCACTGTACGTTTGCTACCTACCACTGTTGTCCTATTTATAAGTCCACTTTTACATAGTGTGAAAAGTAAACTTATAAATAGGATCAGAGTAATAGCTAGCTAAGGAATAATTTATCAGAATGAATACTACTACTTATTGCTCTGTCAGCTTCAGTTACTTGGGAGGCTCATTCACGTGAGAACACAGATATGGGGTGGACGAAAAGGAATGATGCAAATTGGCAGGCCAATGTGTACATACAGAATTTTTGTAAACAAGTTTTAGTGGTTAGGGAAAAATAAAAAACGTGCATGTGTATGTGTGCCATGTGGGGTTAGTGTGTGTGAACTGTGAATATGGTTGCAGAAGCAAAAAAAGAAAAGAAAAGAAAAAGTTATGAGAGGGCAGGGCATATCTTGAGTGGTGTACTGACGGTGGAAGCAGAAGTTGACTATACATAGAATCGACTTTTCTAGAGATTGAGTCCTGACAGAGCCCTGAGAAAGCAGAAAGGGTTTCATACTTTCTTGTCTGATAACTGACACTTTAGACACATAATGTAACCAAGTCCAAAGAAAGAGAGATGCGATTCATGTGAACAAGATGAAGTGAACAGGATAAGGTTGTATTCTGTGTGCATGCTTGAGCCATTTGTTGATAGCCAAAAGCAAAAACAAAAAGCGGCACTTTAAATTGAATTGTCTGAGCCCGGGTTCGAACCGGGGACCTCTAGTGTGTGAGACTAGCGTGATAACCAACTACACCACCCAGACAAGTTGGTGGTCAATGGCTAATATAAATTGTAATTGAGTCTAACAACCTATAAACCCAAGGGCAAAAGGTGAGTTCTCCTGTCAAAGAATTCTAGAAACATTGGATACCGACTGAGTTTTGAAAAATCACATACCAAATTTTAATTTCCTTCTTTACAAAGAAATTGATCAAGAATAAGAACATCATAAGAATATGTCCGTCAAAATTAGAGATGCAAAACAAGAGAAGAAAAGCCTCCCCCACCTCCTCCATTCCCTAGTTTGATTGTTTCGATCCTCATTTCCCATATAGGGTATTTCACTCGTTTTTTCTACTTTTTTTTTTCCCCTGTTATTGATGCTTCATTGGACCACATCCACTAAAAAAATGGACATATATATCAAAATATTAATTAACCTACCTATGAACATATTATAAACAACACCATGTGTAACCGAAACTGGATTGGCATAAATATAATCCTTATATTTTGAAGATGAAATGCGCAAACACACATGCATCTTTATTGCTATGTATTGAGTAAACAATACAAAGAGACAATTAAAACTGAAAACTAGCTATTTTTAATTATGAAGCCATGCTTTTTTATGTATATAAATATATCTATCCAGAATAAAAGGAAAAGAGTTATCAGCATGAGGATATGTTGTTACCTGAGACTGTTGGATCCAGTTGAATCAATTATATCAGAAAGAGGAATATGAAAGGCTTCAGACCAAGATAACTGTCGAATGCAAGTAGCAGAAGGAGAACCCCAACGGTAAGTACCAGCAGAGAAGTTAAAGAACTTATCTTCCTTCACCTTCTGCTCAAATGGCTGCTTAAACACCTTCTCTTGCTCAACCCTCATCTTCTTCAAAATCTCACTAGAAATCCCATGATTCACCACCTGAAAAAATCCCCACTCCTTTGAAGCCCTAGCTATCTCCGTCTTGCACTCCTCGCCGCCGTCCTCGCCCTCCAACCACCTCAGATCGATCACCGGAACCTCCCTCTCCTCCACCACCACACCACCGCCACCACCGCCTTCACAACTGACAAAACTGTCATTAACGTTGTTTCGGTTCTTGTCGAGGAGGACCTTGTAGGCCTCGTAAAAAGGTGGGTCTGAATTTGATTCCATCATGATTGCTTGTTGAGGCTGCAAAAAGAGAAGAAAGATGAAGGTGATGATGAGATTATATACATAAATGATAGTGTGAACAAGGGCTTTATACATACAAAGAGACAATATATATGGAAGATAGGGACAAGTACTTTTTGGTTGCTTTGTGTCTTCTGTTTATTTTTCGTCCTTGATGAAAACGTTTTAGACTTTGGACACCAAGGCATATACACGTCTTTATGTGTTGAGACAATTGGTTCTCTTCGTTTGTGGTTTATCTTTTCTGCACCGTGCTTAGTTGTTTTTAGTTCCATGTCATTGCATAACATCGGCCACACACATATTCCCAAGGATTTGGGGTAAAAGTTATGCAGAAAAATAAGTCCTTTTGAGTACTCCTGGTTCGGTCTTTCTAGAGTGTGGAGGTTTTTTTGGTTTAATGTAATCCTCACAAGCTATATTTTTATAATTCTAAATAGATAAAATATTTACTCAAGATTTTTCCCCAAAAAAATGTCACTTAGATTAGAATATACTTAAAAGAAGTGAAATAACATTCATTTCAAATAAATTTTTAATAATTTCAAAACGGATTATTTTGATTCTGAGCAAACTAGATTTTTAAGATCAAACTTAATTAAAAAAAAAAAGAAGGTAGAAGTATGTAAGAATCTGAGCAATTAACTTATATAATACATATAAACACACACTGTTTTCTTCATCTAGCTCTTGGATTAGGTTATATCTGGGGATTCAACATGGTTGGGTTACCTCCACAAGGGAAAAAGTGGAGCCCATTTCTCTGTCATACAAGATCTAGTACACAGGAAAAAGGAAAAACAATTAAATAATAATAATCAAAACTTACGGAAACTGGAATTCTGGAAACTTCAATTATTTGCTGAGAAAATAACCCTTTTAGTATTATATTCCAACATGAAGATTATTTATAACAAACACGACACCCATTTGAGACTGGCGACTCTATTTAGTATTAACATATACACCCTGTTTATACGTCGGTGGATAGATCAAGACACGCACTTCCTTTGACAAATCAAAGTTTACTAGAAAAACCAGAATAACCAAGTAATTAAACCCCCTACTTTCAATGACTGAATGTTCTTAAACTAATGTACTATAATAAAAGGTAGTATTCATTATGCCTTTTTTATATGAATCACATTTCTACAAGCTAATTAAAATTGACCAACTTATTATTTAAGTGTTGTGAAGGAAGAGAAAAGGTAGTTGTCTTCATCACACTGCGGCAAAACATACCAGGAAACTTCGACAAGGCACGGTAACACTAAAGCTGATGTAAGAGGCTGAATGATCATTCGGACGTTTCTAACCAGACATCTCAAAAAACCTGTGACTTGGTCTTGGAAGAGTGTAGATCATTGTTCCTTTCCGATATAAATTAAATAAATTACTTTAAGATATTTATATTTATTTTTCTCCACACTAATTTACATAACTTATAAATTGATATATATTAATGATATATAATATGGGTAAAAGATTTCTCCTGTCACTGGAGATAGAGTTATCTCCAGTAACCCTAAAACTACTTCGTTTTGAATTAATAAAGGGTGTCTTTGTCATTTCAGGTGAATTAATGAAGGATGCAAAATTACGGAAACACCTTTCATTAATTCACTTGAAATTACAAACACATCCTTCATTAATTCAAAACGACGTAGTTTTAAGATCACTGGAGATAACTCTATCTCTAGTGACAGGAGAAATACTTTTCCCATATAATATATGCTATAATTAAATAGTTTATTTAGCTTTATTAACTTCTCCAAAAAAATTCAATTGGGCTTTATATTAAAGGAAAAACATTTCTCATCATGTTATAAGAGAAGTGTATTCTCATGTCACACACACATAAAGTGGTGGGACCCACATATATATATATAATTAGTATTATATGTATATGTGGGTCCCATCATTTCATGTGTGTGTAGGAATAGCTTCTTCTTCTCATGTAACGTGAGAAGTTTAAACCCCTTATATTAAATGGCAGAAGGAGTATTTTATTTTCTCACTCCACTAGTATTTCAAACAAATCAAAGTTTTGGCATGTTCCATGCAAAACCCATAATATCCTCCTTCTCCTCAGTTCAGTCCTCACCCAGATATATAAATATACAGACAGTAACGAGTTTATCTAATAACATATCTACATATTTATTTATGATTGGCTTGGTCGTCTAATTAAAAATTACTTTGCTGTTCACAAAGCAAAAGGCAGTTAGTATTATATGGTGGAGTTGAAAGTATAGATTCTAAAACAAAAGATTTATTTATTATATATTCCCTCTTTCTAGGTTGATCATCATGTGGTAGTAAACCACATGTATGTTGGAATTTGAGAAGGGTTAGTATATAGCAGACTTTGAAACCCTTAAATAAATAAATCAGCGACTGACATTCACATGCATGGTCACATCCCTAGAATCAGATCAGATAGTCAAACCTAGTGACTCGATCTGTTGACTTATAATTAGTTAATAATCTCTAAAATTCCATCACAAGAACAAAGTTGAAGGATATGGTATAATCAAACGTAGTTTCTTAATTACTCACCGGATTGAAGCTGCTCATCAACAAGCTATGAGACTCTTGAGAACAGATGGTCTGCATAATAATATTACACTCACCAGTCCTGCAAATAAAAATCTCCACTGAAATTTGAAACCAATAAATAAACACGATCTTGAAAAAAGTCCTGAAATTTAATGCTAATTATTTTGGATGTCCTTTAGCTAACTATATATGTACTTGTTTCTTTCACTAGAAACTGAAAAAGACACCTACATGTCATATATGTTCTTAGCATCTTGTGGGAACTATAGATTTAAGCAGATCACATATATGCTGATGGAGAAATGAAGAGTGATAGATACTGAAGATGAAAAGAACATAAATGCAGGATGGTTGAAATTCTAATAAGAAATTAATGAAGAAGATATTAAAGGCACTCACCTATATAGGAAGAGAATGGAATGAAGAGAAAGTGAGTAGTAGTGTATACACTTATAATCAAAAGGATTGGGAGAACAATAATTTATAGGCAGGGAAAGCCGATCAATTATTGTCATCACACACACTGATACATGTACCAAAAGGAAATAGTTGAGGATTGAAAACTTCTGCTCAAGAGAAGGACCACGCGGCTCATGGTGCTATCATAGAAAAATATATTGCAGACTAATTTTTATATTTATGCCAAATTTGTTTCAGCATCAATGATATCTATTCTTTCTTCTTTTCTTTTTTTAAAAAAATCCTAGTAGAAATAACAGGGGACAGTGAGAAAAGGGGTTGTCGACAAAGGAAGAGATGGGGAAAGAGAGTCTTGGAGGAATGAGAACCATACTCCTAGAAGAATCCTATCATCTGATTCAAATGACAATATGGTAAGTTTTACTTTGTATATAACCTTTGTTTTTCCAACATAATTTACAGTTTATAAAGTAAGTATATAAGTAGAGTTTTGTTGTTTTTTTCAATTTGACAGCAAGAGCACTAGGTTTGGAATTCAAATCTCTTTAAGTGTTACACGTGAAAAGTAAACCCAAAGTGAAAAGTAAAATCACATATACTTACTCAACTTGACAGCAAACTTTTGGTCAATTTGATGGCAAACTCAACAGTGTTAAGCCCAAAGTGAAAAGTAAAATCACATGGGAAAGGAGAAATACGTACGTGGCTATTTAGTACACTGAAAAGTTCCAGTGACTTAACCGTAATCTATGAGTCCCTGTCGGCACGCAAACGTGGCTCCACCTTGGGGGGTCACATGCATGTCCTCCTTATTTTTCTTTGGTTAAATTGGTTTGGAATTCAAATATCTCTAAGTGTTAGACGTGAGAAGTAGTGAGGCTAATTAGTGAGTAAAGGTTAAATTTTTAAAAGTGGGTGTGAGGATGAGAGAGAGATTATTGAGATGAAAGAGGGCATGTGATTTGCTTACATGTGAAAGGACATGAGAATCAGTCTGAGAGCATAAGCGTCTCAAAAGAATGAAAATATCCCATTGAGGCATTTCATCAATCACCATTCGTCCCTTGCTTTACCCCGACATTGACTTAGCTTCTTTCATTTTTTTTAATTTCTGTAGGGGAAAAAAAAATCAAAACTTTCCCTGTTGGTAGGCATCATGACTTGCTTGCTCGAAATGGGTCGTCAGCTTTTTGGATTCAAATCCTCTCGACTTATCAGATTATTACTATGAAGCAAGAGATTAAAAAACAAGGCCGAAAAAATGAGTAAATATAATACGTACTCCTGTATTAACTATAAAACTCAATTGACTTTTTTTAAAAAAATAATGAAGCTAAATAAATTAGTTAATCATGCTGTATGATTAAATTGTATATTACTCTACATGTTAAGCTAATTAGTTTAGAGAAAAATGATAAAGATAAATATAAATGCTTTAAAAAGTCAGGATGAAATAGTTATTAAATTATATATCACTTTATAAGTTATTTTAAACTATTTATATTTATTTTTTTTTAAAACTAATTTGCTTGATTTATAAATTGATATGTAATTTTGTCATACAAAATGATTAACTAATTTATTTAGTTTCATTAATCTATCTAAAAAGTTAACTATAACTTATATTTATGATTGTGAGAGAGGTAGTAATATTCTCTAAAAATATCCTATGATTTACACATGTTCATTGAGTGATGGAGAGGTTTATATAAATACTTATGCATATAAATTAAGATAACACTCCTCCCACATACTTACCTCATATTCTGTAACTTACGAATCGCTATTAAACGAGCATCACGGCAAACAGATTGATTTCTTCTTTTTGAACAGTAATAATGTTAAAGTGAAAATGATAAGAGATGCGCTAGAAAGTATGAGTGACAAATAGGGGTCTTAGGCAATGATTAACCAATGAGTAGTGAGTGACCAGAAAGAAGCTAAGTCCAATAACGGTGTATGATTAAATTTCTAATCTTTCTCCATCCTTGAGACTGGGGGTGTAGGGACAGGGAATCAACGAGGAGCTAATAAATCTCCACTACAAAAAGCAACCTGTCTAATCTCTCTTGTCCTTTTTTTGCGCGAAATCTGATCTCTCTTATCCAAATTTACCGTTTATAGATTCCATTTATAATTTTAAAATGGAATGACAAAAAAAAAGAAGTTAAATTACAAAATTTTAAATCAAGTATTTTTAATAGTTGATGGGATATTTTGCTATTTTTTAAAAGTTGAACATAATTTTTTAATTTTATATATTATTAATTAATTTTTAATATTTAATTGTACTAATTATTTAATATTTAACAACTTTCATGGTGGACAATTTGGTCAATTTTAAAAATTATAATGACAATAATATTTTTTTTACTTGATTACAAGATGTAGGCATCCCCTTTGATCAGTTTTAGCAGTGTGGTCCTAATTACATCAAATGATGTAGTCATGATTACAAAATGTAATAATCTTTACATTACATACCGTTGCATCAATATATTAACCCGATTTCATGTAATCCTCTCCCATTAAATCCAACCACACCGGCTATATATTTAAGTTCTTTTTTATGGTCATTTTCCCTAAGGTTAACTTTTATATTTTATTTATTTAAGTTAAAAATTTATCAATATATTAACACGTTATCAATAACTTAGTTAATCATATAATTTATAATCTAAAATAAATGGCATCTATCTATATCTATATATTATCTTAATCTTATAGAAATTTAACGTGATTAATTTGACTTATGAGTTAATAAGTTACACTAAATTTTATTTTGGGAAAATCCTATTAATTTAGGTTACTAAACTTAACAAATTATTAATCAGGTTATGAAGCGCAATTAGGAATTTGAAATTTGGGCGAAATCATTTCCATGCCCTTTACAAAAAATTTGATCCTCCAACTTAAAGAAATCAAATCTGTCTAAAACGGTCGATGCAAATCTTGCGTCTAAAGATTTTGTTTTTCTTAAAATTACTTCTAAACTTTAGGAAGAATCCCTTATAAAAATGGTTGAATTACTTAAATTCTAATTCGGGTTACTAAACTTAACAAATTATTAATTAGGTTATGTGACATAATTAGGGATTTAAAATTTGGCCTAAATTATCTCTATATCCCTTGGTTAATTTTTTTTAAAAAGAAAAAGGCAAACTTGGAGATAAAATAATATTGTTTTACGTAAGAACCCCGACGACAAGAAATTCATTGGAAGCCTCGAATCTAGAGTGGTCACTTCTACTTCATTGCCACCTTCATTGGCCAAAGAGACAGTGAGGATTTGATAAACTGAGAAACTACCCAACGTTATTATTATTATTATTATTTTTTAAGATTAAGAAACATAGATTTTCGAACAGGAAAAAAAAAAAGGAAGGAAAGAAACGAATTATTTGTTTACCTTATTTTGTTAATTTTCACTTTTTTCTGGGTTAAAAATTGTGAGGAAGTGATGTTATTGAGCCTCACTCTTCAATGGAGTATTAAATAATCATATAATAAATCCTTTCCTCTCTTGTTTTTTTGGACTATGGGTTGGAGTATTATTGAAAAATAACCCACATTTAAATATTTTAAATTGGTTCATTGACCTAATTCAATATTTATTAAGTTTACGCCTTATATAGAATTTTTCTATTTCGACCGTCATTATGTGGACTTGATCTCCCTAAATTTTAAGTTTGAATTACTAAATTCCTTGAAATTGTAATTAGGTGGAATGAAATTTCGGATACTGGAACTAAACTTTCAGAAAAGTCTATTGCCCTGTGCTTATTTATTATAAAGGTTATCTAGTTCATAGCTTCATATCCATTAGAAAATAGAAAACTTTTTTTGACGACATACAAAATAGAAAATTTGGAAAATGAAGCTTTTAGAAAAATTCAAAATAGATTTGTTGCTATCTCATAATCATCTGCCAGGGAATGTTGCAGAAATCGAATTTATAAAAACCGAGGGATATATTATTGCATATATAAATTGAACTTGTCAAAGCAAATCTCTTTCCATACAATTTGTATTCTCTAACTTAGTTTTGATTTATCATAAGCCTTCTACAAATCGTTTTGCAATGAACCCCTCCCTTCCATCGAAACGCTAGTACACTTTCATGAACAAGTTTGGTTTTCCTTTCTCTGTTCTTTTCATTTGCATTGGGGCATTCTGGACATATTATCATATTTTGAAGTCTCTAGTTGTGCCAATGAACTGATTAATGATTTGTTAAGTTTAACTACTCAAATTAGAATTTAGTTAATTTAATTGTCTTTTAATAGGATCTTTCTTTTTATTTTCATGGTTTAAAATTTTTTCTCAGTACAAGTATGCACTTATTAAAAGTGATTATATTCAAGATATTGTCAGACATTACCTATAGTCATTTCTCTTGATGAGGATCAGAATCTTGGTTCGCCATATTATTAACATTTTACTTATTCATAATTTATAAATAGTACTTCCTCTACTCCTAATTATAGGACATAGTTACCTAATTTTGGAGAGATTAAGGTTATTAGTTAAATTAGTTAGTTATATTTGTTTTCCTAAAATGCCTTTATTTAAAACTGTTTCTGAGTTTTTTCCCCTCCCCCTCAGCATCCCCCGCCAGTGTATAGTGTCCCTATTCAGCGCCTTGTTTTGTTCCACTCTAGCAGCCCTTACAAATTTATAAAACACCCAACCTCTATGAAAACAATAAGTGTATTTTGGGAAGAATTTGAAAAAAAAAATAGAACTGTCATATAATTAGGACAAAAATCAACTCGTAAATGTTGTCTTATAATTAAGACTGAAGGAATAGTATTATTTATTTTTCAGACGTTCGTGATCAAATTCAATTCGCTAATCAGCTCATGATGGGCAGCTTCAAACTGGCCCTTGCTGGCCTTACATTCTCTACATAGTGAGAAAAAAATTCTACAACTAATTCAACCCTATTTATTGTTGATCATGTAGGCTTATGTAAACTTCTTTACAACAAAAAACTTATCAAGAGAAGAATTCTCATTAGCTACAAAATCATTGATTTGATCTTTAATTATTTTTTTAATCTAATGTATCACGTTTCATCTTTTTTAATACTTTCATTTGTATAGAGGAAGGGAAAAGAAATTCAAAAGGGACCTCATGTTCATATCATCAAATTTTAACTTGACATAGCATTTTTGTCATCTTTAAACATTATTAGACCTAATTGAGGGTAACTTTTCAGAATGTGTTTTTTGCATTTATAAGGTTTGAATTCAATATTTCATGTTTAAACAGACAAAACTGTTAGGGTAAGCCTTCCACCCAAAGGGGGTGAACTGGGCGATATTTAAAAGTTTAAACTTAAATTCAAACTTAAAGAAGAGAGTAAAGTCAAAGAGATATCACAAAGATTGACACAGGAGATTTATAGTAGTTCAGTCCAACCACTTGACCTACGTCCAATTCTTAGAAGCATTTTTCCACAATCTTCTAAAATTCACAATACTCTTGCTGCCTCAGTGCAAACAAATTCTTATTCAAAGAATGATCGCTCCCCCTTACACTTTGCAATTAATGCCCCCACAAGATTCCACCATCTTGAGCAACTCATTGTAATAAATGATTCAATAAAGTCTCTTACAAAAGTATATGAATAATCATTGAAGTACATAATCACACTTAAGAGCTCAAAACTTAGAAATGGATGAAACAATAATTTTTTTTGCAGATAGTTGTTGCTTCATTTTTAATACTCTTCTATTTATAGTGTGATAATGATTAATGACCATTTCTTTTGAAAGTATCTATTGCAGTGCTTGGTCTTTGATTCTAGCTGTTGGAATATCATAACATTCTTTGTGTCTTAAGAATTAGTCGTTGAAGCAGAGAAAATGTTCAACATTTGAAACCTCAAAGCATGTAATGCTTCTAACACATAAAGTGCTTTTTGCATTTTGTGTGTTAATCACTTGTAAGAAGCTTAATCACTGACGTAATGAAGTGGTAGAGCAATTGGAAGCAAAAAGAACAAGTTAAAAATGAATTAGAATGAGTTTCAAGATTATCACTCAAGTGATCTTCACTGAGCACTGGATGGATCACTGCAGTGATGTGATATTGATACACAGAATATGATCCCTTGAGTCTCTTTGAACATAGATCACTAAGAATGTCAGTGTGGTGATCTAGTGATTATGAGAATTACAGAATCACTTGAGTGACCATTGTGATGGTGATGAAATTTGAACACATCATTCTAGTAGTCACTCGAGTAATTTCAAAACTATATCACTCGAGTTGTCACTCTAGTAATCAATTGAATTTTGCAGTGAAAGACTTTTATATGTGTCAAAATGTGTTTATTATCATTGTAACCTTTTGCAAAACCTTTTTAACTTTTTCTTAAGCTTTGTTATAATCAAAACATAGACTCTAACAAAAACTGTAACATCCCGTCTTTTAATATGCGATTTTCAAAAGAGATTATCAGAGATTTGAATAATTTAAACAGTGTGGCATCAGAAAAGAGTTTTCATTTTAAAACAAAACGAGTATCTGATATTTAACCAACATTGGTGTGTTGATACTAATACAGTCATCCAAATATTCAAGTACTCAAAGTACATAAGAAAACAGCAACAGATAAACAATCCTCCGTCCGAGTCCTTATACAGCCTGCTTACCCTTGTCAGCAACCCTGTCTCCGCCAGAACCTGAGGCTATGGCAAGAGCTGAGGTTCAATTCCCATTGAACCTCAGGTAACAGTTAACCTCATGCTTATGTAACAATTTTATATATAATAGATATTCATGATAGTTATAGCATAATCACATTTTAACAGCACAACCACCTCATATTTTAATCCAGTCTGCACTACCCAGTGCCACGGTGTACATCCGTGTCCTCAGCGCTAGGAAAACTCAACGGCATTATCATGACTATAACCCGTATATAGCTGAATGTGTATGCACAATTTTATAAAAACAGAATCTCAGACTATCCATCACATACAAATTTACAATAAGCATCAGAGTTAAGGTTACAGTACGCGTCCGTACCTTCGTTGATGATGTTTTGGTACGTTTGACTAAAACGGTACTTCTAACGGAAAACAGCGGTACAAGTTCACAGATACCCTATAGGAACAATATCACATTTATCAGTGGCCATCAACTTTGCAATACTTGTGGAATTCTACGTTGAAGATTTACTATTCATGTGAATAGTATTCACTATTCATGTGAATAGTACCAGTAAAAATATTTTTACCGTGACGGTAAATAATTTTTACTGTTTGGTAAATAGTATTTACTGTATTGGTAAATAACATTACTGCCCAAGAATAATTCTTTTCTGATGTGACAGATCAGACTAAGCTGCAGCCACAGAGCATACTCAGAAAAACTCTATCAGGCTTTTCTACTATAATTACCGAAAGAAACTACCAAATCTTAAGACTAGGGACCAAAGAACTTACCCTTGAAGTTCTTACTCCTTCTCTCCAGCTCCGAGAACTTTACTCTAAATTCTCACTCTAAACTCTAAGAATTCTCTCTCTTCTATTAAACTCGACCGTTGTGATCTGAGTTTGGTGTGAAGAAAATGAAGAAGTGAGGCCTCTATTTATAGTTGGAAAATGGGTCTTTAAGTGTAATTTTCGTCTCTGGGTCGTTTTACGTAATTTTCCTAAAAACTAAAAAAAAGAAACCCGTGACCAGCCGCCCGTGAACAATTTTATAAAAATTAATAATATTTTAATATATATTATTTATTTAAATAATAAATTATTATTGAGTGGGTCCCGCTGACAAAATTTTCAAACTCACGAGAGTTTCTGTCGGGAGAGGAGAAAATTTTGTCAGTGGGTCCCACACCTTTAAATATTATATTATTTTTTACTAATAAAGTTCTCTATTCGGTGTTCTGATCGCGTGATCTTTTGCAAATTCTCAAAAATCCAGAAGCACAGCCTTGAAGCTCTATTCTTCCTCTTTAGAAATATCTGGGTCAACTGAATTTTTGACCTCATTCAGGATATTTCGTAATCTGTCAAAGATTTTAAGTCGGACACTGCCGGAAACAGAAATTACTTCGGGTGACACCAACTTCGAGACAAAAATTCACTGATTCATAATATGCCCTTACCCAAGAAACCTAGTTCACGGTTTACAAGATATAATTTTATTTCTATTATTTCCCAAAATATAAGATATTACATTTCTCCCCCCGTTAAATAAAATTTCGCCCTCGAAATTTACTCCATACTAACTAAACATTGAGCCATGAACTCCGGATATCTTTCCCTCATATCTCCCTCTGTTTCCCAAGTCGCCTCATTAGGAGATAAACCCTTCCAGACCACTTTCACAACAAGAATATTTTTGTGTCGAAGCCGTTTCTCCTGGTAATCGAGAATTCGCTCCGGCTCGACCTCAAAAGTGTTATCATGTCGTACCTCGACATCCTCATACTGAATAACATGGTCATGGTCAGGTTGGTATTTCTTTAGTTGAGAAACATGGAAAACATCATGGAGTTTACTCAAATTCGGGGGTAAGGCTAACTGGTATGCGACCGGTCCACGTTTTGCCAAGATTTCGAATGGCCCAATGTAACGAGGACTTAGCTTTCGCCGTTTAAGAGTTCTACCAACACCGGTTACCGGGGATATCTTGAGAAACACATGGTCTCCAACCTCGAATTCTAGTGGTCTTCTCCTCTTATCAGCGTAACTCTTCTGTCTGCTTTGTGCTGTTAGGAGTCTCTGTTTGATCAATGCAATTTGTTTGGAGGTCTTATCAACTAAATCTGTCCCGATGAATTCTCGCTCCGACAATTCTGTCCAGCATATAGGTGATCGACACTTCCGCCCGTACAATGCCTCAAACGGAGCCATCTGTATGCTCGAATGGTAACTATTGTTGTAAGCGAATTCGACCAGCGGTAAATGTTCATCCCAATGGCCTTTGAAATCCAATACACACGCTCTAAGCATATCTTCTAGCGTTTGTATTGTCCTTTCAGATTGACCATCGGTCTGCGGGTGATAAGCTGTACTAGGTCTTAGCTTAGTTCCCATCTCTGCATGCAAAGCCTCCCAGAATCGGGATGTAAATCGCGGGTCCCGATCAGAGACAATACTCTTAGGTACACCATGAAGTCTTACGATCTCTTTGATATAAATCCTCGCCAATTGTTCTGGTGAGTAATTAATACTAATGGGGAGAAAGTGTGCCGACTTAGTCAATCGGTCCACAATCACCCAAATCGCATCGTGATGTCTAATCTTGGGCAAACCTACCACTAAATCCATGGTAATATTCTCCCATTTCCACTCCGGAATTTCCAGTCCTTGAAGAAGACCAGGGGGTCGTTGGTGTTCGGTTTTAACTTTCTGACAGGTTAAGCATCTACCCACGTACTCGGTTACGTCTTTCTTCAGCCTGGGCCACCAAAACTCGGATTTCAGGTTCTGGTACATCTTCACCATTCCTGGATGTAGAGTGTATCTGCTCTTATGAGCCTCGTCTAGAATCTTCTGTCGTAATTCTCCATCCTTTGGAATGTAGATCCGCTTCTTGTACCTGACTAAACCACTAGGTGATAGGTCAAGGTCTTGAGTTTCACCTTGTGAGATCTTTTCTCGAGCTGCTATAGCCCATTCGTCGTGCTTTTGAGCTTCCTCGACCGCATCTCTTAAATTATACTTTCCTTGACTAACAAGGAGACTTGCAAGATACACGTCATCGGGCGCGTAGTGTCTCATGCAAATCTGATTGGACAGATTCAGGTCTCTGAAATCTTCAAGTAGTCTCCGTTCTTGAATCATCATGTATGCTGCGTGCACCGTCTTTCTACTAAGCGCATCTGCTACGACATTTGCTTTTCCGGGATGATACTTGATCTCCAGATCGTAATCTTTTAGTAAGTCCATCCAGCGACGTTGTCTCATGTTGAGCTCTTTTTGATCAAACAGGTATTTCAGGCTCTTGTGGTCGCAATATAACTCCACGGTTGCTCCATAGAGATAATGTCTCCATATCTTCAAAGCAAACACGATAGCCGCAAGTTCTAAATCGTGAGTAGGGTAGTTCAACTCGTGAGGTTTCAACTGGCGAGAAGCATATGCCACAACTCTGCCCTGCTGCATGAGAACACACCCTAATCCTTGCCCACTAGCATCACTATAGACAATGTACGTTTCGTCTGGATCTGGAATTATTAATACTGGAGCTGTAGTCAACTTCTCCCTCAAAGTTTGAAAACTCGCCTCACAATCATCGTCCCATATGAATGGTTGTTTCTTCCTTGTGAGCTTCGTTAATGGTAAGGCAATACGTGAGAAATTTTGTATGAATCTGCGGTAATATCCTGCTAATCCCAGGAAACTACGTATCTCTGCCACCGTTTCCGGCCTCTTCCAGTTCAGAACCGCTTCCACTTTACTAGGATCAACAGCTACACCATCGCGAGATACGACATGACCCAGAAATTTTACCTCTGGTAGCCAGAATTCACACTTGCTCAATTTAGCAAAAAGTTGTTCGTCTCGGAGTATTCCCAACACGAGTCGCAGATGTTCTTCGTGTTCTTCCCTGCTTTTAGAATAGATCAGGATGTCATCGATGAACACCACTACAAACTTGTCTAGGTGTAGACGAAAGATTCTATTCATGTAATCCATGAATACGGCAGGCGCATTTGTCAATCCGAAAGGCATCACAAGGAATTCGTAATGCCCGTATCTGGTTCTAAAGGCTGTTTTTGGAACATCACTGGTTTTCACTCGTAGCTGGTGGTATCCTGAGCGTAAGTCAATTTTAGAGAATACACAGGAACCAGATAGTTGATCGAGTAGATCGTCAATGCGAGGAAGTGGGTACTTGTTTTTGATAGTCACCTTGTTTAACTCGCGGTAATCGATACAAAGTCGTAAACTTCCATCTTTCTTCTTTACAAACAGTACTGGGGCTCCCCATGGCGACACACTAGGTCGAATAAATCCTTTCTCCAGTAGCTCCTCAAGCTGTTTCTTTAATTCCAGCATCTCGTTTGGTGCCATACGATATGGTGCTTTTGATATTGGTCCAGTGCCTGGCATCAAGTCGATGGCGAATTCAACCTCTCTCTCAGGGGGTAACTTGGTGAGATCTTTGGGAAACACATCAGGGAATTCATTCACAATGGGAATGTCTTTGAGTGATGGTTCGTCGTCTATCTTGATTGAGAAGAACACCATATACGCTTGGCAACCTTGCTTCATGCATTTTTCTGCTTCTGCACTAGATAGGAAATTCAGACTCACATTGATCTTGCTCTGGTCGTGTGGTGGTGAGAATCGTATCTCTTTATTACCACAATCAATGACCGCGTTGTTTGCCGTGAGCCAATCAAGACCAAGAATGACATCAATGCCATGAAGCGGTAATCGGATAAGATCTATGTTAGATTCTCGTCCGTTCACACTCGCAATGCAATTAAGACATGCATCAGACGCTAAAGATTTCGCGCCAAGTGGGGTAGCTACTATCAAATCATATGGTAGTCTATAGGCTTGCATTCCTAGTCGTTTTGCACAATCGTAAGAAATAAACGAGTGACTAGCACCCGAATCATACAATGCCTGTAGTAGATTTCCATTAAGAGAAATAGTACCTTTGATCATCTCAGGAGATTTCTTGGCTTCCTCATTAGTCAGAGCAAAAACTCGTCCTGCGTTCTGCGGTCTCGCCTCCAAAGCTTTTTGAGGACAGTTTAAGCTAATATGCCCCGGTTTCTGACACCTGAAGCACACTGGCTTTCCCTCACAGTTAGCTCCCGGATGGAACCTTCTGCATTGCGGACAGGCTTGGGATGTCTGCATTCTTGGAAAGTTTTGCTGTCTCGGTTGAAATGGCCTCTTATTCCCTTGTTGGGAATTATTCCAAGGTGCCTTCCTCTTCTGTGCTGGGTTGTTGCGATTGAAACCGCTACGGTTGGGGCCGCTACTGCTGAAGTCTCTGGTCTTGCGAAGCTCCTTCAAGTTTCGTTCGATGAGTCGGCAGGCTTCTACAGCTTGATTTAGTTCCAGAAATTTGTGCGATACCAACCTTTCCTTTATCTCATACTTTAGTCCATACACAAGTACATTTGCAATGCTGCTCTCGTCATTATCTCGCCTCAAAAGTGATGAGTACCGAGATAAGTTGGTGAAACGAGCGAAGTAATCATCGAAAGATTCTTCTCGACCCTGACGGATGTGCAGGAACTCTGTCTCCTTCATCATCTGTACTGAGGGTGGAAAGTACTGCTCGTTAAACTTTTCTTGGAACGTTTCCCATGTGACGGGACAGTTTCGGCTTCGGAGGGTTGCCGCGGTGTTTCGCCACCAACGATCGGCGTCTCCTGCTAGCTTGTAAATTGCCAATTGAGCCTTCCTGTTATCCGGACATTCTAAGACCTCAAAGATCTTTTCAAGATGCAATAGCCAATCCTCAGCTGAATCAAGTTTTCCTCGGAATACTGGTGGCTTGTGTTTGCAGAATTGTGTCACCCAGTATTGTGTATCCTTAGCTTCTCTGACAGGTTGATGTTGTTCCACCAGTACTCTCTCCTGTCGAGGAGATGACTGAGATCGTTCTGGTCTCTCAAATGCGTTGCTGCGCTCGTCTTCTTGTTCTTCGTAATTTTCTCCTCCCTCTCGTTGTTGTTGCTGTTGCTCTCCTTCAGCCTGTTGTTCTTCATCCCCTTGTCCTCCCTGCCTGTTGGCGAGAAGCGCATCGATGAGAGTTCTCTGTTCTTGTATTATTCTCCTCATTTCTTGAAGTTCATCTTGTACTGGTGGTGGAGGTTCACGTTGTTCGAGTTCAGGGTTTGGTACTACTCGCAGTTGCCTACCCCTACCTCTGCCTCGGCCTCTGCCTCGACCTCGGCCTCGGCCTCTAGGAGTTCCGGCGCCTCCCAAAGTTGCCATATTCTAAATTCCAAAGGTTAATAGATATAAACACTAGAAAACAAAAAGATTACACATAACATAAGATCACAAATTTCATATGAATCACACCAAAGCGTATATAGTACACCCCTTTTATTCATTAATGGTGATTACACAAACTACTATTATACTTAGTCCTACTGTTACAAAACTATTGCTACTACTACTTCCATGGTTCATTGAACTGTTGTAGGGTTGTCTTTGTCTTTCTACATGACCAGGTGAACTAAATGCTGGAGGCAGAAAATGCACGAGCACACATCCTCGATGTGGCCCTTATTCAGAATTTCATTGATTTTTGTTTTCCAGAAATGGGTGCGAGGAAAGTGATGAAGGGTGGATTTAACCCAGTCTCTAGAAGGATACGGAAAATGGTAGCGAGAGTTTGCCTGGTAAAATTCTCTGACTCGGGTCAGATACAGTAGGTATTTGTCTTTCTCGGTCTTAGTAGTGAGAGCGGCATGGAGAAATTCCAAGTGTAAGGCTAAAGTTAAGATGGAGTTTTCATCTAAGACGTACTCCAAGTTGCCAGAGTTGGCGTCAGAATCATAGTCGAGATCTTGTATCTGAGGATAGTCAAAGTTATCACCTATTGAGGAGTGATGTGAATTGCTGGGATTTCCGGGTTTCGGTGAGTAGGGCTCTGCAAGAATGGGTATTGAGTCATATAGATGGTCGGGATACTCAGGTCCAGGATGGTATTCTGGTTCTGGATCATTATCAAGTGCAAGAGCGGGGTAGAGTGGTTCTGGTACCGGCACAGGTTCAGGCATTGGTACAGAGAGTGGATTTATCGGCTCAGGGTTCAATCTCCTACTTACTGGTTCGGGGACTATCGACCGACGTGCAATACGTCTTCTTTTCCCAAAGTAATTGATATACGGAAATTCCTCTTTGTCCATTTCTACAACAACACCAGGGTCATATCAGTACTTATATTTTTTTTTAAAGAAAACCATGGCTTAGAGCCTAACTTAATTAATCAACCGATTGGCCAGGTAGGCGTCTATCATGGGAGCCTCACCGTGCTAGGGTGACTGATTGGCTGATCCACATAGACTCGGCCCTACCTTCGGCACCAATGGTTTGTTATAACTAAGTCGGGTTCATGCCAGATAAAATACTTTTGAAGGCTAGAACTTAACTCTGCTACTTAAACAACCTTACAAGACTGTTTAAAGTAACCTAGTTAACTTCGTGCCAGGATGCAAGCTCTGATACCAAAATGTAACATCCCGTCTTTTAATATGCGATTTTCAAAAGAGATTATCAGAGATTTGAATAATTTAAACAGTGTGGCATCAGAAAAGAGTTTTCATTTTAAAACAAAACGAGTATCTGATATTTAACCAACATTGGTGTGTTGATACTAATACAGTCATCCAAATATTCAAGTACTCAAAGTACATAAGAAAACAGCAACAGATAAACAATCCTCCGTCCGAGTCCTTATACAGCCTGCTTACCCTTGTCAGCAACCCTGTCTCCGCCAGAACCTGAGGCTATGGCAAGAGCTGAGGTTCAATTCCCATTGAACCTCAGGTAACAGTTAACCTCATGCTTATGTAACAATTTTATATATAATAGATATTCATGATAGTTATAGCATAATCACATTTTAACAGCACAACCACCTCATATTTTAATCCAGTCTGCACTACCCAGTGCCACGGTGTACATCCGTGTCCTCAGCGCTAGGAAAACTCAACGGCATTATCATGACTATAACCCGTATATAGCTGAATGTGTATGCACAATTTTATAAAAACAGAATCTCAGACTATCCATCACATACAAATTTACAATAAGCATCAGAGTTAAGGTTACAGTACGCGTCCGTACCTTCGTTGATGATGTTTTGGTACGTTTGACTAAAACGGTACTTCTAACGGAAAACAGCGGTACAAGTTCACAGATACCCTATAGGAACAATATCACATTTATCAGTGGCCATCAACTTTGCAATACTTGTGGAATTCTACGTTGAAGATTTACTATTCATGTGAATAGTATTCACTATTCATGTGAATAGTACCAGTAAAAATATTTTTACCGTGACGGTAAATAATTTTTACTGTTTGGTAAATAGTATTTACTGTATTGGTAAATAACATTACTGCCCAAGAATAATTCTTTTCTGATGTGACAGATCAGACTAAGCTGCAGCCACAGAGCATACTCAGAAAAACTCTATCAGGCTTTTCTACTATAATTACCGAAAGAAACTACCAAATCTTAAGACTAGGGACCAAAGAACTTACCCTTGAAGTTCTTACTCCTTCTCTCCAGCTCCGAGAACTTTACTCTAAATTCTCACTCTAAACTCTAAGAATTCTCTCTCTTCTATTAAACTCGACCGTTGTGATCTGAGTTTGGTGTGAAGAAAATGAAGAAGTGAGGCCTCTATTTATAGTTGGAAAATGGGTCTTTAAGTGTAATTTTCGTCTCTGGGTCGTTTTACGTAATTTTCCTAAAAACTAAAAAAAAGAAACCCGTGACCAGCCGCCCGTGAACAATTTTATAAAAATTAATAATATTTTAATATATATTATTTATTTAAATAATAAATTATTATTGAGTGGGTCCCGCTGACAAAATTTTCAAACTCACGAGAGTTTCTGTCGGGAGAGGAGAAAATTTTGTCAGTGGGTCCCACACCTTTAAATATTATATTATTTTTTACTAATAAAGTTCCCTATTCGGTGTTCTGATCGCGTGATCTTTTGCAAATTCTCAAAAATCCAGAAGCACAGCCTTGAAGCTCTATTCTTCCTCTTTAGAAATATCTGGGTCAACTGAATTTTTGACCTCATTCAGGATATTTCGTAATCTGTCAAAGATTTTAAGTCGGACACTGCCGGAAACAGAAATTACTTCGGGTGACACCAACTTCGAGACAAAAATTCACTGATTCATAATATGCCCTTACCCAAGAAACCTAGTTCACGGTTTACAAGATATAATTTTATTTCTATTATTTCCCAAAATATAAGATATTACAAAAACCTTTTCCACTATGACCAACGCCTGTTTGTTAAAATACCATCTTTGGCCATTTGAAGTCTTGGCTTAAAAGTGAAAGCATTTATGTTGCATCCATCATGTCACGGGTTGAAATGGCACTTTGTTAGGGTTAAGACGTAAGCCTCAGAAGTTTTCACTGAGGAACAATGTTGTACTGAAAGTTTTTTCAGATTTAATATCATCCCAAAAGTTTTAAAATGTAGCATGTTGCCTTATTCTATTAAAAAACTAACATTGACCGTTAAAAAATTAACTTGACCGTTAATTTTTTTTAATGAAAATGATCAATATTTCTCCATTTTAATACTTATGGGATAACATTGAATATTTTTTTTAAAAAAAAAACTTTCAGGATAAGATTACTTTTCAGCGGAAACTTTCGGAACAAATTTGCATCTTAACCCCACTTTGTTAAACCATGTCATATGTATTTAAACTATACTTTTTGATAAAAATTCTCTTTATATGTGTAATTAATATGAATACTTTAGAGAAAAAATTATGAACTTTGGGAAACAAAATGTATCAAGATATTATATTTAAAATATAGTAGGCATTACATGACTTTTTTTTTTTGCTCGGAAGGCATTACATGACTTTTGAGTGACATGATTGATTACGGGGCCTACTCAGAATAACAATAGCAATAATAAACTAATTAGTAAAAGAATGGAAATAAGAAGGGTGTGGAAAACAGGAGGAGCAGGAGGGGGACCCACAGGAATGATAATTCGTTGAATGAAACCAAAAAGGCAACTATTAACTATAGGGGCTGAAAGGGACATATTATGGAAGTCGGCATATACTGATGAAAATAGAAAAAGTCCAATGAAGTATTAATAAGTTCCATGAATTAATATAAAATTAAGGAAAGTTTCGTGAAGTGCCTAGAATGAAAAAAAGCATGTGATGTCTCTTGTTTAGTGCCACCATTATTTGTCCAACCTGCCTCCCACTCCCTCTTTCATGTCTCATCATCCTCTCCCTCTCCTCTCTCCTTCGATATTTCTCTTGCCGCCCCATTTTTTACCCCTTCAAAAATATTATATATTTTAGAAGTTGATCTTTATCTTGAATATAATATATGATTTTTACATTTGTCAATCTTTTAACTTCTATTAATGCTTTCTTAACAATAATCAAGAAAAAGAGGGAATGAATGGATTAAGGAAGATGATTAGTGTATTTTAAAAAATGTATGTCATATTAATTAACTAAACTAACTTCTTTAATCTAATTAAATTAAATAAATATGTCTTATATTAAAGAACAGATGAGTAAATTGTTTCATTATGTTTAGTAGTAATTCGTCTTTCATGATTTTTAAAATAACTTTAAATTTCAAAAGTTGACCCCTAATTAACTTAACTTTTCCCTATATATAGGAAAGGGACACACATCTGCCACATATTCACATAACATTTTCTTAATCTAATTAAATTAAGAAAATATGTCTTATATTAAAAAAAGGAGGAGTAAATTGTTTCATTATGTTTAATAATTGGTGTTTCATGATTTTTAACATAACTTAAAATTCAAAAAATTTACCCCCAATTAACTTCATCTTTCCCTATAGGAAAGGGACACATTTGCTACATACTCACTTGACCTTTCCTTGTAGGAAAGGGACGCACATATACCACAAACTCACTTGGGATATGATCGCACACCCTCTCTATTCAAATAGCTAGGTGCGGCAGTCATTTAAGTTAGAAGGAGTTGGTCAAAATGTTGGGTACGTATCTTAACTCTATGGTATTTAGGTAAACGCCTGAGGGTAATATATGGTTCGTCCTACCCAATATCGGTATCACCTAGAAGGAAATGAGATTTTGTCCTGCCCTTGAATTGTGAGTGAACCTAACTTCTTTTCTAAAATTCTTGAATAATAATAATAATAATAAAACCTTTAAATAATACTCTTTAAATTTGACGAGGATAATCATAATGCTAAAAGCAGGACCATGTTTCGAGTGGGGATATATAAGACACCGAAAGCGTGGAAAATAAAATATAGCTTAAAACTTTATAAGTGTACAGACTGTATAAAATAATAAAGTAAAGAAAAGAAGTGTCGTTTCCACTTTTCATGAAGATTTGGTTCTAATAATTTAGTTGGGCAATAATTTTATTCTTTTGTATAATTTGAGTGACCGAAATTCAAAATTAAATGAGTGAAAAGAAATTAGAAATAAAATTAAAATAAACAAACTACAACAATAATTAAACATGCAACCCAGAGTCATTAATCTTTTATTAACTTTATAAATCTTGTTTTCACTGGTTAATTAATTTCAATGTCAATTTTGTTAATCTAAAGTATTAATGATATAAGTATCCCTCGATCACTTACACTCATCTTTCAAGTTAAAACTGTTATCCCTGACATAGTTACTCAAAAAGCAATAATAATTCAATTTCAGTCTAATATGATTATATGGGTCCAATAAATATATTCCTATCCTATTGAAAAATTAAAATAAATTATAATCTCATATTACTCAATCTCATGGTCCAATTAAGATCCCTCCCCCAGTAGTAATCTAAATTCTCCAAATTGATACTTAATGGTGATCAAGCTCTAAATAGGTATTTAAAAAAAAAAATAAACAAGATAGATCATGAACAAGTATGCAACTCTTCATGAACAAATGAAATCTTTCTATGAACAACGCATTAATTTCTAATAGTCGGAACTCCAGTTCGTTGGTGCTGGAACTTCGACGGTCAATTGGTGGTGGTTAGTGACCGTTCGTCGGTGCTCCGGCAATGATCAAACATTTTCTTTTAAAAAAAAATAATAAAGCAAGGGGAATTATTATCTTTTTACGTACAAAACTTATTTTTATTTTAGTCCTTGGTCCTACAATGAAATTTCATAATGTTTTGATCCCAAAATAAATTTAGCCCTGTGATTCTTTAATAAAATTCTTCCTATATTTATATATATTCAACTCATGAAAGTACAAATGAAAATTACCTCTTCCTATTTATTTATATATATCCATCTTTCACATTATTTGAAGGATCCAAGTCAAGTGATGGGCGTCTAACGTGCCTTGTATGTTTCTTTTCATGATGCTTCTTATCTCAACCGTTCATTTTATATTTAGTAATCAGAAATATTTCGTTAATCAAAACTAAGTATTTTAGTATAGTAACTCTTGACCACTCATTAACATTGACTGTCTTCCTCATGTCCTCACAGTAGCACACAGGGCATTTGGAAGTAAGCATGGGGAAGCTTGCTTAAGATAGTGAGGAGGTGAAAATTAAACTGTATATATATATGATCTTCATCTAGTCTCTTGATTCTTCCTCTTTTTGCATTTTGTTTTCAATGCATATAGAACTACAAAAAGACACAGATTAGCGATGGAAAAAATTAGCAACTGAATTCCCACGGAAATAATCTAGTCGCCCAAAAAAAAAAAAAAAAAGCATCGCAAAAACAATTGCTGATGGAGTAATTTTCCGTCATTGATTTCCCATGGAATTTTGTGACAAAATGATTCTGTGGGCAATTGGGGACGAAAATTGCCTACAAAATTCTGTGGGTAAATTACCGACGGATTTTTTCTGTCCGAAGTTTCCGTGGGTAAGCCTACAGAATTTGGGACAGAATTCTATGGGAAATTTACCCACGGAATTATATGTCCAAAACTTCTGTAGATAATTACTCACGGAATTTGAGACAGAAATCCGTGGGTAGTTCACCTACGGGATCATTCCGTCATAAATTAATTTTGTGCTTTGCCAAGGATCTAAACATTTTGACCCTTCATTTTTTAAGAATTTTTCTTACAATTTAACGAGCTTAAATGAGAAAACTAGCCTGTTCATATAATTAGAGAAATTAACAAGTTCCAAGTAAATAATATACTGAATGAGGATACATCTCATGAGTTCAAAGTCACTAAAAGACTAAACAAGAGCGAATATGTGTTCAAAGTCACAAGTGCACATAAACAATGAAAATTATCGGCTATCATTTTCAGCATCTTCATTTGCATTAGTAGCTGGGGAGCCTCAACATTGTCAGGGTTAGAGACATTAGGTAATTGAATCCTCATTCCTTGCAATGCTAACAATTAGCTCGGTTGCTTGTTTAAGGTGTTCATTCTCTTGTTTCAGGTGTTCATAATCTTGTGAGATTTGTGTTATCTTTGTTTGTAGTTCTTGAACGTTAGAATCCCTCGCAGAATTGATGCAAGGAGTTAAGGAAGAAGAAGCAATATGTTGAGTTTCAAATTCAAGCCTATAGATTCAGCCCTTCTTATTCCTACCATCAGTAACCTTTAACCACAAATTAAGTTTATCCTGATTAGATTCGACACTACTTCCCTTAGAACTGACAGAAGCCCTTAGTCTCAAAAATTTATCCTACAAACAGAGTACATAAAATCAGTGCATCATAACAGATTTCTTTACAAATTATAAAGCCAAATTATCTTAGAAAGACATATGAATTTTCAATGGCAGACGAACGATCAGTGGGTGTGTTGGTATGTGCATTGGCGGATCTTAGAAGAGATAGGGGGGCCCAAAGAAATTTGTAAATGAACAGAGGAGAGAGAGGACACTGGTGGACGGGTGACATACAGCGGTGGTACAGAGAGAGAAAGAAGGAAGAAGAAGAAGGTAGAGATGAGAACGGAGGACAAATGGTGGAGTTCACTAAACCGCTAGTGATTTGGTATTCTGGTTCATGGCCTCAAGCTCGTGGGGCCCCTACCCCCTAGTGCTTTCAAACTCTATTTGGCTAGAGATGGACGTTGGAGGACGGAGCTTGACGGTGGGTGTAAGAGATGAAGTATGGAAGTCCCTCAATGGTGGTGGTAGCTTTCTCTCTCTCTCTTTCCTCTCCTCTCAAAACTTTGGTCAAGCTTTCTTAACATTTTGGTTTGAATCCACAGCACCTCTGTCTCTAGAAATGGCCTCCTAAGTCCTCTCGAAGAAGAAGAAGGTCTTGGTCAAATAGGGATTTGACCAGGGACCTAGATGAAACTTTCAGAAGTTTTCAAGAAGGGACTAAAGTAAAAATTCTTGAAAACTTTGTAGAGATTACTATAATTTCTGTAAAATATGGGTATTTTTCTGTAATTTTCCCTAGTCTCTTTTCTTCATTGATTGCAATTCCCAGAAATTCTAGAGACTTTTCTATAACTTTTCCTAGACCTCAAAACATTAATTCTGACCATCCAAAATTGGTCAAATTTTTTTCTTAAACACCTACAGTGCAAAATTAAGAACAAGTAGTATCAAAAGTCCAAAAAATCATTTGTATGAATAATTAACAAATTATGATCATTTTACCCAAATATCAAAAGTCCAAAAAATCATGACAAACCTCAATTTTTTTTAAAAAAAATTAATATAATATTTTAAAAATATTATATAATTATAAAATTTTTTAATTAGTTAATAATTATACATTTGGCCTCCCAAACATTTTCTCCAAGATCCGCCACTGGCTATATGATCATTATGAAGCCAAAAGAGAAGTAATACCTAAACAAAAGATAACATAGAAGAAATATCTGGGCAAAAAGTGAAAGTGCGGAGAATAGTAATAATGTTCTCTAAAAATATGGCCGAAAGCAAGAAGAGGGAGCTAGTAGAATGCCATGGTTTTCAGCAAACAGAAGAAATGGGTAGGTTTCTGGGTTCTCATAACTCATATGGAAGAAGAACTAAGAGGAAGTTCCAGTTTTTATTGGATAAGGTGCAGAGATTGTGAAATATATTGGGTGGGAGGTGAATAATGGAAAGAAGGTTAATTTCTGGAAGGATAAGAGTGTCCCTTTACTTGAGAAATGTAGCACAAGACCTCAACAAGAGGTAATAGAGATGCGTGAAGGACTATGTAATTGGAGGAGTCCACATTACCTGCTTTTCTTTACCTGCTCCTTACCTGCTTCTCTTCAAAACGCTGCGTTTTCTTAAATGAGATAACACTAGCCGTTTGTTCTAATTCAATCTGGCCTTTCATTTTGGATGTATTCAGCGTGTTTAGCAATCACTCTCACGCGAAAAAAAACAAGAGCGATCACTGTCCAGCGATCACTACCTGCTTCTAGAATTCCCTCAGCCATCCTCGACTTTCCCCTCCCTTGTTCTCAGCCCCATCACAGCCCTCTTACCCGAACAGTTCGATCGATCCCGATGCGGCAGCGACGGCAACGCAAGCCCCAGCCTGGATACGGAGGCGGAGGAGAGGGCCATCAAAGAGAAGGGGTCTTTCATGCATCCTTCGCCGGCGACCACTCCCAGGGACGCCGAGCCTCGATTATTGTCTCTGTTCCGCACCACATCTCCCAGAGTTTCAGATTCTTCTTCTCCGTCTACTTGATTCGCTTTTTTTTTTTGAATGGAAAAGGAATTTCATTAAGAAAAGTCAGAGACATACAGGTGCGTTATCAAATAATTACATGAGGAGATTAAAAGTAGAAAAGCTATGCTGAGTGTGGAAAAGCTATACAGGTGCGTCTTCTTGATTCATCCATTGTTTGTGTAATAAATTTTTTTTTTGGGGCTCTGCTCAATTTGATTCAGTTATGAATCAGAGGAGGCGAAAAATAATTCCACTTCTGTGATGATTAAAGCACAATTGGAAAATGATGAATCAAGAAGATGGAGAAGAAGAACCTATATGTAATTATTTGATAACCTGATGATTAAAGCACAATTGTCTGCTCAATTGGAAAATGACCTTGAGGAATGGCAAATTTTGATTTTCTCAAGCTTTTTTTTTTAAAAAAAACCAACGTTAACTAGTTAGTGTATTACCCTCAAATTATTCTTTATTCTTTCTTTGTTTGCCACCTGCTAGTTTCTGATATGCAGAACCACAACACTATATCATGTTTGGTGTTTATTTTTGGTGTTGTATCAATTTTGTACACTTTCTTGGAATAACAAGTTGCATTAACTAGTGAATTTCCTATAACATTGGAATATTTCATTGGAGGCCTACAGAGTCTACAAAAAAATTAGCAAGGGAATGGATAGAAATGCTTCTAGCCTACAGAATCTATGCTCTCCCAAGTTCCAAAAGAAATGTGCAACAAGCTGTGTAGCGTTCATGCATCCAAAAGAGTTTGATGTATGTTTTAGTTTCCTGTATGAATCAAAAGATTAATATGTGAGAGTTGTATCATGTACATGTAATACGATATTTGTAAATGGAAATTGTGAAATGAATACCTTGAGAATTGCTTGTGTTGAGATATATTGTTTCAAGTGATGGAAAGTCACTTTCTTCATTTGCCTACACTTGTAAATATCAATGAATATGACTTGAGATATTATAACCATATGAAATATAAATAGTGACAAATTTATCAATTCTTACCATTAATAAGCTTGTAAATGACAATGGTTGAGATGTAGATGGTGAGAAAGCATATTGTGTTTGTGCAGGTTCTATATGATGAACATGTTGTGTTTCTACATCATTGTTTGTGTTATCCTTTGGAGCAACTTTTCTGCGCTTGTTTAAATTCCTTTCTCTCCAACCTTTGTAGCGTTGCTTTCTTTTTCTTCCTTCTCTCTTTTTAAAACCCTTAGGCATACTTTTTGATTCTATGGTTGGTGCTACACTTGCCTCAACAATATCATCTTCATTACCATCGGGAATATTATTTTCTGCTTCATTCATTACCCCCTGAAGATGCTCGTATCCTTCACGACTCTTAGCAGCTTTTCTTGCCAATCTTCCCCATTTATGCATTAAATCTCTATATCTTCGTGTGATTTCAAGTTTAGGATCCAATTGTATCTCATTTCCTATAGTGTCATGCACAACACCACTCCTTGCCTCCCTAGTCCATCGCTTGACAATGTATTGCTCAGGCATAATTCTCACACCCTTTGTCTCGTATACTTTCAACGCATGACAACATAATATCCTTGTAGTCTCTAACATCCCACAAGTGCAAAAAATTTCATGTGTATCAGACTTGAAAGCAATTCTCCACTCCCCTTCTTCATCAATCATATGGACAATGTACATAATGAAAGCCTCTTTCACATCATGTTCAGTTAACTTCACAGCAAATTGGAGATCCCATTGTTCTTGGAACATGTCAAAGGCACCTGGGGTATAAGTTTTTGAAAGTTGGCGCAATATTGGTGCACTTGGATTTACTATCCTAGGTATCTTGTCTCTAGAATCAAACTCCAATTTCAATTCCTTGTCCCGTTTCTCTGAAACAACTCTATCAAAAGTGGTGAAGAATTCATTAATGTCTAAATTTGGTGACGTACATTGCTTCATATCAGCGTTTATACTTTCAGCGAGTTGTGTGCTCCTCATTCCTAATGTGCACGAAGTCTTCACATAACACCAAGCCCATTTCTCCTTAATATCATACATAGATTTCAACCACCTATTTTCATGAACATCATAAGAAGATAATAATTGGCTCCAAGCTTCTTCAAACTTGTCAATTTCTGTAATTTTAGACATGCATTTGCAAAAATCAGTCAAAAAATGCGACCCACCTTTCATTAAGTTTCCAAGGTGCTTAATGCCATTTTGTTTTAAGTGCCAAGTACACAAACAATGCTTTGTATCCGAAAGAACTTCAGTCAAAGCTCTTGCCATAGCTTGATCTTGGTCTGTAAAGATAGTTTTAGGCTTCTTCTGCATATGAGCATCCAAAAAGGTTTCTAACACCCATTTAAAGGACTCAATAGTCTCATCAAACATTAATGCTGCTCCAAAAATAATTCCACTTCTGTGATGATTAAAGCCTGAAAAAATTGCAAGGGGTCGATTACCACTATTTGTACCATATGTTGTGTCTAAAGCTACAACCTCACCAAAATGTGCATAATCTATTAACATTCCAGCATCTGCCCAAAATACATTGGTAATATGTTCTTCTGTGTCCACCTGATATTTGTAATAAAATGCAGGATTTATAGCAATTTGTTGCTGAAAATATTCAAATAAGCATCTCACCTCTCCATACTTCAAACTTCTTTTCCTTTTAGACTGAAGGTAGTTTTGCACATCTATACAAGTATATCCAACATTTGCTTTACCCCCAGCATATGTACTCATCAAGTCAATTGTAGCTTTTTGTTGGAGCCCAGACTTCCTTGCAAGGTCTATTTCACAGGCATTAACTTCTAATAAATTTCTTTGAGATACCAACAAGTGCACTGTATCTGGGGTGTGGAGGGAGTGATTGTGTTCTTCATCAAATCTAGTGATTTTGAACTTTTGATTAATATAAGAAACCACCATTAGTGCCTTACAGTTAGTCCTTGTTTCACCTCGCTGCCTAGAAGATTTTTTCTCTCCTTTTCCTTCATCTTTGAAACCCTCCTTGCAACATACATACCTGTATGTTATAATTTCACCAGTTTTTTTGCTCTTTGTACTACTATGCTTCCTAGCTCCAAATCCAGTTCTTCTAGCATAATCATTCCAAAACATCCATGCTTCTTCTAAACTCCCAAACTCTTTTCCTATTTTTGGTTTCAATTGATCATCATCCATTATACTTCACCTATACACAAATAAAATAATCATATCTTAAAAAAACAATCATTAATCAGCTCAGGTAAAAAGTATATACACACTACACTACTAGATATATAATACAGATCTAAAGAGGGGGAAAAAAAATAGAACTGAAGAGGGAAAAAATACAAAACTAAAGGGGGAAAAAATTATTACAGTTAAACACAATACAGAACTGAAGGGAAAAAAAATTGTAACACAATACACTACTAAATACACACTAATGAATTCATTAAGTTCAGCAACAAGTAAAAACCACTCCCTAGATCAACTATAATAAAATAAATAAAGTATCACAACCAAAATGCAATATAAAATTATTACAGTTTCCCATGCATCAGGTGGCAGACCAAGAGAAGACATTAAATATCCTTAGCCATCTACTTTTGACCAAAAAGAAGAAAAAAGCAGCCTTAAATAGGAATCCAGAGACGTGTACTTGAAGCTTTAAACAATCTGAGAGGCTTAAACGATTTCCTCCTCTTTTTGCTCAGAAAAACGATTTCCTCCTCTCTAGCAGCGAAAGGCAATCTGTGAGGCTGTTAAACAATTTCTCCTCTATTTCCCGCTCTGGTTCCTTCTCTTCTCTATATCCCGCTCTGGTTCCTTCTCTTTTATGGTTGTTTTAATGTTTACGCGGGAAATTTTACCGGGGAAAATATGGACAGTCATCGCTCTGTTTACGCGGGAAATGTTACTGGGCAAAATAGTGATTAAGAGTGATTGCTAA
Source organism: Acacia crassicarpa (assembly GCA_034222035.1). Classification (NCBI taxonomy): domain Eukaryota; kingdom Viridiplantae; phylum Streptophyta; class Magnoliopsida; order Fabales; family Fabaceae; genus Acacia; species Acacia crassicarpa. The sequence continues at coordinate 7,759,276 of JAWXYG010000011.1, forward strand.
AGACGCTGAATACGTTCTGGTTTTTTTTGTTGCCTGAGAGTGATTGCTAAATACACCCAAAATGAAAGGCCAGATTGAATTAGAACAAACGGCCAGTGTTATCTCATTTAAGAAAACGCAGCGTTTTGAAGAGAAGCAGGTAAGGAGCAGGTAAAGAAAAGCAGGTAATGTGGACTCGTAATTGGAGGCGAGTGGAAATTAGAAGGGCTGGAGGAGTAGTATCTGTAGAAATAGGGCCGAAAGCAAGAAGAGTGCTTGGGGAAATGAAAAGCAAGGGTTTGACTCCTGATAAAATGAGTTTGGGAACATTGATCAACGGGTTCTGTGAGATTGGTGATCTTGATGGAGCTTACAAGTTTTTCAGAAGGTCAGAAAACCAACACAAGAATTTTCAGACAACAACAATATATAATATAATGATTAACGCATTCTCTGAAAAGCTTGATATGGATACAACAGAATTTTTTGTGGAAGACTTGTTAAAGAAGGGCTGTATAACTTATTATGCCGCTGCTATACGATGGAATTAGACATAAGAAGACACTTAACAAAAAATCCCCCAACGATGAATTCACGCTAATCAGGGACCAGGTTATCTGATCTGCTGTTGACTAAAATGTGTGGAGAATGTGTGTAAGGCTTCCTGATCTGCAACTTAATTGGTTGCCCGGATAGGAGAACTTCCATTAGATGCATAAAAAAATGGTGAACTTCCTACAATATCTGAAAGTGAACTTAAGGTAAATGCTACTTGTATCTTTGTTTATGTAACTCTATCCACAAACAAAACCAAAAACTAAGAATTTTTCGTTTTGGAATTTTCAGAAATAGCAGGAGGGATTTCAAATTTGAACTTAATTCCGTAATTCCGTGAGTTATTTTAGTCAAGGCATTACTTATATAACACTGTGATCTGCATGAAAATTACTCTAGCCAAATTCAAAATTCTTATCCACATACATGTATAATCAAATTGTCCAATCCGAATCATACAATAGTGTTATCAAACCTTACAGATTCACCAAAAACAAAATTTGTTAAATAAATAAACCAGAATGAAACATATATTTACATGAGTTGCAGTCACATGGTGATTCGTAAATTTTCTAGTTTTCTCATTATAATGAGGTTTTTTGAACAATTCAAATACTGAAGGCTCCCTTCCCAAATCTTCTTCCTATAGGTATTTATAAAGATGTATTATACGAAGCATTAAATAAATAGTGATTGTATATTTGAAGATAAAGTCTTATTATCCTTCTCTTATGGTTAGTATTAGAAATACTCCCCTTTTTGTGTTGAGTTCCTCATTTGTTAGACACTCGATTGGTCTTTGCTATCTTATACTTATTCAGATATTCTGTTGATGTCTCTCTCTAACTCATTCATCACTTTGTGTTGAATCCACTTAGGCCTAACTAGCTTGTGAAACAAGTCCTGCTTAATTCTCTGCATTGTTCCTCTTAAGATTTCTGAACACTTTGCATTCCAAATTCTCTTGACATCATCTTCATAATCAAGCAGCCATTTATATTTTCTCTGCATAATTGAGAAAGAAAAAAGATAAAGAATAAAAACATAATGAGGAAACAATTAGACATAATACAAATATAAGAGATAAGATATACCGCACATTCTTCACATCACATTTTCATATAACTGACATTTGTAACTTTCTAATACATTTTCATATAACTAGCATGTATAACTTTCCAATTGTAACATGGATAGTCAAAGTTCTTCCCTTGAATAACAGGAAGAATTTTTCAAACAAAACAAACAACAAGATTAAACCTAGTAAAAAATTGTAAAAATACAAGTGTAAATGTTAGAAAGGCTTTATGATATACTATTTTATGATACAAAATAGTTCAAGCTTGCTAACGACTTATGCTGTTTTCTCAGGATATATCCATATTTGAACACCTATGGGATCACGGCCCCAAGGTGATAATCTACCACTAGCACCTTGTGGAGTGAGAAGGTGTGAAGATACTGTTCCAAGAGATTGGATTTGAAGAGGTGGGAGTGTGGGACTTAAGCTAAAGAAGCGCTAGGTGATAATGAGTGCAAATATTCTATTCCATCATATGAGAATTGGGGGGATAATGTGGGTTTTACAACTGATCCATGCATTTGAGGTGATAATAAGGGTTGGGGTAGCTATGTCATGCAATTGATGCGATCATACAAAGGATAAAGATGATCTAACCATCTTAGGAATAGATGGAGCAGAAGTAGTTGTCACATGAGAAATAGACAACTTAGGATGTTGCTAAAGAATCAAAGATTGTGGAGTACTTGATTTGCGCCGCTATCACGCTTGAATTTGTGTTTGAAAAGCACGCTCACATCAGATAAGGAAAAACTCTCTCATTACTTCGTATATCGTAAATCACATTTGAAAAACAACTTTTATCACAAATCAAACAGATACTTAAATGTCATTATAAAAGTTTTAATTAATTTATCTCACTCTTTTATCTTATACCTTCTCCATCATCAGCTTCTCTTAATTAAAATTTTGTATCCCTACTTTTCTATTTTTTTTAAAAAAATCCAACTCATAAAAATTTTTCTTTCCCTCTACTCTTAATCCCTCGTATCAAACAGACCTTAACTGTCATTATACAGAACGTATGTAAGTGTGTTGTGTGTGTCTGTTGGGTTTTTTTTTTTTTTTTGGACGCAGCGGTAAGTTCTAATCATGATCAAAAGAAGATAATTTGGTAATGGATATTTTTAGTTTGTAAAGAGCTATATATTTAAATTATTTAGACAATTGGGTTTTTTTTCTTTTTTATACATAAAAAGTTTAGGTGAATTAGGTCTTATAATCTTACCGTTATGAACGGACCCTTTTATCAATTGGACCATTTTTTATTGGTTTTTTATAGTTGGGTTATTCAACACATCTAACACTTACTATTGATGAATTTTATTCTTTGTGCTGAAGAACAGACCCTGTACCCTCTAGCATTACACAGATCGTCCCATAAGGTGAATGGATTATAGACACATATGTCCAGCATGAGATGATATTATACAAAGTTCGAGTTTGTACAAATGTAAAAAAAAAAAAAAAACATTTTTGATAAAGCTGCCTCCAATTAACTTCAATAATACTCAAATTTAAAATGTGCATATAAAAACACTTCTTTTATATTTGTTTGGATTAAAAGAAAAAACTTATGTTAAAATTTTAGAAGCTCCAAATGGAAGCTTTAAGAAAAAGCAGAATATTGGGTTTTTTTTATTTATTACTTTTGCTTTTTTTTTTAAACTTTCATTCAAACACATACATTAATTTAAAAAGTACTTTATTTTCTTTTTAAAAAAACTACTTTATCTTAAAAATGGCAGAAAAAGAAAAAAAGATCGATAACCATCTTAAAAAAAGAGCCCCAGTGAGCATTGTTTCCTTCATCGATTCAATTGACCATACATGCAATGGCCCATATATAGTCCATATATGCAATCCTGCAATGTTGATTGCAAACTCAACTTTCAAACACAATCTTATTTTTATATCCAAAAAAAAAACAATCTTATTTTTATTTTTCACAATAAGGTAAACGTTAATTAATAGGGATAGGATATTATCATTATCATTTTTTTATTAGAGTAAATACCCTATTTGGTCCCTGAAAAAAATCACAGACCCTTTTTTAGTCCATAAGTAAAAATAACTCATCCCGTAATTCTTGTAAAATACAAAAACCATCCACATTTAGTCCTTTCAGGTTGAAGAGGACACATGCAGTGAAGTACCCCAAATGTGGTCAGGGATTACGGGATGAGTTATTTTTATTGAGGGACAAAAAAGGGGGTCCGTAATTTTTTCCAGGGATCAAATAGGGTATTTACTCTTTTTATTATCAATGTCACTGCCACTTTTTCACTGTTAGATTAGAATCTCATCTGCTTTTATCATTTCTCTTTCCTATTGAGATTTTTATCTAATGGTGAAAAAGTGATAGTGATAATATTCTATCCTTAATTAATAACGAGGAAATGCGGAGTATATTAATGAAATCCTCATTTATTTTCCACATCATTTTTGAGGGAAAATTTCACCTACAATATTTTAAAACATCACTGCAATCTTATGGATGACACTGAAATTAATTTCAGGAGTGAATGAACAAAAATGATGCTCCTAAAAAATAACTGACACTTGTGCTATGTACCAGACCAACCAGAGGAAATTCACAAAATAAGTATGACGCTTAACGAGAAGGATGTGCAGATTTACAACATAAATTAACCTAAGACCTATAATTGAAAATACAATGACACTAATGATATTTACAAGACAAGAATCATATACAAGATAAGTGTATATGGTATTATGTTTAAAATTTACAACACAACAAAATTATAATTTGGAAGACCTATAACTATAATTAAAATGAGAATAACACTTAGTGAAAAGAGCCTCTTCACAATATGCTTAAAGATGTAAAATTATCAATCTATCCAATCAAAATCAATCCAACAAAAACAAGGCTGTCATACCAAAATAAAAACATTTTCCCATGAAAAAAAATCTTAAATAAAAACAAAAATACACCACGGGCCTAGTAGCCTAGTGGTATGCCTTCTCCCTACAGTTGGGGAGGTCGTAGGTTCGATCCCACTCTTTATACTTCAGGACATTAGTCCTGCCATTGTAATTGAAAAAAAAACAAAAATACGATTTGAAGTATACAATGGACCCGAATTGCAGAGCCCAGTTTTCATTGACCGACGGAGAGAGAGAAGAATCAGCCGGCGCTAGCTTCCTGTGAGGAACAGAGGGCAAAGACGATGAACGCGCCACCGGCCTCGATTCGGTGGCCGGCATTTTTAATGATTGTGGTCCTCTCAGTTGTTATCTCTCCTTCTGTGGCGATCTACTGCGATGAAGATGACTGCTATGATCTACTAGGGTCAGCTCCTCTGCTCCCCAATTAGATGTTCACATTTCTGGACTTCTACAATCCATTTCATTTGCTCTGACCCACGATTTTGATGCAGGGTTTCTCAGAATGCTAATGCTTCGGAAATCAAGAAAGCTTACTACAAACTCTCGTTGAAATAGTTAGTTGCCGCCATTGTTGTTTTCGCTGTTTTTCAGTAATTTGTTGTTTAGCTTCTTGTTTGAATTTTCAAAATGGCAGTTTTTCATTTTTTGTTTATATGCCAATGCTAATTTCAGTCACCCAGATAAAACCGACGATCCAGAATCGAGAAAGCTGTTTGTTAAGATTGCCAATGCTTATGAGGTGCGTTAGTTCCTTTTTCAAGGCTTTATGTTGTTGTCAATTGCGGAAATCTGAATATGGGAAAACGAAAAACTGCGTCTTTAATAAAATTCCTTACAAGCTGCCAAGTTTAAACCCTTGTATAAATTCCAAGTCATTGGTTATCTAATCACATGTTTCTTGATAAAATGATATTAAATGATAGATATTGAACTTGTTTACAGATTTTGAAAGATGAGGCGACACGGGAACAATATGATTATGCAATTGCACATCCAGAGGAGGTAATTATATCTGAGTTTTCTGACGGCTCCTATGAGTTAGAGGAAATGGATGGAAATGCATAATGAGAATTGTCATGTTTATTTAGTCAATAGATAGGGCAATAGTTTACTTACCACATCTTGAGTGACTTTGAACTTGATTGGATTAGAGTTAGTTGGAATTGAAATCCTATGCATAAGAAATGCCAGAAGACACTAAAACATATGAATTCTTTGTATGCAAAAAATTATGTGCTTAAAATTTTTCCTGAGTTTTCAAATGAAATCAAGTGACGGACAAATTTTGCTAAGGCTTAGATGTAGAATTTGGATAGTCAGTTATCTAGGGGCAACATTGGTACCCTGCCACCCGCCTTTATTTTGTTTCCTCCTTGTCTATCATGTGTACAAACAAGCAGTGAGAAGGGAAGAAAAGTCCTCACTTGATTGCTTCTTTAGGGTCTGAAAGAAATGCAATTTTAGTTTCCATGTGTTTTAATTATTTGGGAAATCTGTGTTGAAATTTTTCTCATCACAGGTATTTTATAATACTGCACGATACTATCAAGCCTATTATGGTCACAAAACGGTGAGTTTTTTATTTTACACTTTCAGTGGCAACAAGCAACAAATTCTCTTTTAGAACTGCATCACATTGTTGAATGTCCAATCTGACTTGATTCTAACTTCATATTACTCTCTACTTTTACCTGCTAGGATCCTCGTGCTGTATTGGTTGGCCTTCTTATTATTCTTTCAGGTTTCCAGTATCTAAATGGGTGGACAAGGTATAATCAGGTACCATAATTTTAAGTTTTCAGTTAGCAATTTGTAAAATTTTCTTGATGAGAGACTGTGTGCTGTAAGTGCTAAGTGTTGATTCAGTTATTGCAGTTAGGAAACTTGCGTTTTTTGTATTTATATTTAATTATTCATCTATCCTAATCTTTGCTCTAATCTGCCAACTAAAGTCTCAGGAGCTATGCCTATGATACACCATATCATAGTATTTGAGTCATGATTTGAATTGTAAATCGAAAGGCCAATTTTTGAATTATAATTTGAATAAAAGTGTACCATTCAAATAAAGATTGGAAAAATAACAAAATAGATACCATAAAAAGGCATTTGAAGTAATAAAGTTAAATCAGTAACTGAGAATATAGCATCCAAGTTTGGGCTTTTGATGTATATATACGACAATCAGATTCAAGTCAACTTACTCCAACTTCTTTTTAACCAAAATGCTAGTTTCATTTGAAAGAAAAAAGGCTTTTTGATTGGATCCATGTTGTTGATGTAAGAATTTCTTCTTAATCATCTTCTTCATCAAGCATGTCAGGTAAAAAAGGACCTTACTTTGTGACCCAATGGAGTTGCAGTATTTTGAATTGCTATTTCTGGCAATTCAAAAGTATGAATCCGGTTTTTTATGATTCAACCTACTGGTACTGTTTTCTTTTTGAATCTTGTCAGATCATACACTTGGAATCATGAATTTTGTGTTTTCTACATATTTTTCCTCCTTACGCCACGTGATTTGGGGTAAGGAGTCATTCCTTGTTTGTGGATCCTGCTTTAAAGGTATCTAAGCTGGGTCGTATCATCACAGACCAAGTTTCACATGGGCAAATCAGTGTTGATGATTTTTGTTAGCATGCAGATCCAAGGAATGCCAATGTCGATTCCAACCATAATTTTTGGTGAGAATTTGTGATGCATGGTAAAGGCCTAGAATAGATCAGAGACGTGTTTGTATGTCCGTCCAGAAATATCTGCTGCACCTGTTTAGGGACTGATGCATCCGTTTGATTAAAAAATAATTATTTCTGAAAGTTAAAACATTAAACTCATTGCACCACCATTTCTTTGGTTTTAGGCCATAGATATGGTCAAGAAGACACCGGCATTCAAAAATAGACTGAAAGCCTTGGAACTTGAGCGAAGTGGAGGAGTAACAAACAAGAAGAGGACTCAGAAGAATACGGATAAGTATGGTTATTGTCTTTATTCCATAGAAATAAATGTCTGGTCTTGGATGTAATTTCCTTTATTTCAACTAAAATGGTTACTGCTGTTGTCATCCCTGCAAACTTTTATTTTCTCCTCTTCTGTGTCAATCTTCTTAATACATGAGATTGGACTTTGCTGACCATATTCTCAAAATCTTTAATGCTGACTAACTGAGGAATGTTTGTATGCAGGAAAATTCGGGAAGACCTTAGCAAAGAACTTGAATTGCAGATCAAGGGAGCTGAGAAGCCTGTTGTATGGGAACTTATCGGCATCCGCGTTATTCTCTTACCCTATACTTTAAGCAAGGTTGAGCTCATACTCTGTACCACTGAAATTTGAAAAATAAGTACATAGATATTGTTTTCGCACTACTCTAATTACAACTTAATAATATGTGCAATTCCTTCCTGCAAGCTGATGCATGAATTTCAATTATTTTGAATCAATGTTCAAGTATTAATTAGTTTCGTCCTCCATTCAGTTGTTGTTTTGGTCTGGCTGTTGGTTATGGAGATACAAGGTTAAGCAACAGCCCTATACTTGGGACGATGCTTCTTATCTGACAAGAAGGTCCCTTGGTGTACCCCATGATGTTTGGAGAAGCATGGGTGAGTACAATTTTATTTTAGATTGAGCTTTCTTCTGAATCAGCAAGCAAATAAGTTAATTATTTTTATGTGTCTTGTTTAACAGATGAAGGGACAAAGGAAGACCTTGTGTTAAGGCGTTTGTGGAAGAAATCAAACCTGGAGAGCTACTTTGCAGAGATGCGTAAAGAATCTAAGCGTAGAAGATAGCTGTTTATATCTGAGGATTTTACTTCTGATGTAAGAGCATCTTACTGATGGTGATGGGGGGTTTAACACATTTGTGTTAGCATGACACTGAAAACTATAATTATGCCTTTTTTTTTTTTTGGGGGGGGGGGGGGGGGTTGGGGATAGTAGAGTAGATATCTTCTACTCAAATAGTGGGTTTATAAACATTTTTTTTTAATATCAAAATTTTAGGTGAGGGGTTGGACTCATTTATAGTTTGGATAGTGTGCTATAGATTTGATCTACAAGAGATATAGAACTAAGAGTACACAAGCCTCCTACTTCAGCTTGCGATACTCCACTTCACTTTGTCGAGGAGGCCTCTCCCAGCACAGCTACGGAGTTAGGAATCGAACCCTCTCTATTTGAAAGTGTCTGAACCCTTAATTGTTTAACCCACGAACGAGTGGGTTTATAAACATTTGATACAAAAGTTTGATGCTACAAGACAATTTTAAACATGTCTTGCTTGACTATTGCCATCATTAAGATAGAGAAGATTAAGAGTGCACATTTCTTTATTATTATTATTATTATTTTTGCTCAGAAGTGCACATTTCTTTATTTCAATCTTTATAAATGAGATGACTCATGCAGTTTGGGACTTGATATTTAATGTTTTTTTTGTAGAGATATGAAGATGGAGATTTAATGATTAATCATCTCAGTATTTTTTTTTTTTGGGGGTGGGGGGGGGGGGGGGGTCATTAATCATCTCAGTATGGAATCCGAACTTTATGCCAACATTCCGTGTGATTATAATTTTTGCATTCTCAAACACAATTTTTTTTTTTTAATCACTTTTGGGTAGTCGTTCAATCAAGTTGTTCTTAGATTTTTATAAATAGATTTTATTATGTATAATCGATGGTATCAGTGTTCAAGAACAGATGATCGATTACTCTTATAATTATATCACAATATTGTCATAATTTTTCTTAACTTTATAATTTAATTCTCTACCCTACCATATTTAATCAGAGAACGTGTTAATTTCTTTTGCCAATAGAGGAAATGCTAATTATATTTTTCAATTTTCAAAATAACTTATAGATACGGATACTGTAAGAATTTGACTTATAAATACTTTAAAATATAATGAAATTCATTAAAAACTATAGGAAAATGATAGAAAAAAACTACTTGAAATTCAAAATCCCGTTGATAATGACAATAATGAGATTAACAAGAATAATGAAGCAATTGACAACTTAGTTTTTTAGAAAATTGCCTAATTGAGATTTTGAAATTCTAGTGGTAATTTTTTTAGGATTTTCCTAAAAATGATATTTCTCTAATTGTTTTTTTTTTAAAAAAAAATAATAGAACCGAATAGTGGCTTTGATTGGGGTTTTTGCTTTGGACCGTTAGCAAAACCCTTTGGAAATTATTGGCGTCCACCTGACTCTGCTGTGCGTTCTTGTTTCATGCAATCGGAGCTTCATTCATGTCTCTGTCACAGGTCCTTCTGCATAATGTCCATAACTCTATCTTTAGTATCTTGGATTTTGATATTTTATGTGATTTCAAAGAGTAACTTTTGATTTGTGTGTATGAAGGTGGGATATTTGGTTCCACTGAATCAAAATTTGGAGGAAGACACTTCACTGTCAAAATTACCGGTTACAGATGGTTTAAACTCTATCGGCCGGAACAATATTCCTGTATCGGACAAGAGACTTAGCCGCAAGCACTTGACTTTGACTGCTTATGCTGACGGGTCTGCGAATTTGGTTGTGGTAGTAATTCAATTTTGAAGCCTTCATCGGGACTATTTTTTCCCCTTGTTTCATGCATTTTTAAACTGTTTATTTTTAGCATAACGACTAGCTGCAAATGTAGGATGGAACGAATCCAATCGTTGTTAATTCGGGGAATAAGAGAAAGAAGCTGAATTCTCAAGACAAAGCTACCATTTCTGCTGGCGATATTATAGAACTTATTCCTGGGCACCATCTTTATAAATATGAAGTGTTGGGTGGTGAGAAAAAAGGGTCTTCAGTTAATACTGGTAAAAGATATTCTAGTGGCGGAAGGAAGGGTAATGAAGTGTCATCTGGAAATGAAGGTTCTGGCAGGAATTCTGAGGTATTTTGTTTACCCTTCTCCTTCTTCTTCGTCTTTTTTTTTTTTTTTTGGGGGGGGGGGGGGGTTGGGTTTGTTATGTTTTTTGTGTTTAGCTCGAGGTTAAATGCACGATCTTCTGTTCCTCCCCTCTTGTGCTCGAAATTGATCATCTTCTATGTTTTGTAGCCTCTGCAAAATAGAGTTGAAACATATGACCAAGAACGAGGAAGAAATGCAGTGACACATGAATTTGGTAGTTCACAATCCATTGAACACTCTAGTGCAGAGGCCATTCGCCATTTCCACGTCCCTAATTATGAATTACCTTCAACTTTTCGACTTCTAAGTGTGAAGGGGCTACCACAGTGGGCAAATACATCTTGTGTTTCTATAAATGATGTTATTCAGGTATTGGTAATGGCACTGATTTTTTCAGTACTAGTTGTTCTCTCCTTGTTGCACTACCCCTCAAATGATCTCCTTTTGTTTTAATATTTGAATGATAAATCCACTACTGTGTTGATTCTGTGTTAACTTTTTTAATTTTTATTTTGATTTTTTTTGTTGAAGAATAATTGTGCAAGACAATTATCTTCAATTTGAGCTGTTTAACTTGTTTTTTAATTGAAATATTTTAACTAATTTGCCCCCTCATTGTTGGTAGGGGGATATTCTTGTTGCTCTCCTTTCGAATTATATGGTGGATATTGACTGGTTGATACCTGGTGAGCTATCTTTTCAGATTGGCCTGTTTACTCATACAACTTTCAATTTCTTTTAGATTGTAGTTGATATTGTTTTGCAATTCTAGCATGTTGGGTTTGACGGTGCAGCTTGGGTCATTCATTCATTTTTTTTTTCCCTCCCTCTCCTTTATTTCTTCCATTACTACCCATTTTTATGTCTCATTTGGTAGTGAAGCTGGTTTAGAGCATTCTTGTTCTCAGTTATGTAAACATATAAAAATACGCAAATTGGCCTTTAGCTTTAGTCCTTATTGGATAGTTGTCTTACATCTTATAAACACTAAAAGGGACAATCCCATGTTCAGTCTCTCCATTTCGGCATATGAAATAATTTCTTTTGAATCCTTTAATGGCTAATCCCATTCCACTGTGCTTTACTATGCTCTTTACTGTATTTTTCTGGTGTAGCGTGTCCAGCGCTTTCAAAGATCCCCCATGTGCTTGTTATTCATGGGGAGAGTGATGGCAAGGTGGATTATATGAAGGTGTCTTCTTGGATTTAATTAACTCTATCCCCCATTTACAAAATTTGATATTTTTTTTTTCTTTAATGAATAATTGATTTATATCTGTTACTTTAATTACTATCAGAGAAACTTGCCTGCAAACTGGATTCTGCACAAACCACCTTTGCCAATTTCATTTGGGACACACCACTCAAAAGCCATGCTTCTTGTCTATCCTCACGGAGTGCGAGTTATTGTACATACAGCTAATTTGATTTATGTAGACTGGAATAATAAGAGCCAAGGTTTATGGATGCAAGATTTTCCATGGAAAGATCAAAATAATCCCACCAATGGATCTGGGTTTGAAAATGACTTGATCGAATATCTCAATGTGTTGAAGGTATACGGTGCATTGCATGATTTACTTCTTCTAGAACTAATGTCCCAAGAAAAAATCATGATGCAATCTCAGCTAATTTATCTGAAGACCTTAGTGAATCTTTAATGGTTGGATTAGCTCTTGTTCAATCTGTCAAATTCTGGAACAATCTACCCTGCCCCATCCCTTTGTCAGGACAAAGCTTAATATTTGCGTGTGATTTCCTTTTTGATTAATTCTACCTGTGTTTTGTAAAAAATTTGTCACTTAATTTTCATACTCTCACAAATATTTGATTAGTTTTGTAGAGAATGCAATATCGATCTTGTTGTAATATAAGGTGGGGACACTATTATTCTGTTGGTACAATGTTAGTCTTTAGATTGTGCATATATCATGGTGTACTTTGTCATGCAGTGGCCTGAATTCTCTGTTAAGTTACCATCTCTTGGAAACTTCAGTATAAATCCATCTTTCTTCAAGAAGTTTGAGTATGGTAGTGCAATGGTACGTGCCTCTCAGTTGACGTTTTGAAATTTCTTTCAATTGCCTTTGAAGCATCACTGATGTTCTTTGCATCTCAGTGTACTTTGAGCACATGACAGACTTGACATGTTTTCAGGTCAGATTAGTTGCATCTGTGCCTGGATATCATACTGGCACCAACTTAAAAAGGTGGGGACATATGAAATTGAAGTCGCTTCTCCAGGAGTGTACATTTGATGAAGAGTTCAAGAATTCTCCCATTGTCTACCAGGTACAGTCACACTGTATCCTCTGATGTATGCTTCTTAAGAGGCAGTTGCCGTGCTTGTCAAATAGTCAATCTTAACCAACAAGTCCTTCCTCTGTTTAGACGTGGAAATCAACGATCAAGAGTCCCATGCTATTTTATTTTGTTTTGTTCTTTCACTGGAACGCATTCAGCTTATAGTAATTTGGCATTGTTTAAGAGTTGATCCCAACTTGTTGATTGCTGCAAATATTTTGGTTGTTATATGTCGACTATTGGTTATTCCTAAAGGGCTCTGGGTTTTTTTAATATATATAAATTTTTCATGGCTGATTTTTAAGCACGGTATCTCTTTCTAACATAGCTAGCCTTTTGCACTGCAGTTTTCCTCCCTTGGCTCGCTAGATGAAAAGTGGATGGCTGAGCTGACATCCTCAATGTCAGCAGGTATTTCAGAAGATAAAACACCACTTGGCATTGGGAAGCCTCTGATAATATTTCCCACAGTAGAAGATGTTAGATGCTCTTTAGAGGTTAGGATCAACATCTTGACGATTGCAGTTTCTGTTTTTATATTTTACCTTTTTTATCACTTCAATAACTATTCTCTTGTTATTGGTTGATAAGCACTTCCTGTAATTAGACATTGGTAATTGAATTTTTTAAAATTCGCATATTGGACAATATTTAATTTGCTTCTATTTCTTCAAAAGGGTTATGCTGCAGGAAATGCAATCCCTAGTCCTCTGAAGAATGTAGAAAAAGATTTCCTCAAAAAATATTGGGCAAAATGGAAAGCAGATCATACAGGTCGCAGGTAAGGGGTTAAAAATAGGCAACAAAAATTTATACCTTAAAGTTGTGTTTTAATGGATATCCTTTAGCATTAAGTTTGATTGAAACTGCTTAATTCTAGTTGTACTTTAGTTTCTTTTTTAATGATTGCTTGTCTGGGGATCCTTGTCATAAAGATTCAACGAAGTTATACATTAGATGTCAGGGGCCTAACACAACCCTCCTCCTTTACTTGGGCTTAGGACTGTATGTTGAGTTTCATATAGCCAACCCTACGTAGTGGGATGAAACTTATTATTGTTGTTTGGCGAGTCATAAGCATCTGATGTATCACCCCTAATTCTTGTGCTTTCTTTGTTTCAGTCGTGCCATGCCACATATAAAGACTTTTACTCGTTATAATGGCCAGAAGCTTGCGTAAGAATAATTCCATCTCCCCTTTTTTTTTATGCTCTTGGAAGTTTTTGGTTTCTTATTGCCAGAAGCTGACCATGAAATTACCCTCTTCCAAAACAGTTGGTTTTTGTTAACCTCGTCAAACCTCAGTAAAGCAGCCTGGGGAGCTCTCCAGAAAAACAATTCTCAGTTGATGATCCGTTCGTACGAGGTATTTCTCCAAATTTTCTCACCTTCTTTTCATACTCCATTTCCTTACTAACACCAACATATTCTTTTGCAGCTAGGGGTGTTGTTTCTCCCTTCATCGATCAAAAGACGTGGTTGCTACTTTTCCTGTACAGATCACGTTAGCCCATCAGAGGTGGTCACATAAAACATCCTTGCTTTCTGGTGTGTTGTTTAACTGTTTAACGAGTTGAAAAAGTTACTGACTCATTCAAAAAAACAATACAGGATAGTAGCAGAGAACAAGGATCTTCTCAAATGTGCAGAACAAAATTTGTGACTCTGGTTGGGATGAATAGTGAGACTGCAGCTTCATCATCAGAAATGATTCCATTGCCGGTTCCTTACGAGCTTCCTCCTCAGCCTTACTCTTCTCAAGGTATTGCTCTGTCCTCGTACACTCCATTTTATGGAGACTTGCGTACATTGTACAATACGGTGAAGATTTCTTCTTGTTTGTTATGGCTCGTACCAATCTTGAATTTACTTTTTCCTTTTCCTTTCTCGTGCAGATGTGCCTTGGTCTTGGGATCGAAAATATAGTAAGAAGGATGTGTATGGAAAAGCTTGGCCACTGCTGATTTAATTGTTTGTATATAAAGATCGATGACTTTAATCATGTAGAGCTTCCAAGAGCTGCATTCTCGTACTTGATCGTCCATGATTTTTCTTAGGAAAAGAAAGAGAGATAGGCGAGGGGGATGAAACTCACAAAGCGCCTCCCGGGGTAAAGGCTACACTTCAAATACCATTATACCCCTCTCCTCTTGTTAATGGGCCCTTGGACCTATCCCAATTGTGCATGTCACAGAGGAGCCATGGGCATTATTTGATAGTTTCATCTTATACTTTTTAGTCCTTTAAATTTTAAATGAAGTATATTTTTAGTTTCTTAATTTTATAAAATGTATTTTAGTTTTATATTTTTAACACTGTTAATAATGTTGATGCAACAAATTCAAATGATAATTGTGCAGCTGAAAAATCATATTACATTTTTTAATATAATATATTTACATTATTAAACTAAAATAAACCGATAAAATGCCGCAAATAAAATCGAGGTCTTGATATTTATATTATTTAAACTAATATATTTATATTATTAAAATATTTTTTTTTAAATAGAATAAGGTTCTGCTATCAACTACTTCAATATGTTTTTAGATATTTTTCAATCTACACATCTTTTAAATTAAGATTAATAGTATTTAATTACATAGTCATCATTTAAGATTATACCGTTATCACTTGAATTTGATGCGCCACCGGAATTTTTCCGTTAGCAATATTATCGGTATTAGAATTATATGATTAAAAGTATACTTTATAAAATTAATATACAAAAAATATACCTCATGTAAACTAAAAGTATACTTTAGCCTTGTTTTTTTTTTAAAAAAAATTACCTGTGTTACTATATTTTTTTTAAAATATTGATAAAGAAAATAATTATTCTAACATGTTTTATAATAAATAGTAATACAAATAATTTTATATTACCTATTTACCTTTAATATTAAGAATAGGATTATAATAGACCTTTTCCCCATCACTTTTTTTCCCCCCTTTCCTTTCTAAATTTTCAATTTTCATTAGGTTTTTCTGGCCAAATTGTCATTATGCTAACAAAAAGATTTCTGAATACTGATTTTTTTTTGGGTAAGAATACTATAATTTTTAATAGAAGTTGAAAATTATCAATTCCATGATTAATTAATCGATCTTGTGAGAACGCATTTTTATTAACAACCAAATATTCAAATGCTAAATATTGTAACAACATATTGTTTAAGAAAGTGAATATATATATATATATAAACTTTTTATCTTCTTTTCTTTCTTTGCAGCAGTTTAGGGCGTCGCGCAGAGTCATTGAGATCAAAGATATACGTGATATTAATTAATTAAGATCTTGGATATCTTTGATACTGATTATTACTATTACTACATACAAGATATACATGCATTTTTTTGAAAAACATTTGATGTGATCTGTAATACTCAGATCACAAACTTGAATTATAAAGTCATAAAAATAATATCAAAAAAAAAAGTCATAAAAATTTATTTTTATTAATAAATAGTAAGTAAAAGTAATTTGATTTATATATATTTTAAACATGAATAATTAAAATCAAATCGATTAATATTCATATTTTATCATATTCAATATTCAATAAAGGAGTTTCTATGAGGATGATGTATTTATAAGGCTACATGAATTTAAAAGCTATTGACAATCATCAAATTGAAAAGACTACATGAACTTAAAAGCGAGTTCGTAGGATTTTACATTATAAAAACATAAAAACGACGGTAAATACGGTATGTAAAATACGAGATTAAGACGTAAAATCGGTAAATTCAGAAATTTACTCGTGAATTTGACAACTATGAATGTGATAACAATTTAGCCTTTTTCTCGATCTTATTATAAGGTATCTTAGCAATTGACTATTCCAATTTCAGAGTTTGTGGCTTTTTCTCCTAATACAATTGTCGTCTCTATGACTTAAACTTGAGATTTAGAAAGATCTAGCGAGTTGAGGCCTGATAGCAAGGTTGTTAAATGCACAAATTTAAACAAAGTTGTGACAATGACGTAAAATCTTATCATAAACTCTCATCTTAAACTCATAAGAGTTTACTTTTATCATTAGATAAGTATTAATAGTGTACAATTAAATAATTAAAGTATAAAAATGCCAACAATTTGATTTAAAGATATTTTAAATCCAAACAATTGAAATTTAAACCATCAATATTTATAATTCATCATACTCAAAAAGAATTTTTATAAAATTTATATATAAAGCCATTGATCATAGTCAAATAATTAAAAAGAAAAAGTAAGCATTAATTTAAGAGCAAGCTACACAATTTTATTTAAAAAAAACGTAAAAATAGTAAATTCGGTGTGTGAACTCGCAAGTTTAACCAAGTTTACAACTATTATAAATTTAAATGTGACTTGTGTACTTGACGAAGTTTTTTTTAATACCTTACGCATTTAGATCAACTCTATACTAACGCCGTTCCCCCCCCCCCCCCCCCCTCCCAGCAGTTTTTTGAATCTATCCAAATGATAAGTAAAAATCCTTACTAATCAAATTAGCCAGTCAATCAGTTAATTGGCCGTTAAATGAATAAAAAAATTAAGATACGATATACGTGCATGCATGAAGAAGTACTTAACGAGGCATTGAATGCAAAAAAGTAAATGCAAAAGAATTCAGTCACCACCTTTTTAGGCTTTTTGTTAGAAAGAATCGGTCATTCGTTCCAAACAAGTAGTATAACTCGTTGGTTACAAATATATATATATATATATATATATATATATATCTATATTACTCATACTGGCTGTGAAACGAAATAACAAGCATGGATTTAATTTTTGAACCGGAAGTAGGAAAACCCTTCATGATTGAAGTATGGTACTTCGACACCATCCTTGAGATCAAAGAGAAGATTAAAAAATACCAAGACATTCCCGTCTCAAAGCAAACCCTAATCTTCAACGGCCAAACTCTTTCCGACGATGCTGACATCGAGAAATGTTTGCTCCTTGATAGGTCCCACGTTCAGCTCCGTATCGCCGACGATTCCTCCAAGAACCGGCCCGTCAAAACGGAGGAGTTTTCTCCGAAGCCGTCCGGAGTGAAATTCCACGTCAACGTGAAAACCCCTTCCGCTAAGATCCGTACCTTAGAAATGGACGCAAACGACACCGTCTCGAAGCTGAAAGAAAGAATTCAAGAAATCGAGAGCGTACCAATGAATAACAGGCTAGTGGTCCGTTTATTAGGTAAAGAATTACAAGACAATCAGATGTTAGTGGATTGTGGGATTTCTGAGATTTCTGAGATTGACATCAGTTTGAGACCATTGCCTGTGCCGGTGCCGGTGAAAGGCATCGGCAATAATAATAATGGCGGCAGAGGAGTTTCGAGGAAGTTGAGGGTGATGGTTCAGTCCATGTGTGGGAAAAAGAAGATACCAATGGAAGTGAATCCAAGTGATAAAGTGGGAGAGTTGAGGAAGGAGCTTCAGAAGTTGAACCAGAGGGAACAACTTCTTCCTCTTCCTTCGGAGGGCTATTTCTTCATTTGTGGACAGAATGTGATGGACGACGATAAGTCTTTCCGGTGGCACCAAGTTGCTCAGGGCGACACCATTGAGATCTTCCGCGGATTCGTTACTGCTGGTGCATCTTGATATATCAATTCATTCATCTTGGAATTTTTGTTTTTCAATTTGTTAAATTTTTTTGTTTTTCAAGTATTTAAATTGAAATTTATAAGTATTCCCCAATCCTAAATATAAGACAAAGTTATCTTTTTTTTTTTTCTAGAGATTAAGGAAGCTCATTAAATTACTTTAGAACTTTTTTATTTTTATATTTTTCTCCAAACTAATTAGTTTGACTAATAAACTCTATAAGGATAGACAATATATGATATGATTAAGTAACTTATTTACTTTTATTAATTTCTCTATAAAAAAGTCAATAATATCTTATATTTAGATTAAAGTCACATAATATAAACTGGGATGTTGGTAATGGGAAAGTGGTTAGATTCTGGGAGGATAATTGGGTGGGTGATGGGAGGAAACTAAGTGAGAAATGTGTAGTGCAACTCTCACAGGAGGAGAAAGAATTAAGAGTGAGGGAGATGGTCAATGGGCAAGGTGAATGGGACATGGAAAGAATTGCTAGTTGTGTAAATGAAGAAGGCAGAAATCTTATATTGGCGGTGCTCCCTCCAAATCCTGGCAATGGTGTGGATTCTATTAGGTGGGGAGGAAACTTAAATTCCAGATACACTGTGGCTGATATGTATCAGCATTTAAAGGAGGAACCAGATACAAGTGGGGACGGTTGGAGTGTGTTATGGCGTTGGAAGGGACTAAGGAGGGTTCAAATCTTTCTTTAGATGGCTTGGCATAACAGGTTATTAACGGGTGAGAGGAAGAGCCGATTATTGGGGGTAGTGAATGTTGCTACTGTTGTAATAATAAGGAAAGCCTGATGCATGTTATGCGAGATTGTAATAGTACTCGTGCTTTATGGCAGGAATTTAAACTTTGCTGTGTTGGAACTGAATTTGAAACATTGCAAGGTGGAGAGTGGATGAGATGGAATTTGTCTCAGTCTGTTGAAGATTGGAGTCTCATTTTTGGACTCACTTGCTGGTTTTTATGGAGATGGCGGAACAAAGGCTGTTCTGACAATAATTTCACTATGCCTACTAACCGTGCTGGTATTATTTACAGATATGCAAAGGAAGTTAAGGGAGCAAGGAAGGAGTTTTGGCGTGTTAGAGGTAGTAAAAAGGAAATAGCTATTAGATGGAGAGCACCAATGGAGGATTGGGTGAAGGTCAATGTGGATGGGGCATCCAAGGGAGAAAGGAGGGCTGCTGGGTGTGGAGGACTAATTTGGGATTGCTGAGGTAGGTGGATCTGTGGGTTCTCACGGAAACTGGGCAGCTGCTCTGCTATAACAGTAGAAGTGTGGGCTATACTTACGGGTCTTGAATTAGCTGTTAAATATAATTACAATAGAGTTATTGTTGAGTCTGATTCTGTTGTAGCTAGTGATTAGCATTCTGAAGGCTATGTAGGTGGATGATGTGTATGGTTCAAAGATTCTGCAGCAAATTGGTAGTGTTAGGACATTTCTCTTGTATTGATTTTAAACATGTTTATAGGGAAGCAAATACGTGTGCTAATGCTATGGCAAATTACAGCTTTATCCAAGAGGAATCTAGAGTGTTATTTCACAGCCACTGTAGCTGTAAATCATTTTTTGTTCAATGATTGTATGGGTATTATATACCCAAGATTTGTGTTGATTCAGGAATAATATAGGGCCGGTGCCCCGTATTTTTTACCCAAAAAAAAAGTCACAGAATATAAACTAACGGCTCGGTACATGGCAGGGCAGATTGGAAGGAGTATAGATCCAGCCTCGCACAAATATCCAATATTCACTCAAATGGGCGAGGGAAACTACAATCCGTCGACTACAATCTTGCAAAATTTACAATAAATAATTTTAATTAAAAACTAATTGTTGAGATCATTATGATCGGTTTTCATATAAAATATCATTTTATTAAAAATAATAAAATACATGATTTATGCCCATTCATATGGTTTTCCAATAAGTGGACGAACTAGAAAATATTTTTAGTTCGGGATAAAAAATAAATGTATTAAAATATTTACTAAATAGTATCACATAACATTCAAAATACAAATAAATAATAACCGATATTTATAAATTAAAACAAGATATAAGATGATACTAAAATTTTCAATAGGTATCTCAAACAATAATTTTACTTTCCTGTCACAACCTGATGAGTAATGAACCAAACATTATCCTTATAGAGAAGATAAAAGATAAGTTGGAGCCAGATTATTGGCCAAAATAAAATATTATATAATAAATATATATATATACCAACAAATTTTATAAGATCAGTTGAAACTTGAATTTGCCAGTGAGTGGTTTCACCACCGTTCCCAATCCATAAATAATAAAACGCAGACATAAATGAAAAATTATATTTTAAATTTTATGTTTCGACGGAGAGGAAATTAAGGGGGAGAGAATACTAGGAGAGAAACGGGAAACCTTCCTAAAATAGTAAATCTTTTTTACCGTTTTGGAAGGTTTTCTTTCCTAATTTTCTCTCTTAACTCTTCACTATATTTTTCAAACTTTTTTTGCCATCCAAACATAGTGAAATGTTATTTTTTAAATGACATAGTATAATATAGGGATAGGATATTGTTACAACCTTTTTTTTGTTACAACCAATGTTACTACCACTTTTCCACCGTTAGATCAGAATCTTAATAGGAGAGAGAAATTATATAGGTAAATGAGATTCTGATCTAACGGTGGAAAAGTGGTAGTAACATTGGTTGTAACAAAAAAAAGGTTGTAACAATATCCTATCCGTAGTATATAATAAGAAAGTTATAAAAGTTTTTGTAAGGTATGGAAGTTTCTAGTCAAAATGGGACTGTGAATTAAAAGCTAACACAGCATTAAAATAGTTTGAGATATCATATTTTCAGTTGCTGGAGCATAGATAACGGGGTAGGCAATAGCCAAGAATTTCTCACAGGTTTATTTATAACTAATTTGGTTTATTGTCACAATCCCTTTTTTCACAAATTTATATATGTTTTTATGTGGATCCCATATTTATATATATGTAGAGGAGAAATACTTACATACTTCAGACTTCAGAAGTGTCACATCATCTAAACCCTATCTAATAAAAACAAAACAACTTATATCATTTTAATTCTAATATGCTGATGACTCATCTAAAACATTCTCATTTTAATTTGTTTTTTTGAAAAATAAACATCTTAATTCAAATGACATGGCTCTCTTGAAGTAGTAAAGTATTTCTGAGTACTTTTCTAAAATATATTGTTGTCTTTTAATTTCTTTTAGCCAATATTATATTATAGTCTTTCAATATCATAATGATAAAGTAGCGAGAAGCCCCCTCCCAAAAGGGCATCCCCTTGCCCATTATTTTTTCTCGCTTCTTTCTTATTTCTTTGGATCATTAATTCAATTCTACCTAAAATGAATGGTGTTTTGATGTTTTACATGTAAAAAATGGTGCCTTTTTTTTTCCTACTGTTTTTCAAAGATTTTACATAAAAATATGTTTAGTTTCAATTAGAAAGTATTCTTAATCTTTTTTATAAAGCACTTGCTAGTTTTAATAAGCATAAAAAAATTCATATATGCCCATATTTAATATATAACAAGGGTGGTGAGAGGGAGTAATAGTTGATATATATGATGTTAGGGTTTAATTTAGTTAATAAGGATATAACACTGAATTTTATTATAAATTTAATTCTTCTTTAACTATTTTAATTTATTAACTTGTGAGAATTAGTTAGAAATGACTACTAAAAGGCAGGGGAGCGAGTGCTTCAGTTGACGTAAAAAAATAGTTTATTATAAAACACCAATTAAAAACATACATTATAATTTTATTTTTTTTTATTTTTTTTTTTAAAAGAAAAGTTAACAAATCGTCAGAAGTGTATATGCTGCCGTTAAAATTAACCAAACGGAGAAGTTGAGCTATATGCATTTATATATAGCGACTCTCTGAAGTGGTATGAGCTCGAAGTCAAAGGAATTGCAAGTTCGCAACCCACACTCTCTTTCTCTCTCTATTCGGTAAGTTCTTGCAAATTCTTAATGATCTTGCATATTCTTCATGTACGGTTATACAGAATCGGTTATTCGTTACAAACCAGAAGTAACTAACTTAAAAATAACCAAATGGAGAAGTTGAGCTATTTGCATCTATATATATTATTTATTACTCGTTGGCTGTGAAATGAAATAACAAAGCATGGAGTTAATTTTTGAACCCCAAGCAGAACCCTTCAAGATTGAAGATGTATGGTGGTTCCACACCATCCTTGAGATCAAACATAGGATTGAAAAAGACAAAGGCATTCCCGTCTCAATGCAAACCCTAATCTTCAACGGCAAAACTCTTCCCGACAAAGCCAACGTCGGGAAATCTGTCCTCCTCCCTGATTCCAACGTTCGGCTCCTCATCGCCGCCGATTTCTTCAAGAACCTGCCCGTCAACACGGAGGAGTTTTCTCCGGCTCCGTCCACCGTGAAATTGCACGTCAACGTGAAAACCCCTTCCTCTAAGATCCGTACCCTACAAATGGACGCCAACGACACCGTTCTGAAGCTGAAAGAAAGAATTCAAGAATTCCAGAGCGTACCAATGAATAACAGTCTAGTGGTCAGTTTATTAGGTAAAGAATTACAAGACAGTCAGATGTTACTGGATTGCGAGATTTCTGAGGATTCTGTAATTGACGTCAGTTTGAGACCATTGCCTGTGCCGGTGCCGGTGAAAGGCATCGGGAATAATAATGATGGCGGCGGAGGAGTTTCGAGGAAGTTGAGGGTGATGGTTCAGAGCATGTGTGGGAAAAGAAAGATACCAATGGAAGTGAATCCAAGTGATAAAGTGGGAGAGTTGAGGAAGGAGCTTCAGAGGTTGAACCAGCAGGGGGGTCAACTTCCTTTTCGTCTTCCTTCGGAGGATTATCTCTTCATTTGCGGACAGAATGTGCTGGACGAGGATAAGTCTTTCCTGTGGTACCAAGTTGCTCGGGGCGACACCATTAGGATGATCAAAGGAAGAGTTGCTGCTGGTAGATCTCGGTAGATAAATTCATTCATCTTGGAATTTTTGTGTTCTCTTTTACTTTCTTTGTTTGTTTTCTCAAATACAACACACAGACAGCTGCGGTAATTGTCGAGACTGACTGTGAGGTTCTGTATAGATTTCTAAAGAATAGGACTCTAAATGGTTGTGAATGGATGTGTTGGGACTTATCTTCCTTAAGCAAGTTTCTAATTCTTGATTCTGAGCTAGCCAGGAATGAATGCGTGTGATAATACCGATCGATGGTGTAACTAATAATAGGGAGGGTGTTGGCTCATTGCTAATCCCTTTTACTATTAGGTGTTTTTTTTTAGAGTTTATCTGGCTTCACCTATTATTGGTGTGTGTAATACTTGGTTTTTTGATATTAATAAAATTGATTCTTTAGGCAAAAAATAAATAAATTCTTTATGGAAATGGTTTGTAGTCGTTTGCCGCTTTTTTGAATACTTACTTTTACATAATCTCGTAAGATCGATTTTGATAGAATTTACAGGCTCATTTTGGGTATATATATCCAATATCCAATCAAAACGCTTGACGTACATCGTTTCCTGATGAGTGAATGCGAGGGAAAACTACAATCTTGCAAAATTTACAATAACTAATTTTAAAAACTAATTGTTGAGATCATTATGATCGGTTTTCATATAAAATATACTTTTTTAAAAAAGATAATAAAATAACTGATTTATGCCCATTCATATCGCTTCCGATCCATAAATAATAAAACTCAGGTATATATAAATGAAAAATTACATTTTAATTTTTATGCTTCAATGAAGATTTTTTTTTTTTGGGGGGGGGGGGAGGATACTAGAAACCTTCTAAAAATAGTAAACTTTTTTTTTTTTACTTACCATTTTAGAAGGTTTTCTTTTCTAGTATTCCTTCTTGGCTATATTTTTCACGCTTTTCTTACCATCCAAACATAGTGAAATGTTATTTTTTAAATGACATGGTGTATAATAAAAAATTATAAGATTTTTTATATGCCAAAAATCGTTAATTAACTTTAAGGATAATTTTAGTGGTATGGAAGTTGCTAGTCAAAATATGTAATATTATAGTTCTTAATTTAAACTATTAAAGCTTAAGGTTCTGGCCCATTTGGGTTAATGGTGAGAACGGTTGCTTATTTTCTATTTGACTTTTATAGAAGCCCGATATGAAAAAAGTAGGGTGTAAATGTGATTTTTGTTTGGATTGACGTTAGCAGAAGTTTTTTTCCCCCCAAACGGAGACATGTTTGGATTTGCAGTTGAAACAAAAAATGACTAAAAAGAACATGAAATTTATTGAATACTAAAATACTTAATTATAATAAATATGAAATAATTAATATATTGCAACTGTAGACATTATATATATATATATATATAAAATAAAAATTACTCATTTTTTAAAATAAACAAAAGTTTTAATTAAAAATATAATTATCTGATTTAAATAAAACTTAAGGTGTTTTATAATTTATTGTATATGTTAATTAAAAAAAATTATATAGGGATAGAATATTGTTACTACCAATTTTTTGTCACTACCACTTTTTTACTGTTAAATCAAAATTTCAATAGAAGAGAGAAAAGACAAAGGTAGATGAGATTCTAATCTAACGGTGAAAAAGTGATAGTGACTTCATAGTGACATGTAGTGACAATATCCTATCCCATTTATATATAGGGATAGGTTATTGTGCTTACTCTTATTTCACCTACCTTTGCCTACTCCTCTCAATACCATTAGATTATAATCTCATCCAATAATAAAAATTTAAGGGATAAAAGAAATACTTTTACCACTTCCTCTCTTCCACTTCCTCCCTCCCAATTTTTCTATAGCTATCCCATTCATAAGTTTTACTTCTGGTTTGCCTTGAAGGTCCATGAATTGAAACGAGATTAAGAATTGAACTTCCAACCGTACACCTAACGTGGCATAAGATGTATTTACCATTGGCAATCGAATCAAATTGAAAAAAAAGGGAGTAAAATAAGACGAACAGACACTATAACGAATCAAAATATTTTATTCCACAGTGCCCACCTTGTAGTGGACAAGATAATCTCTTCCCATCAATTCGCTTACACTCTTTCTCATCCAAGTTTTCCTCTCAACGCTTCGAATCGGTTTTCTTTTCCCCTTTTGACCGATAACTATTATTACCTGGATAGAAAAGAAAAAAAAAAGTATTCGATTCTTTTTACTTCGTTCAATCTGGGCACTTTTTCCACTGCTTTTTCGAATGCATTTTTTCAGAATTAAAATTAGGGTTTTCTCTCTGGGTTGGTACTACTAAACTTGTGTTAGTGGTTTTTCTAGGGTTTCATTGGATCGTAACTGGATAGTCACTGAATTCGAAAATTTCTGTTTGAACATAGCAGAAAACTTCCGATTTGATCATCAGTTTACTCTGCATCAGACCAGAGAAGAGTGCACTGGGGTCATTCTCTGTGGGGTTTGCGTGAAATGGGCATAAGCACCGATCTTCTCAGAGATTTGAAGATTAGATTTGGAAATGCACTGATTGGGCATTTGAACTTGGAGATTGCCTGAGACGGTGCTCTACATGGGGGGAGAGAAAGGGGTCCCTCAAATCTTCGCTGTTGGATAAAATTATAATCTGATGGTATTTAGAGAGGTAGAAAAAAGGAGGTAAAATAAGGGTAGGCAAATTAACCTATTCCTTATATATATACTCCCTCCGGTCCTAATTATAAGGCATAGTTGACTTTGTTTGGAGAGATTAAGGAAGCTAAATAAGTTACTTAATCACTTTATATGTTGTATATCTTTAGATTATATATTAGTTTATTAGTCAAACTAATTACTTTGAAGAAAAAAATAAAAATAAAAATACTCTAAAGTAATTTAATTAGCTTCCTTAATTTTTCCAAAAAAGTCAACTATGCCTTATAATTAGGACCGGAGGGAGTATATATGTAGAGGAAAAATACTTACATATTTAAGGAGTGCCACATCATCTAAACTCTATCGAATAAAAACACAACAAATTATATCATTTTAATTCTAATTGGCTGATAACACATCTAAAAAGTTCTCATTTTAATTTGTTTTTAAGAAAAATAAACATCTTAATTTGAAAAAAAAATGCAAACAAAATGATCAAAAAATACTTTTCTTAAACAAAAATAAAAAATATGAATTTTTTTTAGATGACTCATCGGCCAATTATAATTAAAATGACATGAGTTGTCGTGTTTTTATTGGGCAAAGTTAAAATGACATGGGTCTTTCGGAGTAGTTAAGTATTTCTGAGTACTTTTCTAAAATATATTGTTATCTTTTAATTTCTTTTAGCCAATATTATAGTCTTTCAATATCATAATAAAGGATAAAGTAGCGAGAAGGAGTGTCCGCCCTTTATTTTTTCTCACTTCTTTCTTATTTCTTTGGATCACTAATAAATTCTACCTAAAATGAATGGTATTTTGATGTTTTACTTAATTTTCTACTGTTTTTCAAAGATTTTACATAAAAATATGTTTAGTTTCAATTAGAAGGTATTCTTAATCTTTTTTATAAGACACTTGTTAATTTTAATAAGTATAATTATTTTGTCAATATATGCCCATATTTAATATATAACAAGGGTGGTGAGAGGAAGTAATAGTTGATATATTAAAAAAAAGTTAACAAATCGTCAGAAGTGTATGTGCTGCCGTTAAAAATAACCAAACGGAGAAGTTGAGCTATATGCATTTATATATAGCGACTCTGTGAACTGGTATGAGCTTGAAGTCAAAGGAATTGCAAGTTTGCAACCCACACTCTCTTTCTCTCTCTATTCGGTAAGTTCTTGCAAATTCTTAATGATTTTGCATATTCTTCATGTACGGTTAGACAGAATCGGTTATTCGTTACAAACAACAAGTAACTAACTTAACAATAACCGGTATATATATTATTACTCGTTGGTTAACATTATATATTACTCATTTTGGCTGTGAAATGAAATAACAAAGCATGGATTTATATTTTGAACCCCAAGCAGAACCCTTCAAGATTGAAGTAGGGTTCTTCGACACCATCCTTCAGATCAAACAGCAGATTGAAAAAGACAAAGGCATTCCCGTCTCAATGCAAACCCTAATCTTCAACGGCGAAACTCTTGCCGACGACGCTGACGTCGGGAAATGTGCCCTCCACCATGATTCCAACGTTCGGCTCCTCATCGCCGCCGATTTCTTCAAGAACCAGCCCGTAAACACAGAGGAGTTTTCTCCGGCTCCGTCCACCGTGAAATTGCACGTCGGCGTGAAAACCCCTTCCTCTTATCAGATCCGTACCCTACAAATGGACGCCAACGACACCGTTCTGAAGCTGAAAGAAAGAATTCAAGAAATCGAGAGCGTACCAATGAATAACAGTCTAGTGGTCCATTTATTAGGTAAAGAATTACAAGACAATCAGATGTTAGTGGATTGCGAGATTTTTGAGCATTCTGTAATTGACGTCAGTTTGAGACCATTGCCTGTGCCGGTGCCGGTGAAAGGCATCGGGAATAATAATGATGGCGGTGGAGGAGTTTCGAGGAAGTTGAGGGTGATGGTTCAGAGCATGTGTGGGAAAAGAAAGATACCAATGGAAGTGAATCCAAGTGATAAAGTGGGAGAGTTGAGGAAGGAGCTTCAGAGGTTGAACCAGCAGGGGGGTCAACTTCCTTTTCGTCTTCCTTCGGAGGGTTATCTCTTCATTTGCGGACAGAATGTGCTGGACGAGGATAAGTCTTTCCTGTGGTACCAAGTTGCTCGGGGCGACACCATTAGGATGATCAAAGGAAGAGATGCTGCTGGTAGATCTCGGTAGATAAATTCATTCATCTTGGAATTTTTGTGTTCTCTTTTACTTTCTTTGTTTGTTTTCTCAAATACAACACACAGACAGCTGCGGTAATTGTCGAGACTGACTGTGAGGTTCTGTATAGATTACTAAAGAATAGGACTCTAAATGGTTGTGAATGGAGGTGTTGGGACTTATCTTCCTTAAGCAAGTTTCTAATTCTTGATTCTGAGGAATGAATGCGTGTGATAATACTGATGGTGTAACTAATAGGGAGGGTGTTGGCTCATTGCTAATCCCTTTGCTGTTATAGATGATAGGTTGCTTTATACTTTTACTTTGGTTAGGTTGTAATATGAGGTGTTTTTTTTTTTAGAGTTTATCTCATGGTAGTGAAAACGTAGATTTTACCTGAAAACGAAAGGAGAATAAAAAATCGTAAAACGTAAAATCGTAACGTAGTAAAATCGTAAAAAAATCATAAAAACTTAAAAGCGTTAGGAAAATTAGTGAGATTGTTTTAATGAAAAAAAATAGTAAAAACGTAAAATCGCAGTGATAAATCGAGTTTTTAACTACCATGATTTATCTGGCTTCACCTATTATTGGTGTGTGTAATACTTGATTTTTGATATTAATAATAAAATTGATTCTTTAGGCAAAAAAATAAATAAATTCTTTACAGAAATGGTTTGTAGTCGTTTGCCTCTTTTTTGAATTCTTACTTTTACATAATCTCGTAAGATCGATTTTGATAGAATTTACAGGCTCATTTTGGGTATATATCCAATATCCAATCAATACGCTTGACGCACATCGTTTCCTGATGAGTGTATGCGAGGAAAAACTACAATCTTGCAAAATTTACAATAACTGATTTATGCCCATTCATATCGCTTCCAATCCATAAATAATAAAACTCAGGTATATATAAATGAAAAATTACATTTTAATTTTTATGCTTCAATGAAGAGATTTAAAAATAGTAAACTTTTTCTTTTAACCATTTTAGAATGTTCTCTTTTCTAGTATTCCTTCTTGGCTATATTTTTCACACTTTTCTTACCATCCAAACATAATGAGATGTTATTTTTTAAATGACATGGTGTATAATAAAAAAAATTATAAAATTTTTTATATACCAAAAATCGTTAATTAACTTTAAGGATAATTTTAGTGGTATGGAAGTTGCTAGTCAAAATATGTAATATTATAGTTCTTAATTTAAACTATTAAAGCTTAAGGTTCTAGCCCATTTGGGTTAATGCATGGTGCGAATAGTTGCTTATTTTCTATCTGACTTTTATAGAAGCCCAATATGAAAAAAGTAAGATGTAAATGTGATTTGTGTTTGGATTGACATTGACAGAAGTGTTTTTTTCCCCCAAACGGAGATGTGTTTGGGTTTGCGGTTGAAAAATGAGTTGAGACAGAAAATGACTAATTTATTTATAACTTATTTGGTTTATTGTCAAAATCCCTTTTTTCACATATTTATATATGTTTTTATGTGGATCCCATATTTATATATATGTAGAGGAAAAATACTTACATATTTAAGGAGTGCCACATCATCTAAACTCTATCTAATAAAAACACAACAAATTATATCATTTTAATTCTAATTGGCCGATAATTCATCTAAAAAGTTCTCATTTTAATTTGTTTTTAAGAAAAAATAAACATCTTAATTTGAAAAAAAAATGCAAACAAAATTATCAACAAATACTTTTCTTAAACAAAAATAAAAAATATGAATGTTTTTTAGATGACTCATTGGCCAATTATAATTAAAATGACATAAGTTGTCGCGTTTTTATTGGGCAAAGTTAAAATGACATGGATCTTTTAGAGTAGTTAAATATTTCTGAGTACTTTTCTAAAATATATTTTTGTCTTTTAATTTCTTTTAGCCAATATTATAGTCTTTCAATATCATAATAAAGGGTAAAGTAGCTAGAAGGAGTGTCCGCCCTTTATTTTTTCTCACTTCTTTCTTATTTCTTTGGATCATTAATAAATTCTACCTAAAATAAATGGTATTTTGATGTTTACTTAATTTTCTACTGTTTTTCAAAGATTTTACATAAAAATATGTTTAGTTTCAATTAGAAGGTATTCTTAATCTTTTTTATAAGGGACTTGCTAGTTTTAATAATTTCAATATATGCCCATATTTAATATATAACAAGGTTGGTGAGAGGGAGTAGTGGTTGATATATATTAAAAAAAGTTAACAAATCGTCAGAAGTGTATGTGCTGCCGTTAAAAATAACCAAACGGAGAAGTTGAGCTATATGCATTTATATATAGCGACTCTCTGAAGTGGTATGAGCTCGAAGTCAAAGGAATTGCAAGTTCGCAACCCACACTCTCTTTCTCTCTCTATTCGGTAAGACAGAATCGGTTATTCGTTACAAACCAGAAGTAACTAACTTAACAATAACCAGTATATATATTATTACTCGTTGGTTAACATTATATATTACTCATTTTGGCTGTGAAATGAAATAACAAAGCATGGATTTATATTTTGAACCCCGAGCAGAATCCTTCAAGATTGAAGTAGGGTTCTTCGACACCATCCTTCAGATCAAACAGAGGATTCAAAAACACAAAGGCATTCCCGTCTCAATGCAAACCCTAATCTTCGACGGCGAAACTCTTCCCGACGACGGTTACATCCAGAAACTTGTCCTCCTCCATGAGCCCCACGTTCAGCTCCTCATCGCCGCCGATTTCTTCAAGAACCTTCCCGTCAACACGGAGGAGTTTTCTCCGGCTCCGTCCACCGTGGAATTGCACGTCAACGTGAAAACCCCTTCCTCTAAGATCCGTACCCTACAAATGGACGCCAACGACACCGTTCTGAAGCTGAAAGAAAGAATTCAAGAAATCGAGAGCGTACCAATGAATAACAGTCTAGTGGTCCGTTTATTAGGTAAAGAATTACAAGACAATCAGATGTTACTGGATTGCGAGATTTTTGAGCATTCTGTAATTGACGTCAGTTTGAGACCATTGCCTGTGCCGGTGCCGGTGAAAGGCATCGGGAATAATAATGATGGCGGCGGAGGAGTTTCGAGGAAGTTGAGGGTGATGGTTCAGAGCATGTGTGGGAAAAAGAAGATACCAATGGAAGTGAATCCAAGTGATAAAGTGGGAGAGTTGAGGAAGGAGCTTCAGCAGTTGAACCAGAGGGATCAATTTCCTCTTCCCTCGGAGGGTTATTTCTTCATTTGCAGACAGAATTTGATGCACGACGATAAGTCTTTCCGGTCAAACCAAGTCGCTCAGGGCGACACCATAGAGGTCTTCAGAGGAAGCGTTACTGACGGAGATTCATCATCTTGGTAGATCAATTCATTCATCTTGGAATTTTTGTGTTCTCTTTTACTTTCTTTTTTTGTTTTTTTGTTTTCTCAAATACAACACAAGAGTTTACGGAAATGGTTTGTAGTCGTTTGCCGCTTTTTTGAATACTTACTTTAGTTTTACATAATCTTGTAAGATTTTGATAGAATTCACATCTGTTGCTAGGTATATACATTGTTATTAAATTTACGAGTTGACTCTCCAATTTTATCATTTTTACGTTTTTAATTTACAAAATCGAATTGAGTCCCCATGACTACTATAAACTTGGTTAAATTCACGAGTTTATATGCTAAGTTTACCTTTTTTACGTTTTTAGCTTACAAAATTCTATTAACTCACTTGTAAACTCGTATTAATTTCTTCTATTTGATCATGCTTAGTGTCTACATATATAAATTTTATAGAAATTTCTTTGTTATATAAGATGAATTATGAATGTTGAGAGATTTAATTTCAATTATTTGGATTTAAATATATTTTAATCAAACTGTTATATTTATTTATATTTTAATTATATACTATTAATAACGATTTAATGGTAAAAGTAAACTCTTACAAGTGTACAATTTTAGTTCACTACGATACAAGTTTATGTCACTATCACGAGTTTACTTAAATTCGCAAGTTAGGTATAAAATTTGAGAATATTTTGGGTATATATCCAATGTCCAATCAAAACGCTTGACGCACATCGTTTCCTGATGAGTGAATGCGAGTGAAAACTACAACCCATCGCCTACAATCATGCAAAATTTACAATAAATAATTTTAAAAACTAATTGTTGAGATCATTATGATCGGATTACATATAAAATATACTTTTATTAAAAAAATTAATAAAATACATGATTTATGCCCATTCATATGGTTTCTTTTTTTTTTTTTTTTAACAAAACTACAGATATATATATATATATTAATACTCTAAAACGATACAATACATAAAAGTAACTACAAACAGATCTAAAACAAATACAACCAACATAACTACAACAACAACAAAAAACACTGGATACAATATTAGCCAAACACCGTACATTAAAAATATAAGAGTAGGAGTATAATCATAAACATCAGCGGCCTCCTCGGAACCCAAGGTTAGAAGTGATGAATAAGAGAGTGTTGGTTGAAAAACTCACCCTAAAGGGCACACAATCTTAAAAGCAATAGCTGCAATTAAATCAACTAACTGGGTACCCCATCTTGGGGTAAAAAACTAGAAAACCCAACCTTGGAAGAAAGAAGACATTTGATGTCCTGAAGAACACTTCTGTTCCTCTGCCCAAACAGATCCGGTGACATCGACCACAAACCAGACCACACCTCTTTAGATCTTCCCCCAAGAACGCAGATCGGGCTACCAAGAGGTAGTCGGACCTTATAAATAATAAAACTCAGATATAAATGACAAATTACATTTAAAATTTTATGCTTCAATGAAGAGAAATTATTCCCCCCCCCCCCCCCCCAGGATACTAGAAACCTTCTAAAAATAGTAAACTTTTTTTTTTAATGCCACTTTAGAAGGTTTTCTTTTCTAATATTCCCTCTTTGCTATATTTTTCACACTTTTCTTACCATCCAAAACATAGTGAAATAGTCAAATGTTATTTTTTAAATGACATAGTATATAATAAAAAAAATTATAAATTTTTTTATATGCCAAAAATGGTTAATTAACTTTAAGGATAATTTTAGGGATATGGAAGTTGCTAGTCAAAATATGTAATGTTATAGTTCTTAATTTAAACTTTTAAAGCTTAAGGTTCTGGCCTATTTGGGTTAGCAATGACTTATTTTTTATATGACTTTTATAGAAGCCCGATATGAAAAAAAATCGGGTTGTAAACGTGATTTATTTTGGATTGATGTTGGCAGAAGTGGTTTTTTTTTCCCCTTTTCCAAACGGAGACGTGTTTAGGTTTGCGGTTGAAAAGTGAGTTGAGATGGAAAATAACTAAAAAGAACATGAATCTTATTGAATACTAAAATACTTAATTATAATAAATATCAAATAATTAATATATTGTAAATGTAGGCATAAAAAATATATATTATAAAGCATAGAAATATTAAATTTTTAACTAAATAATATTCCTATATAAATTGAAATTAAAAATCATTTTTTAATTTTAGAAATCAAAATACTTTTAGATGAGATAGAACAATTTTAGGGATGTTTGTGGGACCCATGAGAAATTGTCTTCCAGTGCTGAATGCTTGGACTTGTGACTTTTGATAAAGTCACTTTTATTTTTTTTTTATACAACCAGTGGGGGGAGGGGGAGGCAGGGTTCGAACCCTAGACAAGGGGGAAGGCCAACTCCTAAAGCTGGCTCTAGTGCCATCGCGCTACAAGGCGCTTGACTTGATAAAGCCACTTTTTAGTAGAAGTCAAATGAAAAAGAAGTTGAACCCAAACAGGAAAAAAATGAGCCAGCTTCAGGACTAAAGTCCTCCCCCCCCCCCCCCCCCCCCCAAGTTATTGGTTGAAAGTTAAAACACTTCCAAACGAAGACTCCAAACAGGCTCAAAAATAGGCTCAATATGCAACTGACTCAAAATTCAATATTTGTGTGTATTTTATCCCTAATCAAATAATCAAAATGGGATTGGGAATTAAAAGCTCACATATTTTCAGCTGCTGGAGCATAGAAGACGGGGTAGGGAGTACCCAAGAATTTCTCACAGGTTTATTTATAACTAACTAAATTGTTTTATTGCCAGAAGCCCTCTCTTCACATATTTATATATGTTTTTTTAATTTATGTGGATCCCATATTTTTACGTAAAGGAGAAATTCTTACATACTTTTCAGGAATACAACACCATCTGAACTTTATCTAATAAGAACACAATAACTTATATTATTTTAATTCTAATTGGTTGATAACTCATCTAAGAAATTCAACTTTTAATTTGTTTTAAAGCAAAATAATCTTAATCTGAAAAAAAAAAAACAAAATGATCTATCAATGCTTTTCTTAAACACAAATAAAAATATGATTTTTCCAGATGAATCATCGACCAACTATAGTTAAAATGATTGGAGTTGTCACGTTTATTGGGTAGAGTTCAAATGATGTGTGGTTCTCCTGAAATAGTTAAGTATTCCTCAGTACTTTTCCACAATATAGTGTTGTGTTTTAATATTTTTAGCCAATATTATAGTCTTTCTATATCATAATAAAGGGTAAAGTAGCAAGAAAGGGAGTCAGATGCCTATTTTTTCCAACTTTCTAAAAAAAAATTCTTATGTTTTTTGGATGATTAATTAAAATCTACATAAAATGAATGGTATTTTGATGTCGACTTACATATAAAAATGATGTTAGGTTTAATTTAGTTAATAAGGATATAACACTGAAAATCAATTGAATGTTATGATAAATTTAATTCTTTTTTAACTATTTTTATTAACTTGTGAGAATTAATTAGAAATGACTACTAATAGGCAGGGGAGGGGGCGCTTCAGTTGATGTAAAAAAAATATTTTATTATAAATCACCAATTAGAAGTGTAAAAAAAAAAAAAAATCCAAGTTGCACCATTACTATTTTCAGTAGACATACATTATATTTTTTTTTAAAAAAAATTAAGTTAACAACTCGTTAGAAGTGTCCGCCCTTTATTTTTTCTCATTTCTTTCTTATTTCTTTGGATCATTAATTAAATTCTACCTAAAAAGAATGGTATTTCGATGCTTTACTTAATTTTTTTTTTATTGTTTTTCAAAGATTTTACATAAAAAATATGTTTAGTTTCAATTAGAAGGTATTCTTAATTTTTTTATAAAGCACTTGTTAGTTTTAATAAGCATATTTTTTTTTCAATATATGTCCATATTTAATATATAACAAGGGTGGTGAGAGGGAGTAATAGTTGATATATATTAAAAAAAAGTTAACTCCTCGTCAGAAGTGTATGTGCCGCCGTTAAAAATAACCAAATGGAGAAGTTGAGCTATATGCATTTTATATATAGCGACTCCGTGAACTGGTATGAGTTCAAAGTCAAAGGAATTGCAAGTTTGCAACCCACACTCTCTTTCTCTCTCTATTCGGTAAGTTCTTGCAAATTCTTAATGATCTTGCATATTCTTCATGTACGGTTAGACAGAATCGGTTATTCGTTACAAACCAGAAGTAACTGACTTAACAATAACCAGTATATATATTATTACTCGTTGGTTAACATTATATATTACTCATTTTGGCTGTGAAATGAAATAACAAAGCATGGAGTTTTCTCCGGCTCCGTCCACCGTGAAATTGCACGTCAACGTGAAAACACCTTCCTCTAAGAGCCGTACCCTACAAATGGACGCCAACGACACCGTTCTGAACTTCGACACCAACGTGATTGACGTGAAATGAAATAACAAAGCATGGATTTAATTTTTGAACCCCAAGCAGGAAAACCCTTCGTGATTGAAGTGTCGTACTTCGACACCATCCTTGAGATCAAAGAGAAGATTGAAAAATACCAACGCATTCCCGTCTCAATGCAAACCCTAATCTTCAACGGCCAAACTCTTCCCGACGACGCCGACATCGAGAAATGTGTCCTCCTCGATAGGACCCACGTTCAGCTCCGCATCGCCGCCGATTTCTTCAAGAACCTGCCCGTCAACACGGAGGAGTTTTCTCCGGCGCCGTCCACTGTGAAATTTCACGTCAAAGTGAGAACCCCTTCCTCTAAGATCCGTAGACTACAAATGGACGGGAACGACACCGTTTTGAAGCTGAAAGAAAGAATTCAAGAAAAAGAGAGCGTACCAATGAATAACAGCCTAGTGGTCCGTTTATCAGGTAAACAATTACAAGACAATCAGATGTTACTGGATTGTGAGATTTCTGAGATTAATGTGATTGACGTCAGTTTGAGACCAGTGCCTCTAACGGTGCCGGTGGAAGGCATTGGGAATAATAATGATGGCGGCGCATGCAGGAGTTTCGAGCAGGTTAAGGGTGATGGTTCTGACCAAGTGTGGGAAAAAGATATCAATGGAAGTGAATCCAAGTGATAAAGTGAGAGAGTTGAGGAAGGAGCTTCAGAAGTTGAACCAGAGGGGTCAACTTTCTCTTCCTTCGGAGGGCTATTTCTTCATTTGTGGACAGAATGTGATGGACTACGATAAGTCCTTCCTGTGCCACCAGGTTGCTCAGGGCGACACCATTGAGATCTTCCCCGGAAGCGTTGCTGCTGGTACATCTTGGTAGATCAATTCATTCATCTTGGAATTTTTGTGTTCTCTTTTACTTTCTTTTTTTTTTTTGTTTATTTCTTTGTTTGCTTGATTCTTTGAATGATGTCTCGATATCCCTTGTGTCTAGGAAGGGAAATAAAGCTGCAATCAGCTAGTAGTAGATGCAAAAAAGAAGATGTACCAACATGAGTGAATGCAAGGGAAAACTACAATCTTGCAAAATTCACAATAACTAATTTTAAAAACTAATTGTTGAGATCATTATGATCGGTTAGGAATACTTTTATTAAAAAAAAATAATAAAATGACTGATTTATGCCCATTCATATCGTTTCCAATCCATAAATAATACAACTCAGGTATATAAATGAAAATTTACATTTTAATTTTTATGCTTCAATGAAGATTTTTTTTTTTGGATACTAGAAACCTTCTAAAAATAGTAATCTTTTTTTTTTAAAACCATTTTAGAAGGTTTTCTTTTCTAGTATTCCCTCTTGGATATATTTTTCACACTTTTCTTACCATCCAAACATAGTGAGATGTTATTTTTAAAATGACATGGTATATAATAAAAAAATTATAAAATTTTTTATATGCCAATAATCGTTAATTAACTTTAAGGATAATTTTAGTGGTATATGGAAGTTGCTAGTCAAAATATGTAATATTATAGTTCTTAATTTAAACTTTTAAAGCTTAAGGTTCTGGCCTATTTGGGTTAGTGATAGAAGCGGTTGCTTATTTTCTATCTGAGTTTTGCAGATGTCCGGTATTAAAAAAAAAATTAAGTTGTAAATGTGATTTATGTTTGGATTGACGTTGGCAGAAATGGTTTTTTCCCAAACGGAAACGTGTTTAGGTTTGCGATTGAAAAGTGAGTTAAGATGGAAAGTGATTAAAAAAAACATGAATCTTATTGAATACTAAAATATTTAATTATAATAAAGATAAAATAATTAATATATTGTAACTGTAGGCATAAAATATATATATTATAAAGCATAAAAATATTAAATTTTTAACCAAATAATATTTTTATATAAATTGAAATTAAAAATCATTTTTTAATTTTAGAAATCAATTACTTTTTGGGTGAGATAGAACAATTCTAGCGATGATTGTGGGACCCATGAGAAATTGTTTTCCAGTGTTGGACGCTTGGGCTTGTGGCTTTTGATAAAAAGCCACCTTTTGGTGGAAGTCAAATGAAAAAGAAGCTAAACCCAAACAGGAAAAAATGAGCTGGCTTCTGAACTGAACTTTTTTTTTTTTTTTTTGCTAAAAAAATTTTAGGAAAGGGGTTGGGCTCACCCACAGTCCAAGGGCAGGGCGCTTGGAGCCCAGTGTTCGCAAGGAATACTGGCGCTCTTTTACCTGCCCAGCGTTACCACAGCTACCTAGACCCCTAGGATGCCTCCCCCAGCGCCTTGACCAACGCAGGGATCGAACCTCCTCCCTAATGGTGAGAAAGACCGACCCCCACGCCAGTTGAACCCAAGGACGAGGGGTAATTGAACTTTTTTTAGTGTTACTAGTTGAAACACTTCCAAATGAAGACTCCAAACAAGCTCAATATGCAACTCACCCAAAATTCAATAGTTTCATGTATTTTATCCCTTTCAAATAATCAAATGGGATTGGGAATTAAAAGCTCACAATAGCATTAAAATAGTTTGAGATATCATATTTTCAGCTGTTGGAGCATAGAAGATGGGGTAGGGAGTACCCAAGAATTTCTCACAGGTTTATTTATGACTAACTTAATTGTTTTATTGTCAGAAGCCCTCTGTTCACACACACACACACATATATATATATATATATATAATTTGGATCCCATATCTATATGTAGAGGAGAAATTCTTACACACTTTAGGAATGCAACATCATTTGAACTCTATCTAATAAAAACACAATAACTTATATTATTTTAATTCTAATTGGTTGATGATGACTCGATCATCTAAGAAATTCACATTTTAATTTGTTTTTAAGCAAAATAAACATCTTAATCTGAAAAAAAACAAAACAAAACAAAACAAAATGATCTATCAATACTTTTCTTAAACACATTAAAATATGATTTTAGTTTTTTTTTTTCCTAGATGAATCATTGGCCAACTATGATTAAAATAATTTGAGTTGTCAAGTTTTTACTGGGCAGAGTTCAAATGGCGTGGCTCTCTTGGGATAGTTATAACTATTTCTGAGTACTTTTCCAAAATATATTGTTGTCTTTTAATTTTTTTTTTAAAACCAATATTATAGTCTTTCTATATCATAATAAAGGGTAAAGTAGCAAGAAGGGGGGTCAGGTGCCATTGTTGATGCTGGGGTGACTCTGATTCCAACAATCCCCAGAGATTACCCTGATATAGTTTTGAAGGATCAATGGTCATGTTGCTATTAGTCTATTTCTAGTTTGTTGTATTAAGGACTAGATTGTTACACTCTAGTCTATGACTTATCTTTTTCAAGCCTCAACTTGCCTGTATTATTCCAACAACAGAAAAAACATACTTCATACTTGCTTTCTGCTAGTATCTTCAAAATGAACCATTAGAAGGCATCTCTCCATTATTCTTGCATCTGCCAGTATATGTTTCCTTCGTTAGGTATGAACGCTTGATGCACATCGTTTCCTGATGAGTGAATGCGAGTGAAAACTACAACCCATCACCCAGGGGCAGATCTTCATTAGGGCTAGTGGGGGCCATGGCCCCCAAAAAAAAAAAATGTTTAGTTTTTTTTTTTAAAGACTAAAGTACAAATCTTTGAAAACTTTGTAAAGAGTGCTATAATTTTTTAAAACTATGGGTATTTTTCTGTAATTTTCTTTAGTCCCTTTAATTTTCTTCATTGATTACAATTTTCAAAAATTCTGGGGATTTTTCTATAACTTTTCCCAATCGTCAAAACTTTCATTCTGACCATTCAAAATCTCAAATTTTCTTCTTAAACACCTACAATGCAAAATTAAGAACAAGTAATATCAAAAGTTCAAGAAATAATTTGTATGAATAATTAACAAATTATCATTATTTTATTCCTAATATCAAAAGTTTAAGAAATCATGACAAACCTCTGGATTTTTTTAAAAAATTAATATAATGTAAAATTTAATATAATATTTTAAAAATGCTATATAATCATAAAATTTTTTAATTAGTTAATAAGTATACATTTGGCCCCCCAAAACATTTTTTCCAAGATTCGCCACTGCCATCGCCTACAATCATGCAAAATTTACAATAACAAATTTTAAAAACTAATTGTTGAGATCATTATGATCGGTTTTCATATAAAATATACTTTTTAAAAAAAAAAATAAAATAACTGATTTATGCCCATTCATATCGTTTCCAATCCATAAATAATAAAACTCAGGTATATAAATGAAAATTTACATTTTAATTTTTATGCTTCAATGAAGAGTTTTTTTTTGGGGGGGGGGGGGGGGGGAATACTAGAAACCTTCTAAAAATAGTAAACTTTTTTTTAAAACCATTTTAGAATGTTTTCTTTTCTAGTATTCCCTCTTGGCTATATTTTTCACACTTTTCTTACCATCCATAGTGGTATTGAAGTTGCTGGTCAAAATATGTAATATTATAGTTCTTAATTTAAACTTTTAAAGTTTCAGGTTCTGCCCATTTGAGTTAGTGATGTGCTTATTTTCTATCTTATTTTTGCAGACGCCCAATATGAAAAAATCAGGTTATAAATGTGATTTATGTTTGGATTGACGTTGGCAGAAGTGATTTTTTCCCAAACGGAGACGTATTTAGGTTTGTGGTTGAAAAGTAAGTTGAGATGGAAAATGATTAAAAAGAACATGAATCTTATTGAATACTAAAATACCTAATTATAATAAATATGAAATAATTAATATATTGTAATTATAGGCATAAATATATATATATATGTGTGTGTGTATTATAAAGCATAAAAATATTAAATTTTTAACCATATAAAATTATTATATAAATTGAAATTAAAAATCATTTTTTAATTTTAGAAATCAATTACTTTTTGGGTGAGATAAGACAATTTTAGGGATGTTTGTGGGACCCATGAGAAATTGTTTTCCAATACTGAACGCTTGGACTTTTGACTTTTGATAAATAGCCACTTTTTGGTAGAAATTAAATGAAAAAGAAGCTGAATCCAAAAGGAAGGGGGGGGGGGGGGGGGGTGCTAGCTTCTGGACTGAACCGTTTTTTAAAAATAAAGTTACTAGTTGAAACACTTGGAAATGAAGACCCCAAATAGGCTTAATATGCAAGTAACCCAAAATTCAATAGTTTTGTGTATTTTATCCCTTTCAAATAATCAAAATGGGATTGGGAATTAAAAGCTCACAATAGCATTAAAATAGTTTGAGATATCATATTTTCAGCTGCTAGAGCATAGAAGACGGGGTAGGGAGTACCCGAGAATTTCTCACATGTTTATTTATAACTAACTTAATTGTTTTATTTTTTGTCAGAAGCCCTCGATGTGTTCACATATTTATATATGTTTTGTTTTTTTAATGTGGATCCCATATTTATATGTAGAGGAGAAATTCTTACATACTACGGGAATATAATATCATCTGAGCTCTATCTAATAAAAACACAATAACTTATATTATTTTAATTTTAATTGGCTGATGATGACTCATCTAAGAAATTTACATTTTAATTTGTTTTTAAGCAAAATAAACATCTTAATCTGGAAAAAAAAAAAAGGAAATCCCCAAAACAAAGTGATCTATCAATAATTCAATACGTTTCTTAAACAAATTAAAATATGACTTTTTTTTTAAAGATGAATCATCGGCCAACTATGATTAAAATGATTTAAGTTGTCACATTTTTATTGGACAGGGTTCAAATGACGTGGCTTTCCTGAAATAGTTATAAGTATTTCTGAGTACTTTTCCAAAATATATTGTTGTCTTTTAATTTTTTTAAGCCAATATTATAGTCTTTCTATATCATAATAAAGGGTAAAGTAGAGAAGGGGTTTCAGAAGCCCCCTCCATGATGCGCTTCCTCGCTCCTACCGCGCTTTATTTTTTCCTACTTTGTAAATGTTTATTTCTTATTTCTTAGGATAATTAATTAAATTCTATACTTAAAATGAATGGTATTTTGATGTCTTATATATAAAAAATGGTGCATTTTTTAATTTTCTACTGTTTTCCAAAAACAATGTTGAATTAGAGTTCCAAGGTCCAGCCTTCACGTGGATGAGGGGCAGGTCGGCTAGT
Organism: Acacia crassicarpa; assembly: GCA_034222035.1. Classification (NCBI taxonomy): domain Eukaryota; kingdom Viridiplantae; phylum Streptophyta; class Magnoliopsida; order Fabales; family Fabaceae; genus Acacia; species Acacia crassicarpa. The sequence continues at coordinate 7,801,319 of JAWXYG010000011.1, forward strand.
CGGTTAGACTGCGTCCTTGTGAAGTGTGAACCCAGCATGGATGGAGTATTTTTGTGATGTGTCTCCTCTTACACTTTCCCAGGTATAACTCTGACCATAGTCCGTTGTTCTTAAGAGACTCACTAACACGCAGGTAACGGTAAAGAATGCTTGCAGAGAGTCGAGAAGCTAGGAGGAAAATATTGATCGAGGGTTTCAAAAATGACGTAGTAGCATGGAGTAAAGCAGGGTTTGGCAACATAAACCACATAAAAGAATTATTGTTAAGGCAGATGAACCGGATTGATATAATAGTGTTATACAGCCGACTGAGAAAGCGAAAGACCAAAGAAAGATGGTATGGGAGGAAATTATGTGGCTGCAGCGATCACAGTGTAATTGGAATGCAAATGGTGATAAAAGGAGGAGGAGGAAAAGAGTGGAGGTCGTCCTAAAGGGAGAGGATGGGGAATGGATATATAATGAAGAGGAACTTAAGGAAGCAATTACAAGATTTTTCAGAGATCTTTACACGGCTGATCAAGATCCTACTACAACTATTAAGGTGGGATTTCGTTATCACCTGCCTGCAGGAGTTGTTTGTGCACCTCCAGCTTTTATTGAACTCATAAATCATTGCTTATCCTCGGTTAATATGAAAGTCCTATGTAACGGGGATCCAGGGCCTGAGTTTAATCCATCTTGCGGTGTGCGGCGGCAAGGTGACCCTATTCGACTGTATCTCTTTGTCTTTGTTATGCAGAAACTTGCTCTTCTTATACAGGCGGAGGCGCATCTAGGAAACTGGCTCTGGCTGCCATTTAGGCTTAAAAAGAATGGCACGGTGGTGTCACACTTGTTCTTTGCAGATGATTTGATATTGTTTGCCGAGGCATCTTTAGACCAAGCGGGACTCATTAAAGCTGGTCTTGATCGATGACTTCTGTGTCGCTTCAGGATAAAAGATAAATGAGGCTAAGTCACGAATCTTCTTTTCAGATACTATATATCCGCAAGAAGACATGAAATTAGTTCGTTCTTTGGTTTCACCCCAACAACGGATCTGGGGAAATACTTGGGGGTTCCTTTACATCATAAAGGGTCTCTAAGCAAACTTATGACTATGTGTTGATTAAGATGGATGACAAATTGAAGGAATGGAAGGTGAATCAAATATTAGTATCTCAATGAAAAGATTTGCGAATATGTTACTCCGTCGGGGGGTTGGAACTGGGTGAAGATCGGTGAAAAGATTTGCTAGAAAAAATATCCTTGACTTGGTTGAACGGTGATCATCCTGAGGCGGAGCTTCTCGCTGAAATCTGGGCCTTTTTGGAACGAGACTGACAAACTTGTGTCCAATGTTTCTGTCATGAACTAGCAAGATACGCTCTGAGCACAACAGATGGCGCAAACTTCTTTGGTTAAGATTAGATGCTGGTAGTTAAGTAGCTTTGTTTGTTTTTCGCCATTAAAAATAAATAAATAAATAAATAAACCGCCAAGTTTTTTTTTCCCCCTGGTATAACAGCTAGACTCTGATTTAATCTGGCTCTACCATAAAAACAATTTTTTGTCCAAACTGAATCATTGGCACGCCCGGGGGTGACAGTTCAACCAGATGGACTGTCTAGTCCGCTCAGGTTATTAAATCATTGTTAAAAAATTTTGCATGAGGCCATAATTCATATCGGGAGACAAAAATGTTGGTATCTATGTTAAAGAAGAGCTTCGTTTTTATTTTGGCCAAAACAAGTCATAAGAATATTAGTATATTGAAATATCTTTTTAATACTTCTAGTATCCTGAAATATTAAAAATACAAAAATAGAAAAAGGCACCTCCTTCCCTGTTGTACGTTAAAACGACGCAGTTTTAAAGAATAGGACGCTTGGTGTATTGGAGGAAAGTTTGGTCCTTCATCACCATGTCTGAATTTTGCTGCTATGGATTATCAGTTGCAAATGAAGTTAGCTTTGCCCTCAACTCAGGGACGGAGTTAGAAATTTAGGTTTATGGGTGCATAATTAATGGTGAGATTTAGGAATTTAGGGGTTCGGGGGCAGCGCCCCCGAACATTTTTTTTAAAGAAAGTTTTAAATGCTGGATAATACAAAATTTAGGAAGTAAAAAGTTCCTTACTTGATAGTAATATACTGGATAACTCCCCCACTCAGTCAGACATACGCTAGTCATCCTCTGATTGTGTATATATACACTTTACCTCATCAATAATATTATTCCATTCTTTCTCTTTCATCTCTGACAAATTTTCTCTCTCTCTCTCGTCTTTTTCATCTTTCATTCTCTTTCCCCTGTTACCTTTTTGACCCATTTGATCACTATTCCCTTTTCTCTTTCTTCAAAACCTTCTCCCTTTCTCTGAACATTTCATTTGTTCTTCGAAAACTCCCATGGCTTCCGCTTTGACTTCACCACCGTCCTCAAATTCAACTTCTCGTATTAAAAGTGCTTCACAATATATAAATTTTTTGAGTTTTTTTATGTGTGCACTTGGCCCCATACGGGCCAACGTGCCTCCATCTCTGCCTCAACTGCATTGCTTATGTGAACTCCATGAAGATTTGAAACAATTGTACTTACTTAATGTCAAGAAATTTTAAAACTGGCTCAAAAATAAAATTTATTACGATTGAGTATAAAACTTAATTTTTGTATTAAAAAACTCTCACAAATATGCATCAAGTAATTTTTTATCTATCAAAATGACATTGGAAAAGCCCACTTGCAATAAAGAAAAGGCTTTAGTCGACCCATCGGCACGGACGTTCGGCCTAGTGACTATAAAATTGGTATGTACCATTTACCAAAAAAAAACAATAAAAAATTGGTATTTGCCCTTTGAGTTTAAGGGACTGGGTAGAACAAGAGCGGTTGGGATTTATTTCCCCTTCTATGTAGTTTCCTCTTTTCATGGCTTTTAAGCCTTCTTTTATATCAAAAAAAAATAAAAAATAAAAAATTGGTATGTACCCAAAAAAATATATCTCTGTTACATCGGTAAACGTTCTTTAAGTCTGAAATTAGTTTTAAGAAAAATAGTTTTTTACCGCTAATCCAAACATATATTTAGCTTTTTAAAAATATTTTTATAACTTTTGAAATAAATATATAAGAAGAGTTTTATTTCGACTGGCTTAAAAAAACACTTTTTTAAAGATTACTTATGGATGATGGTTAAAAAATATAAAAGAACGAAAAGAAAAATAAATTTAATGGGTGAATTCCTAAGTTGGACGTCTCATTTGGTTCCAACTTCCAAACGTTGCCGTGTTGATGCCGTCGCACGCCATCTCATTTGAACACGTGTGATAATTTTATTGGATAAGCACCGGGTGGCCGCGCCTGGGCGGTCACCTCATTTGGCTATAAAAAGAGCCCTGAGCCTCCAAGTTCATTCACATCACCATTTGTTTTATTTCGCCACCGGAGAAAGCCCTTGCAAACCAAAGTACAAGGTTTGTTTTTCTCTTCCGATCTTTTTTTTTAATGCTTCTTTAGGTTTGTGTTCTTTTCTTTGGTACCGGGCGAGGCTTGTGTTGTGAAAATGTCCATCTGCTTATGGAGTTTATAGTATTGTGGAGCTTTTAATTGGGATCGGATTATTTCGAACGGAAACGTTATTCTTAATTTTTCTTCCAACCTTTTCGTTTAAACATGTATTTATATATTTTTTCGAGAACTGTAGGAAACGTTAGGTTTTTTCTTATTCGCAGTTGAGTTTGCTTCCGGAATTGGCGGATCATACTAATATAGTTGTAATTCTGTCGAGAATTTTTTTTTTCTCGACTATCTTCCGATCTTAACATACTTTAAACTTCTTAATTAACGCTTTACCAATAATAATCTCTTAACTATTTGTGTGATCTGATTCTATCTTGGACGCGTTAGGGAAAATTCTTTTCCGATGATCCTTGTATCTGTTTAGTGTTTCATTGTTTAGTGTTTATGAAAGCTTTCAGTTTTGAACTGGTCTTTCCTTTTTTGTTTGGAAAATCGTTTCAATCCGTGTTTAATAGCAAGGATTTGTTAGTTCTTAATTATATATCGTCTTAGTCATTCCTTGAGGTCTGTTCATGTAATCTGATCTTAGTCATTCCATGCTATAGATGCAAATCTTCGTCAAGACCCTTACCGGGAAGACCATCACTCTTGAAGTCGAGAGCTCAGATACCATAGACAATGTCAAGGCAAAGATTCAAGACAAAGAAGGGATCCCACCGGACCAGCAGCGACTGATTTTTGCGGGTAAGCAGCTTGAGGACGGACGTACCCTTGCCGACTATAACATCCAAAAGGAATCGACTCTCCACCTCGTGCTCCGTTTACGTGGTGGCATGCAGATCTTTGTCAAGACTCTCACCGGTAAGACCATCACCCTCGAGGTGGAGAGCTCGGACACCATCGACAACGTGAAGGCCAAGATCCAAGATAAGGAGGGCATCCCTCCAGACCAGCAGAGGCTAATCTTTGCCGGAAAGCAGCTTGAGGATGGCCGTACTCTGGCTGATTATAACATCCAAAAAGAATCTACCCTCCACCTTGTGCTTCGTCTCCGGGGAGGAATGCAAATTTTTGTCAAGACTCTGACCGGGAAGACCATTACCCTGGAGGTGGAAAGTTCTGACACTATTGATAACGTCAAGACAAAGATCCAGGACAAAGAGGGAATCCCACCGGACCAACAGAGGCTTATCTTTGCTGGGAAACAGCTTGAGGATGGCCGAACCTTGGCTGACTATAACATCCAGAAAGAGTCCACCCTTCACCTTGTTCTGCGTCTCCGTGGTGGAATGCAGATTTTTGTGAAGACCCTTACTGGCAAGACTATTACTTTGGAGGTTGAGAGCTCGGACACAATTGACAATGTGAAGACTAAAATCCAAGATAAGGAAGGAATCCCTCCTGACCAGCAAAGGTTGATTTTCGCTGGAAAGCAGCTGGAAGATGGACGTACATTGGCTGATTATAACATTCAAAAGGAGTCCACCCTTCACCTTGTGCTTCGTCTCAGGGGAGGTATGCAAATCTTTGTGAAGACCTTGACAGGGAAAACCATCACCCTTGAGGTTGAGAGTTCAGATACCATTGACAATGTGAAGGCGAAAATCCAGGACAAGGAAGGAATCCCACCAGACCAGCAAAGGTTGATCTTTGCAGGGAAGCAGTTGGAGGATGGAAGAACCCTTGCTGACTACAACATCCAGAAGGAGTCCACCCTTCATCTTGTTCTGCGTCTTCGCGGAGGATTCTGAAATGTTTGGGGCTGCTTCGTTTGGTCCGTTTCAGTGTTTGTTGTTGGGGTCTGTGGCCTTTTGAACTTGTTTGTGGGCCTGTGGTGGCCCTTCAAATAACTTGGTTATGTTTTCTTCTTAACTTTGTGAACATCCCTTTGCTATAATATATATATAGCGTTTCCATTATGATCATGTTGTGTTGTGTTCTCTGTTTTCCTATAGAATTAAGTGATTTGTGCCCTGTGCCATGGTTTTTTACTTTCTTATCTTATTCTTGATGCATTCTTAACTTGATCATGTTATGGGATTATTTGGAATAGCAATTGAAGCTTTCAAAAGCAGTTTTTCAATCATAGTTTTGTCTCGCTTTACGTGAATAAGTACTTTTGAGGAACATGATCCTAAACAAGTTTATATTAATCATCCCCTAGATTAAAAAGGGGAGTTTTGATGGCTTTGCTGAATCGGAATGCCTGGTGGTGGTTTCGATATGCTTCTTAATGATTTCTAAGAAGCTGTTTACAGGTAAACAGAACCTGTAACCCTGTTTACTAGAATTCTAATGTGAAGTTTGGTGTTGCTCTGGACAGACTTGATATTGGGGCGAGGGGTACTAGTAGCGAGCTTGGACAGAGGTGGATTGCAGTTGGTTATAGTTCTTAGTAAATTTTATTATGTTTTAGACAGTTGACGAGTTTACAGTGGAAGATGATCAAAAGTTCTGTCCTTTGTTTATGGTAAAGAATTGAGATGTTGATCTGTGTTTACTGTTTAGTGAGATACCACCATGGCCTAAGCATTCTCTAAAGCCCTTTTCTCTTCAGCTATACCAAGTGTAGAAGGAATCTAGCAATGTGAGAATCTTTTGGTTATGATGGGTGGCTAGTTGAGAGGGTTAAGCTTCTGCCCGTTTGTCTTTTTGTTTTAGCAGATCCTACCATCCTTTTGTGTTAGCCGCTGGTTTTGTCTTTTATTCTTCACCTTCTCTGAACGAAGGCATTTTTATACCTGTCTCCTTCGAAGAAGCAAGCCTAGTGAAATGCCAATTCTAATTTGTTCATCAATAATTGAGTTTTGAAATATATTTTCTCTAGCGTGTTGATGCATAGTCTTGGGGCTGTTTACGAGGGAATACCATCACCATTCATGACTTGAAGTGTAGGTACATACAATTATATAACGGAATTACTGAAGGACCTGGAGAGAAACGTTGGTAGTTTGACAGAAGATATTGTACATCTCTATTCAACTTTTTTGACAAATGGATTGGGAAGGGGAAAAAACAGAGGAGAAGATTCATATTCAGTTACTGTAACTTGCATTGTTATGTGGAGCTAACGTGTGAAAATATAATCAGATGCTTTACATCTTTTCGTTTGTTATCATGATAATGTGTTTCTGAACTTTCTCGCAAGTATTTGTATATCTTCTCGAATCAGGCACTGTATGAAACGAGATTGTGAAATTTAAGATTACAGGGACCAAAATTTATTGAATTGGGATCAAATTGAGAGCTTTTGATTGGTTTATATCAAACGATTGCCAATTCGTTTCCTCTGTCTATGCTTTGCGGACTTCTATAAGATGTGGTGATTTTTGTGCCTCTATGCTGAGAAATGTGAATTTTCTACACTTTCATATAGAGAAATTGGATTTTTGTGCTCACCACTAGACTTCCATGATCACCAAATGATCTCTTGAACAAAATCTCAAGGGAAGATATTATATAAACTAAAATAATTATAAAACGTCCATTAAATACACACGCTGTAGAAGTTTTCAGTGCATAATGTGACGGTGCTTTTAATCAGCCACGCCCTTTGTGCACAATCAACTCAAGGATATTTAATCTTAGGTAGATTAAAGGGTATGTTTTGTACTTTGAGCATTCAACAGAATAAACATTTGATGGATGCAAGCGAATTCATAAAACAAATTTTCAAGAGCAAAATTGAAATTGTCGTTTTGTCCGTCACTTTTCTCTTTGGTGCCATGGCACAACAACAAAAGTGCCACCATAATATTATACTACCATTTGCATCACTTTTCATAATCAGTCTAAATAAAATGAAGATCTTGTTGTTTATTTGTTTGTTTGTTGGTATATTTACATTATTAGAAAAAAAAAAGCCTTTAAAACCACACATCTAGATCTTTATAAGCGAAGGCGGTTTAAAATTATGACTAATAGCATTTTCGTAGATATTGATACAAATAACATTGATCGAGAGAGGAGACTGCATTAACATTTTTAAACCATCTAGATGTCATAATTATAATCTTCATATATTTAGTACTATGGAGACTATATTAACAGCGTTATTTGTATCAATATTCATAAAAATGTCATCGATCATAATTCTTAAACAGTCTCCACCTATGTAAGTCTAGATATAGCAATCTTAAAGACATTGTTTTAGTAGTGTAAATATATCAACAAGCAAACAAACAAATAACAAGATCTACATTTTAGCCGATTATGAAAAGTGAGGGAAATGGTAATGCTATGGCACTCCTGCTGTTGTGCCGTGGCACTTAAAAGAAAAGTGACAGGCGTAACGGCAACTTAATGGCATTCTCAATTTTGCTCCCTGAAAATTTGTTTATGACCATGTTTGTACCCATCAAATGTTAGTCTTATTGGATACTCAAAATGCAAAACATTATTACTATTTTTACATCTTCACCCTAGATTATATTATAAAAGCTTTCTCTTGGTAGGGGGAAAAAATTAGATTACTTGTAAACTCACCGTTGCTCTGAAGCAATAACCCATAACTGAATGGTAGTTCATAAAAATTCTCCCCATGTTTTGCATAGAAATGTATGTTTTCACGAGATGCATCATTAAAATATGTTGGGACCGAATTATTATACTATATAATACTCCCTCTGATCCTAATTATAAGACCTAGTTGACTTTTTTAGAGATATTAAGGAAACTAATTAAATTACTTTAGAATATTTTTATTTTTTCCTTCAAACCAATTAGTTTAACTAATAAACTAATATATAATTTAAAGATATACAACATATGATATGATTAAGTAACATATTCAACTTCCTTAATCTCTCCAAAAAAAAGTAACTAAGTCTTATAATTAAGATCAGAGATACTAATACATAGAATATGCATTTGAGATTTCATTCATTGCATATTATGCAAAGTTAATCATGGAAGCACCATCTCATTGCCCCAATCAATATTTTAAGGCGTGTGAGATTGATCATGTAATGTAAGCACCCATATGTTACATGGATGAACTCTGTTATGCACAAGTAATAAACTAGTTTTGAATAAATGCTGCCTCATTGAATATTATACTAATAACGTATTCAGAAGCACAAGACTTCTTTGGGAAAACCACAAGACTCATGCACCCTATCTATAATAGCGGCATAATGAAAGAAAAAGAGTGTTTTCACTTTTATGGCATTAGAATTTGGCAGGGAGCTGGGGTTTTCTCTCTCTTGGGTTGCGTTCCAAGAACCTTATGTGTGAATGGAAGACACAGGTGAGTGCAAATCTCCACCGGACGATCGACGGACTCGGCGAGTGATGGTCGGAATGAATAAGAAGAAAAGGGTTGAAGAGGTTCCTCAAGAAATTATGGATGATTGTATGGCTTGAGAGGGATCCACTGGAAGTTATATTGAGATGGAAAAGAGTATGAAGGGAGAAGGGATGAACAAGAACAGTGATGTGGCTGGCGACAAACTGCAAGTCCCTTCCTACAAACAATCTCTTGTGGGATTTAATGGAGTTGCAAATGATGGTTTTTTCAATGGAAATGGATGATTTGCTTTGGAAAGATAAGGAGATCTATTGGAAGATGCTGGAACCTTTGGATGAAGTTAAAACGTTGATGGAGATTTATCTAGTAGTTCCGATATCATAAGAAGAGTATAATGAATGCTGCAAGCCATGAAATTTCTGGTTGGTGATTATAGTGTTGGGGAAGAGGTTCAATCTTTACATGCTCAAGGCGCATCTTGCCAAAATATAGGGATTTTCGGAGTTTGAGCTCATTGATGTGTCAAACAATTATTTTATTGTCAAATTTACAAGTCCAAATCAATGGAAAGAGCATTTCAGGAGTCTTGTATAAAAGACCTTGGGTGATTGCTCAACACTGCATTCTAGTATAGAGATGGACTCCATATTTTCAAGAACCAACTTGGACGGATTGTAATGTGGGTTTGAATACCCCAAATTCCGCTGTTATGTTATAACCTGTATTGCATTCAAAGACTTGGAGGAAAATTAAAGGCCTTGTGGCCTAGTGGTATAGGTACTCTCTAATTAGTGAGAGGTCGCGGGTTCAATCCCACTCGTTATAATTTAGACTATTAGTGTCTGCTGCCTTGTAAGTAAAAAAAACAAAAACAAAAACAAAAACAAAAAAGACTTAGAGGAAAAAATAAAAATAAAATACTCAAATAATTTAATTAATTTCCTTAATTTTTCCAAAAATAAATTAACATGCATCTTATAATTAGAATTAAAGAGAGTATATATTATCTACACTCCTTATACTATCCTCTACTTTTTTATAACATAGAGATAATAAAAAACTATATATACATATGAAAAACTTTGTTGAAATTAGTTTAACACAATAATCTAAACTTGACATTTAAAGGAATTTAACGGGACTTATACCACTAGGTCAACTCTATACTGAAGAGCTATTAGTTTTCTTTTCTTATAAATAAGAAATGTCATCTTGAAAAAGAAAAATCTCTTACATATATAGGAGGATGGAAACGATAACGTAGAGTCTATAATTTATTTGATAAAGTATAAATTAAATGGGCCATCGTTGATGAAGAGAAAAAAATAAATAAATAATCAGTTGTAGGTATGTGATTAAATAAGAATTTTTTTTCTTTATTTTAAATATGGTGGGGAAAACCGGAAAACTTTAAAAAGTCGTATTGGCATTCGTTGAAATAAGATCGTGTGGTGTACTAAAGTGACCTCACCGATTGGACTTTATGTGTGGAGGGGAAATTGGATAAAGGTGTCACAATGAGTTAAAGTAGTTGAAGAGTTATATTAGAAACTCAGTAACCAATCTACAATTCCATTAAATCTGGATTATTATTTTTTGATGATATTATTAAATCTATATTATATAAATAAATCTGTATTATTATTATTTTTTGTTATACTATTAAATCTATATTATATAACTAAATCTGTATTATTAAATTTTTGGTGATACTATTAAATTAATATTATATAAATAAAAAACACACAAATACTCCCTCCGGTCCTAATTATAGGAACATATTTTGGAGTTGGTTTTGATCCTAATTATAAAAGCAAGTTTTAACTTTTGTCAATTTTTTTCCTAAACTACCCCTATTGATACTTTTTCAATAATAATTAAGGATAATAATCATTTAATAATACACCTATATATTCTATAAAGTAAATAATGTTTGCAAGTCATTAATGTCATATACACCTCAATTATATTTTTTTTTATAAAATAATTTATTTAACTTCCTTAATCTTTTTTAAAAAGTATATTGAATCCTATATTTAGGACCAAAAGTAGTATTTAGTATACTCCTTCTGATTCATTATGCATTTTCTTTACCATTGATAAATCCCAATTTTTATATATTTCATCCCGCCTTATCCAATTATTTTAGGCTAATTTGGATATATTAGATAATATTTGGATTGTTAGCCAATTTTAAGAAATAATATAAATCTGAATTAATTATGAGATATTGGGCTTAAATTATTAATATTGTTACGGACCGGCCCAAGGCCCATATTCGAGGTATGGCCCAATGTGGAATGTATCCCGTATCGGATCCCACCTATATTATAGCGGATCCTATCTATCGACATCATAGGAGTATCCAGACTATATCTACGTGATCTATCCACATCATATCGACATCTAGAGATGCTCGCCCCGGATATTGCTCGCGCCAGATATCATGCCAGGCCGAAATCTCCGCCTCGGACACCTCTATAAATACAAAGGGCGATTAACCAGGTGCACGGGTTCTAACTCTCCACTCTTTTATTTTCAGTCACACAGAGCACACACCCCACCCCCTTTTGTGTGTGTTCGAACTACGTGGACTTTGATCCCTTTACATGGTACGTAGGCCCTAAGATTGGCTCCTAGTCAAGTCCAATCAGTCCTGTTCCCAGAACGGAACATTGGCACCGTCTGTGGGGAATTGGTAAATTTTTATTTGATTCCCACGACCTAGGATAGTCGCAACAAAGAAGTCGAAGGAATTTCCTAGTTAATCAACCGGCAATAGAAAGCATTGTTTGACCAGAAAATGCCATGAAGATCATCAACATTGATGACTTCCTATTTTTAATTGATTTTTGATGTAATTTGATATATTTAGGAAGTCATCAATGCTCAATTAAAGAGATTTGATTGAGATTTTAAGGGATATCAATCTGGATGCATCATTTAGGGGATTTTAATTTAAAATAGAAGTTTTTGAGTTTAAGAAATAAATAATTGGAAGTTTTCAAAATAAATAAATAAATAAGAATTCAATTCTTCTTATATAATTTCCTTTTCTTGTGCACAATCAGGCAGCATGAAGAGTAATTATTGGATTTGTTTCCAATTCATTGTTTTGGAGATATTCAAGGATTGATGGCGTGGGAACCATGGAGTAAATCACGTGCAGAGGGAGCTAAAAAAGGATATGGTGTATTCTTTAATTAAAAAAAAAAGAAAAAAGAAAAGGAAGATGTTGAATGAGATACATGGTCCCAAAGTAATTGACAGGAGGCAAATTGTTGCACGCGGCCCAAGAGAGATGAAAGCAAATGTCTATATATTAAAGAGAGCAGACCACGCAGAAAAAAAAAAGAAGAGTGGAGACGCACGAGAAGCAGCACGCATCAGGAGAAAAAAAATTAGAGAACGCAGAGGCAGAGAATTGGAGGAGAGAACAAGACGAACGGTACAAGCAGAAAAGCGAGGACGCTAAGGAGAAGGCTCCACAATTTTGTGATCTTGTTTTTCTCCTTCTTCTTCTTCTCTTCATGCTGGGATCTGAATTTCTTATTTTTGTTATGGATTTTCTTATAGCCATGTGTGGCTAATTTTTCTTTTCAACCTAGAGAACCTATGAACTTGTTTGGGTTTTAGAGATTATTCCCACTTTTTAGTTTTACTTAATTTTATTCAGTTTATTTAATCCTGTGTGTATTACTATTGCTTATTGACTGATCACCATTGAGCATGTTTTGGGGATTTAGGGTTGGACTTGGAAGAGGGAATCCTAAATTAACCTTGGGAATAAATAATGTGGAATTAGGTTTAAATTTAACATGAAGTTAGGTTTTAATCTAATTTGTGTCTAGGATAGGAATATACCTAGAAGCTCCGTATAATCAAATTAGAGTGAACCCGATTTAAAAAACATTTTATTTAGTTTTGTGAGGCATCACATAATTGATTAAGATAGGTAGATAAATGGACCGGAAGGCATTTATAGACACTAATACTCTAGATTAGCTGTTTAGGTTAAGTTGAAATTAATTTAGTGGGGATAAAATTTAAAAATACCAAACAAGGGGTTAGTGACTCTAGGTTGTACTTTTTGATATTGGAATTTTCTCTTTTGTGAAAAGTCTTTTGCTATTATTAGTTCTTTTTCTTTTTCTTTTTGAAAACAATTCTGGCTTGCTCAACTTAAACGAAACAAGGAGATTTAATATCTAAACGCTAGTTAGATTGAGTCCTCGTGGGAACGATACTTTTCTCATTACTCTATTACTTGATACGGCCCGTACACTTGCGGAGTCTAAAGTTTTTCCCTATCAAACATCTCTCCTCGAGAACCTAGGATTGTTATCCTCTCTCCTTGGGAACTCAGGCCCCTTTCCTCCTCCTCTCTCCTTGGGAAACCAGACCTCTTTCCACATCTTCTCTCTTTGGGAACCCGGCCTCTTGCCTTGGGAACCTGGATTTGAGCAAAGGCTTTGGTTTTAAACTACTTCACATCAGTTTTCTTTTAACTCTGTGTATCTCCATATGATGAGAAGAGAGTTTGAAGGATCACCAGGAATAACTCAAAGAAGTCTTTGATGACCTTAATAAAAGACTAGCAGACCTAGAGAATCTTGTTCTGCAACTTCGGATCCTCCTATCGTCGTACCAACAGCCATTGGCACAGCAGCCTCCGGGCCCATCGCGCAACAACAGCCACTGGACAGAGGATGAGATCTAGGAATTGATACAGCTGCGAGTTCAATACCCACTTGAGAATCCCAGAAGAGCAAATTAAGATAGCCGAGGTTGTTGGTAAGCTGAGACTAATTCAATTCCAAAGGAATTATTTTTACGACTCGGTGATGCAGGGAAGCCAATAGTAAGATCACACTACTTTATGTTTGCTTTTGCTATATCTGCTTTCTATTTGTCTTTTCTATATTATTGATATGACAAAGAGTCAGCGAATCACTAAAACCCTCTAAACATATGGCAATAGCATTTGATCTCGTTGAACTATTATTTGGTCTATGAGAATTGTTTTGAGGCAGGGCAAATAAACAAATCGTAGTAGCTGAGGTTGTTGTTAAGCCGAGGTTGACTCAACGCATCTCGACTCCATCGTGATAGCCGAGGTTGATGATACGCTGAGATGAGGAGGAGCCGAGACGTCGAGGTCACGTCCTCGTTCTTGAGGAGGATTATGAAGGCGCTCCCCGACAGCTCCGAGTAAGCTGGTGTCAACCATTAGTCCCACTAGCTTCGACAATTCTGCATAACTGCATAAATTTGTCCTCGTCAACACTATCCACCAACTGTTTCCCATCAATATGAAGAGAGGGACAATCACTTGCATTTATCGTGGTAGATGTAACAGCCCCATTAAGTTCTTTAGTGTTCGTGTTGCAAAAGCCGCAATCCCTCATGGGCAAATATGGAATCAAGAGTGTCAAACTTGCATTCAGTTGAAATTCCACCGCTACTATAATATTGAGCAAATCCACGCCGGGATATACTCTAAGTGCATGTCGAGATTACTCTTGGCTGGGATTGGTATTTCCCTTTTCCGGATCTAGTTGTTTCCCAGCAAGCCAAACGAGCAAATGGAGAACTCCATCAAGCTATATCCAGATGAGTATCACCCTCTTTATCTCATAGAGGCTCAATCTTTGCTTATTATCAATTATCTATATACTTCTTTGTGAGAAGGACTCGGTTACACCAAATATGGTTAAAATCCGGGATCCCACAGAATTCTTGAAGGCGGACCCCGGCTACGCCAAATCTGGTTAAAGCCCGGGCGCCGTGTGAGTTTTTGAAGGGGGATCGATCACACCGAATCTGGTTAAAATCCCGGCTCCGCGATAATTTTTGAGGGCGGACCCCGGCTACGCCGAATTTGGTTAAAGCCCAGGCTCCGTGTGAGTTTTTGAAGGCGGACCGGTTACACCGAATTTGGGTAAAATCCCGGCTTCACGGGAATTTTTGAATGGACCCCGGCTACGCTGAATCTGGTTAAAGCCCGGGCTCCGTGTGAGTTTTTGAAGGCGGACCAGTCACACCAAATCTAGTTGAAATCCCGGCTCCACGTGAATCTTTGAGGGCGAACTCGGTTAGATTACACCGAATCTGGTTAAAATCCCAGCTCCGCGATAATTTTTGAGGGCGGACCCCAGCTATGCCGAATCTGGTTAAAGCCTGGGCGCCATGTGAGTTTTTGAAGGCGGACCGATCACACCGAATCTGGTTGAAATCCCGGCTCCGTGTGAATTTTTGAAGGCAGACCCCAGTTACACTTAATATAGTTAAAACCTGGGCTCCATGTCAATTCAAGGGTTACGACACCCATAATTGAAAAAAGGGTTTACGACACCCATCTCAGATAAACAAATTCCTCAATAGAAACTCATTTGCTTTACTATTGATAGTCGAAGATACTACACCGAGGTCAATAAACCCGGCATGAAGCCGAGGTCAATAAACCCGGCATGAAGCCGTGGTCTATAAACCTGGCATGAAGTCGAGGTCAATAAACCCGGTGTGAAGCCGAGGTCCCTAAACCCGGCGTGAAGCCGAGGTCCATAAACCCAACGTGAAGCCGAGGTCCATAAACCTGGCGTGAAGTCGAGGTCCTGAAACCCGGCATGAAGCCGAGGTCAATAAACCCAGCATGAAGCCGAGGTCCATAAACCCGGCGTGAAGCCGAGGTCCTCAAACCCAGCATGAAACCGAGGCCATTAAGCCCGGTCCAAAAAACAGCTCTGAGGTCGCGTACCTGGCCGCTAACAAAAACATCTAGATGTATGAAACCGGCCGTTGTACTCCGACATGCATTGGTTAGAGCTCGGTGAAGGCGCCATACGTGGCCTTTCGCGAAATTGACGCATCAACGCTCGCCCGACTAAGCAAGCGGACTATCATGTCGACCCTGATCAGGTCAAAATGTTTGATTAGAGGCAGGTGAAGCCTCGGTTGAACATGTGGTAGTTTAGCCCTTACGTCGGTTACCATTAATTCGACTAGTGAAAGTTGGAATCCCACTAGTGAAAGTTGGAATGAAGTAGTGCGGTTAGTTACACCTGACGAGGTTGAAACAAGACAACCCTGCCCCAAACTCCCAGACGTAAACACTGGTCGAGTACATAGACCTGTACTTAATGCGGTTGATAAATTAAACTCCCGGACGTACACGCTGGTCGAGTACATAGACCTGTACTTAATGCAGTCGATAAATTAAACTCCCGGACGTAAACGCTGGTCGAGTATATGGACCTGTACTTAATGCGGTTGATAAATTTCTAACATAGTTTAGAGTTTATAAACAACCGGCATAGACACCGGGAATATGAAGAATGACAGGGCGCAGGCGCCTTAACTCGGGAAAGCAGCATGACCAGAAGGCACCACCTCGTGGGACAGACTAGCCTCAGGAGCTCCTGACCCAACCTCATCACCACCTTGCAAGATGGAGCGGAACCCGGACATCGCCCTTCTCGTAAGCCTGGCAATCATACCCGGCAAGGTTCAGGGGTACGTTCGATTCAAGTGCTTGGTTAGATCGAAGGCCGTGTGGAGGCAGTCTGCTTCAAATGAGGAAGTTATGTCAGAATGGGCTTGTTGCACTACCAGGAGAGCATCCTTGGTCAAGTCCAACTCAGAGGAACAATATCATCTGAGGGAAACACCTCGCTGGAGGGAATGAAAATTAACCTCGGGCATGAGATCCAGGTTAAATGGTCAATCCACCCCGACAGCCCGAGCCCTTTACTGCCAGGCTGTGGGGCAACAATTATACAGTTGTCAACTGTGTGAGAAGAGCTAAGGAAAGCCCTCACGATGTTATTATTTGAGTTTTCAAATGCAAGTTCACCGTCAACCAAGGCCGAGGCAAGTGAAAACAAAGAACAAGGGAAAGGCAGATAGATCCCGCCTCGGGAAAAAACCTATCGCCTAAACAAGAAAATTGATAGCAGAATACGAATGAATCTGAATTCGTCGAGACTCGGACAAAAGCATATCAAGATGGAACAATAAACGCACTTCGGCAGGGTCAAACAATAAAGGCGCCTCGACAGCCTAAGGACCTCTAAGCCCAAAAGGAAGGGTCGACGTACGTGACACGACGGATGCATCAAATGCACGCAGAAGTCACAAGCCGCCAGGTGTCAGTTGATGATAATGGCCAATGCATAAAGATCCCGACCCCGAAGACGAGTGAACTCCTTGATATTATCTCGGATCCTTGAGACATTACCTCGGATCTTTGAGCAAAGGACATCGGTAACCGAGGTCAATGTGACACAACCTGGCACTATGCGATAGATAGGCAAGAGGGTATAGATTCACAACAATCTAGCCCGAGTAACCTGAAGAAAGATTCCAACCTCAAAGACAGGTGAACCGCCTCGGCATTATCCCAGATCCTGGAGACATTACCTCGGATCTGTGGAGTAGATGACTTCAGTAGCCGAGATCAACACCTGGATTCAAATGCAAACAAACCATCCCGGCACTACTCAGGATCTTTGAGACAAGACCTCGGATCTTCGGAGTAAGTCGCCGTGACAGTCAGGATCAACATTGTTCAACTCGGCAATGTAAGGCCCACGATAGCAAAGCTCGGCTAGTAAAACCGACGGGGGGCAAAATACATCCCGGCAGCTCAGATGCCTGAACTATCGGGCTAGGGGGCATCTGTTACAGACCGGCCCAAGGCCCATATTCGAGGTATGACCCAATGTAGAATGTATCTCGTATCGGATCCCACCTATATTATAGCGGATCCTATCTATCGACATCATAGAAGTATCCAGACTATATCTACATGATCTATCCACATCATATCGACATCCAGAGATACTCGTCCCAGATATCATGCCAGGCCGAGATCTCCGCCTCGGACACCTCTATAAATACAAAGGGCGACTAACCAGGTGCACGGGTTCTAACTCTCCACTCTTTTATTTTCAGTCACATAGAGCACACACCCCACCCCCTTTTGTGTGTGTTCGAACTACGTGGACTTTGATCCCTTTACATGGTACGTAGGCCCTAGGCTTGGCTCCTAGTCAAGTCCAATCAGTCCTGTTCCCAGAACGGAACAAATATCTTAATTGTTATCTTGTAAGGTTCATGATATGAGTGGTGGAATGGACCATGACATTCTTGACCAATTGGATTCATATCTTGAATTCCCAAATTAGCTTGAAGAGCCCGTATTGTTTGTTGAATGGAATCGATACTTCGAGAGATAGACTCTTCCCTTCTGGTTGAATCTCCTACAAAAGAGTGGGATTGAGAGAGTGAATCTTGATTACAATTAAACCAAGCCATGAAAGTTCAAAAAAATAATTCCCAATGAATCACAAGATCACTAGCTATCTAACTACAAACTATAAAAACTAAGAAAATGAATTTGAGAAAATGCAAATGCAAATGAAAAATAAAATAAAATAAAAATATAAGTATGTTATGAATTAACTTGGAGACATAATGAATTCAAACAAATAAGCTCAACATTGTATTAGATTTAATGTTAATACACCACACAGAAGCTACCAAGTCAAGACAATGCAATAATGCAATGAATGCTATACTAATTACCTAAATGCAAAAATCCAAAAATAGGTGCAATGGATTTTTTTTTTTTTTGGTAATGCACAACTATTAAGCTTCACACGAGAAACCCCTTGTCAAAAGTGAATTTGACAATTAGATTACCTAGGGAGCCAATTACTTAGTTCCCCCGGCAACTGCGCCATTTGATGAGGTCATTTTTGTCTTTAGCCTTGGGGTTCACAATCAAAAATTAATCAAGAATTGTGTATAGGCAAACCTAGGATCGTTCTCTCAAACAGGGGTTCATGTTTCGGGCTGAGGAACCTGCAGATAGTCTGTTAGCGGAGCTGTGGGCGGTTCTCTTTGGTTTGAAGATGTGCTGGGATCTCGGTGAGCGTAGAGTGAGCTTGGAGTCCGACGCCAAGGAGGTTGTGGCGCTGTTGACTACGGACAGCCAGCCCAGTCACCCAGATGAAGATGTGATTCAAGAGATAAAAGGTATGATCGGTTGAAGTTGGGAGGTGCAGGTGCGGTGGATACCCCGAGACGCTAACAAGGCAGCAAACTACGTTGCGAAACAAGCTTTTGATGTTTGGCTTGGCATTCACCATTTTCATTCCACTTTTGGAGACTTGGGAGCTATTCTGGCTCAAGATAAGGGAAATGTTGGGTTAAGTAGTGGCATTGGCTAAGGGCTTCCCCTCCTCTTTTTGTATTTAAAAAAAAAAAGTCATGCAAATGCAATTAAAACAAGGGAGAAAATTGGTTTTGGCTTTTCAAATTAATAAACTAAAGAGAAAATGCAATTTAATTAAATGCTAAATTAATATTTTTGGTATTTTTAATAAAATGAAATGAAGTATGAAAATGAAATATAAATTATGGATGCTCTTGATAATGAAGAAATGACTATCCTTACTCATAAAAGATTATGGGAGTTAAAATTGCATTAAGTCTAAAGAACAACCTCAAGATACCACTTGAGTCCAATAATCTCAATTAATAGTAGCTCCTACAAATATAACTAACCACTACCTCTTGAGAAATTGTTAAAAAACCACTTAATGTATAATTAAAATTGGAATAATGCAATATGAGTCTTCTTAAAATTGAATACATAATAATCCCTCAAAGGGCATAAATCAACCATATTAATTAGACAATAACACACACTAATTAATATAATCTCATTGCAATCACAAGAAATTAAAACAAATATAATCTTCACATTGCAAAATCCAATATCAACAATTATCAAACCAACAGAGACAATGAACATTAATCTCAGTTCCAGAATTTATACACAATGATTCCTAAAAATAGGCCACCTAAATGTATAAATCTACACCAATAGAATGAACAAATTAACTCCTCTTTGAAGCTTTGGAACTCAAGTCAATATCCACCACCAAGAGAAAAAGGAGATCAGCCACACATTAAACTCAGCACTGGCACCACCAATATTAAAATTGCAGCAACCATGGAAAGTAATAAGGGAAGAACGAAGGAATTATGGGAGAAGGGTGATTCTGGTGGGTTCGGTAAAGGAGTGAATGAGTGGAGTAATTGAAATAGAATGAAGAAAGGAAAACCAGGAACAGGATAATGGAAAGAAGGATGAGTTGCAAGGATTAAAGAACGAGATGGTGGTGGAACAGAGGAGACCGATGGTGGTTTACGAGAGAGGAGGGTAGAAGGTCGTGTCTGTGCAACGGTGGTGGTGGAAAGGTCGCTCGCCAGCGACAAAAGGAGGGAGTGGTGCCGCCGGCGAGATGGTTTAAGGGTGAAGGAAGATGGTGGAAAGGTCGATGATCGTGTGAAGGTCCAGGCGTGAATAATGAATGTCACAGCGCTGTTCCCTTTTATTCAATTCAACCTCTCGGGTCTCCCCCAGCTGCTCCCGAGTCTCCATCTTTAATGAATCAGAAAACCTAATAGCTGAAAGGTCAAAACGCATAGCATAACCACAGGGACCTAAGTGCACATTTTAAAACTTGTGGAGTAGGGACTAAATTATAAACTTTATAACTTGAGCTAAAATTTCTATTTTCAAATTTAATCTAATCTTTTTTGCAATCCACAAATAAAATAATTAATCTAACATTAGGTATCCTCAGAAAAATCAATAATTAAGAGTAATTACATTTTTTTGACAATTTTGCCCTTTTTAGCCCTGATTTAATATATTTATTCTTAATCTCAATTTATCATAAGAATGACATTTTAGGTTCAATAATTATGATAAAATGTATTAAAAATCCCAATTTAATTACTAAAAAATCATGTAAAAATATGGTTCGATCACTTTCCAACGGATTAATCTCAAGGAAGTCAACTCTGAACCATTGGACAGCTGGATAAAGTGAAGAGAAGAGAGAGAAGAAGACAAAACCACCTTCTAACCATTGCAAAATATCTCCAACGGTTTGATTAAAGATGCAGCGGGCATTTAATACTTTCTGAGTATAAATAGAGATGCATTCAAGTTTTCTCAACAACCAAAACAGCTGAAAACGAAAATCATTCAAGTCTTGCATTTATTTCTTCAGTTTTCATCTGTATTGTATCTTTTGATACTTTGAGCTTCAGTATTTATTATTATCCACTCTTAAAGAGAGTTTATCTTTGTAAATCATTTATTGTAAAGAATCACAAGTGAAGGGAACTTGGTGATTTGGGAGTTTATTGATTACAACTTATAAGGGGAAGTGAATTCTAGTGAGAGAACTACTTCTTAAGTATGTACAGAGTGTGTAATCTTTGTGATAGTGAAAATCCCAGAGAGTCTAGGGACTGGATGTAGGTCAAGTTGTTAGGACCGAACCAGTATAAATCTTTGTGTCCAGCTCTTCTTCTCCCTACTCTGTTTATCTCTGTTTTTACCGGTTGAAAACAGAGTTATTTGTGAAAATTTTTAAAATACACAATTTACCCCCTCTTGGGTATTTAGCTCCACTTACAGCTCTGAGTACAATTATTGAAATCACTTTCACTTGAATTGGTATTTATAAATGTGTTATTTATTATTATCTCCGGTCTTAACTTTATTCTATATTTAGGATCAAGGAATATCTTTTTACAGGTTTCATCCTTTCTTTAGAAGTTTTACCGAATTAGATGTGTTTTTTCGTTTAAGAATTTGAATAGTCTAGTACGCTCAGTCGTGATTGTTGGGGTGAGATCTTGCTAAGCTACTTATTGTTTTCTTTTATTTTTAATTTGATACATGTGTATTTTTCTTTTCTTATTACTTTCTTTAATTTACTCGGTTAGACTAATTAGCTTATTTATATGGACAAGCAATGTTAAATGTTTGAGAAAATTAGAACAAATGACCTGGAGCAGATAATATTTATTGGGGATGACTATTAAAATTGTAATTAATTAAAAGAACTAATTAAAAAATAAAAATTTAAAAATATGAAATTGCCCGTAATTAAACCTCCTATATTCTCTCGCTCATTCTATGTTTAAAACTAATATAAATTTTAAAATTAATTAAATTAAACATAATTTCTCTCATTTTAAACCACTCAGGTCGATATTAATTTATAGAAAAAATATACAAACATCTTTCGATTTTTTAAAATTATAAGTTTATTTTCGAAATTTGGTGAATGGTTTGAATTTTGGCTTACATAATGGGAAGATTCGATTTAAATACCAAATAAAATTATAGAACCCCCAAATGTCTATTAATTTTATTTAAAAACTTATTAAGGACCAAATTAAGATTTTGAAATTCAGGTGAATCTACCCTTTTGCCCTAAGTTTCTAAATTAATTAAAAAAATGATACTCGTTGTAGGGCCAACACGTAGGCCACCCGATGGCCTGCAACCGCCGGTATCCTGGGCTCCGGTCACCAGCGGCCTGAGATTTGGCGAGCTTTTTTTTTTTTTTTTGTGGATTTGAATCTTTTTTCTTAAAAAAATAAAAAGATTCAATGAAAGTGAAAAGGTAGGGTTCGAACCCACCCCGACCCTACCTTCACGGGGTTCAAGTGGCCCAACCACTAAGCCACTTAGTTCCTTTGATATTTACATGCATTAATAAATATATATATATATATATATATATATATATATATATTTTCTTAACATTTTCTCAATCACGAAACACACACTCTTATAAATATCTTCACTGAACTTGTAAATACCATTAACGAATTGGTAATTCTTATTATAAGATTTATTATAATTGACCCTTACTTATTGTTTTATGAGAGACAATTGTGAAAAACCTAACAAAAGTACTGGTAATTACCATTACAGAACTTATAAATACTATTAACGAATTAGTAATTCTTATTACAAGATTTGTTATAATTGACCATTATTTGTTGTTTTGTGAGAGAAACTTATGAAAAACTTGAGGAAAGCACAGATAATGACCATTACATAAGTTGTAAATATCATTAACAAATTGATAATTCCCAATACAAGATTTGTTATAAATCATTTACTTTTTGTTAATACCGTACCATTCATTGATAATAACATTCCTGATATACAAACATCATGTACATTGTTCAGTCTTGTGAATTTCATTATATATAAATATATATTTATTTTTTGTATTTTAATTAATCAAAATACATATAAAATGGCACTTTTGGGGCACGTGTGTATTTCTCCAATTTGGTTTTAGTTACTCAAACCCCTAAAACGCCCCTGGTAAAGGGAGGGGATTGGTCATCAGCATTAACACTGACATCAGAATTGTTGCCGTTGTCGGATGATGATCGAGTCAATGCAATAAATAATCAATTTATTATTGGAAAACTCTGTGATATAAAGCAAGTTGAAAATGTGGCTCAAATAACTTTATAATCCTCCCCCATCCATCTAAAATCTCTCTTGCTCCATCCTGAAGTCAGCCCTTTTCACCCTCTCATTCACTAAAAGTAGCAGTTTAAATAATATTAGCATTTAAGTTCTCCAAATTAAATTTAAAAGACAATATTCAAGATGTTTCAAGTCTTTTATTGAGCTCAATCCTTATTTTATGTCCTTGAATAGTTAAAAATTGTACAAATAATCATGGACTGCTTATATGCTTTAACTTAAAGGAGGGAATTTGGCCACACACAAAAATTAAAGGAAGGAATGTTACGTTGACACATTTTTGAAGTTCCAGCCCTCCCTTTACTCAAGCAATATAATCACACCCTTCATCACACCATTAAGAGTAGAACTAATCAGGGTCGGCCTGTGAAGGACTAAGGCCTAACAGGCCAGCCCTCTAGGGCCCAAGATAAAAAAAAATATATTTGTTTTTCAAAGCCTGGCCCGAGAGCACCAGGGTCAGGCTCGGCCCTCCAGGGCCCGTAAGTTACTATTCCAAATTTTAACTATTTTTCTCTGTTTTTTTTTTAAGAAATATAATTAGTAAATTACAACATAAATCATCCAACAAATAAGCACAATCACTAATTCATAATTAAAAGCAAACTATGTTCACAAATAACTCACATATCCTAAATATAAGAAGCATATCACTAAGCGACATTAGTATGATGACTATTATTGTCGTCATCTTTTCTAATATCATCAATTTCAATTCAACGACATTTGATTGTTCTTCATTTTAAGTAGTAGTCTTTGGTTCAAGAGTAAGAATATCATGAATTTCTTCTTCCACATCATGAACACATCTATAATCTTTATCTGCAACAAATAATAATAAACCAAATTGTAAAATTAGAGTATAGTTATTATGTATCTGTACTTAAATGGATAAATAACTCTATAACAAATACAAAATACATATAAATTAATCAATTACCATCATATGTGCATCCATACATCTAATTGTGAGTACAAAGAAGAGTTTGAACATTAGATAAAAGACTGAAACTTCTATATTTTGTTAAAACATGTGGGAAAAAAACTTTACTTGACATTTATATTTTGTTAGAACATCTGGGGATCCAGAACCTGGAAAACAAGTTGGGTCTATTTAAAGCTGGCCCTTTAAGGGCCAACCTTAGAAATTAGAGGTGCGAAGAGAAGTTTGGCCCTGGAGGGCCAAGGGATTATATGGGCCGGCCCTGCAGGGCTAAGGGCCAGCCTGTTGGGCCCTTCAATTTATATATATTTTGTTTTAAAAGTTGAAGACTTGTTGAAGTTAGGCCCTTCAATAATTTATATGTATTTTGTATTTGTTATAGAGTTATTTATCCATTTAAGTAAAAAAAAAAATATAATAGCTATACTCTAATTTTATGATTTAGTTTATTATTTGTTGCAGATAAAGATTATAGATTTGTTCGTGATGCGAGAAAAGAAATTCACAATATTCTTATTCATGAACTAAAGCCTACTACTCAAAGTGAAGAACAATCAAATGTCGTTGAAAACTCTAACCAAAAAAAAAAATGTCGTTGAAATTGATAATAGTACCGAAGATGATGACAATAATAGTCATTGTACTAATGTCGCTTAGTGGTATGCTTCTCATATTTTATATGAGTTATTTGTAAACATAGTTTGCTTTTGATTATTTGTAAACATAATTTGCTTTTAATTATGAATCAGTGACTGTGCTTATTTGTTGAATGATTCCTGTTGTAATTTACTAATTATATTTCTTTGGGGGAAAAAACAGAAGAAAAAATTGGAATAGTAACTTCCGAGCCCTGAAGGGTCGGTCCTGGCCTTGGTGCTCTTGGACAGGGCTTTGAAAAATAGATGTTTTTCTTACCTTAAGCACTGACCCTTCACAGGCATGCCCTGATTTCCAGCTCTACCCGGGTCCATCAAGGAGGAGCCCTAGGGATCATATTCTTATATTTATGTCGAAACATGCAAAAATGACATGCAATAATATATTATAAATAAAAGAACTTAAAATACAATACAAACCTAATATATAAAAAATTAAAAGAAGTCTATTACAGAAATTAAAATCACTTCATTTAACTTCTACTCTATATGTTTTCATATTGTTAAACTCATCTATAATTGAATCTGTGCTAAAACTCAAAACAATTTTCTTTTCAATTTATGTAATCAAATAATCATCAAGAAATTGGTCTTCTATTCTATTTTAAAGCCTGTTCTTGATTATCTTTATAGTAGAAAAAGATCTTTCATTTGTTACTGTAAAAATTAAAAGAGTGAGTACAAGTCTAATCACTCTATCATTAAGAGAATAAATGATGAACTTTTCAGTTTTTTCTAGTCCTTAACATAATTCAAATATAGTTGATAAATTAATCAATCTAGATGTAGTTGATAAATTACTATTGATCCTACCATCATCATGTTCGATTGCAACATCTTAATAGCCATTAGAACCGTCAAGCTGAGAAGGAAAATTGACATATGCCTCTAGACTTCTATCGTATTCCCACTACTGCCACCCCCTCCTCCTCCTAAATTCAAAATTCTTCATATCATCATATCAAAATGGGTGAAGGTGCATTTTTACCAACGAACAATTACTGAAGAAGCGTCCAGCACAAATATTTATTTTTGGTACCTTAAGTGCAAAAAAACAATTACAATATATCAAAATACACAATGCCGTCAGTTTAATGAGGGAACGGATGTTTGGATGCTGATGTGGCAAACAAACAACGATGCCATGGCGACCTGGAAAATTTGACTGTGCCTTGTTCGTGCGTTTAGCTTCCTGGAGAAAACGAAAAATTGAGAGCAAGAGCAGAGAACGAAAACGAAGAGGGAAACACGTTGCTGGAGAAATCATCATTCTGGAGAAAAGGAAAACGCGTTCCGTTCATGGAGGAAAGCAGAGAGAGCAAAGAGAAAGAAAGAACGGTGAAACCCGTAGGAGGCGAAAAGGAAAACGCGATCTCGGAGAAAAGGCGACGGCGATTTGCTTGAATGGCTTCTAATGGAATGTCTTCTACCCCGTCCCAGTTCCTTCTCAATCTTGTAAAATTGCTTCACATCTTCGAATTGCTTCCCCAGAATCGTATTTTGGCCGGCCTTATTGGGATTAATCGGAGCCCTAGAAGAGGGTTTTTCAGGTAACTGATGAGAAGTGGATTTCGGTTGATTCGAATAGGGTTCATGGGTTTTGTAATTCTGTGTTGCTCCGGTTTCCCCAACTGATATGTATCCATTATAATCTTGGTTGGAACCTTGGCCTTTACCCAAACACTGACCCATTTTCCGATGAAATCCTTAGACGAAAGTTCTTGAAGCTGATCCAGTGAAGAACAGGCGGGAATTCAGAGAACTACAAAGGAGATTTTAGATCAGAAGAAATCTGGATATCGATGCGGATCGTTGTGAAAGTAAAAAATGCGAAGATTAATCAGGGAAGAAAATTGAGCAATAGAGACAATAAGAAGAAGTCAGAGAAGAAGATGATGCGAAGGAGGTCGAAGAGACACAGAAGGAAATAGCCCAAGTTTTATCCGAAGAGGAAGAAAAGGTTGAAGAAGAAAGGATGAAAGAACTTGCCACGAAATTAGGGCTCAGTCAAATGCCTCTTCTGACAGAGCTTGCCACGTTTTGGTTTAATGTTCACCACATCACCACGTTTTCCTGACTTAGGTTGCCATGTCATCGTTGTTTGTTCGCCACATCAGCATCCAAACGTCTGTTCCCTCATTAAACTGACGGCATTGTGTATTTTGATACATTGTAATTGTTTTTTTGCACTTAAGATACCAAAAATAAATATTTGTGCTGAACGCTCCTTCAGTAATTGTTCGTTGGCAAAAATGCACCTTCACCCTATCAAAATGCCCTTCTCCTTCTAGGGGCATGAAATTAATTTCTCAGTAAGTTGGGAGGTTATAGCTGCTTATAATTTTTAGTCATTATTAGTAGCTGCCTCTTTAATTAGGAAAATATATGCAAATAATAAATAAAACAATAATTGTACAATTTAGCTGATTAATTAATCTGATCTCAATCATTGAATTTCATCTATGCAATTTCTTAAATTTTAGAGAAACATATTTTGCCTAGCTATGCTTCTATTAATAAGGGGAGAAAATTCACCTAAACACACAAAACAAACCACACAAGTAATAAGGAATATGCTTATATGTTTGATTTTTTGGGTCGATACTATATTGTTACTCCCTGCGATTTCCATGAATTTTGGTTTTAATCCATATAGTTTCAAATTATGGTTTTTGATTTGTAGAATTTTAACGGCATTGAGTTTTAGTTAATACCATTTCATATAGGAGCCTGAACCAAAATTCATTGAAAGTGTAAAGCTCAGACAAGTTTTGGTTATGATTCTGATACTTTAAAAGAGTCTTGATTTTGATTCTTATACTTAAAAGTATTACTTCATATCAGTTCTTTATAAAACTCTATAGATAAAAAGTAATGATTTAAAATATAAGTATCAAAATTAAAATTCAATCAAAGTGTAAGGGCCAGTAATAACATTAACCCTTGAGTTCATTTTTTTATTTAAAAAAAAATCAAAAATCTGATAGTGAGTGAAGGGAGGTGAGGGAATCAGGGACCCGGATTCCCTCCTCTTCCCTCCCCCTCAGAATCCCTCAGAATCTCATTTGGACCGTCTAAATCTTGATCTAACGGTCCAGATTAAAAAAAAAATTTACTTTTGTCTTTTTCGAAAAAGACAAAACTTCAAAAAAAAAATTTAAAATTTGGACTGTTGGATCAAGATTTGGACAGTCCAGATGAAATTCTGAGGGAGAGGGAAGAGGAGGAAATTTGCTCCTGGGAATCAGCCCCGGAAGGAGAAGTGAGGGTTGAAGTTGAACAAGAAAGAGAGGGAGACTTGCTTGCTCCACACGACTTTTGAATTACTTGCTTAACGACTTTTAGTCCACGAATTCCTCTACCCGTGAATGCAATATATAATCAATTTATTATTGGAATTGAAAATGTGGCTCGAATAACTTTATAATCCTCCTTCCTCCATCTCAAATCTCTCTTTCTCCATCCTGCTGTCAGCTCTTTTCACCATCTCATTCACTAAAAGTAGCAGTTTAAATAATATTACCATTTAAATGATCCAAATCAAATTTAAAAGACAATATTCAAGATTTTTCAAGTCTTTTATTGAGCTCAATCCTTATTTTATGTCCTGGAATAGTTAAAAAATGTACATATAATCATGGACGACTGATTATATGCTTTAACTTAGAGGAGGGGATTTGGCCACACACAAAAATTAAAGGAAGGAATGTTGGGCCAATTCAATATATAAATGAGTGAGTGTTGCTATCTCAAAACTGGCGGCGTTAAAAAAAAAAAAAAAAAATCATGTTTGAAATGTCTAATCTCACCGTGGTTCACATCCAAAGTGGATCTAGGGGTAAGCGTCCATCCTTAAATTGGAGAATTGAAGATTTTTTATTTTATTTTTTATAAATTAATACATGTTTAAATGATTGTCACCCATAAATTAAGTGTCATTCTTAATATATCAATATTATACTTCATAATCGGATAGGAATGAATTGTTAAATAATTATTTAGTGCCTTATATTGAAAAAGATGTATTTGATAGTATTGATAATAAGGCAATTATAATGAAATTCTAAAAAATAAGGCATAGAAAGATGACATTGTAATTATTTTTATTCTAATATACTTTTATTATTGAAATGTATATATTTAAACTTGCTTTTATTGAATATTTTTTTTTTTCTTACCATTCAGGGGCATCTAGTCCTATGGCCAGTAGGGACGAGTTTTTGAACTGTTGCGCGATTGTGATTTAATACCGAAGGAACGAGTGACGAGTGTTTGAAAGCAAAATACTGTAGCGCGATTGTGACATTTAGCCCGTTTGTTTCGGCGAAAGAGGGCGGTGGAAAGGGAAAATAATGCATTTCCAACGAAAAAAACACGTTTGGTTCTCCCATTTTCCAGCGAGTAGCTTTCCCGCGAGTTTGAATTTTCCCTCCTCCCCTAGAATGTGCTTTCCATTAAAAAGAGGCGGGAATGTTAAAATGGTGCCGGGAGAGTGAAATCGTCGGACAAAAAGGCCCCTAAAACATTGTACCTATAATCAA
Source organism: Acacia crassicarpa (assembly GCA_034222035.1). Lineage (NCBI taxonomy): Eukaryota > Viridiplantae > Streptophyta > Magnoliopsida > Fabales > Fabaceae > Acacia > Acacia crassicarpa. The sequence goes on from JAWXYG010000011.1 coordinate 7,830,597, forward strand.
AAAGCATTTAAGGCGAGAGCTGGAGGTGGACGAACCTGTTGGTGAAAAATCTTGGAGCTGGACAAAGCTGTCGGCGAAGAAGGTTGGAAAACAGTAGCGTTTTCGGTGAAGGAGAACAAAGCTACATTTGAGGTCAATATACATCAAAAAGGTTAATGTGTGATTTACCGGTAGTTGAAATTTGGGAAGGGCTATTGAGTCGAGCTGGGGGGGGGCACACACACACCTGAATGGAAGCAATTTTACACAGACACGATTATATGCTTGCACGTTGGGGGTAGAGAGAAAGACGAGTGTAAATGGTCTTTATATTCTTGTATATTAATGAGTCGCACACACTGTTTTAAACGATCTATACAGTTTAGAATGAAATTGCTTGTTTGTGTGTGTACATGTGCTGCTGCTCTGTTAATGATGAAATGTGGGTAAAAAAGCAAATGAACATTACGTTCGAACCAGACTTCCCAGTTCGAACGTATGATGTGGGACGTTTCTAGCAGAGTGAGTTGCATGTTGGGTCATAGGCAGTCGTTTAAATTCAGGTGATGGGATGAAAGATACCAATTTATGAAGCGATCAGTTTTTTCAATCCACTCTCTCACGTTACGCAGAACCTCCATCGGCATCCTCCGATCAATTCACACGTTGTTCTTGCGGCCTTTGGATGCCAATTGTGATTGCAATTTCATATCCCATACGCTGCAATTCGATTTTCCCTCTCGCCGTGTTCGCGATTTCAGTAGGGTTCAATGGGCGCACTGTTCACACAACCTAATTCAACTTTTTTTTCTTTTTTTTTTTAAAGGGCATTTGTGGAAATTCACCTAATCTTCCCACTTAACAAACACCCAATTCTCCATACCAAACATATTATTTTCCTTCAACTAACTTCATTTCCCTAGTGTACCAAACGGCTCACATTTTTAAAGTTCCCTCCCAATCTTCCATTCCTTTCCATTCCATTCCTTTCCTTTCCTTTTCCTTCCCCAACATTCAGTGAAACAAACAGGTCCTTACTATGGTTTGGGATTTAAAGGGGCATCATAGACCTACAAACAAGTTCTAACCGCCACAGACCCCAACAACAATGACTGAATCTGATAGGAACTTTACTGTTTGTTTAATATTTGATTCTCATTTCCATCTTCACTTTGGTGCGCAGTTCATCTGACCTTTCCTCTTCATGGTAGAAAATGACTTTCTGTTACTGCTAAACCTTTCTCAAAAGGTTTTAAATGTTTCATCTGTAAGAGGAACGGACATTTTTTTTTTATACATCATGGTAGAGGAGAGGGTAGGGTTCGAACTTTAGATATGGAAAAGAGAAACCAGTTAATACTGGCTCTCATATCACTGCGCTACTAAGGCATTGGCGAAGAAGTGACATTTTGCCAAAAATTGTCAAAACATATCTAAGAGAGACATTAAAATGCGTTCATTTAAAATTTGTCTTACATGTATATATATATCCCTCATCTCCCTGACAAATATATTTGATCGATATGCTTATAAAACTATGCATTCAAATCGGAATTTTTGTGTCCAATTGATTAGTATTCAAGCATTTCAAAGAAATTGATTAATTACAAAATACAAACCAGGACAAATACAAAACAAATATAATTAGCGCTCAACTAGTAATTAAAATATAGGAGAGCCCTTGGATTACGCCACTTATGTCATCATTGACTTGGACTCTCGTCAGCCACGCTTATCACAATTACTTTTAAGTAAGCTCAAATATAATACTACTTCTAATCATTAATATAAAAATTAATTGACTAATTTAGAAGATAAAATTAATTGACTAATTTAGAAGATCAAAGAAGTTAAATAAATTACTTTTAAGTATTTATATTTGTCATTTTTCTACTTTAGACTTATAAACCAATGTGTGTGTGTGTGTAATCTAACGATATAGATAAATATTCAAAGAAATCATATAAGATATGTTATAATTAAATAACTTATACTCTCCCAAAACTAATAAATTGTATCTTACATTAAAGACGAGATGTAGTATAATATTGCAGCAGTACTTTGTGAACAAGATCCATACATTGTGTCATTTTGCATAGAAACTCAGAATCAAAAGGTGCTTAACTAGCATATATATGACACAAGCATTAGGATTTTCTTCCACACTGCTCACATAGTAATAGTGGTATGGTCTCAAAATTGATGATGAAGGTCCAGGTAATCCCGATGATCAATATGTTGCAGCAGAATCTCGTCGGTCTGATGACTTGAATTTTAGTTCTAATTTCCATCCTAGTTCTCTTGGTGAACTGTGAAGTACTGAAGTTCATCTTACACCAGAGTTAGATTCTAAAAAAGAGCAGGATGGTGACAACAAAAATTTCAATGCTTTCCCTTCAAATTCCAATGTTGACTTTGATATAAAGTTGTTTGAATCTAAGAATGCAGTTTCAGAAGTTGGAAAAGACCAGAAGGTATTGAATCAATTTGATATCATGTTTTATCAAGGTTCAAAAAGGATATTAAATGCTAAATTCTTAATTTTGACGCTAGGTGTCACGGAAGAATAATTGGTTTATTTAGCCATCAATTTAGTTTTTACTATTCTTGTTGTTTTATCAAGAGTGGAGGGCCCGCATCAGCTGCAGCAGTGGTGGACCTATATTGGTGCGAATGTGGGCAAGTGCAGACATAAAATATATATAATTTAAAAGAAATTAATGACAATATGTGTAGGTAGTGCAAATGTTTAACACTTGAGTCTTTGTCTTAATCCGTAGGTCGCGGGTTCGAACCTGCCAAGCCCTTTTTCTCCCTTTTTTCCCCATTTCCGTCGTCTACCCTATCTCGTCTCGTCTCCAATTCTTTTCCCCCATTTCCGCCGTCGCTCACCCTCTCTCGTCTTTTTTCATACACTAGTGCCAAATCGTGCTTCTTTCGGTTTCTCTGCCATTGCTTACTTGCTGTCATTGGTCTCCTCGCCATTTGGTCGTACAGTAGGCATAACTTTGAATCTGGAGTATCGTATGACATGGGTCGTGTGGTCAACGAATTTCCTCACGACTCTGATGCCTTCACTTAGGTAATGTTTATCTTCGGCTTCTTAATTATATTGTGCTTAAGGTTTTCCCGATCGATTGAACCCAAGTGTCGAGCATTTTTTTGGGGTGAATTCATAGTTGTGTTGTCTACGGTTAGTCTTCTATTTATGTACTGAATTTGTTTTCCGGGTGTTTGCTGTTTCTTGGTTCTTCCCTCTCAAAGATCTTCATGTCTTACTGTTTGAATCACTTAATTGTGCTTACTGATATTTGATTACTGCTGAATTTTTGAAACACTTTAAATTGAATCACTTATTGCAGACCTCTAAATCTAAGTCATTTATTTAAGCACTTGAGTTGGGGCTTTTGAATCCAAAGGAATTACATATTGTTATACTTCTCAACTATTTATTTTTGTTTCTATCTTGATATCATCTCCACTTCAATCAACCTTGTTTTAGTTATTACCTTATCACTATGATCTTACTTGCTGAACATCTATATATGTGGATATTCAGGTAGAGTATTATTTCAGTGATGAAAATCTGCCAACTGACAAGTTCTTGAAGCTCATCCAATTCAAATTATGTCAGGATTAGAAACCTTGATGTATTTTTCAAGTAATCTAACTAGTTGAAATAGGAAGAATTACAATGCACTAATCACCAAGTAAAAATTATAATCAGCTTAAAGTAGAGTTCATTAGTTTTCAGTTATCATTAAGATTTTATTATTTTGACTAGTGAAATCAATTTTAACATGTAAAACTGGAAAACAAACTTTATATCAAGTCCTAAATGTTTTTCACATGAGCTTTGGTAAATTTAATGTGGCTAGTTTGATGCTTCAGCCTAATATGAGGCTTGACCGGTTCTGTTATATGAAAGTCGAGACTTTTGTTGGCAGGAATACCTTTCATCTTTATTATCTTGATGTGGCCTGAGCCTGATGGGATATAGTTTTTTAGCACCGTCTTACTAAATGTATGTCTATCTTCTATTCTACTTACATTATATTCTTTCAGTTGTTATTAAATAGTTAAGTGATGTGAATACAAGCGTGATATGTAAACAATAAATAACTAGGGAATGATATTTCTTTGCTTTCCTTTTGACCTTAATGATTATGGAAACATCAATTACTTTCTCAACTTTTTTTAATTGTTTAGTTAATCTGATACTCAATTTAATGCATGAATGATCACTTTTATTTGTTTTTAGCTTTTTGCTGTATATTTTTATCTTATCATGCAATTCTTACATTGATGTGTAAACCCTGCCTATGTTTGCTTTTGCTCCTAAGTTGAACAATCTACCTTCTTAGCCACATTGGCACTAGTATATGAAAAAAGATACAATATAATATTTTTAAGGAATGAAGAATCAAAGAATGTTTTTGTAATCGTTCTGATGTAAATGTTAGTTGACTCTTGATTATTATTTTTCTATGTTAAGTTAAAGTTTTCTTTTCTTTTATTGTTTATATTCTTTTGTTTATTAATGCGTTTAAAACTTTTCTTAAAATTTTTTTTTTGCCCAAATCTCACCCCTAATTGTGCACCCACAAACCTAAAATCCTGGGTCCGCCACTGAGCTGCATCAATGGTTGCATTGTTGGAGGAATCCAAAGAGAAGACGGTGAACCACAAGAAAAGAGCGAAGAGGAGAAATGCAACAACCAACTGAACCAAAAGCAGCTATGGAATTTCAGGGATTTCCAAGACAACGTCTCCACCCAAGATAATACATCTGAATTCTTAACAATAATCTCTAGAAATAGTAATCTCGATAGCAAATTTATGAAGACAGTGAGAGAAGCACATGCCTCCAATTTTGTTTTTTGTTTTTTTTAATAACTAAATGATATAGAGATACTTTGGCGCAAATTCTAAACCCATAATTATATCACATAATCTAATTAATAATTTGTTAAGTTTAGTAACTCAAATTAGAATTCCAATAATCAACCATCTTTATAAGGGATTTTCCCTTAAGAAAACTATTTCACTGTAGCGAGATTGTGATTTAATCTAAATGGTCACATTTGTTGCTTTTTTTCATATACGTGTCCCTCTAATTAGAGAAATGAGACTTTTTTTATTTATTTAGATTAAATTATATGTTGCATCCTAAAATTTTTTTTACACTCAGTATCTCAAATTCATTAATTTCCAATCCACTTTTAAAAATATTTTTCTTGTAACATCAAGATTCTAGAAATTAATTAATTCGAAATACTAAGTATAAAAAAATATTTCAGGATATAATATATAATTTAATCTAAATAAATAAAATAAAATAAAGTAAAATAAAATAAAAGTCTCATCTTAGAGGGACAAGCATGTAAAAGAAAAGTAGCATACGTGGATTTGCCATTACTGTAGCCGGATTGTGATTTAATCTGAATGAGCCATTACTGAAGCGGGATTGTGATTTAATCTGAATGAGCAGGTTAGAGGAAAGCACCCAGTGTAGATTCGCCATTACTGTAGTTGGATTGTGATTAGTCTGGATGAGCAGGTAAAACAAAAGGGAAAATTCATGTTAGAGCCCAAATTAGGAAAAAAAATGTTAGAAAAGGCCTAAAAAACATCAAATGTCTTGATATTATTTTATAAAAATGTTAGTTGTTAACAAGGCTGATATAGTTGTTAACAGGTATTGATATAGTTGTTAATGGTACTGATTTAGTTATTAGGATTTTGTTGTTAATGCTACTGATTTAGTTGTTAATAACATACCCGTTAACAACTATATCAACCCCGTTAGCAAGTAATATTTTTATAAAATTATACTAATAAAGGTCTTAAGGCCTTTTTTTGACATTTAACCCTTTTTTGGGCGATTTTTTACATTTATTTCCTTAAATTGGGCCTTGAAGTAGATTTTCCCAAAAGAAAAGCACCATACGTGGATTCGCTAGTGTGATTGTGATTTAATCTGAATGAGCCATTACTCTAGCGGGACTGTGACTTAATCTGAATGAGCAGCTTAGAGGGAGGCACCATACGTGGATTCGCCATTACTGTAGCGGGATTGTGATTTAATCTGAATGAGCCATTACTGTAGAGGGATTGTGACTTAATCTGAATGAGCAAGTTAGACGGAGGCACCATACGTGGATTCGCCATTACTGCAGCGGGATTGTGATTTAATCTGAATGAACCATTATTGTAGCGGGATTGTGACTTTATCTGAACGAGTAGGTTAGATGAACCATTACTGTAGCGGGATTGTGACTTTATCTGAACGAGTAGGTTAGAGGAAAGCACCTGTAGCGGGATTGTGACTTAATCTGAATCAGTAGGTTAGAGGAAGCACCATACGTGGATTCGCCATTACTGTAGCGGGATGGTTATTTAAAGGAATCTACCCACAAGCAAGTTCTTTGTGAATTTGCCTTGTTCGAACTCACATTCGAGAGGATGAAAGGAAAACACTTTCACCGTCAAGCCATGGGTTCGATAGGCACCCACAAGCAAGTTCTAACAGTCACAGACACCAACAACAATCACTCAAACTGACCAAACAAAGGAGCCCCGAACACTTCAGAATCCTCCACGAAGACGGAGGACAAGGTGAAGGGTGGACTCCTTCTGGATGTTGTAGTCAGCAAGGGTTCTTCCATCCTCCAATTGCTTTGCAGGTCTGGTGGGATTCCTTCCTTGTCCTGGATTTTCGCCTTCACATTGTCAATGGTATCCGAACTCTCAACCTCAAGGGTGATGGTTTTGCCTGTCAAGGTCTTCACAAATATCTGCATACCTCCCCTGAGACGAAGCACAAGGTGAAGGGTGGACTCCTTCTGAATGTTATAGTCAGCCAGTGTGCGTCCATCTTCCAGATGCTTTCCAGCGAAATAGATCGGGGAGAGAGAGAGAGAGAGTACTGTTAGAATACTATGTTGATGAGGGAAGCAGAGGAGTTGGCGGGAAGGCGGTGGCGGAGGGGACCATGGAGGTGGCGTCGGAGGAAGGACGAGAACGAGAGGGGAGGGCTCTGTCCACGATCATAATCTGAATGGTCTGACCCGCAATGCATGTCCTGGGCGCCGCCGCACTTATACACCTCACCTGGTATTGCCTGCCACACACCGCCCCATTGTCCCATATTCCCTCCCCCGCCGATCCGAACATGTTGCTCGACGGGAACTCCGACGCCTCTTCTCCGAAACACTCCGTCGCTGTCACACACACATCTAGTTAACACATGTAGTCAACATCGAATTCCAACGGTACTCCCTCCCTCTCTCTTCTCTATTATAGCTGTGTCTTTGTTTTGATCAAAATGACTCACATGTAGCCTTTTTTGCCATTTGTTGCAGGGTTTGATAAGAACAAAGCTGTAATCTATTTAAGCATTCTAACTTACTCCAATCAGCAACGCAGAGTAATCTGAGTATCTCTCTCCAATCATTCATGGCTTTTTCAATTAAGTGAAGAGTAACTACCTCAAGACAAAGAAGGGATCCCACCCTTCAAACTGTGCTTCGTCTCAGGGGACGTATGTAGATATTTGTGAAGACCTTGAGAGGCAAAACCATCACCCTTGAGGTTGAGAGTTCCCATACCATTGACAATGTGAAGGCAAAAATCCAGGACAAGGAAGGAATCCCACCAGACCTGCAAAGCAATTGGAGGATGGAAGAACCCTTGCTGACTACAACATCCAGAAGGAGTCCACCCTTCACCTTGTCCTCCGTCTTCGTGGAGGATTCTGAAGTGTGCAGGGCTCCTCTGTTTGGTCACTTTCAGTGATTGTTGTTGGTGTCTGTGACTGTTTGGACTTGTTTGCGGGTCTATGATGGCCCTTTAATAACTTGGTTGTGTTTTCTTTTTAACTTTGGGAATATTCCAGTCGGTACTTTTCATTTGCTACAATATATATCGTTTCCATTATGATCATGCTGTGTTGCGTTCTCTGTTTTTCTATAGAAAGTGACTTGTCCCGTGGCATGGTTTCTTATCTTTTCTTGATGCCTTCATAACTTGACCATGGGTATATATATTGATCATCTGGTAGATTAAATCGGGCGTTAGGAGGGTGGTCTTAGATAAATCGGAATGCCTAACAAACCTGTAACTCTGTTTGCTAGAATTCAATTGTTAAGTTAGGTATCTTATTGCTATACTCTGAACGAACCTGATATGTTTTAGAAACAAAGTATAGTTCCCAGTAAATGATATTATGCTTATAGACAGTTGACGAGCTTACATTGGAAGATGATCAAAAGTTCTGTCCCTAGTTTATGATAAAGAATTGGGATGTGATCTGTGTTTGGGGAGATACACCGAGGGCTAAGGATTTTCTAAATAATTGTAGATGGAATCTAGCGCTATGAGACTAGTTTGGCCATGATGGGCGGCTAGTTGAGAGGGTTAAGCAGTTAAGCTTCTGCCTGTTTGTCTTTCTGGTTTAGCAGATTCTGCGATTTGTTTTTCCCAGCCGCTACTTTTGGCTTTTATTCTTCACCTCCTGCTGAACAGAGGCATTTTTGTATCTTTCCTTTAATTTGAATAAGCAAGCCTAGGGAAGTGCCAAATCTATTTTGTTAATCAATGATTTGAAATATATTTTCTCAAGCGTGTTGATGCATAGGCTTAGGGCTGTTTACGAGGGAACATCACCACCATTCATTATTTGAAGAAGTGTGTGTATACGATTATGTATGACGAAATTATCTGAAGAGAGAAGCGTTGGTAATTAACAGAGGATATTGTACATCTCTATTCAACTCATTGACAAATGGATTGGGAAGGGAAAAGCAGAGGAGAATGTTCATATGAGTTAGTGTGACATAGATTGTTTGCTGGATCTAAAGTGTTAAAATATAATGAGCTGCTTTACATCTGTTCATCAGTTATAATGATAATGTGTTTCTGAACTGTCTTGAATATTCTACATCTTCGCGAATCAGGCACTGTATGAAATTAGATTGTGAGGTTTAAGATTACAGGGGACTAAAATTTATTGAATTGGGATCAACTCGAGAGCTTTTAATTGGTTTATATCAAACGATTGCCACGGTTTGTCATTCGATTCCTTTATCACCACTCTTTGCATACTATATGTAAAGTGATTTTTGTGCCTTTATGCTGAGAATTGTGCTTTTTCGAAACCTTCGTAGTTCAAATAGAGAATTTGGGTTTTAGTGCTTTGACTTTCATATCATATTGCAACTATCCAGCTTATTGGATTATATTAAAAGAGTTAGTTAAATTAATTTATATGATATGTATTTTTTAAAAAATAGTGATTTTTTTTTTAAACCGTTTCACAAGGTATTCTTTTCTAGTATTCCCTCCTCGCTATATTTTTCACACTTTTCTTGCCATCAAAACATAGTGAAATGTTATCTTTTAAATGATATAGTATATAATAAAAAATTTATAAATTTTTTTGTATGGTGTGGAAGTTGCTAGTCAAAATATGTAATATTATAGTCAAAAAAAAAAAGGATCAACAAATACTTTTGTTAAACACAAAGTGAAATATGAATTTTTTGAAGAGACTCTTTCTTTGACACGCCATTACAATATTTACGACAGAATGCACTCATAAGAGGTTAAAGACATGAAAGATGGAGTTGTGATCATATGCATAGAACAGGACCAGCTGTGGCATTATTTTATCGTCCAATAATAGCCTTCAGTGCTGCATATATCTGAAGTTTTATCAAACTGAAGTTCCTCCAGGAGTTATGCTCACTAGTTCTATTTACAGCCTACCAATGCTTAACATAAAACCATCAAAGAGATACTGATAATAAGAAGCAAGACAAGCAGTGGACAATTACATTGGCTTTGATTGATGTTCGAAATACTCTTCCCTCTAATCAGTAACAAGCACTTCTCAACTTTCATTCCAAAAGAAACAACCTGCCCCTCATGACTTCTTAACCCCAACAGCTAAATAGGTCAAAAAGTAACCAACACATACAGTCCCCAAAAATACAAGTCTAGAGCATCACTAAAGCATACTTGCTTTCTGCTACTATCTCCAAAATGAACCATTAGAAGGTATCTCATTCTCACTAAAGCATACTTGCTTTCTGCTACGATAGATCTCCAAAATGAACCATTAGAAGGTATCTCATTCTCACTAAAGCATACTTGCTTTCTGCTTTCATTAATCTATCTAAAAAACAGAAACACAACAGCCGATTCCTTTTATTTGGGAAATATTCTTCAAATTTAGTGGAGTTTCCGAGTTTGGTCGTTTGACAAATCTTCCGAGGCTACGCAAATCTTTTGGCTAATTTTAATTTTACTCGATAATAACGTTTGGTAAGATTTTTAATTTGATAAAACTTACTCCCACCGATCCATATAAAATCAAATTGACTTTTTTTTTTAAGATTAAGAAAGCTAAATAAGCCACTTAATTTTATCATATGTTATATATTAGTTTATAAATTAGACAGTTTAATTTAGAGAAATAAATATAAATATAAATATAAATACTTTAAAATAATTTAATTAGCTTCATTATTCTCTTCAAAAAAGTCAATTGAATTTTATATTTAAAACTAAAGGTAATACTCGGTGAAAAATACTTGGATACTTCAAGAGCACCACCTCTTCACTTATTGAAATATAACAATTCATATTATTTTAATCCTGCATGGTAGATGAGTCATATGAAAAGGTTCAAATTTTATGATTTTAAGAAACATAAACTTGTTAATTTAGAAAAAAAAAAAACACACACACACACACACACACACAATTCCCTTCCATCATCTCTAAAATTATAAAATTTGAATTTTTTTTATAGGACTCATCTACCATTTTAGATCAAAATAAAATGACTTGTTGTATTTCAATTAGTCCGAATATAGATGAGGTGACGCTCCTAAAGTATATAATTATTTCTCTAATTTGGTTTAGTTACTCATACCCCCTAAAACACCCTGGTCAAGGGAGGGGATTGGTCATCATGTTATTAACACTGGCATCAGAATTGTTGCCCTCAATTGTATGATGATCGAGTCAAGGCAATGAATAATCAATTTATTATAGGAAAAATTTCATAAAAAACTAGCTAAAATATTGAAATCCTAAATCTGGCCGTTAAAATTAATAAATCTTTGATAAAGCCATTGATTCAAAATAGGGTTTTCAAAAAAAAAAAATTAAAGGAAGGAATGGTATGTTGATACATTTTTGAAGTTCCAGGCCACCCTAGCTTTATTCAAGCAATATAATCACACCCTTCATCACCATGTCTGAACTTTGATGCTCTGGATTATCAATCGCAAATGAAGTTAGCTTTGCCCTCAAGTCCAATACTTGTGTGAAATCCATGAAGCTTTAAAACAATTATACTCTCTTCAGTTCTAATTATAAGACCTAGTTGACTTTTATGAAAAAAATGAAGGAAGCTAATTCAATTACTTTATAGTATTTGTATTTGTATTTCTCTTCAAACTAATTAGTTTGACTAATAAACTAATACATAAGTTAATGATACACAACATTTGAAATGATTAAGTAACTTATTTAGTTTTCTTAATCTCTCTAAAAAAAGTCAACTAGGTCTTATAATTAAGACCGGATGAGTACTTACTTAATGTCAAGAAATTTTAAAACTGGCTCAAAAGTAAAATATATTTCGATTGAGTATAAAACGTAATTTTGTATAAAAAAACTCTCACAAGTATGTAACAAGTAAATTTTTTTTTTTTTTGGATAATTGTAACAAGTAATTTATTATCCATCAAAATGACATTGGAAAAGCCCACTTGCAATAAACAAAAGGCTTTAGCCAACCCAACCACAACGACGATGGGCCTAGTGACTCTAAAATTGGTATGTACCCAAAATATATATATATATATATTTATGTACTTTTAACACTATTATAACACAAATGAAGAATGACACAGTTAACTGAGACGTAGCTTTCACCTTAAAAAGAATGAGGTTTGATTCTCGTTGCTCAATGTAAAAGTTTTATTGGTGGATAATCTATAACTACCTCTTTAAGCTTTGTTTGAGAAATTATTTTGACCACCGTAAAAAAATCCAAAAAAAAAAAAACTTCTTTAAAGATTATTAAATCAGCACGTATGGATGATGGTAAAGAAATATAAAAGAGAAAAGAAAAATAAATTTAATGGGTGAATTCCTAAGTTGGACGTCTCATTTGGTTCCAAACGTTGACGTGTCGATGTCGTCTAACGCCATCTCATTTGTACACGTTTGATAACTTTATTGGATAAGCACGGCGTGGCCGCGCCTGGTCGGTCACCTCATTTGGCTATAAAAGGAGGCCCGAGCATCCAAATTCCTTCACATCGCAATCTGTTTTATTTCGTTGCCGGAGAAGACCCTTTCAAACCAAACTAAAAGGTGTGTTTTTCTCTTCCGATCTTTTTTTGTCATGCTTCTTTAGGTTGTGTTCTTTTCTTTGGTTCCAGTCGAGGCTTGTGTTGTGAAATTATCCATCTGCTTATGGAGTCGATCGGATGTTGGAGCTTTTAATTGGGACCGGAAACGTTATTCATAATTTTTCTTCCAACCTTTTCGTTTAAATATGTATTTATATGTTTTTGCGAGAACTGTAGGAAACGTTAGGTTTTTTCTTATTCCTAGTTGAGTTTGCTTACGGAATTGGCGGATCATTACTGCAATGGTTGAAATTCTGTCGACAATTTTCTGTTTCTCGACTCTCTTCAGATCTTTTCTTAACATACTTTAAACTTCTTAATTAACGCTTTACCAATACTAATCTCTCAAGTCTTGACTGTTTGTGTGATCTGATTCTATCTTGAACGCTTTAGGGAAAATTCTTTTTCGAAGCTCTTTGTATCTGTTTGATGTCGATGAAAGCTTTCAGTTTTGAACTGGTCTTTCTATTTTGGTTTGGAAAATCGTTTCAACCCGTGTTTAATGGCAAGGATTTGTTAGTTCTTAATTATATATCGTCTTAGTCATTCCATGAGATCTATTCATGTAATCTGATCTTATTTATTTGGTGTGTGCTATAGATGCAAATCTTCGTCAAGACCCTTACCGGCAAGACCATCACTCTTGAAGTCGAGAGCTCAGATACCATAGACAATGTCAAGGCAAAGATTCAAGACAAAGAGGGGATCCCCCCGGACCAGCAGCGACTGATTTTTGCGGGTAAGCAGCTTGAGGACGGACGTACCCTTGCCGACTATAACATCCAAAAGGAATCGACTCTCCACCTCGTGCTCCGTTTACGTGGTGGCATGCAGATCTTTGTCAAGACTCTCACCGGTAAGACCATCACCCTCGAGGTGGAGAGCTCGGACACCATCGACAACGTGAAGGCCAAGATCCAAGATAAGGAGGGCATCCCTCCAGACCAGCAGAGGCTAATCTTTGCCGGAAAGCAGCTTGAGGATGGCCGTACTCTGGCTGATTATTGATAATTGAATATTATTACACTTATTTGTATCTCTTGGTGAATAAATTTAGGATTGTTTAGTTAATAAATAATGGATTTTATTACTTAATCGAGCTTTGAGCTTTTAATTGGATTTAATTTATTTTTATGATTAAATTCCAGATTTACAGTGATTTAGTATTTTCGCCATAACTTTTGATCTAGATATCCGATTAGCTTGATTCTTCCTTTTTTTTTTAGATGATTCAGAGAGCTACAATTGTTATGAAGACTCGGAAGGCTGATTCGGACAAGAAGATGGACGAAATCGGAGCTAAAGACAGACGCATTTTTCTGGATTTTTATTTTGCTCGAATTTTGTAATAAAAGACCAATTTTTAGAGGTTTCCTTTTTTATAGGGATTTCCTATTGATTAGAGGTTTCCTATTTATTAGAGGTTTCCTATTTATTTAGAGATTTTCTATTTATTAGAGGTTTCCTATTTTTAGTCATCTTTCCTATATAAGGAAAATTAGATGGTGGCTACAAACATATTCTCAATTACCCTTTATGGGTTTTTCAGATTAAATTAGAAGCTTTTTATTTTCTCTTAGTTGTTCTTCATGTTCTTCTTCATCTTTTCTTCTGCGTTTTTCCTAGCCATGTTTGGCTAAGCTTCTTTGATTGACCTAACGTTGAGGATTCCATGATTCGTCTAGAGAACTTATGCTTTATCGGTAATTTAACTCGTTTCTATTTTCATCTTATCGAATCCGATTTCTGAAAATAGTTCGAATATTAGATTTAATATTCGGTTTGGTTCATCCCAAGGACTGAGTTCGAACTAGGTTTTAAGTTTCGCTGTGCGATCGTACAGTGGGACGCCGCTGTTCGGACATATTCTAGGCGATCGTCTAGTCGAGGGGATTTTCTGGGCGAATGCAGAGATCTCGGTTCGTCCAGAGCCAAACGTGGGTTATTTATATTTTGTTCAATGATGGAAGTCTCTGGAATCTGAACGTTGGTTTGATCGATTTTAATCTGTTTCTTCTCGTTTTCTTATATTCTATTTTATCTTTGCTTCATTTAAATTGCATTTCTATTTTAGTTTATTAATTTAAAAATCCAAAACCCAATCCCCCTTGTTTTCATTGCATTTGTATGACATTTAGATTACTTAGGATTCAATAAAAAGCTCCTCGAAAAGAGATAACGATCCTAGGTTTGCCTATACGCAATCCTTGGTTAATTGTTGATTGTGGACCCCAAGGCTAATGATAAAAGGTCTTCATCAAATGGCGCCGTTGCCGGGGAGCTAAGTAATTGGCTCCCTAGGTGATTTAATTGTCAAATTCACTTTTGACAAGGGGTTTCTCTTGTGAAGCTTGTTAGATTTGCATTTTTGATTTTTTATTGCATATAATTTAGGATTTTTTTGCATTTAGGTAGCTTGCATATAATTTATTGCATTGTCTTGACTTGATAGCTTCTGTGTGGTGTGTTTGTATCAAATTTGATATGATTTTGGGCTTATTTGTTTGAATTCACCATGTCTCCAAGTTAATTCATAGCATACTTGCATCTTTAATCATTTTCCAAAAAAAAAAACCTTCTTTTCTTTTTCACTTGCATTTGTATTTTATTATATTCCTTTTCTTGGTTTTTATAGTTTAGAGTTAGATAGTTTTCTTGTAATTCCTTGGGAATTAATTATATTGAAATTTCATGGCTTGGTTTTATGGCAATCATAATCTACCTTTCAATTCTCACTCTTTTGTAGGCAATCAAGAATGTTATGGTCCTTTCTACCACCCATTACATGAACCATACCACCAACCTCCATTTCAACAATATCATCAACCCTCTCACTTACCATACCATCCTTTATTCCAGCCTACTTCAGGACCATGCCATCCATCTCATGAATTCCAATACCCATTTGACTCACCTTATGAACCTCATTCTCACCCATGTCTACCCAACCAAGATCCTTCTTTTTGTGAAGTCATTGGAGATCACCAAAATCAAATGGCTTGGGCTGTCAATAAGGAGTGGTCACATATGGACAACCTTCATCAACAAATGGACTCTATGCTTAGAATTATGGAACAACAAACGAAATCATCTGAGAGATTAGCAAAGGAAATTGAGCAGCAAGCACAAGTGTTGAAAATGAATTTTCCTTCTATCATGGGCACACATGCACAAGAAGTGAAGCAAGTACAAAAGCACATTGAAGAGTCCTCTCTCTCATTTGGTAATGATCCTATCCTTATAGAAGTAGACTCTCCTACTACTTAGACTAATGAAGCAATTCCTGATTTGAGTGATAATGAGGTGGACGAGGAAATTATTGTTGAATCCCCTCAATTATTTGGAAATATAATTGCTCAACCAATTGGCTTTAGTAGTAGTGATTTGATTGTACTTGTTGATGAGTGTGATCCTATTTCTTCATGTGATGCTTTGACTGGTGAAAATGCTTCTCTTCATAGTACTAGTGATGATTGCAATGAATTGAATGACATATTTTCATGTTGTTGTGAAGAATATCAAATATGTGTAGATTGTTATCATGAAAAATGTCATTTACTTGTTGAGCTTCAAAAGAAAGCATTTAGTGAAGTGGTTGATTCCACCATTGATCAAAATGCACCCTCTTGTACTATTGATGATAGTAAGCATGACAATTTTGAAAAGATTGAATCACGCATGAATGCCAATGTTGTGGATGATGTTCTTCCTGTATGGTGTCCTTCTTATCCTGATTTTTCATCTGAGAATGATTCTGCCATCTGTGCTTGTGCTGGCAATGAATTGTGCTCTGTTTGCATTAACTTGGTTGATGCTGCATTATTTGGTGATTCTGACTTGCTTAGTGATTCTGCATTGATTGTGGATTCTGTTGTTGATGTGAGTGAGAACAATCATAGCCTGGAATGTCAAATGCATGAAATTCCTATTGGGTTACCTCCTTGTAGTCTTGTTGGTGATGAAGATTCTAAGATTTTGATTGATAAAATACTGCATGTTAATGAATCTTTCCAACAAGTACTTTCTTGCGATTTGCCACCTGATTTAGAAAATCAAGATAATTGTTTTGAATCTTTACACATTCCAGGTGGTGATGATTTGAAAAATCATTTTCATTCTTCCACTCTTTTCCCTTCCATCTCTTGTGATTGGGACAATGATATGGTGTACTCCAACACTAAGTTGGATTCCATACCTTCCATTTTGCAACCACAAGAGAATTTTCACAATATAATTGGTTCCTTGACTCCTACTGATGGGAGTATCATTGATTTCCTTGGATGTGATAATTACTTGGAGAGTTTGGAACTCCACATGCCCTTAATTCACTTGAAATCTCTCCATGTTTTTATTTTTGGACGGGATACTGCTATTTGCTTGTCATCTTTACAGGCATATTATTGGAAAGGTCCTTCATGGAACCAACATCCTCCATACATTCTTGGACCTCTTCCAATTGATCCTGAACCACCTCCACCAAGGAAATTCAATGTGGGAGAAGATGTTTCTAAAGACAAACGCATGATTCTCATCAAGGATGAGAACTTCTCCTTCACACGACTCAAGATACTCTAACAAAGGTTGTCTCTTTCCTTACTAATTTTCTTCCTAATTCATATGATTACTTGGGCTTAATTGTTGTATGAGGAAGATAAGTGTGGGGGAGAGACACAATTCAGTAGAAAAGTAGAAATAATGTAGTTTAGTAGGTATTAAAAAAAAGTTTTTATGAATAACACGCTCTCTTTCTATGATTGCTCTACCTCTTGTGAACCTTGACATCTTGGTATTGATGGATCCTTCCTTTTGAGGCTGAATTTCTGGACTCTTGGATTATATTTCTTGGTAGTTAACTTTGGGATGCTGGTTGCATGATTTGGTATTAACCTTTGTGAGATTTTGGGCCTGCATGAATGGAATTCATCTTTTACCATTCTTTCTTTCATGTGTGCATCTGCTCATGATTTGTGTTCTCTAGAACTTGCTCCTTTTCTTTTTGAAGCTAATTTTTCACTTACATGCATAAGTATGATGAAAGCTTGTTTTCTTTCTTTCATTTTCCCACTTTGGCCAAATAGCCTTTCCCTTATATTATATTTCCTTTGCTAGCCCCTTTGTGCCTTTTTGACTCATTCTTTTCTAAGCTACATTACAAGCCTAAGCGTAAAACCATTTTATCCCGCACCTTGGAAATTTATTGAGCATTGGTTTTACCTTAGTTTTGTGCTTAAGTGTGGGGGTTGCCCAGGTGTGCAACATTTTAAGTGTGGGGGGAGTATTTGATTGTGTATGATTCATCATTTGGCATTGATTTTGGTCACTGTTATTCTAAAAAAGAAAAAAACAAAAAAAAGTACAAGAAAAACAAAAAAAAAAGTACAAAAACAAAAAAAAAAGCAAAAGAAAAAAAAAGAAGAAAGAAAAAAGAAAAAGAAGAAGAAGAAAAAAAAAAGAAAAAAAGGGGAAAGAAAATACATAGAAATATGAGTGAAGTGAAATAAAAGTTTTCATACATAGAGAATGATTGTGTAATCAGTGCTTTTCTTGATATTTTTTGGTGCTTAGCCTCTCATTCCATGCTATTACCTACCTTCACCCTAACCCCATTACAACCTTTCATAACAAGCTCTCTTGATTTGTGCATGCATGTGTTATGAGTAGTGGAGAAGTAGAAATTGAGCAAGCTTATGGTAGGGCAATTTTCTTGAGTAGAATTTGAGCGATACACTTATTTATCCTATACACTTGAGAGATTGATTGAGGGCATCCTTGAGAGACTATCTTGTGTGATTAGCATCATTGATTGAGATTGCCAGGATTTGTAATTTGAGATCAAAGAAATTTAGTCTTGATTGGTTGATCTTGAGAAGCTTTGTGACCTTTGTTCAATTTTTGAAGTTTGGCAATTGTTAGAAAGAAGAAGTTTTTATTTTCTTTTATGTTATTTTTCTTTTAATTTTGCCCAGGAGTGCAAAAGGATAAGTGTGGGGGAATTTGATAATTGAATATTATTACACTTATTTGTATCTCTTGGTGAATAAATTTAGGATTGTTTAGTTAATAAATAATGGATTTTATTACTTAATCGAGCTTTGAGCTTTTAATTGGATTTAATTTATTTTTATGATTAAATTCCAGATTTACAGTGATTTAGTATTTTCGCCATAACTTTTGATCTAGATATCCGATTAGCTTGATTCTTCTTTTTTTTTAGATGATTCAGAGAGCTACAATTGTTATGAAGACTCGGAAGGCTGATTCGGACAAGAAGATGGACGAAATCGGAGCTAAAGACAGACGCATTTTTCTGGATTTTTATTTTGCTCGAATTTTGTAATAAAAGACCAATTTTTAGAGGTTTCCTTTTTTATAGGGATTTCCTATTGATTAGAGGTTTCCTATTTATTAGAGGTTTCCTATTTTTTTAGAGATTTTCTATTTATTAGAGGTTTCCTATTTTTAGTCATCTTTCTTATATAAGGAAAATTAGATGGTGGCTACAAACATATTCTCAATTACCCTTTATGGGTTTTTCAGATTAAATTAGAAGCTTTTTATTTTCTCTTAGTTGTTCTTCATGTTCTTCTTCATCTTTTCTTCTGCGTTTTTCCTAGCCATGTTTGGCTAAGCTTCTTTGATTGACCCAACGTTGAGGATTCCATGATTCGTCTAGAGAACTTATGCTTTATCGGTAATTTAACTCGTTTCTATTTTCATCTTATCGGATCCGATTTCTGAAAATAGTTCGAATATTAGATTTAATATTCGGTTTGGTTCATCCCAAGGACTGAGTTCGAACTAGGTTTTAAGTTTCGCTGTGCGATCGTACAGTGGGACGCCGCTGTTCGGACATATTCTAGGCGATCGTCTAGTCGAGGGGATTTTCTGGGCGAATGCAGAGATCTCGGTTCGTCCAGAGCCAAACGTGGGTTATTTATATTTCGTTCAATGATGGAAGTCTCTGGAATCTGAACGTTGGTTTGACGATTTTAATCTGTTTCTTCTCGTTTTCTTATATTCTATTTTATCTTTGCTTCATTTAAATTGCATTTCTATTTTAATTTATTAATTTAAAAATCCAAAACCCAATCCCCCTTGTTTTCATTGCATTTGTATGACATTTAGATTACTTAGGATTCAATAAAAAGCTCCTCGAAAAGAGATAACGATCCTAGGTTTGTCTATACGCAATCCTTGGTTAATTGTTGATTGTGGACCCCAAGGCTAATGATCAAAGGTCTTCATCAATTATAACATCCAAAAAGAATCTACCCTCCACCTTGTGCTTCGTCTCCGGGGAGGAATGCAAATTTTTGTCAAGACTCTGATCGGGAAGACCATTACCCTGGAGGTGGAAAGTTCTGACACTATTGATAACGTCAAGACAAAGATCCAGGACAAAGAGGGAATCCCACCGGACCAACAGAGGCTTATCTTTGCTGGGAAACAGCTTGAGGATGGCCGAACCTTGGCTGACTATAACATCCAGAAAGAGTCCACCCTTCACCTTGTTCTGCGTCTCCGTGGTGGAATGCAGATTTTTGTGAAGACCCTTACTGGCAAGACGATTACCTTGGAGGTTGAGAGCTCGGACACAATTGACAATGTGAAGACTAAAATCCAAGATAAGGAAGGAATCCCGCCTGACCAGCAAAGGTTGATTTTCGCTGGAAAGCAGCTGGAAGATGGACGCACATTGGCTGATTACAACATTCAAAAGGAGTCCACTCTTCACCTTGTGCTTCGTCTCAGGGGAGGTATGCAAATCTTTGTGAAGACCTTGACAGGCAAAACCATCACCCTTGAAGTTGAGAGTTCGGATACCATTGACAATGTGAAGGCAAAAATCCAGGACAAGGAAGGAATCCCCCCAGACCAGCAAAGGTTGATCTTTGCAGGGAAGCAGTTGGAGGATGGAAGAACCCTTGCTGACTACAACATCCAGAAGGAGTCCACCCTTCATCTTGTCCTGCGTCTTCGCGGAGGAATCTGAAATGTTTGGGGCTGCTTCGTTTGGTCCGTTTCGTTTTGTTTTGGGGTCTGTGGCCTTTTGAACTTGTTTGTGGGCCTGTGGTGGCCCTTTAAATAACTTGGTTATGTTTTCTTCTTAACTTTGTGAACATCCCTTTGCTATAATATATATATATATATATATATATATATATAGCGTTTCCATTATGAACATGTTGTGTTGTGTTCTCTGTTTTTCTATAGAATTAAGTGATTTGTCCCCTGTGGCATGGTTTACTTTCTTATCTTATTCTTGATGCATTCTTAACTTGATCATGTTATGGGCTTATTTGGAATAGCAATTGAAGCTTTCAAAAGCAGTTTTTTAATAGTCGTTTTATCTCGTTTTACGTGAATAATCACTTTTGAGGAACGTGATCCTAAACAAGTTTATATTAATCATCCCCTAGATTAAAAAGGGGAGTTTTGATGGCTTTACTGAACCGGAATGCCTGGTGGTGGTTTTGATATGCTTCTTAATGATTTCTAAGAAGCTGTTTACAGGTAAACAAATTCTAATGTGAAGTTTGGTTTTGCTCTGGACAGACTTGATATTGGGGCGAGGGGAACGAGTAGTAGTGAGCTTGGACACAGGTGGATTGCAGTTGGTTATAGTTCTGAGTAAATTTTATTATGTTTTAGACAGTTGACGAGTCTACAGTGGAAGATGATCAAAAGTTCTGTCTTTTTTTTTTTTTTTTTTTATGGTAAAGAATTGAGATGTTGATCTGTGTTTACTGTTTAGTGAGATACCACCATGGGCTAAGCATTCTCTAAAGCCTTTTTCTCTTCAGCTATACCAAGTGTAGAAGGAATCTAGCAATGTGAGAATATTTTGGTTATGATGGGTGGCTAGTTGAGAGGGTTAAGCTTCTGCCCGTTTGCCTTTTTGTTTTAGCAGATCCTACCATCCTTTTGTGTTAGCAGCTGGTTTTGCCTTTTATTCTTCACCTTCTCTGAACGGAGGCATTGTTATACCTGTCTCCTTCGAAGAAGCAAGCCTAGTGAAATGCCAATTCTAATTTGTTCGTCAATAACGTGTGAAAATATAATCAGATGCTTTACATCTTTTCGTTTGTTATCATGATAATGTGTTTCTGAACTTTGTCGCAAGTATTTGTATATCTTCTTGAATCAGGCACTGTATGAAATGAGATTGTGAAATTTAAGATTACAGGGACCAAAATTTATTGAATTGGGATCAAATCAAGAGCTTTTAATTGGTTTATATCAAGCGATTGCCAACTCGTTTCCTCTGTCTCCATTCTTTGCAGGCTCCTACAATGAGGTGATTTCTGTAGCTCTATGCTTGAGAAATGTGAATTTTCTAAACTTTCATATGGAGAAATTGGATTTGTGTCTCACCACTACATCCATGATCACTAAATGATGTCATGAACAAAATATCGAGGGAAGATATTATATAAACTAAAATAATTATAAAATGTCCATTACATGCACACACTGTAGAAGTTTTCAGCGCATAATGTGACAGTGCTTTTAATCAGCCACGCCCAGTGTGCACAATCAACTCAAGGATATTTAACCTTAGGTAGATTAAAGGGTATGTTTTGTACTTTGAGCATTCAACATTCATATATTCGGGGACATTTGATGGGTGGAAATGTGGTCATAAACAATTTTTTTGGGGGCAAAATTGAGAATACTATTAAGTTGCCGTTACGTCAGTCAATCTTCTCTTAGGTGCTGTGGCACAACAGCAGAAGTGTCATAACACTATACTACCATTTCCATCACTTTTTATAATCGGTTTAAATAAAATAAAGATGTTGTTATTTGTTTGTTGGTTGATATATTTACATTATTAGAAAAATTGCTTTTAAAACCGTCACATCTAGATCTTTATAAGCAAAGACGGTTTAAAAACTATAATTAATAGCATTTTTATAAATATTGATATAAATATTGTTGATTTAGAGAGAGGACCGTATTAAAATTTTTAAATGCTCTCAAGGTCAAAATTACAACTTTTATATATTTAATACTTGTCGAGACTGCATTAACAATATCATTTGTAGCAATATTTATAAAAACGTCATTGGTCAAAATTTTTAAAAACTGTCTTCATTATATATTCCAATATACTTGAGAGAAAAGTGATGGAGGTAATGGCAACTTAACAGCGTTGTCAATGTTGCTCCCTTTTTAAAAATTGTTTATGATCATATTTGCACCTATCAAATATTAATTATGTCGGATGGTCAACATGCAAAATATTATTACTAAAAAGAAAAAATTAGATTATTTGTAAACTTATCATTGCTCTGCATCAATAACCCATAACTGAATAGAAGTTCATAAAAATTCTCCCCATATTTTGCATAGAAATGTATGTTTTCACGAGATGCATCATTAAAATATGTACAAACAAAAATTGAGACAGAATTTATTGTACTATATAATAATACATAGAATTTGCATTTGAGATTTCATTCATTGCATATTAAGCAGCATGTCATTGCCCCAATCAATATTTTCAGGCATGTGAGATTAATCATGTAATGTAAGCACCCATATGTTACATGGATGAACTCTGTTATGTACAAGTAATAAACTAGTTTTGAATAAATGCTGCCTCATTGAATATTATACTAATAACGTATTCAAAACCACAAGACTTCTTTGGGAGAACCACAAAACTCACCCATATCTACTGCGAGAAAGTGTAATAGCGGCATAATGAAAAATTTAAGAGTGTTTTCACTTCTATGGTATTACAATTATTATTATTATTATTTTTATTATTATTTTTGGATATAATATGGTATTACAATTTGGCAAGGAGAGACAGAGAGAATAACTTAAGAAATTGAGAAAGCTAAGAAAGTGGTGGTCTCAAAAGATGTGAGTGGACCCGTAATTGTTTGACTATCCAGAGCATTGTTTAAAAATATTTTTTTTAAAAAAAAAAACTAGTGTAAAAACATAAACGTTTTTACTAGGGTCATACGTGCTGAAACGCAAGTAAAAACTGTCCTGAATAAAGAACTCTGCTCAAACATGTAAAGAACTCTGAATAAATAAATTCTACCTAAAATGAATGGTATTTTGATGTTTTACTTAATTTCCTACTGTTTTTCAAAGATTTTACATAAAAATATGTTTAGTTTCAATTAGAAGGTATTCTTGATCTTTTTTATAAGGCACTTGTTAGTTTTAGCAAGCATATAATTATTTTTTCAATATATGCCCATATTTAATATAAAACAAGGGTGGTGAGAGAGAGTAATAGTTGATATATATGATGTTAGGGTTTAATTTGGTTAATAAGGATATAACACTGAATTTTATGATAAATTTAATTCTTTTTTTTTTAACTATTTTTATTAACTTGACTACCAATAGGCAGGGAGGGAGTGCTTCAGTTGACGTAAAAAAATAGTTTATTATAAATCACCAATTAGAAGTAAAAAAAAAAATTAAAAATATTCAAAGTTGCACCATTACTATTTTGAGTAGACATTCATTAAAAAGAAAAAGTTAACAACTCATCACAAGTGTATGTGCTGCCGTTAAAAATAACCAAATGGAGAAGTTGAGCTATATGCATATATATATATATATATATATATAGCGACTCTCTGAACTGGCACGAGCTCAAAGTTAAGTTCTTGCAAATTCTTAATGATCTTGCATATTCCTCATGTACGGTTAGACAGAATCGGTTATTCGTTACAAACAGCAAGTAACTAACTTAACAATAATGTTGGAAATTAAGAATATGAAAGATCAAGAAAACACTGTTTCTATTATGATCTCAAATACAACACACTCTTCTCACACAAACAAAGTCTCTCTAAGTTTTTGTCACTCAAAGTGCTACGGCACTCTTTTTTTAATCTCTCTTTCTCTCTTTTCTTTATTTTTTTGGGACACATACACACACTTCATTTATATATAGTGTAAGAGAACCAACTCATCCGTGTAGTATTTTTATTTTTTATCCAGCCACCTTTGTTGACTTTTGTCTAGGCAACTTTTTCATTTGCAGCATCCTTCTACTATTGAATCGGTGGAAGAGAAAAAACAATTTCCTTTGCTTCACGTGACAACCTATGCATCGATTTGACACACCACGCCTCCTCATCTTTATTCATTCAACAACTCATACTCCCAGCCCTTCATAGTCTAGCGGTGACTTTGCATCGTCCAACCACGCCTCCTCATCTTTATTCATTCAACAACTCATACTCCCACACCTTCATAGTCTAGCAGTGACTTTGCATCGTCCAAGGCATCCCCAAGGCTGGCGGTGATTGAATAGGAGTTGATAGAGTTTGAATTCTATCAAATAACCAGTATATATATTACTCATTTTGGCTGTGAAATGAAATAACAAAGCATGGATTTAAAAATTGAACCCCATGCAGAATCCTTCGTGATTGAAGTAGGGTACTTCGACACCATCCGTCAGATCAAACAGACGATTGAAAAACACAGAGGCATTCCCGTCTCAATGCAAACCCTAATCTTCGACGGCAAAACTCTTGCCGACGACGCTGACGTCGGGAAATGTGCCCTCGACCGTGATTCCAACGTTCGGCTCCTTATCGCCGACGATTTCTTCAAGAACCTGCCTGTCAATAGGGAGGAGTTTTCTCCGGATCCGTCCACCGTGAAATTGCACGTCAACGTGAGAACACCTTCCTCTAAGAGCCGTACCCTACAAATGGACGCCAACGACACCGTTCTGAAGCTGAAAGAAAGAATTCAAGAAATCGAGAGCGTTCCAATGAATCACAGTCTAGTGGTCCGTTTATTAAGTAAAGAATTCCACGACAATCTGATGTTAAGCGAATGTGACGAGTATGAGCATTCTGAGATTGACGTCAGTTTGAGACCATTGCCTGTGCCGGTGCCGGTGAAAGGCATCGGGAATAATAATGATGGCGGCGGAGGAGTTTCGAGGAAGTTTTCTCCGGCTCCGTCCACCGTGAAATTGCACGTCAACGTGAAAACACCTTCCTCTAAGAGCCGTACCCTACAAATGGACGCCAACGACACCGTTCTGAAGCTGAAAGAAAGAATTCAAGAAATCGAGAGCGTACCAATGAATCACAGTCTAGTGGTCCGTTTATTAAGTAAAGAATTACACGACAATCTGATGTTAAGCGAATGTGAGAAGTATGTGCATTCTGAGATTGACGTCAGTTTGAGACCATTGCCTGTGCCGGTGCCGGTGAAAGGCATCGGGAATAATAATGATGGCGGCGGAGGAGTTTCGAGGAAGTTGAGGGTGATGGTTCAGAGCATGTGTGGGAATAGGAAGATACCAATGGAAGTGAATCCAAGTGATAAAGTGGGAGAGTTGAAGAAGGAGCTTCAGAGGTTGAACCAGGGGGGTCAACTTCCTTTTCCTCTTCCTTCGGAGGGTTATCTCTTCATTTGCGGACAGGATGTGATGGACGAGGATAAGTCTTTCCGGTCGTACCAAGTTGCTCAGGGTGACACCATTACGATGTTCCCAGGAAGAGTTGTTGCTGATCCATCTCGGTAGATAAATTCGTTCATCTTGGAATTTTTGTGTTCTCTTTTACTTTCTTTGTTTGTTTTCTCAAATACAACACACAGACAGCTGCTGCAATTGTCGAGACTGACTGTGAGGTTCTGTATAGATTACTAAAGAATAGGACTCTAAATGGTTGTGAATGGAGGTGTTGGGACTTATCTTCCTTAAGCAAATTTCTAATTCTTGATTCTGAGCTAGCCAGGAATGAATGCGTGTGATAATACCGATCGATGGTGTAATTAATAGGGAGGGTGTTGGCTCATTGCTAATCCCTTTGCTGTTATAGATGATAGGTTGCTTTATAGTTTTACTTTGGTTAGGTTGTAATATTAGATCAATTCATTCATCTTGGAATTTTTGTGTTTTCTTTTATTCCCCCCCCCCCCCCCTCCCCCTCTTTTTTTAAATACAACACACAAAGATGCAAGAGTTAACGGAAATGGTTTGTAGTCGTTTGCCGCTTTTTTGAATACTTTTTTTCTTTTGGGACAAATTTTGAAAACTTACTTTAGTTTTACATAATCTTGTAAGATTTTGATAGAATTTACAGCTGTTGTTAGGTATATACATATATTATTATCGAACTCACAAGTTGACTTTTCAATTTTATCATTTTTACGTTGTTAGTTTACAAAATCGAATTGAGTCCCATGACCACTAAAAACTTGGTTAAATTCACAAGTTTATATGTCAAGTTTACCTTTTTTATGTTTTTAGCTTATAAAATTATATTAACTCACTTGTCAACTCGTATTAATTTCTTCTATTTGATAGAATTTTTTTGTTTATATAAATTTCAATCACTATCACGAGTTTACTTAAATTTGCAAGTTTTTGAAGTTTAGGTATATAATTTGTGTAATACCCCAAAAATTGTTATTTCTCATAAATACAATAATTTGATAAATGTCACCTATGTAAAATAGGTGAATATGTGGTCTCAAATTTTGAGGTACATTTAATCTACTTTCTAGGAAATCTCCATTTAGGATTAAGGTGACTAATGATTAAATTTTCTGAGGAATCATAAAATACCATAAAAAATGCAAATAATTACCAAACTAAATTAGGGCTCTTGTATGATCAAAAAGGGCAAGAAAGAGTTATGGAAATAAATAAATAAAATTAGAGGAATGTAATATCCTAAAATTCATATTCATTAAAAATATCATATTTTGGCAAATAATACCTATTAGAATGAGGAGAATATGTTGGGCAAATTTTCTCTAGAATTTAAATAGGGCAAAACTCAATTACATGATGGATCATAAAACATTATAAAATACCCTAAAGTCTCTAAAACTAAGTATAATCCTAATTTATTCATAAGAGATAATTAAACGGCCTGAAAATGCAAATACCAATTAGGAGAAATTACTAATAGCTAAGGAACAATTAAATTTACAATAACTAGAATAATTATATTAATTTTCATAATTAATCAAATTGTCTTAAAACACCAATTTTATAATTGTTTAAGAGATTCTAAAACCCTAGAACTAACACATAGCTCATATTCATTCACAAAGGGCCATGAAGAATTACCAAAACACTTGAACAATTAAAAGAACAATTACCAACAAATAATGAGCAATTAAATTTCCACTAATAGAATAATTAGTTAATTATTTACAATTAACATTAATGGTCATCCATTAGAAGTGTATTGGGCTAATTAAAATTCAATAACCAATAAGGGTTTGAGATTAGTATAAAGTATATTACCAATGGTCATAAAATACCTTAAACACTAATAATGCTATAATCAAGAGACAATTAGGCTTTTAATTAAAATGCTAATTAAACTCTAATTAAGCTTTGAAAAGTCAACTAACACCAAAGGCCAAGATTAGCCCTCATAAAGCTAATCCAACGGTTCAAATTAAATATAATAAGGTGGAATCCATGTGAAACCCAATCTACCAATCAAAGAATTTCTTTGTAGGCAAATTATCTAAATAAAAGAACAAGCATGAGTCATAACTCTAAATAGATGAATCACTAACCTAAATGATCATGAGTCATGTACCTAAATGTTGAGTCACAACTCTATAATTGATGAGTCATGGAATCTAATAAAAGCATGAAGACTTTGAAGTGGAATGGAAGAGGATGATGTACTTGGGCTCATAAAACCATGGAAGAGGATAGAGTAGTGTAGAAAAAGCTAGAAGATGGTGAGGGGTGTGTGTGTGTGTAACGTGTAGGTGTGTGTATGTGGTGTATGTGTGAAAGAGAAAAAGGGAGTGTTGTGTGTAAGAAGAGTCAAAGAAGGAACCAATAGGAATTTAGATAAATACGATAATTGCATAATTAAGAAAATTCAAGAAAACAAATCCTAAACATAAAATAAATGAACGTGTAGGTGTGTGTATGTGGTGTATGTGTGAAAGAGAAAAAGGGAGTGTTGTGTGTAGGAAGAGTCAAAGAAGGAACCAATAGGAATTTAGATAAATACGGTAATTGCATAATTAAGAAAATTCAAGAAAACAAATCCTAAACATAAAATAAATGAAAATCTATATAAACTAAATTGTATCTTGAAATCCATGAACTAAGTATGAAAACTAAGTTGAGATTCATAACAAGCATAAATCAAGCATGAAAACAAGTATAACCAAAGCCATTTTCATAATTGTTTAAGAAATTGAACCAATAGAGAAGATAGGCAAAATTGGTCTCAAAATGAAGCCAAGAAATTCTAGATTACAAAACCAAAAAGAAAACTAGCATAACACTTCATTAGGATCACCAAATGAATTTATAACAACAAAAAAGGATAGAACAAAACTTGTTAATAACACTCAAGTCTTGATTATGTCATCCAAATGATATCATGTTTTATAATGAAGGGATGTGATTAAAACTTCTATGCTAAGTTTTGATCCAAAGGATAAGAGGAAAGATGGGACTTTGGTTCTCTTGGAAAATAACCATTTTAACCCTTGAACTTTGCCTATAAGTAGAGAGCTCCTCCCTTCACAATTCTTCACACCAAAACCATTCTAAAAAAAAGTGGAGTGAAGCAAGAAGGAGGAAGAGCAAGAGTCTTCAAGAGGTAAGCTTGTCTTTAGTTTTAGTTTTTAGTTTTATAGTTCTTTAGTTTTAGTTTTTAAATTCTTAGATAGAAGTAGGTTAGATCTTAAATATTCTAGAATAATTTTAGATTCATGTTTTTATGGTTAAAATCATCTTTATTTCAAAAAATTGATGAAGAAGAGGTTTTAGCAAAATTTCCGGAAGAGAAACACCGAAGTAACGAAGTTCTGGCAAAATTTCATCGGTTCTGGAATTTCTGAACCAGTCATGAAAATGCTATTATTTTATGCTGAAATCATGGTTAGAAAATTCTGAGAAAATTAATGGATAAAGTACACATATAGGGATTTTTAAATATGTAAAGAACATGTCCAATTGATTTTTGTACAATGAGATAAAAATTCTCAAAGTTAGGCTACGAGTTTCTGGAAAAATTCTGGGCAGAGGCTCAAAACTTAAAAACTGGGAATGAACCGTGTAATCTGGGAAAAATCTAGTATTTTTTATTACAAATAAACATCCTGAGGATTCCAGGTAATTTTACGGATCCTCATTTCGATTTTTCTAGAATTAGTTATGATTTTCCGAAGTTAGGCGAAAATCTGTCCAAAATTTTGGACCAGCGTTTTTTGAAGAATTAAAGGTGATAAGTTGGGAAATAATCCAACCAAGGGTAAAAAGGGTCATTAGTGACTAGGATACCTTCTAGAATATTATTTGTGAATTAATAAATACGATATTACCATTATAGGGCAAACGTGATCACAGTCCAAGCGACAGCGTACCGATATCGCCAACAAAGGTACGGATGCGTATTGTAACACTAACTCTGATGCTTATTGTACACTTGTATGTGGTAGATATGCTCATAAACTGTGACTCTGCTTTAAAAATTCTTTGAATATATATACAGCTATATACGGGTTACAGTCTTGGTAATGCCGTTTGAGTTTTCCTAGCGCGCTGAGGACACGATAGGCCATCGTGGCACTGGTGAAGAGTGCAGACTGGTTTGATATGAATATGTGATGAGAAAATAATAGTATGGATATATGATGGTTATGTTTTTATCTTTGGAAAATGAATAGTGAATACGAATATCGCTGTTTTTTTTATGAATATCTATCATACATGACTGTACATAAACATGAGGTTAACCGTTACCTAAGGTTCAATGGGAATTGAACCTTAGCTCATAGTCTCAGATACTGGTGGAACCAAGACAAGAACAAGGATGAATAGCACACAAGAGGACACGGGCAGTGAAGTAATGAGGGGTCGCTGTAGTCGTAAATATTCAGGGATTTGTACCACTGTAATAGCAACCAGACTCAACAACAGGGAATGTATATCTTTTACTCGCTCTTTTAAAATTGTTCCGATGCTTTACTCTGATTAAGATATTTTGAAAACGGATTTTGAAAATGCGGATGTTACATTTTGGTATCAGAGCAGGTATCCTGGCATGAAGTTAACTAAGTTACTCCAAACAGTTTGGTGTCTAGAAAGGGTTTTATGGTTGGCAATCAGTCCCTGTGAATTCGGCAAGCCTTCCACAAATACACCTGCCTGGCCGAATTGTTTCAGTAGCAGAGTTAGGTTCTCAGCCTTCAAAAGTATTTTATCTGGTATGAACCCGACTCAGTTACAGTAAACCATTGGTGCCGAAGGTAGGGCTGGATCGATCTCGATGGTATCGCGGCTAGCACGTGTCGTCGGTGAGTGAGGGATTGATGAAGAAGAGGAAGTCCTCCTTCCCAACTGCGCATGGCGGGTTGACGAAGAAGAGGAAGTCTTTCCTTCATTTTCAATTTCGCTCCCCCTCTCTCTCTCGTCCTTTTTCTTTGTCTCTCTCTGAAAAACCTCAGGCTCTGGGCCAACAACAGGATTAAGAAGAAGAAGAAGAAGAAACACAAGCGACACCAACATTATGTTGCACTTTAGATCAAACCTTTCTTTCTTTCTTCTCATTTTCTCCCTTTACACCTTTGGAACCGCTCTTCCCAATAACCCTTAGCGTTTTCCAAGTAATTTTTCTTAACCTCTTGCTTTCATTCCCTTTTTTTTCCTTTTGCATTCGAGTTTGAATTTTTCGGTAAAATGGGTTTTTGTGTTTATTTGTTTTGGATTTTTGTCTAGGTGATGGTGTGGAAATTTCTAGTAGGAGTCAGTATTTTGATGTGCTGCCATGGAAGACGAGGAAATTAATGGCAGATGCAGCAACGGCCAACAGTTCTCTTGTGTTGGCCCAGGACAGAACTCGCCAGAAAGATCCTCTAGACCATTTTAACCGCTACACTGGTGGTTGGAATATCAGCTACAAGCATTATATTGCTGTCAGTTCTCTTTCATTTCTTACTCACTATCTTATCCTGTTTCTAAAATCAGTGAAGGATTGATATGTGTTTTTCCATCCTATTTTATCGGGTAGCTTTTTCTAGGAAATTGGTGAAAAGTTGCACTCCAACCTGGGTTTAATTTTATTGCTTCTGTTTGGCCATCTTTTGAAACAA
This sequence comes from Acacia crassicarpa, assembly GCA_034222035.1. NCBI lineage: Eukaryota > Viridiplantae > Streptophyta > Magnoliopsida > Fabales > Fabaceae > Acacia > Acacia crassicarpa. The sequence goes on from JAWXYG010000011.1 coordinate 7,862,099, forward strand.
TTAATCATATTTTGTTGACTGGTTTATTGATAATTGAGGTTAATAGAGTTACAGAGCGCCGATTGCTAATCCGGTTCTAATTCTATTATGCTTTTGGTAATGTTTGTGTGCAAATCTATTATGCTTCTTTGCAAATGAATTTTCAATCTGTTCAACTTCTGCTGGCTAAATCTGATAAAAGATCGCAGATGAAGATGAAGGAACAAGAGAAGTTGATGGATCTTCTCTCCAATCCTCGACAAAGAAGACAGATGATTAGTATCGGGTGCCTCAAGATGTGTGTCTTTACCGGAGTTAATTTGTTTTTAACGGAATTGTGTCATTTTAACATTTTAAGTAGTTTGTTGGTATTTATAGTCCAAGTAATAGTTAATTATGCTAGACGCTCCTAAACCAATAGTTTGTTGGTGAAATTGCACCTTAACCCAATTTTTTTTTTCAAGGAGAAAGTACAAATACCATAGAGATGCTACACCGGTGCAACTATATACTCATGGAAAGTACTACAAATCAAAATCTGAACCACCAAATTTTCCAACTTGACAAGGCGCGCTAAGGAGAATTCTTGGATTCTCCTACAAATACGGTCCGCATTGATGAGGATGGTTCTGTGAGTCACCAAGATCAAGCATCTTGCGGGGGAGTGATAAGAAACACCCAAGGCAAATGGCTGATGGGCTTTCATAAATCCCCCTTGGTCTTCATACTGTTATTGAAGCCGAAATCTACGCTATCATGATAGGGTTAAAAATTGAACATCAAATGGGTTTCTAGAAAATTGTAATGTACTCTAACTCTCTCAATGATGTTAATATTCTTATATGAGAGACTGCTCTATTAATCATCTACTAAGAGATATTATTGGGGAGACTAGAGACCTCCTATTCAGGGAATGGAACATGGAACTATACTATACTCCTAAAGAAAACATCTTTATGATAAAGTAAAGAAGAGAGAGGAAATGAAAAGTGACTTGACTTTATTCAGAGAGCATGTACAGTGTCATATATAGACAAGTGCTACTATGTACAGGTGTCATAGTCTGTTACAGCTGGATACATATTGAAGCATGTGATTACAGCTGGAGTGTGGTTATAATAGAAGGACATGAATTATCACAATGTATAAATGTATAAACTAATTATATTCTAACATCTTCCCTGAATTGAAACTACCCTCCTGAACTACGAACACTGAGAAACTTCTTTAACTCAGAAAATGAATTCTGAGAGAGAGCTTTAGTGAAACCATCGGCAACTTGATCTCTTCCAGGAACATGCTGAACTAGAAACTCTTTCTTTATTGCCTTTTCTCTGACAAAGTGAAGAGCAAGCTCTATGTGTTTGGTTCAAGCATGCAGAATAGGATTTGCTGTCATCATAACAGTGCTAAGATTGCCACAGAGAACACGAGCTGGTCCTGAGAAGGGAATATGAAGTTCTTGCAATAATGACTTAATCCATAACACCTCTTGAACAGTAGAAGCCATACTGCGATATTCTGCTTCTGTGCTGGATAGAGAGACTGTGGCTTGCTTTTTAGATGACCAAGCAATCAAGTTGGAGCCAAAATAGATACAATAACCAGAAGTACTTCGCTTATCATTACAATCTGATGCCCAATCTGCATCACAGTAGGCTATGATAGTTCTATGACGACAAGGCCAAATTATAATACCATCTGTAGTAGAACCAGCCAGATAACGCAATATGCGTTTGACTGCCTTCCAGTGAGCAACTTGCGGGTCCTGCATAAACTGACAAACCTTGTTGACAGCATAGCTTATTTCAGGTCTGGTTATGGTGGCATATTGGAGTGCTCCAACAATAGAGCGATAGAGATGAGGATCAGTCATAGGAGCAGAGTCATCCTTGAAAAGTTTGAGACCAACAGTCATGGGAGTAGCAACTTTCTTGGCATTAAGCATGTGTGCACGAGCTAGAACATCTTTAATATATTTGATTTGGACTAGCTGAACTGAACCATCAGGCGTTGTTTTTACCTCTATCCCAAGAAATAATGCAAAGGGCCAAGATCTTTAAGAGTGAATTCATTATCCAAATCAACAATAAGTTTCTTAATACTATCATGAGATGACCCAGTGATAAGAATATCATCAACATAGACTAAAACAAATAAAAGCTCACTGGAAGTGTTGCGAATAAACAGAGAAGGATTACACCTACTTGAGACAAAACCATACTTGGTGAGAGCTCCACCTAGACATTCAAACCAAGCACGTAGGGCCTGTTTGAGACCATATAAGGCCTTTGATAAACGACAGACTAAGGATTTATCCTTGCTCTCAAAACCAGGAGGCTGAGTCATATAAACTTCCTCTCTTAAATGGCCATTAAGAAAGGCATTGTTGACATCAATTTGATGAATATGCCATCTCTGAGATACAGCAATACTCAGAACAGTGCGAATAGTAATAGGGCGAATAACAGGGCTCAAAGTCTCATGAAAATCATACCCCTCTTTTTGATGAAAGCCTTTAGCAACTAGACGAGCATTATACTTAAAGGAAGAAGTGATAGGATTAACCTTCTTACAAAAAATCCATTTGCAACCAATGGCTTGTCTGTCAGCAGGTAAAGGAACAAGAGACCAAGTGCCATTCTTCTTAAGAGCATCAAATTCCTCTTGCATAGCTTGGCACCAATGAGTAGACTAAAGAGCCTCGTGAACACTGGTAGGTACAGAATCAACAGTGGCAAGAAAGGCCTTTGGTTTAAGACTACCTGTTTTAGATCTGGTAACCATAGAGTGAGAGGAAACAGCAGGAGGGGAAGGTGCAGGGCAAGATATAGGAGGTGGAGGAAGGTCTGGAATGGCAGAAGCAGCAAGGTGAGAAGTAGGTGAGGATGGTATAAAAGAGGGGGATGAAGAAGTAGGTGAGGAGGAGGAGGAAGGCTGAGCAAAAATAGGTAATATAGGAGGTACAGCAGGGGTAGGAGAGGCTGAAACTGATTCAGGAGGTAGGGATTTGAACAGGGTTGGATATGGAAAAACTTTCTCATTAAACAAAACATCTCTTGCAATAAACAACCTGACAGAAGAGGACAAACACTTGTATCCTTTGTGCACAAGACTTGGACCAAGATATACACACTCAACAGATTTAAACTCAAGCTTGTGAGAATTATAAGGGCGAGTAAAAGGGAAACAAGAGCACCCAAACACACGTAACCTGCTATAATCAGGAAGCTTTTGAAAAAGAGCTTCAAAGGGAGTCTTGTTCTAAAGAACTGAAGAAGGCAGCACATTAATGAGAACCACAGCCATGGAAAAGGCATCAAACCAGTAAGACAAAGGTAGAGATGCTTGAGCCAGAAGTGTAAGCCCAACTTCTGTGATGTGCCTATGTTTACGTTCAGCTAAACCATTTTGTTCATGCACATGTGGACAGCTTTGACGATGGAGAATACCATGATCAGAAAAATATTTAGTAAAAGTGACATATTCACCACCACAGTCAGACTGAAAAATTTTGATATGCTTATGAAATTGAACAGAGACCATAGCTTGAAATTGGAGAAAAGCCTTAAATGCTTCAGACTTGTGTTTCAAAGGATAAATCCAAGTGTATTGAGTACAAGCATCAGTAAAATGAATATAGTATTGATAACCTTCACGAGTTGTAACAGGGGCTGGACCCCATAAATCTGAGTGAATCAACTCAAAAGCAACAGGATATGATGTATCTGATCGAGGAAATGGATGTTTCCTTGATTTACCAAGTGCACAAGCATTGCAGAAATCAAACATAGTCGTTTTATTGAAAGAAACATGACATGATTTTAAAACAAAAGCAACAACTGTAGGGGAGGGATGTCCCAATCTATTATGCCACAATTGAAACAATGAATCCTTAGAAACAGAAGGAGAAGCAGTATGATAGTGATAATTGTCAGTGATAGCAGAAAAACATTCTTCCTTTTGAGACTGCAATCGAAGAGTTGATGCCGGATACATTCCATTCTTGGCATCACAGCTATAGACAACATGATTAGTCTGTGTGTCCCTCACGCGGCACTGTGTGTCATCAAATTCAACTGAGACACAGTTATCACGACAAAACTGATGAACCGAAATCAGATTCTTGACAATTGAAGGAACATGTAAGACATTAGCAAGTTTAAGAGACTTAAAGTTGGTAGAAAGAACCGAAGAACCAATATGTTGAATTGGCAAACCTGCACCATCGCCAATGTGGACCTGATCTTTGCCCTTGTAAGAAGAGCTTGTAGTTAGGTTCCCAGCATCATAAGTGAGATGGCTCGTAGCACCAGAATCAAAGTACCACGCAGGGTCAGCCACCACATCAGATGTTGCAAGAAGAGCAGTATGGTTATTAGGCTTAGGAGAGGAGGAAGTAGAATCATGAATTGAAAGACCTTGGAAGGATTGATCAAACCTGTACCAACAAGTCGCAACAATGTGGCCAAATTTGCCACAAAGTTGGCAAACAACAGGGGAACGTGCCCGAGTGTGCATAGAGCCACGTGCGCGGCCACAGCGGGCACTGCCACGATTGCAACCACCACGAGATGAAGGAGTCGATCGTTGCTGAGCAAAATTAGCAAGATGAAGAGGAGCTGCAGAGGAATTCAAAACTATGTTGCGATTCTTCTCTATGCGATCCTCCTGCGCCATTAAAAGCGCTTCAACCTCAACCACAGTGTATGGCTCAAGTCTGGTTGAAATCGATGTAATAAAGGAATCGTAGTCTTCAGAGAGACCATCAAAGATGTATTCTAGCTGATCAGACAGGGAAATCGATGATCCGATTGCAGCCAAAGCATCAAAGCTTGATTTGATTTTTAAGAGATACTCATTCATAGATGAGCCTGCTTTCCTTGTGTTCTTCAGAGATGTTTTGAGTTGTTTAATCTTTGCCTTAGATTGAGAAGCAAAGAAGACGGTGATACGATCCCAAATTTGAGCAGTGGTTTCACATCCAACCGTACGAGTGAGAACAGATTCGGTCATTGAAGAGAGAATCCAGGACATAAGCAATTGATCTTGACGCATCCACTTGATGTACGCTGGAGCAAGACCTATTTGTTTCTCTCCATCATATTTATACTATTCAGGAGGAGAAATTGACGAATCAAGAAATGATTCAAGAGCATAACCACGAACAGCACTTTGAATTTGTTGACGCCATAAGAGAAAATTTGAGTAGTCTAATTTGACAGAAATAGTATGATTGAAAGCAACTACATCAGTTGGAGATGAAGTAGGAGGAACGAGCGGAAGTGAGGATAGAGATTCCATGGATGAGCCTGAAGCTCGTGATACCATATGATAAAGTAAAGAAGAGAGAGGAAATGAAAAGTGACTTGACTTTATTTAGAGAGCATGTACAGTGTCATATATAGACAAGTGCTGCTATGTACAGGTGTCATAGTCTGTTACAGCTGGATACATATTGAAGCGTGTGATTACAGCTGGAGTGTGGTTATAACAAAAGGACATGAATTATCACAATGTATAAATGTATAAACTAATTATATTCTAACAATCTCATGTGCGGATTTTATGGCCAAGGAAGGTCATGGTGCCCCTGTTGATGCTGGGGTGACTCTGATTCCAACAATCCCCAGAGATTGCCTTGATATGGTTCTAAAGGATCAATGGTCCTGTTGCTACTAGTCTATTTCTGGTTTATTGTATTAAGGGCTAGATTGTCACCCTCTAGTCTATGACTTATCTTTTTCAAGCCTTAGCTTACCTATATTATTCCCAAAAAAAAAAGAACATACTTCATACTTGCTTTCTGCTAGTATCTCAAAATGAACCATTAGAAGGCATCTCTCCATTATTCTTGCATCTGCCTATATAAGTTTCCTTCGTTAGGTATGATTAACAAGGTTGACTCTATGAGACACTAATAATTTAAGGAGTAATCGACTAGAGACCCTTTCAGTGTCTTTCTCGGAACATTCATGTTCCTTCTTGGAAGCTTGTCACATCGATGTATAGCAAGAACTCGATGTTCATAGCAAAGGTAAGATCTAATGTTCACCTCCAACAATGTAGTATTTAAAATGCAGAAGTAATCAAAGAAGAATTGACCGGTTTTTTTTTTTTTTTTTTTTGCTAAAAAAGATGGCATGAAAGCCTACATTGGAAACAAAACTACACCCACGGGGAAATTAATCCCAAACTCTCTTGAAGAACCAAGTTCCTCAAATAGAAAGGACACTCACTAAAGATTACCGAATCAGAGATGCCAATTGTATGAGACTATGGACTTTTAATATGGGCTCTTCTATTATCAATTCTAAAGCTTGGCAGATGATATACTCTCCGTGCTCACGTCTTCCCATAAAAGCAATCTTTTATATGTAAGTTCTCAAGAACATGACACTCAGAAAATCGATTCCGAGTAAAATGGTCTTGGAAGAAGATCACATGGCAAATCTTCAATGTCTTTAGGTTTGGCAGGCAAAAATGATCATGAACTATAAGCCATTCATGATGGGCCAATTCAATATGTAAATGAGTGAGTGTTGCTATATCAAAACTGGGGGAGTAAAAAAACAAATCCTGTTTGAGATGTCTAAGATGATCCCGGGACTGATAATACTCATTGAGTGAAATTCATGAAATCCGCTTTGCTTGAGAGTCTAGTATCGGAATTGTTCTCCATAAATATTGCCATGTCTTGGATAATATGCGGCGGGTTAAAATCTTAAGTAACACGTCATCTCATCATTTGACTGAATCTCATCCGTAACCTTTTTAATTTTCTTTCTCCTATATAATTTCTCAAAATAATATACGAAAATGAAACCAATCTTACAAAATAATTAATATATGTGTGTGTGTTTAGCATTAATCCACCCTTATATATCAATTTCTTCATTAATATCCAAAAAAACAGAAACACAACAACCGATTCCTTTATTTGATGAAATATTCTTCAAATTTAGTGGAGATTCCCAGTTTGATTTGGCAAATCTTCCGAGGCTAAGTAAATCTTTTGGCTAATTTTTACTTGATGATAACGTCTAATTTAATAATAAAACTTAATCCCACGGTTTCACCAATTCTTAATATAAGATTCTATTGACTTTTTTTAAAAAAAAAGGATTGAGAAAGCTAAATAAGTTACTTAATGATATCATATGTTATATACCATTAGATTATATACTATATATATCAGTTTATAATTTAGACAAATTAGTTTGAAGAAATAAAAATATATATAAATATTTTAAAGTAATTTAATTAGATCAATCTTTTCAAAAAAAAACAATTAAATCTTATATTTAGAATTAAAGGTAATATACTTTAGAAGTGTCACATCATCACTAATTAAAATACAACAACTTATCTTATTTTAATCCTAAATGGTATATAATAAGTTATATGAAGAAATTCAAATTTTATGATTTTAAAACCATAAACTTCTTAATTTAGAAAAACAAAAAACACAATTTCCTCCCATCATCCCTAAAATCATAAAATTTGAATTCCTTTTAAAGGACTCAAAGATTTTTTTTAAAAAAAAAATGAGTCGTTATATTTCAGTTAGTCAGAATGTAGATAAAGTGATGTTTTTGGAATATAATATTTAAAAAGTATTTCTCTAATTTGGTTTAGTTACTCAAACCCTTAAAGGTGGGGGATTGGTCATCATGTGATTAGCACTGGCATCAGAATTTGTTGCCCTCGGTTGGATGATGATCGAGTCAACGCAATAAATAATCAATTTATTATAGAGAAAATCTCATATAAAACTAGGAGAAATGTTGAAATTCTAAATCAGACCTTCAAACTTAATAAATCTAGCCATTGATTCAAAATAGGGTTTTCAAAATGTGGCTCAAGAATGGGTTAGCAGTGAGAGAAGTGACTTATGTTCTATCTGAATTTTACATAAGTAACATATGAAAAAAGTCATATTATAAATGTTATTTGTGTTTGGATTAACAAAGGCAGAAGTGACTTTTTTCCAAACTAAAATGTGTACGGGTTAGCGGTTAAAAAATCAGTTGAGATAGAAAATAATCAAAAAATATATAAATATTATCGAATACTATCTAGATATTAAAATTTAAATTTAAATTTAAAAAATAAAAAATTTACATGGAAAGATTTAAATTTTGGAGGTATAATCCAAATTATGTTTTTAGAAGAAATAGGGAATATATATATATATATATATATATATATATATATATATATTGTTAAAAAGAAAACAATAGGAGAAAAAGAATTAAAGTTTTTTTTAAAAAAGTACTAGAGCTTGTTTTTCAAAAAGTGCTAAAAGTAGCTTCTTTGATGACATTTTTTTCCAGAAGTCCAGCGAACTAAAAGCTACCCCAAACATCTTCCATTGGGCTTTTTTTTCTATTTATGTTTCCACTAAACGTTTTTTTCACTAAAAACTCTCCAAACAGCCAATGAGAGTTGGCCTATATGATGAGGGATCCAGGACTAGGCTCTTGGGTCGTGGGTTTGATCCCCTCTACCGTCGCTAAGACTCCTTTAGTAGACGATCTCATAAGTCCCAAGTAAGTACTCATAGAACCCGGGGTCGTGCCCTAGCCTTGATGGAAGACTGATGCCGAACCCCTCCAAAACTTTTTTTTAGCAAAAAAAAAAAAAACCCTCCAAACAATCTCCAAACAGGATCCTCCCCATCCCTCTAAAATCTCTCTTGCTCCATCCTAAAGTCAGCCCTTTTCACCCTCTCATTCACTTAGGGTATGTTTGATATGAGGGGAGGGGAGGGGAGGGGAGAGAAAGGGAGAGAAAAGGGGTTTGTGGTGGGGCCCACAAAAATTTTCTCCCCTTTTATCATTTTCCCTTCATTTTCTCTCCCCTCCCCTCCCCTCCCCTTCCCTTCCCTCAAACCAAACATACCCTAAAAGTAGCAGTTTAAATAATATTACCATTTAAGTTCTCCAAATGAAATTTAAAAGACAATATTCAAGATGTGTCAAGTCTTTTATTGAGCTCAATCCTTATTTTTTGTCCTGGAATAGTTAAAAAAATATACATATAATCATAGACTGATTATATGCTTTAATTTAAAGGAGGGAATTTGGCCAAAAAAAAAGAATTTACAGGAAGGAACGTTATGTTAATACATTTTTAAAGTTCCAATACCCCAACCATCCATTGCCATCCTATAATTTAAGGGTATGTTTGGTTTGAGGGGGAGGAGGAGGAGGAGGGAAATAAGAAAATGACCAAATTGTCATTAGTGAAAGGAACATTCTTTTTTATTGAGAGTATATTTTTGGAATATGGAAAAATTTCTAGGGGCAATTTAGTAAAGAGAAAACAAAAAATAGCCCCTCCCCCTCCCTCAATCCAAACACACCCTAAAGCTGCGTTGTTTTGGAGCACAAGGGAAGGAGGTGTCTTTTTTTTTTTTTTTTTGCCTTTTTGTTTAAATATTTCAAGGTATCCGGGTATTAAAAAAGGGAAAAACACTCCTCATGTTGTAGGAGAAGTGTTTTCTCATGTCACACACACATAAAATGGTGGGACCCATACATACATATATATATATATATATATATATATATATATATATAGTTAGCATTATATATATGTGTAGGTCCCACTATTTTATGTGGGTAAGAATCTTCTTCTTCTCATGCAACATGAGAAGTTTAAACCCCATTAAAAAAAATACTTTAATATATAGATACTGAAAAAATTCTTCATAATTTTGAAAAATTATTTTATGATCTTGAAAAAAATATCATGAAGTATATTTTAAGTACCAGTCAGTATCCTAAATTTTTTTTTAAAGATCTTATGAAGTATTTTTTTAGTATATGGATACTAAAAAGATATTTCAAGACAGCTACAAAAAAAATTACTTCATGATCTTGAAAAATTATTTTAAGATCATGAAAAAATATCATGAAGTATATTTTGAATATCAGTAAATACCTTGAAATATTTTTTTCAAGATCCCATAAAGTATTTTTTTCAATATCAGGCAATATCCTAAAGTATCCTTTTAGTTAGTACTATCAGTATCCTGAAATATTTTTTTAAGATCATAAAATAATTTTTTAAAATCATGAAATATATTTTTCAGTATCGGTTAGTATCCTGAAGTATCTTTTTAATACTTCTAATATCCCGAAATATTAAAAATAGAAAAATAGAAAAAGGCACCTCCTTCCCTATTATACATTAAAACGACGCAGTTTTAAAGGATATGACGCTTGGTGTATTGGAGGAAAGCTTGGTCCTTCATCACCATGTCTGAATTTTGCTGCTATGGATTATCAGTTGCAAATGAAGTTAGCTTTGCCCTCAACTGCATTGCTTTTGCTTATGTGAACTCCATGAAGATTTGAAACCATTGTACTTACTTAATGTTGAGAAATTTTAAAACTGGCTCAAAAATAAAATATATTACGATTGAGTATAAAACTTAATTTTCGTATTAAAATGACATTGGAACCCACTTGCAATAAAGAAAAGGCTTTAGTCGACCCATCGATCGGCCTAGTGACTCTAAAATTGGTATGTACCCCAAAAAAAATATCTCTGGTACTTTTAACACTTGACATAGTTGACTAAAATATCATGACTCTCAAGAGTTTTGATTTCTAGTGATTGATATAAGAGTTTTATTAATAGACAATCTATAAATACATCTGTAAACATTCTTTAAGTCTGAAGTTAGTTTTAAGGTCTATTTGAGTTGGTGTTTTAAATGTTTATAAAAAATGAGATAAAATTCATCTCATTTACTTACCTCATACAAAATAAATTATATTAGAAAAAGAGTTTTTTACTACTAATCCAAATGTATATTTAGCTTTTAAAACATATTTTTATAACTTTTGAGATAAATATATAAGAAGTTTTTTATTTCGACTGGCTTAAAAAAAAACACTTTTTAAAAGATTACAAAATCAGCACTTATGGATGATGGTTATAAAATATAAAAGAACAAAAAGAAAAATAAATTTAATGGGTGAGTTCCTAAGTTGGCCGTCTCATTTGGTTCCAACTTCCAAACGTTGCCGTGTTGATGCCGTTGCACGCCATCTCATTTGTACACGTGTGGTAATTTTATTGGATAAGCACCAGGCGCGGTCACCTCATTTGGCTATAAAACGAGCCCTGAGCCTCCAACTTCATTCACATCACCATTTGTTTTACTTCGCCACCGGAGAAAGCCCTTGCAAACCAAAACACAAGGTTTGTTTTTCTCTTCCGATCTTTTTTTTTTAGTGCTTCTTTAGGTTTGTGTTCTTATCTTTGGTACCAGTCGAGGCTTGTGTTGTGAAAATATCCATCTGCTTATTGATAGAATTCAAACTCTATCAACTATTCAATCTCCACCGGCCTTGGATGATGTCTTAGACGATGTAAAGTCACCGCTAGAATATGAAGGTGTGGGAGTAGTAGAATATGAAGGTGTGGGAGTATGAGTTGTTGAATGAATAAAGGTGAGGAGGCGTGAGCTGTCAATCAATGCATGTGGTGTCAAATTAAAAGGTTTGTGGTGTCAAGTGATTGAAGAAGCATGGCAACGGATGCTGCAAATGAAAAAGGTGCCTAGACAAAAATTAATTAAAGGAGGTGCACAAAAGTCAACAATAGCGGCTGGAAAGAGAAAAAATAAAATACTACACGCTGGTCTTCTCAGCCTATATATATATAGGTGTGTTTTTTTTTTTGCTCAAAATATATAGGTGTGTTTCAATGTTGCTAGATGTGTGTGTATCCGGAAAAACAAGAGAGCAGAGCGTAGTCATTGTACTTTGAGAAAAAATGGAAGTGCCGAAGCACTTTTGAGAAGGAAAAAATAAGAGAGTTATTTTTTGAGTGTGTGAGAGAATATAGTTGTGTATTTTATTCCTCTTATAATAAAATTTTTGTTCTACATCTATATCTCCCATTTCCAACAATTGGTATCAGAGCCTGGTTGATAAAGATGGCAGAGATGGTGCAACCACAAATTTCTAAATTGTCGAAAGGCAATTATGGGAACTGGAGCATTCAAATGAAGACGTTACTAGGTTCCCAAGATATATGGGACCTTGTTGAAGATGGATACACAGAGCCCGCTAATGCAGCCATTGAAGCAGCTTTGACAGATGCTCAGAGAAAGACGCTTAAGGAGTCCCAGAAGAAGGACAAGAAGGCTCTATTCTTAATTTTTCAAGGTGTTGATGAATCAACCTTTGAGAAAATATCAGATGCAAAAACTTCCAAAAATGCATGGGAGATTTTGCAAAAATCTTGTGAAGGTGTAGAAAAAGCCAAGAGGGTACGATTGCAATCACTTAGAGCTGAATTTGAGAATTTGAAGATGCAGAATACGGAGCCAGTTACAGATTATGTCTCATGAGTGCAAAAGGTGGCTAAAGAAATGGAGAGACTCTAGATGATGTCAGAATAATAGAGAAGATTCTACGGTCATTAACAAGGAAGTTTGATTATATCGTGACCGCCATTGAAGAAGCCAAAGACCTGTCAGTCATGTCTATTGATGAGCTTGTGGGCTCTCTTCAAGCCCACGAACAAAGAATGAATTTAAATGAAGGCTCTAGAAATTTGGAGCAAGCTTTGTAGACCAAATTATCACTAAAGGAAAATCAAGCCAGTAGCAGCAGTTATGTACGTGGCAGAGGAAATCGTGGTGGATATAGAGGTGGATATAACACCCGAGGTGGTTTCAACACTCGAGGTGGTTGTGGTGGACGCAGTGGGTATGGCCGGTCAAATGGAAAATTTGAAACTAATACAGCGGAATATGAACGTGGTCAAGGATCATATAATCGAGGTCGTGGCCAAAGCCGAGGTCGAGGATTCTTGTCCAGAGGAGGAGGCAGATATCAACAACGAAGTGACAAATCCCAACTGCAATGTTATAATTGCAATAGATTTGGTCATCTCAGTTATGAGTGCAGAGATGCTGTTAAAGTTGAGGGGAGAAGTCATTACACAGCAAATGTAGAACAACTTAATGAATCAACCGTCTTGTTCACTCACAAAGGTGAAGAAGATACTGGAAAAAATGTATGGTATGTTGATACTGGAGCAAGCAATCATATGTGTGGCACAAAGGAGTTATTCACAAAGCTGAATGAAGAAATCCAAGGAGAAGTCACATTCGGTGATCACACAAAAACGGCAGTTAAAGGAAAAGGGAATATTATGATATTTACAAAGAATGGAGATAAAGGATACATTACGGATGTCTATTATATTCCATCTTTGAAGAGCAATCTCCTCAGTATTGGTCAACTATTGGAGAAGGGATACGACATTCATTTGAAAGATAGTTCTCTCATCATGAGAAACCAAAAAGGAGAATTGATAGCAAAAGTTGAAATGACAAGTAATCATCTATTCAAGATGAATATACAAACAGATGGAATCAAATGCATGAAGTCTACCATTGAAGATAGTTCATGGTTATGGCATCTCAGATTTTTTCATCTCGGATTCACTGGCCTGAAGCTGTTGTCAAAAGCGAAGATGGTGACCAGGTTGCCAACAATAAATCATCCAGATCAACTATGTGAAGGGTGCATGCGAGGAAAACAACATAGAATAAAATTTGAAGTTGGCAAGTCATGGAGAGCAAAAAGGCCACTGCAACTAGTTCACTCAGATATAGCTGGTCCACTTGACATTCTTTCACTTGGAGGAAACAGGTACTATATCACATTCATTGATGATTTCAGCAGAAAAGCCTGGGTGTATATCCTCAAAGAAAAATCCGAAGCCCTTGATAAATTCAAGGAGTTCAAGGCAATGGCAGAAAAACAAAGTGGTCAGTATTTAAAGGTGCTCAGAACAGATAGGGGAGGAGAATACACTTCCAAATTATTTGAAGCATTTTGCCGGGAACATGGAATAATTCATCAGTTGACAGCTGCCTACACGCCACAACAAAATGGAATTGCAGAAAGGAAGAATCGCACAATTCTTGATATGGCAAGAAGCATGCTTAAAGGAAAACATATGCTGAGAACTTTTTGGGCCAAAGCTGTTCAGTGTGCTGCCTATCTCTTAAATCGATGTCCAACAAAAAGTGTCAAGTTCAAAACACCAGATGAAGCATGGAGTGGTAGGAAGCCAGAGGTTAGCCATCTAAGAATATTTGGCTGCATAGCTTATGCTCATATTCCAGATCAGAAGAGGAAGAAGTTAGATGATAAAGGAGAAAAATGCATTTTCATTGGCTACGAGCATCGGAGCAAAGCCTACAGATTGTTTAATCCTCTAACGAAGAAAGTAGTCATCTCAAGAGATGTAGAGTTCGATGAAGCAGACTACTGGAAATGGAGTGATGAAGAACGAAGAGTGGAAGGCTTATTCTTTAAGGATGACGTCGACTCAAGAGACCAAATTGTTGGAGCAGACAATGATGAAACTCCACCACCAAGTCCTACTCCTACAACTCCTGCATCTAAACCATCAACAACAGGAAGTAGTAGTAGTAGCAGTAGCAGCAATTCAGGGGGAGCAGAAGCAAAAATGAGAAGCTTAAGTGATATCTATGATGCTACAGATCCAGTACAGACTACACTTGATTACTCATTATTTTGCTTGGTAGCTGAATGTGATCCAGTGACATATGAAGAAGCGGCAAATGATGAAAAGTGAAAGAAAGCTATGAACGACGAAATCGCCGCAATCAAAAGAAATGACACGTGGGAGCTCACAACTATGCCTAAGGAGCAGAAGCCCATTGGAGTTAAGTGGGTATACAAGACGAAGACCAACAAAGAAGGAAAGGTGGAGAAGTACAAGGCGAGATTAGTGGCTAAAGGCTACAAGCAGAAATACGAAATCGATTATGAAGAGGTTTTTGCACCAGTTGCAAGGATTGACACTATCAGACTTCTCACAGCAATTTCAGCACAAAACAAATGGAAGATATACCAGATGGATGTGAAGTCAACTTTCCTTAACGGCTACTTAGAAGAAAAGGTCTATATTGAACAGCCACTAGGATATGTGATAAAAGGAGAAGAAGACAAAGTTTACCGGTTGAAGAAGGCATTGTATGGATTGAAGCAAGCTCCAAGAGCATGGAACACGAGAATAGATGAATACTTTCAGAAGAATGGATTTGTGAAGAGTCCATACGAGCATGCTTTATACACGAAAAGGAATGAAGATGGAGATATAATGATCGTATGTCTGTATGTGGATGATATGATCTTTACAGGAAATAATCCAGGCATGTTTGTCGAATTCAAGAAAGCTATGACTAGAGAATTTGAAATGACAGATATTGGAGAGATGTCTTATTTCCTTGGAGTTGAAGTGGAACAAAGGGAGGAAGGAATATTTATGTCACAGAAGAAGTATGCACAAGAAATATTGAACAGGTTCAAAATGAAAGATTGCAAGCCTATGTCGACACCGATAGAAAAAGGAACGAAGTTGATAGTTCATTCAACAAGAAAACCTATAAACCCAACACTATACAAAAGCCTGGTCGGAAGCTTAAGGTACTTAACTTTCACTAGACCAGATATTATGTATGCAGTGGGTTTAATTAGCAGATATATGGAGCAGCCAAAGCAAGATCATTTCCATACAGCAAAGAGAATTTTGAGATACATCAAAGGAACTATCAATCATAGGCTGTTCTATACGCATTCTCAAAATTCAAGGTTAATTGGCTACTCAGATAGTGATTATGGTGGAGATATAGATGATCGGAAGAGTACTTCGGGATATGCATTTCATATTGGCTCGGCAATATTTTCATGGTCGTCAAAGAAACAACAGACAGTTGCTCTTTCATCATGTGAAGCTGAATACATAGCCGCTACAGCGTGTACATGTCAAGCAATATGGCTAAAGAATATTTTGAAAGAGTTACATCATGAGCAAGATTCAATCACCATACATGTTGACAACAAGTCAGCAATTTCACTTGCAAAGAATCCAGTCTCTCACAACCGAAGCAAACACATTGACACCAAATATCATTTTATTCGGGAGCAAGTCAAGAATAAAGTTGTGGAATTAGTCTATTGCAGAACGGAAGAACAACTAGCAGATATTTTTACAAAGCCATTGAATCTACCCTCCACCTTGTGCTTCGTCTCCGGGGAGGAATGCAAATTTTTGTCAAGACTCTGACCGGGAAGACCATTACCCTGGAGGTGGAAAGTTCTAACACTATTGATAACGTCAAGGCAAAGATCCAGGACAAAGAAGGAATCCCACCGGACCAACAGAGGCTTATCTTTGCTGGGAAACAGCTTGAGGATGGCCGAACCTTGGCTGACTATAACATCCAGAAAGAGTCCACTCTTCATCTTGTTCTGCGTCTCCGTGGTGGAATGCAGATTTTTGTGAAGACCCTTACTGGCAAGACTATTACCTTGGAGGTTGAAGCTCGGACACAATTGACAATGTGAAGACTAAAATCCAAGATAAGGAAGGAATCCCTCCTGACCAGCAAAGGTTGATTTTCGCTGGAAAGCAGCTGGAAGATGGACGTACATTGGCTGATTATAACATTCAAAAGGAATCCACCCTTCACCTTGTGCTTCGTCTCAGGGGAGGTATGCAAATCTTTGTGAAGACCTTGACAGGCAAAACCATCACCCTTGAGGTTGAGAGTTCGGATACCATTGACAATGTGAAGGCAAAAATCCAGGACAAGGAAGGAATCCCACCAGACCAGCAAAGGTTGATCTTTGCAGGGAAGCAGTTGGAGGATGGAAGAACCCTTGCTGACTACAACATCCAGAAGGAGTCCACCCTTCATCTTGTTCTGCGTCTTCGCGGAGGATTCTGAAATGTTTTTTTTTTGTTTTTTTGATACAAAAGATTCTGAAATGTTTGGGGCTGCTTCGTTTGGTCCGTTTCAGTGTTTGTTGTTGGGGTCTGTGGCCTTTTGAACTTGTTTGTGGGCCTGTGGTGGCCCTTTAAATAACTTGGTTATGTTTTCTTCTTAACTTTGTGAACATCCCTTTGCTATAATATATATATATATATATATATATATATATATATATATAGCGTTTCCATTGTGATCATGTTGTGTTGTGTTCTCTGTTTTTCTATAGAATTAAGTGACTTCTCCCCTGTGGCATGGTTTCTTACTTTCTTTTCTTATTCTTGATGCTTTCTTAACTTGATCATGTTATGTGCTTATTTGGAATAGCGATTGAAGCCTTCAAAATCAGTTTTTCAATCGTAGTTTTGTCTTGCTTTATGTGAATGAGTACCTTTGATGGCCTTTGAGTTTATATTAATCATCCCCTGGATTAAAAAGGGGAGTTTTGATGGCCTTTGCTGAATCGGAATGCCTGGTGGTGGTTTTGATATGCTTCTTAATGATTTCTAAGAAGCTGTTTACAGGTAAAAAGAACCTGCAACCCTGTTTACAATAATTCTAATGTGAAGTTTGGTTATAAACTCTGAACAGACTTCATATTGGGGGGAGGGGAACGAGTGGTAGCGAGCTTGGACAGGTGGATTGCACTAAATTCTATTATGTTTTAGACAGTTGACGAGTTTACAGTGGAAGATGATCAAAAGTTCTGTCCTTAGTTTATGTTAAAGAATTGAGATGTTGATCTGTGTTTACTGTTTAGTGAGATACCACCATGGGCTAAGCATTCTCTAAAGCCTTTTTCTCTTCAGCTATACCAAGTGTAGAAGGAATCTAGCAATGTGAGAATATTTTGGTTATGATGGGCGGCTAGTTGAGAGGGTTAAGCTTCTGCCCGTTTGTCTTTTTGTTTTAGCAGATCCTACCATCCTTTTGTGTTAGCCGCTGGTTTTGCCTTTTATTCTTCACCGTCTCTGAACGGAGGCATTTTTATACCTGTCTCCTTCGAAGAAGCAAGCCTAGTGAAATGCCAATTCTAATTTGTTCATCAATAACGAGTGAAAATATAATCAGATGCTTTACATCTTTTCGTTTGTTATCATGATAATGTGTTTCTGAACTTTGTCGCAAGTATTTGTATATCTTCTTGAATCAGGCACTGTATGAAACGAGATTGTGAAATTTAAGATTACAGGGACCAAAATTTATTGAATTGGGTTCAAATCGAGAGCTTTTAATTGGTTTATATCAACCGATTGCCAACTCGTTTCCTCTGTCTCCATTCTTTGCAGACTCCTACAATGAGGTGATTTCTGTGCCTCTATGCTGAGAAATGTGAATTTTCTAAACTTTTATATGGAGAAATTGGATTTGTGTCTCACCACTAAGCTTCCATGATCACCAAATGATCTCATGAATAAAATCTCGAGGGAAAATATTATATAAACTAAAATAATTATAAAATGTCCATCACATGCACGCACTGTAGAAGTTTTCAGCGCATAATGTGACAGTGCTTTTAATCAGTCAATCTTCTGTTGATTTATAAATATTGATACCAACATTGTTGATTTAGAGAGGAGACTGTATTAAAATTTTTAATCGCTATCAAGGTCAAAATTACAACTTTCATATATTTAATACTTGTGGAGAGTGCATTAACAACATCATTTGTAGTAATATTTACAAAAATGTTATTGATCAAAATTTTTAAACTGTCTTCATAAATATAGAGGTTTAGATGTGTATGACGGTCTTAAAAGTCTTTTTTTTTTTTTTAAGGTAAACATACCAATAAGCAAACAAACAAATAACAAGATCACATGGTATATTCCAATATACTTTATTTTGAAGAGATTCTATTAACTTATTTGAGTAAATCTAGTGACATGAGAGTAGGTGGGCAAGGAAAATGGAGAAGATATATTTTTTCTATCTTTGCTCTACTTTAGAAACGTATATGGACTAATATCCTATATCTTTATTTGTCTCGCTCTGCATTTTAACCGGTTATGAAAAGTGGTTAAAATATGGGCATGTTTGGGCAAAGCTTATTTTATCAGCGTTTTAGTGTTAAAAAATCCAGTGGTTTTTAAGCAAATGAGCCATTGGGGGTGGGGGGGGGGGGGATCCAACAAACCCTGTTTGGAATACCTAGTGCATTGGCTGGGCTTATTTAAAAAAATCCAAACGCACCGGACTTAATAGACGCCCCAATTTGGAGCTTAATCTCCAGACGCACTCCTTGATTGACGAGAACCCATCCATAGTCATCACTGGTCAGAGATTCTCCAAATAAGAATAGGCTTTAAAAATACCTTTGGTACATCAAGAACAAATCAATGGAATCTTCAAATAATTTTTGTTTGGAATGTGTGTTGTAGTGATGGAATATGTATTTCGATGTGTATTTTTGTAAAGATGATCTATTTGATGAAGACCCCTCATTAAATATCAATACATCATCTTCACCATAAATGAATCATCTTCTTGATAGAATCAGAGAAAACTTGTCCGTCATAGCAATAGAAGAAATTACCGGATTATTTGTATGCATTTTATTTTATAAATAATTTTATCCATTAAATATATTTAATTAAGGACTTTATTGTTTATTATTTTTTTAATAATCATTTAACTTTTTTCCAAATTAAAATTTTTATATCCTAATATATACAACTAATATGTATAGTAGTATTTAATATGATTCATGCCATTTTCAGTTATTTTTCATGTTAACTGAATTTTCAAATAATAATCCAAACATTCATCAGTCAAGAAAAAAACGACTTCTGCAAAAAGACAAACTGGCAATCCAAACACAAATCAAAATTTACAATCTGACTTTTTTCCTACTGAGTTTTTTTTAAAAGTCAGATAATTTTTAAGTCATCGTTCTTATCGCCAACCCAAATAGGCCCTTAACTGGTTATGAAAAGTGTGAGAAATGCTAGTATAGTGCCGTTGCACTCCTACTGTTGTGCCATGTCTCTTGAGAGAAAAGTGATGGAGGTAATGGCAACTTAACAGCGTTGTCAATGTTGCTCCCTTTTTAAAAATTGTTTATGATCATATTTGCACCTATCAAATATTAATTATGTCGGATGCTCAACATGCAAAATATTATTACTAAAAAGAAAAAATTAGATTATTTGTAAAATGATCATTGCTCTGCATCAATAACCCATAACTGAATAGAAGTTCATAAAATTTCTCCCCATATTTTGCATAGAAATGTATGTTTTCACGAGATGCATCATCAAAATATGTACAAACAAAAATTGAGACAAAATTTATTGTACTATATAATAATACATAGAATTTGCATTTGAGACTTCATTCATTGCATATTAAGCAGCATCTCATTGCCCCAATCAATATTTTCAGGCATGTGAGATTAATCATGCAAGGTAAGCACCCATATGTTACATGGATGAACTCTGTTATGTACAAGTAATAAACTAGTTTTGAATAAATGCTGCCTCATTGAATATTATACTAATAACATATTCAAAACCACAAGACTTCTTTGGGAGAACCACAAAACTCAACCATATCTACTGCGAGAAAGTGTAATAGCGGCATAATGAAAAATTTAAGAGTGTTTTCACTTCTATGGTATTACAATTTGGCAAGGAGAGACAGAGAGAATAACTAAAGAAGAGAAAGCTAAGAAAGTGGTGGTCCCAAAGATGTGAGTGGGACCCGTAATTGTTTGACTATCCAGAACATTGTTATCAAAAATTAGTGTAAAATGTTTTACGTTTTTACTAGGGTCATACGTGCTGAAACGCAAGTATAAACTGTCCTGAATAAAAACTGATAAAAACTCCACTCGAACACGTAAAAACTGTAAAAAGTTTCCTTTAACCAAAAAAAAAGGGGGGGGGGGGGATGAAAAGTTGAAAACCCTTTTTCCATCATACATCTCGGATTCACGATTACTGGAGAATGGAGACTGAATAGTTATATATAGTTTTTAACGTATTTCTATGGTCATAAATGTAAGTTTTTAACATAGGTTTTTTTTTTAAATATATGTTTTATCTAATTATATGACTTATATCCTTTAAATATGAAATTGTTCATTGAAACTTTACATTTCGCGTCGTTTGTATGATTTACGTTTGTACCACCCCCTTCTATGTTTGTTTCTACCACCCCCTTCTATGTTTATGTAAAAACTTAATTTTGACAACATTGATTCAGAGCCATCTCAGCATTCAAACTACTGCTCAGTAATGCACACGGAATTCGTCTGTATAATTTCTTTTCTAGTGTTGTACTTTTAAACCCGGCCTCCTTTACTCATCAATTGTTTTCTGTTTCAATGAAATCTCAAATTCATTTGCTATAATATATAACGTTTCCGTTATGATCATGTTTTGTTGTGTTTCGTGCTTTTCTACAGAACTCAGTGATGACTTGTCACTTGTGGAATGATTCATAATCTTATTCTTGATGCTGTTAAACATATGAACAAATACTAATAATGAACTGATATTAATCATTAGCAAAATTACAATAACTCTGTTAGGGCTAACTAAATAATTCCTTAAAAGATAACCAACAACTTAAAGCTATTGGGTTATTGGAGGGAGACCCAAGTTATCATTTCTCTCTTTAAGAATTCCTACTTGAGCTCCAAATTCCAATAACATTCGTCTTTTTCGTCTCCTATTTCTTGTGGATATCGTTTACATCAACGTAGACCATATTACTTGTAAACTTACCCTTGCTCTGCATCAATAGCGCCATTAACTGAATAAAAGTCCGTAAAACAACAGTTGATTCCTTTTCTTTTGGAACTATTCTTCAAATTTAAGGGAGCTTGTTTTGGAAAATTCTTACTAAAGTATATCATAAAAGATTACATATACACGTCTCTCTCTTTTTTTTTTTTTTTACTTAGTATAGGTGTCCTCTTATTGTAGATAATATTATTCGAGATACTATTAAGAACTAAATATAAGCATTTCTCTTAATAAGAATTTGAACCTAGTCATTTGGGTCCTATTTATTGACCAACACAAAACACATGTTGAGCCGAATCAACAACTAACCTAAGCCCAACTAATAACAACATATACAATGCAACAAGTCTTGTATTTAAAATACTATCATATTAGTAGCAAAAAAATACTATCATATTTAACACTCCTCCTCAAGTTGAAAGTGTACAAATTGAAGACTCCAAACTTGCCTAATAAATCCAGAAATAAAACTGCTTCCAAGAGTCTTACGTAAGTATGTCTGCAAGCTGGTTACATGATCTCACAAGATGTAAACTAATCAAACCTTGTTGATGATTTTCCCTTATAAAGTGACAATATATCTCGATCTGTTTGGTTGGTTCATGGAATATGGGGTTTGTTGTTATATATATGGCAGCTTTGCTATCACAAAATATATCAGCCAACCGTGATCTTTTCACATTTAGGTGACCCAATAACCCAACATTTGACGTAACTTCTGATGTTACCATCATTAATAGCTTGATACTCAGCTTTAACCGAGGATATCAAAACGGTTGTCTGCTTCTGTGATTAATAAGAGATAAGATCTCCTCCAAGTTTGACTATGTACTGTGTAAATGATCTTCTAGAGTCTTTACATGCAGCTAAATCAGAATCACAAAAGCATTGCAACTCCACTTTGCTTGAGGAAGACAATAGAATCTAAAAAAACAAAGGTGATACTAAGGACCTAAAAATGTCAAAGTCATCATTAGTCATCCACTGTGCGCATAGTGGCAACTATACAACGTGGTATTTAAAAAAATAATCTCCCACAATTTTATTTCATCACAATCTCGTACACTTCAATATGTAGTGCCACATCTCAAACTTCTACGTCAATGATTTATCCCCATATTCAATATTCAATGTCATGCATAATCAACATCATTATCAAAATTGCTTACTTTCTAATTGAACCTAATCTTGTGTAGTGGCATGATGGGTTTTTTAAGGTGATTTGGAAGTGGAATGGAGTGGAAAGAATTAGATTGTTTTTATGGAAAGTGCTATTAAACAAACTTCCTACGAATCAGTGGAGGAACTCTTGGGAAGGTTCATCCCCGCTATGTGGCTTCTGTCTGTCAGGAGTGGAAGACATTCTCCATATTCTTATAGAGATTGTGTCTATACTTGTAATTTGTGGAACAGATTAATCCAGAACAGGTATGTGTATTCCTTCTATTCAGCTGACCTTAGATCTTGGTTGAGTTTGAATTTGAGGAAAGATATTGGGTCCTCTTGGGGTGGCTGTTGGAATTTAATTTTTGGTGTAGCTATATGGAAACTTTGGGGTTGGCGTAATAGCAGTGTTTTTTATGTAACTTTCTCTAAGCCATCAGATCCTGTTGCTGCTATTCTTGCTGTTGGCGAATTTTTGTGTCTTGCCTGTGCAGGATTATCCACAAAATGCTTCTAGTGCTCTCGGGGGCGTTGAGTGGTTGAAGCCACTGACGGGATGGACCAAGGTCAACGTTGATGGTGCTGCTGTGGTAGGGATAGTGAAGGCGAGCTATGGAGGAGTTTTTAGGAATTCTGTGGGAGCATGGTTGGTCGGATTTTCAAAGTCCCTTGGTAATTGCAGTGCCCAATTGACGAAAGAATGGGCAATAAATAAGGCCCTTCTTATAGCTTAGAATCTGGGGTTTAAGAGACTTGTCCAAGAGATTCGCTGACGTTTTAGCTAAGCTAGGAATTTCAGGCACTTCTATGTTTGATGTTTGTCCTCCTAGTTTAAGGTATTAGGTTAACCAAGAGAGCTTGGAATTTATTTCCCCTCCTTTGTAATGTTTCTTCTTCGGAATTTAGGCTCTTACGCCTCTTCTTCCAAAAAAAAAAAAACAAACAAACAATTTAAGCACACTTAACTTAAAAGTTTACTCACAAGATGCATTTCATATATACACATTTTTCATTTGTAAGATACCATAACAAGTATCCGTTGCAAATATGAACATACACTTATAATCATAATCAGCTCAACAAGTATACAAGATAAATTAAAAAATGGTTACCTCAAGTTCTTGGCACAAAAACAAAACTTGAGAGAATTTGAATCCACTCTAAAATAAATATATAATTATATGTTAATAAAATTAACAAAATTACCAACTAATACAAGTAAGTAAAACGGTCAATTTTATAAATTGGAAAGTGGTCTCAAGTTCCTAACAATATTATATAATTCTTCCACATCATTAAAATACATAATCAGTTTAAATGAAACCCATATTGTGGTCTCAATTTAAATACTCAAAACATTTTAATAAGCAAAAATAAAATGCGGAAGTGTTAGACTCATGGCAAAGAAAAATGAGATGACATGAGCCTAGGAGTACAAAAGAGTTAAGGCTCACTCTATAGGTGTCTTCCCTTATTTCTTACTAGAACAATCACCTGAAAATGTTAATATAGGATGATATTTCACGTCTTAGTAACTACTGAAAGTTTCTACTATACATAAGCAAGCCACACAAAATAAAAAGAAATAGCTGATTATGTATATATTTGTATGTACCAAAATTTCCATACAGAATTATTACAAATTTAATAACCATTGTCAATCTACTTTTATCACATAATGTACTATACAATTACGTAAGATGCAATGTACAATATGCAGCCTCCCTTATACCACCGCCTATCCTTATACCGCTGATTGGAGTCATAGGCTAAAAAATAGTTCAACAAAAACTTATCCATTTAACTAGATTAATCTAAGCTCACCAGTTATTAAGATACATCTGGCTACAGTATAGAGCTTAAATCTAGACTATAGCTCTCCTCTTAAAAACACAAATAAGGAGATGTCACATATCCCATAGCTCAAATGCAATCTCGGCTAAAGAAAAACATGGAAGAAAGGATACTAACAAGTAGCATCTACTGTGCAACAAGTGATGACATAACATATGGTAAGAGATCTCATTATATAAATTTCTCCTTCCTCCATCCCATCACATATGCAACCGCGATAACAAATATATTCAATTAAATATAATTATTAAAATACAAGTTTAATAAATTATGTTTCTATTTGTAACAAATATCACATATTTAAACATGTCAAACCAATATGTCATTTTTTACAATTTGTAAGACTAAACTATCAATTCTGAAAGTTGAAAGGCTAAATTGTCATTTTAGAATTTAATCTATTTTCAGTTTTGATTATTATAATAATAATAATATATTATAAAAAGGATCATCTCACTGGCCCAGCGTATATACTTAGTAAGTACATGTTCACCCACCTTATACTTCTATAATATTAATTTTTCTTTTAAATAAAATGAGTTATAAAAAAGTTTACTTATATTTTTACTTACTAAAAAATTTACAATACATACACACACATATAATTCACGAAGTTTAATAATTATGCAACTATTTGTTCATAACATTAACAGAATTACAACTAATACACATGCCTAGTTGCTATATTTATCTTTTCAACTTGAAGCAACCTACAATAATAACAGGATTATTAATCATTTAAAGCACTTAATAAGCATTAAGTAATACTATGCAAGTAATAAAGAAAACCAACACAGACTACCATAGTCGAAATAAACTTCATACGCATTTAAGTCCTGCTTCTAATAAAGTAGTTCATACAAAACACCACATATCAAAGGGCTTCACTCACAGTTCAAAGTTCAAACCCTCAGTACACAACAGAATATTCAAAATATGCCACATATATTCAGAATACGTTAAAGTTCGGCAATTAACATTAAACTATCCTCATGCAAATAAATGAGGTACACAAGATCGATAAATCAAACCACGTCTTAGATGTCGTCCTTGGTAGCACAACCTGAACTCTCCCCTGAAAAATGATAAAGAATGACGAAGTAAGTCACAAAGACCTAATAACAACATTTCCAATTTAACGAGTATGTAGAAAATAATTAAAAGATAGTTAAGCGAGTAAAATATATCATCATAGGATATAAAGTCAAAATAATTTTTCAAAAATGTTAGTAGTTCAAAACCATTCAATATACATAAAATTCCAAATCATCCTTATAACCGCCGAACACACCCAAGGGCTATAACACATAACAAGATTAGTCTCTTTGATAAGATTGAACCAAGCTCTTCTATGACGAAGTGTAGCCTAGCCAAAAGTTACAAAGCTCATATCAGACCATGGGTTCCATTTCTTTTAAATAGAGAAAGGTATCACGTCCCTTGAGCTAACCCTTAGGCCAAAGAAGGGTGATATCAAAAGCTCTAAGAATGTCAAAATCATCAATTGTACGGACAGTGGTGGTCATACCACTTGGTATAAAAGAATCAACCTCCCACAATCATCTCATCACAATCCCATATACTTCGAACATGTAGTGCAACAACACAAACTTCCGCATCAATGATTATCCTCATTTAATATTCAATGCCATGCATAATCAACACCACAATCACAAAATAAATAATTTAAGACCACTTAACTAAATTGTATAATCACAACATATATTTTATATATATATAGATATATATAAACATTTTTCATATCCAAAATACTACAACATAAATCATTTGCAAATATGAACATACACTTATAATCAACTCAACAAATATACAAGGGAAATTGAACAATGGTTGTCTCAAGTTCTTAATACAAAAACTAAACTTAAGATATTTTGAGTCCAATCTAAAATAAATAAAAAATTATGTTAATAAAATTAACAAAATTACCAACTAATATAATAACAAATAATAAGTAATTAAACTTTCATGATTGTCTCGCCTAAGTTTTCTTAAAAAAATGACAATTTATCTGTTACTCAAATCATTAGGACAATCATATTTCCTTCTATCATGAATTTAGAACCATTAAAATACAATCATATCCTCAATTTATCCAAAACGCACAATTTTCTAACATAAAAGTTTCACCTGAAAATTTTAATATTTGTATTCCCTTATAAACCTCAAATCAATCCATTTAATCCTCACTATAACCTTAAATTCGAGTATAAGAGACATATTGTCATAAATATCAATTTTCCAATCAAATACTAACTTATATGAGCATTACTTAATTTATTAAACAACTATTCAAACCTCCACATAATCAAAATCATATCAAACTTAACTTAAATTTCAAATTCCAACTCATAATTTTATATAGTTCAAGATTTAGCAAAACCAAACCGATTAAACCTTCAATAATACCTCTAATAATAGAAAATAAATTTTAAATTCCTACAACAACCAACTAATAAATCTAAGCCAATTAAAATTAATTATTAATCATCATCTATATATATAGAGTCATTTATTCTCCAAACTCAAAATTCTCCTAAAATTATCACCCTAAAATTTTCACCAATCAGCACTATATTGCCTTTATTAGAAAGAGAAAAATATGTAAAATAACTTTATGAAGGAAGGTTATTAAAAAGAAGATAATTTAGTTATCTAAATGATTTTCAGCTTATCTTAGATTTGAAACTATGGAGAAACTTCCACAAACACGGGCAAGCTCAACGAAGAAATCCAAAAATTTCTTCACAACTCACAATCAATATCTTAGATTTGTTTATAATACCCAACACATGAAGTGTAGTGGGTGGGAGCATTAACTACTCCCACACCTTTTGATTATGGCGCCCCTTTATTGATGAGTGGTGGGATACTCCCCACCAACTCGTTTGACTAAGGGGCACAGCACCTTAGTTTTTCATATACATTTTTTTATTTTATTCTTTATTTTTTATCAACTCCCCCTTAATTAAATCCTAAAAGTAATATATATATATATATATGATATTACAATTTCTCCCTACTTAAATAGAGTTGTGTCTCCAAAATTCAATTCAAGTATGAATTCTACTTACTTAATCAAATAAGTGAGGATAAAATTGTCGCATCTTCTCTTCAGTTTCCCAAGTAGCATCTCCAGGAGCTATCCCCTTCCATATGACTTTCACAAGTCGAATAGTCTTGTTCCTTAGTTGTTTATCCCTCACATCGGCTATTCCTTCTGGTTCTGTTTGATACGTCAAATTCTCACGAAGTTCAACTTTTTCAGGCTCAATGATATATGACGGACCTGGCTGGTATTTCTTCAATTGCGACACGTGGAACACATCATGAACTCCCTTCAACTGTGGTGGCAATGCGATTTGGTATGCTACTGCACCAACCCTTGCAAGAATCTCATATGGACCTATGAATCTTGGACTCAATTTCTTATCTTTAATAGATCTTCCAACGCTCGTCATTGGTGTGACACGTAAAAACACATGGTCGCCAACCTGAAATTCCAAGGATCTTTGTCGTTTATCTGCATAACTCTTCTGCCTACTTTGAGCCGCTAACAACAACTTCTTAATCATTTCAATCTTCTTTGTGGTTCGATCCACAAAATCTGAGCCCAAGATTGTCCTTTCACTTAACTCTGTCCAACACAGTGGCGATCTACATTTCCTTCCATATAATGCCTCATAAGGTGCCATCTGAATGCTTGAATTGTAGCTATTATTATAAGCAAATTCAGCTAATGGCAAGTAATTGTCCCAACTGCCTTTCAACTCAATAGCATAAGCTCTCAACATATCTTCCAAAGTCTGAATAGTCCTCTTAGACTTCCCGTCAGTTTGTGGATGGCAAGTTGTGCTATATTTCAACCTAAAACCCATAGTTCGGTGTAAAGATCCCCAAAAACTTGATGTGAACCTCGGATCTCTATCAAAGATAATGCTTTCTGGCACTCCATGTAATCTGACGATCTCTTTCACATATAGATAAGAAAATTGTTCCATTGTAAAATCAGATTGAATAGGCAAGAAATGAGCGGACTTGGTTAGACAATCAACTATAAGCCAAATTGCATTATGATTCCTAGGTGTCGTCGGCAACCCCATAATAAAATCCATACATATACTATCCCACTTCCATGTTGGCACCTCCAAACTCTGCAATAGCCCAGGTGGCTTCTGATGTTCGATCTTGACCTTCTGACAAGTCAAACAGCCTATAACAAATTTTGTCACGTCTTTCTTCATACCAGGCCACCAATAATTTCGCTTTAAATCATTGTACATTTTGGTGATTCCTGAATGGATGGTGTATTTACTCCTATGTGCTTCCTCTAAGATGCAAGTCTTAGATTTGCCATCATTAGGAATGCAAACCCTCCCTTTAAATCTCAGGATACTATCATCACCTACTTCATAATCATTGACAACTCCTTCCTCCAATTCTTCCATAATTTTCAAAAGATATTCATCCTCCAACTGGGCTATCTTTATCTCCTTCCAAAATTCATTCTCAATTCGTACAGACTGCATCATAACTTCCTTACCAACTAGCATATCCATATCCTTCAACCTTTCTAACCAATGGTTCTCATAAAGACTCAAGTGAAATACATGAACAGCTTTTCTGCTTAACGCGTCGGCAACAACGTTGGCTTTACCAGGATGATACTTTAGTTTGAAGTCATAATCTTTTAGAAACTCCATCCACCTCCTTTGCCTATTGTTAAGCTCCTTCTGATCCATAAGATACTTTAGACTCTTATGATCAGTAAAAATTTCAAACCGTGAACCATAGAGGTGATGTCTCCAGATCTTTAGTGCAAATACAACTGCTGCCAATTCTAAGTCATGGGTAGAGTAATTCTCTTCGTTTGGCCTCAATTGTCTTGAGGCATAAGAAACAACTTTTCCTTCTTGCATCAATACACATCCCAAACCCTTCAATGACGCATCCGTGTACAAGGTGTATGGTAAATCAGGATTAGGAATAACCAATACTGGCGCAGAGGTCAACTTGCTCTTCAACTCTTGAAAAGCGGCTTCGCACTTGTCTGTCCAAATAAAAGGTTGATCCCTGCTTGTCAACTTGGTAAGAGGCATTGCTAACTGGGTAAATCCTTGTATAAACCTCCTATAGTATCCAGCTAATCCCAGAAAACTTCTGATCTCAGTCACAGACTTTGGTCGTTCCCACTGAAGAACTGCATCAACTTTGGTAGCGTCTACTGCAACCCCTTCAGCTGAAACTACATGGCCAAGGAACTTCACCTCTCTAAGCCAAAACTCGCACTTACTCAATTTTGCATAAAGCTTGTGCTTTCTCAACACTTGCAACACTGTTCTAAGGTGATCTCGATGTTCTTCTTTATTTCGAGAGTATATGAGAATATCATCAATGAAAACCACCACAAACTTATCTAGATATGGTCTAAAGATCTGGTTCATGTAGCCCATGAATACCGGTGGAGCATTAGACAAGCCAAACGGCATAACTAAAAACTCATAGTGGCCGTATCGAGTACAAAAGGCCGTCTTAGAGACATCCCCTTCCTTAACTCTCAACTGATGATATCCTGACCTTAAGTCAATTTTAGAAAATACCGTTGACCCCACAAGTTGATCTAACAAGTCATCAATCCTTGGCAAAGGGTATTTGTTCTTGATAGTGACTTTGTTTAGTTGGCGGTAATCAATACACAACCGCAAGGTCCCATCCTTCTTTTTCACAAATAGAACAGGTGATCCCCACGGCGATACACTAGGTCTGATAAATCCCTTCTCAAGTAGTTCTTCCAGTTGCTTTTTCAATTCTGCTAATTCTGCTGAAGCCATCCGATAGGGAGCCTTAGAGATAGGCTCTGTCCCAGGTACCAAGTCAATTGAGAATTCTACTTCCCGCTCAGGGGGTAATCCAGACAATTCCTTTGGGAATACATCCGGAAATTCATTCACAATTTCAATTCTATCAATCCCTTCTTCTATCTCAACTTGAACCGAAAAGAAAACCATATAGGCCTGACATCCTTGTCTCATACAGCTTTCAACTTGAACAGCTGACAACAATGGAGGGCCACTAGGCAACTCCACAGGCACAGAATACACAGGCAAAGAAACAGTTTTTGATTTACACTCAAGTATGGCACCATTAGCTGTAAGCCAATCCATACCCACAATCACATCAAGACCCTTAAGGGGCAAACAAATAAAATCAATCTTTGTCTTGCGGTTCTCAAACTCCAACACAAGATTTAAACATGCGTTGGAAGTTTTTACAGAAGCTCCAGCAGGTGTTGATACATTTATATCAAAAGATAACTCACAAGCTTGTAAGTTTAGTCTCTTGACACAATCAAGAGCTATAAAGGAGTGTGTTGCACCGGAGTCAAATAAAGCAAGAATATCATAATTTTGTAATTTAATTTTACCTCTAATGAGATTGGGTGAAGCACCCGCTTCCTCTTGAGTTAAAGCAAAGACTCGTCCAGGAATAATAGATCTAGGGGCATGAGAATTCTTCTTGCCTTCTTGACAAACGCGAGAGATATGTCCCACCTTACCACAAGCGAAACAAGTCAAACATTGTCCTTGATGACGCTTTCCACATTTCGAGCAAGTTGGGGTCCTAGCAGTACTAGGCACAGGGACGGTAGAGTCTCTATAGGATAACTGGCTTCCCCAACCCTGTCTCCTCTGAGCTTGAGTCCTCACACCTGACCCACTCTGGAATGATCCCTTTGAGCGCTTAAACTTCTTCTTTTCTGAATATCCAAGTCCTCCAAAACTATAAGCACTCCTCTTGTTAAAACCCCCAGTGGGACCAGTATAAGATGAGAATTGGCCTTGTAGGTCCCTCCTAGCCTCGAGCTCATATCTATAACCACGTATCTCTGCATCCAAGAGACGCATTCGTGTACACATATCCTCAAAAGAAGTAATCCTAAGAGGTGCCAATTGTATCCTAAACTCTGGTCTAGCCTTCTGTAGTAATCTATCTGTCATCCACTTTTCTTTCATCTGTGACTGACCATAAGCAGTATACTTGACTAGCTCAAGAAATTTTGCAATAAATGAATCTACATCCAAATCACCTTGCTGAAAAGCATAGAACTCGGTCTCCTTAAGTGATTGTAAGGCTGCTGGAAAATAGTGTTGATGGAACATCACCTTGAACTCTTGCCAAGTTGGAATTGTTCCATCTGCAGGCTTGATGCTTTTCCACCACATTTTTGCATCATCAACTAATAACAATACTGCTATTATCACCTTTTGTTGTTCGTTGCATTTGACTACGGAGAATATAGTCTCCAAGCGATCAATCCAGCCTTCACTGACTCTTGGGTTGAACTTTCCAGCAAAGGTCTGTGGATTGAATTTGTGCACCTCTTTCCATACCCTAGTGGTGGAATTTCTATCATACTCTTCATACTCCTGAGAGTTGTTACCCCCTGTCTCTACTGTGGTATTATGGCTACCGCCAGAATGATGACCATTGTGAGTTCCAGTATTCTCAAACCCATTCTCATGAATAGAGTGGTTTTCCTCATAACTTTTTCCTTTACTTAATGCCTCCTCATGCTTTTGCACCATTTGACCAAGCCCACGTATTGTGGTCAATAACTCCCTTAGGACTGTATTAATGTCTTGTGTTTCTGAAGGTTGACCATGATTACCCGAGTCTTCAGTTGGGTGCGTCCTACATGTATCAACCATCTTTCCCTCCTAAAGGATGCAACCAATAATAAAAATAAGTCGGAAGGAGAAAAACTAATGGGTTAGAAGAAAAGGGCATGAGTAACTAATGTATATTGTCAATGCAACTATATGTAATAATAAAAACAAAGCAGAGAACCTAGAAACACATGGCTCTTATATCAAACTTCCACATCAATTACAATTAAATCCTAAAAATAAAATTAGAATATTACAAGAATCCTCAATTTTAGCTGTTCTTGGTCCTGATGACGAAATATCTATAAGATTTATCTCCTCCATTTAGTGTTGGAATATCTGTTACCTTTGCCATAGGCGCTATTTGGATTTCACCACATAATTGTTGTTTTATCGGAGCCATGCCCTTCTATAAATAATCTATCAAGAAATTTTAATAAATAGTATTTCTTTATTGTCTTTTATATTCATATACTTTCTTATTTTTTTTAATAACATATTCATTTTCTTCAACTTCTAATTTTATATAACTAGCCGAGAATTTTCTGTAACAATTTTCTAATAACATGCTTTTTAGTTATTTCATTTTTTTTGTTTTTAATATTTTTCAACATTTTAATCTGAATAAATATATTCTGGATCAGGACTATACATTTCTTCTTCACTCATATAATTATTATATATTCCATAATCTTCTAATTGTTCTGTAAATGTTCTTCAAACCATTTTTCTAATTCTTTTAATTCTTCATCTACTATTTTTATCTTTTACTTACATGTACATATTTTTAAAACATTTTCAAATATCTTTTTTTTTTATTA
The DNA here is from genome assembly GCA_034222035.1 of Acacia crassicarpa. Classification (NCBI taxonomy): domain Eukaryota; kingdom Viridiplantae; phylum Streptophyta; class Magnoliopsida; order Fabales; family Fabaceae; genus Acacia; species Acacia crassicarpa. The sequence goes on from JAWXYG010000011.1 coordinate 7,895,193, forward strand.
TCTTGTAATTGAAAGGTTGACACTTTTCCTACCATCTTCCTTTCAGCTTTTATCTTCCTTATATGTTTTATTATGAATTTTAATACTACATTATTTCTAAAATATTCTAACTTTATCCTACCATTATTTATGTTAATCAATTCTACCAATTCTATTCTTCTAGTTCAATCTAATTCTTCTAAGGTAACAAGTTTAGACACTTTATCACAATTCATAATATCTGAGAGTATTTAAGATATTCTTATGAACCATTTATCAAACAATTCTATCTATCCCATAATTCATCAATCAAAACAATCTATGACTTTAAAGGAATCTGACTAACACCTTGATGAGAATGCAACTAACAGTGTTGGTTTTCATTTGATTTTCAGGCTCTCTATTAGTGAAGGCTTAAAGATTTCAGATTATCAAGATTAACAAACTACAGTAGGACAGAAATTAAGATATTTAGTTCAGAATAAAGCGTACCTTAGCTGACTCCATTACAAGATTGTTATCTATCTTCTGTTGAATAGCAGCGGCAGAATACTTCAAGGAACTCAAGAGAACATAAGAACAGAAATTTTATAAGAACACAGAAATTTTACAGTGTGAGAAGGATGTGGAGGTGAACTGTGAATCTGTGATGCCATCCCCTTTAACTTTCTTCCTCCGATATAAAGGAGGTTACAATTTTCAACCATTTTCTCTCTCCTTAAATTATTGTCAGAGATAAGATTACGCAATTCAAGAATAAAATATATGTTTTTTTATCCTGTTCCTGTCTCACTCAAATTCGATAAAAAATATAAAAAATATAGGCTATGGTTTTTATTGTGTCTCCTCTTCTCACGTGATCTCAAAAGTTCTCACCTATTCTATTTTAATCTTATTTATAAATTTATTTTGACTAAATAAATAATATTAAATAATATTATTACAATTTTATCCAGATTATTGTATCAACAAAAATAAAGAGATAATAAAGAGTTGAAAGGTACTCATTCATAAATGAGCGTAAAGTTGAAAATGTACCCATAACCATTGAGCTACCTACCTTTCTTTGGTATGTGTGATTTGATCAAAAGGAGCTTATAAATAAGACCAAAGTAGTATATATTTAGATAAAACTCGTTTTATATACCACTCTGGTCCTATTTATAAGTCTCTTTTGACCAAAAAAATTTGGTCCTATTTATAAGTGCCTTTTGACCAAATAAATGAGATTGTGACAATTTTGTCTATATTATTATACCAATAAAAATAAAGAGAGAATAAAAAGTTGAAAAACACCCATTTATGAATGAAGGTAAAGTCGAAAATTTACCCTATATTGAGCTACTTGCCTCTCCTTAGTATATATGATTTAGTTAAAAAAGACTTATAAATAAGATCAAAATAGTATTCATCTTATATATTGAAAATCATGATTAAAAAACTATTTTTAAACTCTGTCGGTGCCTATCCTTATCTCTTGCTTGTCGCACTTTTTATATTTTCCGTCCCTTTTTTCTTCAGCCATTGCTTTATGATAGCACTACCTGTTAATAAAGAGTGGTATAGTTGACTAAAGAGTTGGCTTTCACTTTAAAAGAGAAGAGATTTGATATCTGTTGGCTGACATGAGAATCTCATTGATAGACGATCTATAAATACCTCTATAACACTCTTTGAGTTTAAAAGCATGGCTTTAATCCAAATAGATTATTAATATCTATCTCATCTAAACTTGTCGTATTTTTTTAAAAAAAATCCAATCGCTATTACCATCAAACATTTTTAAACTCTGTCGGTGCCGATCCTTATCTCTTTCCTGTAGCACTTTTTATATTGTCTGCCTCTTTTTTATTCAGTCATTGCTTTTATGATAGCACTACCTCTGCAACAATGTCTTTTTCTTCTTTTTTCTTTTCCACACAGAAGCGCATGCTCTGACACATCACAGTATAGCTTGAAAACTGTGCTTGAACATTAGTCCCATTGATCTGCTAGCTAGCTGGCATCTTTTCTGGCTTCAATAGTGTAACTATCCAGTTGTAAATTTCCCTTTCAGTCCCTATCTTAACTGTTGCTGTAAGAGATATCTTCTAGGGGCATTTTAATATCCCAACGTTAATACATTAAAAACCTTCAAAATACAGTTAAATTTATTAAAATAATTATATCCTTGTAACTCCCAAATAAGTATTTGTAGCTTGATAAACTTCTGGAATGTGTTCTAACTCAGCTCCATTGGTTGTGTAAACTGTGACCAACATACCATAATCAAACTTGCTGGTATATCTGGAAGGGCCATAACAACTTTTGTGGGTAATATTTTCTTTATTCTTGGATTGGTTTTTGGTTTAAACGGTCAACTATCGGGGTAAGGTTTTCTAAATATTTTCGGGTTACTGAAGAGCTCGGCTTCTTTCTGGGTTTTAACTGCTTCTTGATAGGTATTAACTTGTGGCGGTGCAAAGGTGGTAACTCAAGAGCTCGGTTTTTCTTTTGCACTGTTTGCTTGAAATATCTGAGTAGAATGGCTTGTAAAATCCTAATTTTATTTTTAGAATTTAATTATAATTTAAAAAACTTATAATTAAACAAAATCAGTAAAAAAATTATAAATATTAAATCCAGATGGGCGGTTGGCTCCCCTTTTTCCCGAAAAAAGGGGAATGGGTAAACCACTCCTAACCACTCTCTCAACAACTCTCCTTTTTCCGCTTTTAAAATGCAAACTGAGAGCAGCAATTTGTCACGGTCTTAAATAAAATCCAATTAAAACTGTGACGGCCTTAGTTTGATCACTCCCCTGATCTTGGCTAAATCAGCCGAACCCTCACGATCGAGGGGATTTGATTGATTTAGCAAGATTGAGAGAGGTGATCAAGCTAAGACCGGTACGGTATTTGAGAGATCGAGTCCAAGGCCGTGACAAACTGCTCTCATTTTAAAAGAGAAGAAAGGATAATTGTTGTGGAAAGTAGTTGGGAGTGGTTTAACCACTCTCCCATTTTTTTAAAAGAGGGGTGATCTAACAGTAAAAAATTGGTAGTGACAATATCTTATCCCTTTAATATAATTTCTCCGTAGCCAAAGATAGTATTATTTCTTTACTGAATTTTTTTAATATAGTATTATTTTTTTACTGATTTTTTAAATATAGTATTATTTTTTTACTGATTTTTTCAATCTTAATTATAATAAATCCTAAAGATAAAATTAGAATATTACAATAATCCTTAATTTTAGCTATTTTCAAGGTATCTGTTATCTTTGCCATTGGCCCTTTTGGGATTTCTCCATTTAACTGTTGTTTTACATGTGCCATGTGCTACTGTAAACTACTCATCAAGAAATTTCTTTTTCACTTTCTTACTGTGTTCTATACTCATATATTTTTCCTATTTTTCTAATAATATATTCATTTTTTCTATTTTCTTTTCTAATTCTTGTGTCTTCAATCTTAATTATGTTATTTGTTGATCTATTAGTTTATATAAATTAGTTGTTTCATAATTTTTGGCATTTAATATTTTTCAACATTTTAATCTAAATAAATATATTCTGGATCTGGACTATGCATTTCGTCACTCATAATTATTATACATTCCATAATCTTCTAAATGTTTTTCAAACCATTTTTCTTGTTCCTCATCTACTATTTTTTTCTTCTGGGTAACATGTAAATATTTTCATCTTGTAATTGAAAAGTTGACTCTTTTCCTACTATCTTCCATTCAGATTTTATCTTCCTTATATGTTGTATTATGAATTTTAATTCTACATTATTTCTGAAATATTCTCACTTGTTTAGACAACATTATGAATTTTAATTGAAAGGTAACAGGTTTAGACAATTCATCACAATCAATAATATCTAAAAGTATTTTAGATATTCTTATGAACCATTTATCGAACTTTTTTTTTTTTTTTATAAACTGGCAAGCCAAAGGTTTGAGGTTAATAAAAGTCTAAGACTAGATTACATCCCCTGACTTCAGTGACATTCTATCACACTCAAGATTTACTAAGTCCACACATTCAACAGGTTGTGATGAAATAATTTTAAAGTCATGATTCATCTCTTGAGCTGACCGTGCTAAATAATCAGCACATCTTAATGTTTCCCTATAAGTATGAATAGTCTGTAGATTTTCGTGTGAAAGGATAAGGGATCCAGGTTATGTTCGGGTGGGTGGATGATGGACATATAATTCATCAATCATAACACTCTATGACTTTAAGGAATATTGATTTTGAATGCAACTAGCAATGTTGATTTTGAAATGATTTTGGTAAAATCCTTTTTAAGGTATTAAGAGACTAAAAAAAAGCTCAAAAAATTCCTATAGAAAATTCTTATATAAAAAATGTTCTAAAAAGTTATCAAAACCCAAAATTGACTTATTAATCACCTACTAAAAAAATTATCAAGAAGTTATCAATGATACTATTTTGATTTCTTTTTTTTCTTTGAGGACATGATTTTCCCTCTAATTTTTAGGAACTTTTCCCCATTTTTCAACGCATTAATTCAGCGAGTACTTCCTTAACCTTATTATCAAATTTCTTTCCAAAGATTCCTTGACTATCAAGATTAAGTAATTATGGTAGGACAAAAATTAAGATATTTAGTTCATAATAAAGCGTACCTTAGCTGACTCCATCACACCTTAGCTGACTCTATCACAAGATTGTTATCTATCTTCTCTTGAATAGCTCTGATATACAGTACTAGATTGAAGAAACAGCAAGAAAAAGAAAAAATATGTTTGGGTAAGTCGAAACAAAACTCATCTCACATATTTACCTTAAATACCGAATATCATATTATAAAAATAATTTCTACCACTAATTCAAACAAACATACAAGAGTAAGAGGGATGTGGAGGTGAGTTCCGATGATCCCTACCCTTAACTTCCACTTATATAGAGGAGGTTACCACTTTATTGCACTGTCTCTCATTAAAAAATTAAGATTACAAATGATTCGGTAGGATATGCTTTTTATCCTGTCTCCTGCTTTTCTCATCACTTGTGGTTTAAGTATCTATCATTCTATCTTATTTATAAGTATATTTTGATCAAAAAATTTGATCAGTTTTATATAATAAATAAGATTATAACAATTTTCCCATATTAATTGTACCCGAAAGATAAAGAGAGTAGAAATAGTTTTAAAATACTCAATCATAAATGAAGACAACGTTGAAAATTTATCATCATAATTATCGGGATAACTACATCTCTTTGATATGTGAGATTTGGTCAAAATGAACTTATAAATAGAATCAGAGTGGTATTTAAATTAGGTTTAAGGTGAGTTAATAGTCTACAACATAAATTTATGAAATGAGTTTTGTCTTAATTTATATGAATGTAGACATAAATTTATGAGATAAATTTTGTCTCATTTACCTTTACCACTCTGGTCCTATTTATAAGTTTCTTTTAATTAAATCATACATATCAAGAAGAAGTAGTTAATTCAATAATTATAGGGTGAACTTTTAATTTACCCATATTTATAAATAGATTTCCTTTCAATCCTTTCTCCTACCTTATCTTGTCTTTTTCCTCAGTCATGGTTTCTGGTATAACGTCTTTTTCTTCTTTTCTCTTTTCTACATCACAGTGTAGCTTTAAACTGTGTTTGGACATTAGCCCGATGGATTTGCTAGCTAGCTGGCATCTTTTCTGGCTTTAATGGTGTCACTATTCTGTTGTAAATTTCCCTTTCAGTCCCTATCTAAACTGTTGCTGCAAGTGATATCTTCTAGCTATAGGGCCATTTTTATATCCCAAACGTTTTTTTCTTGCTCGAAATATCCCAAACGTTAATACATTAAAAACCTTGTAAATGCTGTTAACTTTTTACTTTCTTCTTCTAACTTTAAATAGCTAAATTTATTAAAATAATTAAATCCTTGTACATGTCTTATTATTCTGGTTCTATTTATAAGTCCCTTTTGACTAAAACAATTTGATCCTATTTACAAATCTCCTTTAACCAAATAAATGAGATTGTGACAATTTTACCCATATTAATTGTGCCAATGAAAATAGAGAGAGAAGAAAAAGTTGAAAATACCCCATTATAAATGAGGGTAAAATTGAAAATTCACCTCATAATCATTGAGCTAACTATCTCTCCTTGGTATGTGTGATTTGGTCAAAATGGGACTTATAAATAGGACCAGAGTGATATTTTTAATATTTTTATTTAAAATTTTGGGTCTAATGTTTTTATTTTTACTCTAGAAATATTTTTTTTCCTGCCACACTCATATAAAAGTAAGTGCGCTCCACTAACATTTTTTTCTCTTTTCTCTATATAATAGGACCCACTCATTTTTATGTGTGTATAACAGGAAAAAAAATTCTACATTAAAAACAAAAATAGAAACATTAATTTTTTTTTAAATATTTAAATCTCTATATTCTATAACCATCCTACTCTTTTCTTTTTTTAATCTCACTATGTTTTCTTACAATAAATGCTGGACTAATATGTTTTGATTTTGATTTTTGTATAAAACCTTCTTTTAATAATTCTTCTATATGCATCTTAAATTCTAGATTATAGAATATGTAGAAAAATCAGGAATAAGTTTATCAAAAAAGAAAGCAGAAGTATATGTAAAAAACAGATAGAATTTTTAGGAATAGAAATAGATAAATAAGGAGTAAAAAAAATAAAAATGCAGAACCATGTAGTAGAAAAGATAATCAATCATGAAGAAGTCATTTTTAGGGGGGGGGGGGGGGATGAAGAAGTTAAAAAAAAGAAAAAAAATTACAGGCCTTTTTAGGAATAGTAAATCAGGTAAGAGAATATATATGTACCCATGTTATCAGAATATTTTAAAGAATTACACAGAAAACTAATAAAAGATGTAGAATATAATTGGACAAAACAAGATGAAAAACAGATAGAGAAGATCAAGGAAGCTTGTAGATATTTACCTAAGTTAGAATTTCCTGCAGTTAAACCATTACAGTGGATTATAGAAAGCGATGCTAGTGAAAATTTTTATGGGTCAGTTTTAAAATATAGATGCAAGGATAGTAAAGAAGAACATATATGTAGATACCATTCAGGAACATTCAAAGATGGAGAGCAAAAATGGAAAATCAATAGAAAAGAATTGAAAGCAGTATATTATGCAATATTACATTTTGAGATATATGCAGTATTTGGAAAATTCTTACTAAGGACGGACAGATAATAGTCAAGTAGTCTATGGGTTAACAGGAAAAATAGAAGATTCAATAGTTAAAAAGGAAATCAGAAGATTAGCTATGAATATAAAAATGTTTTATTTTGAGATATAACTGATAAAATCTAACAAAAATGTGGTTGCAGATTATTTGAAAGACAAAAGATATTGAAAAAGATACTTCTTCATCAGAACAAAAAACAGCTAAAATTGAGAATTCGCTTCTTGAAGAAAAACCCCAGCCTCTGGATTTTCCTCTGATATTTCAACCAAACAGTCCATTAGAAAAGTCTAACTCTTCGGTTACCCCCTTTGTACCACCACAAGTTATTACCTATCAAGAAGCAGTCAAAACCCAGAAAGAAGCCCAAAGCCATATAACCTGGAAATATTTAGAAAACCTTACCAGATAATTAACCATTTAAACCAAAAATGGATATACTACCCACAAAAATGCTCATATAAATAAGCTTATAGCCCTTCCAAATACACCAGCTAGTTTGATTAAAAGTTGTTTCGATTATGGTATGTTAGCCACAGTTTACACATCCAATGGAGCTGAATTAGAACAAATTGCATCAGTTTGATTATGGTATGTCGGCCACAGTTTACACAACCAATGGAGCCGAATTAGAACAAATTGCATAAGTTTGTGTATGTGTGTGTGTGTGAGCCGAATTAGAACAAATTGCATAAGTTTGTGTGTATGTGTGAGCCGAATTAGAACAAAATGCATGAGTGTGTACAAATTGTGTGTGTGTGTGTGAGAGAGAGAGAAGATGATTGGAATAGCATTGTATGAATGTGGAAAATTTGGAAAATTTCCGTTGAATTGTTTATTGATAATTATTGCGATAATTGGATTAGGATGAGGTGGGGTAGTTTATTTTACTTCGTGACATAACCTCTATTGGTGTATAATAGTTGGCTTTCTATTGTCTCACTGGTTCAATGAGGGACAGCTCCATTTGTTCAACGAGAGGCTGCAACACCCCACTAGTTCAATGAGGGGAAAAAACTCATGATCCAGACATATACTCTGTGAATTTTGACTGATCCTTATCACGTCACCGGAGAGCTTTTTGACTAGCCTGTGACATGGATAGTAACTTAACTCATGGATTTAGTCAGCAGAAATAAGGCAATTCAGTAGGATTGATGAAAGATAACTTGAAAATTGTGATATGGAATTTGTGATATGTAATCTGTGATATAAAAATTTGTGATATGGATTTTGTGATATTGAATTTTATGAATTATATCTCTAATACTTTATTATATAAATTGTTTTACTTGGCTTCTTATGAGCATATATTAACATGCATAATGAGCTGGACGGCTGGTTATTAATGCTTTTGTCTCAACCCATTGATTTAACATTTTTCATGTGATAATTCTCGTGCTGGGACGTTGGGGAGAGCTCTTAAGGCATATATCTCTCCATATACCTGTATAACCTCTTTTGATATATTATGTGACGAATTGTTGTATATTGCCACTCACCAAGCCCATTTTGTAAACTCTGATTTAACAGCATACTTTTGATTAAATTTTCACTGGTTGGTGGTCTGGTAGAAGGCCCCTTTAGGATTGCGTGTAAATGGATTTGGATCCATAAACCCATATTTTGGAAACTTTTGATTTTCGTACTATGATTTAGACACTATGCAAAAAAGCATTTTCTATCTTGGACTTTTGGTGAATATTGTATTTTGAGTTCCAAGAAACTCAAGGTCCAAATGTTATTTATGATTGCTTGAAATGTTTAAATTGTCTCTTTCCTATTATAAATGACTTTAGTTTAAAATGGAAATTTTTTATAATCATGGTAGAATCTTGACTTGTTTGTTAAACTTTAGCTCTACTAGTATTAGTGTTTGAAAGATGGGTTAATGTTATGAAATTAAAGAAATGATATTACATCACCCAGCGGCGGACCTACGTTGGCGTAGATGCACGCAGGTGCGGACATAGATTTTCAGATAAAAAAAACCAAATATGATGAAAAGTTGGACCAATAATCCACCGGAAGCCTTCAACACAGTTACACAGAAATTCTCTCCGTAGGTTGATCTGATTATTTCTCTGTTCTAAGCCTGTGGGAAGGCGGCCAGGAACATGGGAGATGGAGAGATGACTATAATGAACCATTTTCGATCACCACAGCAAAACAGAACCAGGATTTACTTCTTGGTTATCGCAGAACACAGGTCACAGTACCCACAACCAGATCTAAACGGGAAGCGGAAAGGAAAGGTCGCACACAACCCCCACAACCAGATCTGAAACTCTCACTGCCGACGGCGAGCCACAAACACGATATATTCTCTATGCTAATGGCAATAATTGGTGGGGTCTTAGTTTTCTTTTTTAAAATCTTTACATAAAGTGATCCTTTGCGTTTATATCATTTAAAAAAAAAAAAAAGATCTTATGCGTTTATATCATTTAAAAAAAAAAAAAAAAGATCTTATGCATGAGACTCAAGAGATAAAGAATGATATATTTGATATGATGAAGGTATAATTCAATATTTTGAAGGAATGAAGAATCAAAAAATGTTTCGTTCTAATATAAATGTTAGTTGACTTTTAATTATTATTTTTCTATGTAAAGTTGAAGTTTTTTTTTCTTTTATTGTTTAACTATATTTTTATTTTTTAATGCGTTTAAAACTTTCCCTAAAAATTTTTTTCGGGGGCACTGTTCCCAAACCCTAAATTAATTATGCACCCATAAACCCAAAAGTCTAGGTCCGCCATTGACATCACCCACCTTGGATCTTGCACAAGCTGCATAATCTGTGCTGAATTGGGTGATGGATCATTTTTCCCTTTGTTGTGTCGGTTGCTGTATCGTGTTTACTTGCCCATTTACTAGCTGACTTGCGTTATTTGAACCTGTGCAGTAATAACCATGCATCCATGCCGGTGGTTTCTTGGATCTGAATGGTCTACCTGGTGTATTTATAGGTTCTATTTACCTAGACCGATCATCTCCCACATTGTGATGTGTTTGGGAGGTCAATTCTCCTTTTGTCCACACAATCATTGCTCACCGTTTTCTATTTGAATCTGCAAAGGAATCATCATCATACAGAAAAATATCCAATTGTTTTGCCAAAACTCCCCCTTCATTTATATCTAGGTGGTCCTTAAAGGGGAATCTATATTCCACAAATGATACATGGCTGCTGACAAATATATTTTTCGGTCTTCATGTTATAAAGGATGTATCCTTTGCTAGTTAATGAATACCGGAGAAAACACATGGGTCCGTCCTAGCTGCAAACAGAGAAACGCGGCCAAGAATTTTACGGGCGAAAATAAAAAATGTTACATCATAAATAAAAATACTTAAAATACGATAAAGATCTAATATACAAAATACTAACCCTAAAATATTCTCTAATCAGTATAAAAGTTAGTATTATTAGAAAGATAAAATCATACATAATAAATTTCATGAAGGAAATTTAATGAAAAGAAATGATTTTAGGTGCCTCATTTATTCTCAAAATTTGCCGTAAGCTATTGAAAAAAATGCCAGACTAGCCGCCAACAAGAGGAAGAGACAATGACAATTTCCGAAAACTGCAAAACAAGTAAGGATGGGGATACCTACATATATATGTGTGTGTGTGTGTGTGTGAAGGCCAATGGGAGTATTTGAAATGAATAACAGTCTTAACTTTCTTTCTCCTATATATATATGTGTAGTTACAAGGTTAACAATGGTGGGTCTCTTGTTGCAGATCTCAATTCTCATTATTGTATAGATCAAGCTTTCTTCTTCTTCTTCTTCATCTTCTTCTTCAGCTGATCTCTCACAGAGATGGTCACTTCCAAATTACTCTGCAACTTCAACAAACCAACCTCCTCCACCAGCTTATGTTTTATATATATCTTACAAATATATTGTGACTAATGGCAATTTCTGAAAGCAAACCACTTTTTTTTTTCTTTTTTTGAAATTTTAAGGGGGGCAGGGCGGGCGGGTGTCCGTCATTGGCTGCAAACTTGTCAGCATTGTGCACATTAGAGGCAAAAGCAAGACAACAAAAAATGCACTAATGATTCAAACCAGGAACGCCCTGATAAATCAACTCATATGGGCTTTTGAAATTTAGTACAATGCCATTTTCTTCAAAAAAATATCTCTTTTTCTCATTATTTACAAACTCGGCTCCATTATTTCTTCTAATTTCTTTAACTGAGACCTAAAATTGATTCTTCACATAACGTTCCCAAACATGATCATTAGGCAAATCATTCTCAAAACCGCTAGCATGTTTGAGTACATTGAAAGAGGGATGTCCTAATGTGAAATACAACACTTTATTTTTATCAAGAACTTCATCCCTTTGAGTCATACAAGAGGTTTCATTTTTCAGAATCTTAGATCCCTTGAACAAGTATAGTCCATTAAGCATGCTACCAATCTCCATGACCTTCCCACTCGAGATGTCATGCAAAATCCAAAACTTTGAATTGAGTGACACCAAACAATGATTATCTATAGTTAATTGGGACATCGAGATGAGATTAAAACACAATCCGAGCATATAACTCATCTTTCAAGGTTATATATTTGCACAATTTAAGAGTACCCACTTGCGAAATAGTAATCAATCGACCATTAGGAATTATTATTTTCTTAACATCTCCCTAGTATGATTTCACAACATTTAAGTATCTCAAACTCAGGGGCGGAACCGGGAATGGAAATTAGGGGGCGAAAATTACTAAATAAAACCTAGGGGAGTCAACATTTGAAATTAGGGGGAGCAAAATTACAGAATTGGACCCAAAATTTTAGAAAATTGTGCTTTGCCTCATAAATATTTCATTATTTTCATTTTAGTCCCTTCCTTTAAGGCTATGTAATAGGGACTAAAGTGAAACTATTTAAATTTTTATAGGCTAAATCATAATTTTCAAAAACTTTGGGAAAAATTCTATAATTTTAGGGGGGCAGGGGCCACCCTAGCCCCCCTATTCCGTGCCTGCTCAAACTATTGACCACATCACTAGATGCTCCTGAATGGTAAGAAAATTTTTTTAAAAAAATTAATTCAATAATTACAAGGTTTGGTAAGGTTTTAAATTTAAATATTCAATGTATTAATACATAAGTTAAATACAAAAATATCAATGTAATTAGTATTCTATACGTTTCATCATTTTCTTTTTAATTATATTCATTAAAGATTTTTTTTTCCCACGAAAAAGGTATAGAAAAGTCCATTTGCATTAAACAAAGAGTTTTAGCCAGCCTAGCAACTGGTTGGATTCTCTCATTCCATTTTCTCTTTTTTTTTTTTCCTCAAAATCATATCTCCACTCTCATATTACAAGGAATTCTAAGAATATCTCTATATTTCTAACCCCGTTATAACTTTATACAATGAAACTATTTTAGGTAGGGGTGGTCATGAAGCCCAGCACATTGCGCCTATCCGAGCCCTGAGAAAAATCATTTTGCCCAGCAAAAAAAAAAAGGAAGAAAAAACCGGAACAAATTGAGTACAATTGGGTTGAACATTTTTATGGGTAGAGCTGGGCATCAAGCATATTATGTCACCTTGCCCATTTGACCTTCCCAGTAAGTATATATATTATTATATTTTAGGGTGAAGGAGCAAAAATATACATAGGCTTTTCTCCTAGGAGCGCCCAGCACCACGTGCTTTTTTCTGGACCAAAAATACACACGTGGTTACCTTATAGGAGTAAAAGTCACACACTTCCTTCACAAACTGGATGTTGACCGTTAACTAGGCTCTGTTGACTGTTAGTGCTGATGTGGATGGTGAATTGGAGTGAGAATAAGCCAAATGGGAGGAAAAAATGCTGAGTAGGATGCTGTTTCTAAAAGCCACTAACACTGTTCATCACCTTCCTCGGAGAGAGCAGAACCTGAGGAGCACGGTGTTAGTTCTCAGAAGTGTTTTGATGATCACTAACAATTGTAAACAATATTGGAAAGATTTGACAAGTCAAGGATGTTTAAAACTTGTGATTTTTCTATCTGTCAAAATCAAACTCGAGCCTATGAGTAATGAACTCGAGCCTGGATTTGACAGAAAGCATAAACTTGCAAAGCCAAAGTTTAAACTTGAGACTGAACCTGAAGTTCAGAATTAAACCTTTGGAAGTTTGCATGAACTCGAGCCTACTAAGGGCGAACTCGAGTTCATCATTGCCAGAGAGTTTTTTTATCTGTTGAAAATCTGCTTCAAACTTTAAACTTCTACTCAAACCTCAAGTTTGAAAAAAAGTTCAAAACTTTGGAGTATGAACTCGAGCCTAAGCTCTTCAAACTCGAGCCTAGTTTTGGCCGAGAGCCTTCAGAGTATTTCGGAGAAAACCAAACTCCAGCCTAAACTCTTCAAACTCCAGTTCAAAAGTTCCAGAGAGCAATTAGCTATTTTCAATAGTTTCAAACTCGAGGCCATTTGTCTTAAACCTCCAGTTTGATTTTGGCAGAAGCAAAATTTTGAAGGGCGAACTCGAGCCTAACATTGTGAACTCGAGTTCAGACCTCCAGATCTGAAAAACGCAGATGAACTCAGATTTCCAAATCAGATTCTATCTTCATGTTTTAAGTTACCCATTCAATCTAGTTGTTATATCTATCTCACATCAGTGTAACTGAACTTTTCTAACGCATTTATTCATGAGATTACAGGAGATCTTCTGATTTGTCTGAGATTCAAAAAGAAAGTTATTTTCGGAAACTTGCAAAAACTAAGGAAAGCTATTACTCAAGATCATCTAGCCGTTAGAGGAGATCATATAGCCGTTGTGCAACATCTCCAATGGATATATACCTTAAAAAGAAAGACCAGAATCAAGGAAGACTGAGAATAAACTCTCAACAGCCATATTTTGGACAAAGAGTGATTTCAGCAAAACAAGATCAAGACATAACACCTGCAACAGCTATATTTTCAGAAAGGAAATAGCTCCAACGAATCTATAACGTTCACAAGCCTCAAAAACACTATATATAGATGAAGATTCGAAGGAGAAATCATAGAGAACAAAAATTCTACATTACTACTCAACAATATCAGTGGAAGAGTTGTTATCTTGAATTGTTGTACTTCAGTGATTAACAATATCCACTCTTAGAAGAGAGTTCTTTTCTGTAATCAAATTTTCTGTAAGGATCTCAAAGTAGAGGGACTTTGAGATTGGGTTATTCAATTACGACTTGTAAGGGGGAGTGTGTTCGAGGTTGTGAAACACTCTTTGTTTGCAGAGTCTGTAATTCTCTAGAGAGATAGTGGAAATCCCAGAGTGACTGGGGACTGGACGTAGGTCATTAGATTGGACCGAACCAGGATAACTTCGCTGTGTTCTGCTTTTCTTCTCTTCTCACTCCCTTACTTTCGGCTCTATCGGATTTCTGACAAAAAACAGAGTATATTTCAAAAGAATTTTAAGAATCCCCAATTCACCCCCCCTCTTGGTGATTCAGCCGCATTTTCACACGGGGTTAGGAGCGATCTTCACTAGGGGAGGTTGCCGGATTGAAACAGAGAAGAAAATAAAAGTGGAACTTTTCAGTGCTTGATAATATAATGATAACCTATGAAGCACCGACACTCCTTTTTTAAAAAAAATATACATGTCGGACACTCTGACACCCGTTCGACACTCCAACACCGTCCGACACTCCTTAACATTCCTATTTTTTAAAAATATGTATGGTTTTGAATATTACTAAATTGATGATGAATTTTTCTTTTATATATATTTTTTTAAAAGGAGGCACGACTTTTAAGATGAAGCGAATCTACGATAAGCTAAAGCTTGAGGCTAGGATTTTACGAAATATTGAACTTGAATGTAAATTATAATATATATATATATATATATATATATATTTAATATCAAAACGTGTCTTAACATGTTGAAATTTAGATTTTTTTAGATTAACGTGTCGGAGTGTCGAGTAGTGTCGTATTTCGTGTCTCGTGTCGGTGTCAGTGCAACATAGATTATAACCATAATTTCATCTGAGAAAGCTCAAGAAAATGCCCAGAAACGGCGAGGAAGAGAGCGAGCCCAGAGCTTCTATTTACTTGGAGCTTAAACTGGAGTTTCAGGAAGCGTGCTTATATCTGTTGATTATTTCTATTTCTTTTTTCTTGAGACAATCATACTAATAACAGTTTTTTCCCCTTTGATGTTATGACAGTATTATCTATCATCAGGAGGATGTAAGTTTGGAAAGGCTTGTGAATATAACCATTCAAGAGGAAAGTGTTTAGTAAGTCCAGTTCTAGAGCTTAGTTTTCTTGGTCTACCTATTCGCCTGGTATATAATCTCTATCTTTTTTATCTATCATTTATTAGCAAACTTGTTTGTGCTTTTGTTGCTTAGTATGTATATATATGATATCATTTGCCTTTTCCTGCTATTTTTTAGGTTACTTAACTCTGAGATTTGAATAAGTTTGTTATTTGCAATAGGGGGAGAAAGAGTGCCCTTATTTCATGCATACTGGCTCTTGTAAGTTTGGAACAAACCGCAAATTTAATCATCCAGATCCTACAGTTGTTGTAGGAGGCGATCTTCCTGCAACATACGGTGATGGTGGGTCTATATCATTACATGGTATCTCACAGTCATCTGCACCCTCCTGGTCTTCTACAAGAAAGCTTCATTTTTATTTTCTTCTCTGTTTCAGTCCGGCAACCTCCCTTGGTGAAGATCGCTCCTAACCCCGTGCTCCTCTGGTTCTGCTCTCTCCGAGGAAGGTGATGAACAGTGTTAGTGGCTTTTAGAAACAGCATCTAGTCAGCATTTTTTCCTCCCATTTGGCTTATTCTCACTCCAACTCACCATCCACGTCAACACTAACGGCCAACAGAGCCTAGTTAACGGTCAACATCCAGTTTGTGAAAGAAGTGTGTGACTTTTGCTCCTATAAGGTAACCACGTGTGTATTTTTGGTCCAGAAGAAAGCACATGGTGGTGGGCGCTCTTGGAGGAAAAGCCTATGTATATTTTTGCTCATTCACCCTATATTTTATATAAATATTTATTATAAATCCAGTGTTATATTTCTTCAGTCCTTCCCTTTCTCTCATAACCTAAGCTAATGGCCGTTGTTTAATCATTTTTATTATCTCTTTCAATCTTTACTTTGTGGAAACAAAAATTGACATCTTTGGAGTATTTAATCATAAATATTTACTGATTAGGATGATTATGATACTATGTCAGTCAATGATTTACCCGAAAGGAAGAGAAAATAATTCATAGCAAGGTGAACACTTCAATATTTACTAATTAGGAATGTTTATAAAATTTAAATGCAATTAATTTTTTTCATATGTGAATAGGGTAGGGTGTTATCACTTAGACAAAGAAACTCGTCCTACTTACCCTGTCTATACCCAGCTCAAAATAATTAGAACTTTTACCGAGCAAGTCTTGCCCTACCCTATGCTACCCATGCTCACGCCCAAGTCTCAACTCGAATAGTTGCATGGTGTGGTCACTCCATTGTGGCCATAACAGTCACTTACCTCATCTTGGTTTTAACCAAATCTATCCCATCCTTTTTAATTAATTAATGAGAGAATAACTTTTAGATCTCAAATAAAAGAAATATTACATTGGCAAGTTTTATAAATTATTAATGATAATTGATTCATTTGTTGATCAACTTATCAATAGAGACTTTCCTTTTTTAAAAAAAAAAAAAACCTAAAAGTCATTCAATCTTCAACATTTTTTTTTGGGTGGAAAATAATAATAATACTAATAATTAATGGTTGGAATCCTATGACGTCATCTCAATTCATTTGTACACGTGTGACCATATTATTGGATAAGCACCGCAGTGCCGCGCCTATGTCGGTCACTTCCTTTCGCATAAAAGAAGCCCCGAGCCTCCGGAAACCCTCACAATCGGTTTTGAATCGCGTTCCGAAGAGTCCCTTGTAAATCAAAATCCTTCAAGGTATGTCTTTCTTTTCTGATCTTTTTCGGTCGTCTTCCTTGAGTTTAATGTTCTTTTCTTTGGTTCTAATCGAGGTTTGTGCTATGAAAATATCCATCTGCTTATGTAGTGGATAGAATTTTAGAGCTTTTAATTGTGATCTGATTATTTCGAATGGAGTCGTTAATTCATAGTTGTTCTTCCACTCTTTTCGTTTAGATTATTCATATGTTTTTTTGGAAACTGTAGGGATAGTCAGGTTGTTTCTGATTCTTAGTTTAGTCAGGTTGTTTCTGATTCTTAGTTGACTTTGCTTACGGGGTTGGCGGATCAAACAAACAAGATTGAAATTATGTCGGGATTTTTCTGTTTCTGGACTACCTTCCAATCTTTTATTCACATGCTTTATTTTAAATAAGGCTTTACCAATCGCGCTTTATTAATTCCTTTGATCTATTTTTGTGATATGATTCTATCCATTTTCTGTTTCTCGACTACCTTCGGATCTGTTTTGAAAGTTTTCGATTTTGATCTGGTCTTTCTTTAGTTGTTTTGGAAAATTGTTTCACTTCTTGTTTTGTAACAAGGACTAGTTCGTTGTGAATCGTATATCGTTTTATTTATTTTATGAGATCTGTTCATATAGTTTGACGTTATCCATTTGGTGTGTGCTATAGATGCAAATCTTCGTCAAGACCCTTACTGGCAAGACCATCACTCTCGAAGTCGAGAGCTCAGATACCATAGACAATGTCAAGACAAAGATTCAAGACAAAGAAGGGATCCCGCCAGACCAGCAGCGATTGATTTTTGCGGGTAAGCAGCTTGAGGACGGACGCACCCTTGCCGATTATAACATCCAAAAGGAATCGACTCTCCACCTCGTGCTCCGTTTACGTGGTGGTATGCAGATCTTTGTCAAGACTCTCACCGGTAAAACCATCACCCTCGAGGTGGAGAGCTCGGACACCATCGACAACGTGAAGGCCAAGATCCAAGATAAGGAGGGCATCCCTCCAGACCAGCAGAGGCTAATCTTCGCCGGAAAGCAGCTTGAAGATGGCCGTACTCTGGCTGACTATAACATCCAAAAAGAGTCTACCCTCCACCTTGTGCTTCGTCTCCGTGGAGGAATGCAAATTTTTGTCAAGACTCTGACCGGGAAGACCATTACCCTGGAGGTGGAAAGTTCTGACACTATTGATAACGTCAAGACAAAGATCCAGGACAAAGAGGGAATCCCACCGGACCAACAGAGGCTTATCTTTGCTGGGAAACAGCTTGAGGATGGCCGAACCTTGGCTGACTATAACATCCAGAAGGAGTCCACTCTTCATCTTGTTCTACGTCTCCGTGGTGGAATGCAGATTTTTGTGAAGACCCTTACTGGCAAGACTATTACCTTGGAGGTTGAGAGCTCTGACACAATTGATAATGTGAAGGCTAAAATCCAAGATAAGGAAGGAATCCCGCCTGACCAGCAAAGGTTGATATTCGCTGGAAAGCAGCTGGAAGATGGACGCACATTGGCTGACTATAATATTCAGAAGGAGTCCACCCTTCACCTTGTGCTTCGTCTGAGGGGAGGTATGCAGATATTTGTGAAGACCTTGACAGGCAAAACCATCACCCTTGAGGTTGAGAGTTCGGATACCATTGACAATGTGAAGGCAAAAATCCAGGACAAGGAAGGAATCCCACCAGACCAGCAAAGATTGATCTTTGCAGGGAAGCAGTTGGAGGATGGAAGAACCCTTGCTGACTACAACATCCAGAAGGAGTCCACCCTTCACCTTGTCCTCCGTCTTCGTGGGGGATTCTGAAGTGTTCAGGGCTCCTTTGTTTGGTCATTTTCAGTGATTGTTGTTGGGGTCTGTGACTGTTAGAACTTGTTTGTGGGTCTATGATGGCCCTTTAAATAACTTGGTTGTGTTTTCTTTTTAACTTTGGGAATATTCCAGTCGGTACTTTTCATTTGCTACAGTATATATCGTTTCCATTATGATCATGCTGTGTTGCGTTCTCTGTTTTTCTATAGAAAGTGAGTTTCTTATCTTATTCTTGATGCCTTCATAACTTGACCATGGGTATATATATTGATCATCTGGTAGATTAAATAGGGGAGTTAGGGTGGTCTTAGATAAATCGGAATGCCTAACAAACCTATAACCCTGTGTACTAGAATTCCATTGTTAAGTTCGATATCTTACTGTTATACTCTGAACGAACCTGATAAGTTTTAGAAACACAGTATAGTTCCCATTAAATGATATTATGCTTGTAGACAGTTGACGAGCTTAGATTGGAAGGTGATCAGAAGGTCTGTCCCTAGTTTTTGTAAAAGAATTGGGATGTGATCTGTTTTGGTGAGATACCACCATGGGCTAAGGATTTTCTAAATAATTTTAGAAGGAATCTAGCACTATGAGAGTAGCTTGGCCATGATGGTTGGCTAGTTGAGAGGTTTAAGATTCTGCCTGTTTGTCTTTCTGGTTTTAGCACATTCTGCCATGTGTTTTTCTTAGCCGCTAGTTTTGTCTTTCATTCTTCACCTCCTGCTAAAAAGATGCATTTTTGTATCTTTACTTTGAATAAGCAAGCCTAGGCAAGTGCCAAATCTATTTTGTTAATCAATGACAGAGTTTTGAAATTCTCAAGCGTGTTGATGCATAGGTTTAGGGCGGTTTACGAGGGAACATTAACACCATTCATGATTTGAAGAAGTGTGTGTATACGATTATGTATAACGAAATTACCTGAAGAGAGAAGCGTTGGTAGTTAACAGGGGATATTGTACATCTCTATTTGACTCATTGCCAAATGGATTGGGTAGGGAAAAAGCAGAGGAGAATGTTCATATCAGTTAGTGTAACATAGATTGTTTGCTGGATCTAAAGTGTTAAAATATAATGAGTTGCTTTACATCTGTTCATCAGTTACAATGATAATGTGTTTCTGAACTGTCTTAAATATTCTACATATTCGCGAATCAGGCACTGTTTGAAATGAGATTGTGAAGTTTAAGATTACAGGGAACCAAAATTTATTAAATTGGGATCAACTCGAGAGCTTTTAATTGGTTTATACCAAACGATTGCCACGGTTTTTCATTCGTTTCCTTTATCTCCATTCTTTGCAGACTACTATACAGAGTTATTTTTGTGCCTTCATGATTAATGTGCTTTTTCGAAACCTTAGTAGTTCTAATAGAGAATTGGGGTTTTTAGTGCTCAGTCTTAAGACTTCCATGATCACCAAATGATCCTCAAACAAAGAGGAAAAATGTTATATGAACAAAAATAATTATACAATGTCGTTAATGTGAAAGTGCTTTTAATCAGCAGCCTCCTAATTTAACATACCCATTGCCATTGTGCAGGACCAACTCAAGGATTTTTTTATTTTTTATTTTTTTTGGGGGGGGGGGGGGGGGAGTTATACAATTGAGACACCTCAACTAATACTTACAAGCGCAGTATATCCATTACAATCTGGATACAATAGAACATCTAAATCCTCAAACGGCTGATATAGTTGGCTATTTTCCCAAAATAACCCTAATTAAATAACTATTTATCAAAATGCCCCTGTTTCCAAACTATTTCCCACTCTGTCCCTGTTTAGTCGACTAAACCATGGCTTAGTCGACTAAACCGCGGGGCTACCTTTTTTTTTTTCCTTCCCCGAGATTTAGTCGACTAAGCACTGTAGTTTAGTTGACTAAATCTCGGACAGAGAGCATTTTTCACTTAAACCCGAGATTTAGTTGACTAAGTTACAGTGCTTAGTCGACTAAATCTCGGACAGAGGCTTTTTTAAAACCCCCATTCGCGAATAATGAACCCTAATCACATTGCAACCTTTTCCCAACCGAATACTCTCTCTTTTCTCAGTTGAAGTGCGACCCATCAAAGTTTAATCTCATTCCACCTTGTTCAAGGTATTATTGTTGTATAATCATTGAAGTTTCACTTTGTTCGGATTGTTTTTTTGTTTGTAAGCTGAGACCCTCCCTTTTGCAGGTCAAAAATTGTGGTGTGAAGGATGAGTTCAAGTTCAAACACGTACGTTACTGTAATCTACCACAGTGGGAGGCTTTTTGAAGGTCCCGATGGTGTTCAGTTTGAAGGAAAAACAAAAATGATGAAAATCAAACGGGGCACTACGTACAACGAGCTCAAAGAAAGAATTTACCAAAAATTGGGGCTACATGGCAGCCAATGCATTCATCGGTTAATTGCCAAAGTGGAGACTATAGTGGGTAAGGATAGTATATACTACATTAGTAATGATATATGTGATTATGAAGACGTAGAGTGTGTCATAGATGCATTTACTAATCGGAGAGCACAAAATTTTATTGAGATATATGTTGAATTTGAATTTGGTGAATTATCATCTATACCCATGCATACAAGATCTGCACAGTATTTTGGTCAAGAAGACAGACCTGTCGCTGTATCTGCACCTTCACAAGTCTTAAGTCAGGTAACATTGACAGATGAAGGGGAGGATGAGGAAGATGAGAATTTGCACATTGAGGAGGATGACGAATATGAGAGGTTTATTCCACTAGGTGACAACTTAGATACTGATGCGAAGGGTGATTTTGATAGGGACATGAATCCAGTAAACCCGAGTACCGCAACAATGCCACCGCTTCGTGTTAACCCAGTTAGAAGCAGTAAGTTGGTAAACTTGTATGTGTAATTGTATTTGTAATTTTAAGTTAGTGGTTGTAACAACAAAATCATATTGACAGATATAGGGCCTGAGAGTGAGCCATTTTGGAACGAAAGCCCGCACTATTCCGAAATCAATTGGGCGCACTGTGACGATGACATGGAGATGTTGTATGGTGATGGTGACAATCAAGGTGGTTGGCAATTAGGTGATCCATTATATTTGTATCAGCAGTTTCCTTCTAAGGCTGAAATGCAACATGCCGTGAAATTGTATTGCATGAAGTCTCATCGTACAGCCAAAGTTGAAAAAAGCGATGACCGTGAAATTGTATTGCATGCCATGAAATTGTACTGCATGAAGTCTCATAATACCTTGAACAAGGTGGAATGATATTAAACTTTGATGGGTCGCACTTCAACTGAGAAAAGAGAGAGTATTCGGTTGGGAAAAGGTTGCATTGTGATTCGTGTTCATTATGCGCGAATGGGGTTTTAAAAAACCTTCTGTCCGAGATTTAGTTGACTAAGCTACAGTGCTTAGTCGACTAAATTTCGGGGAAGGCAAAAAAAAAAAAAAAAGGTAGCCCCGCGGTTTAGTCGACTAAACAGGGGCAGAGTGAGAAATAGTTTGGAAACATGAGCATATTGGTAAATAGTTATTTAATTAGGGTTATTTTGGGAAAATAGCCTGATAAAGTTCATAAAACCTCTGTCGTAGACCAAGGTCTCTCTTCGCCAAATAATCTACCGCAAAGTTACATGAGCAGGCACTTTTGTGCCCTAATCCATTCTTAACAACATTTTAACTTGCTTTGAGCTCAGAGTTCCTACGAGTTGGGTGATACTCCTGGAGAATGAGTTCAAGACACTTGGAAGACTCAGTTTCAAACCATTCTTTTCTAAATCCCAACTCAAGGATATTTAATCCTAAGTAGATTAAAGGGTTAAGGTGTAAAAAAATATATGTAGTTTTTCCAAAAGTACATTCAACATCAAGTGTTTTGTGTGTGTAAAAGTGATTACGTACTTGCAAAAGTGGAGTAAAAATAATCATTTACCGTTAGTTTGACTTTTTTGTATTTTTAAGACTGACATAGATGACGATTTAGTTAAATTTCATCTCAACTGATAGTAAAGAACGTGAAAAAAATTATAGAAAATGATATAGATATATTAGAAATTACAATCCAACCCTTCTTTCTCTCAATCCCAATCTTATCCATCAGGCCGGCCATGTCCGCCTCCTCATCGTTGTTGCCACCTTTTTGTAATTTTTAAAACTATCTAGGCTCTTTTTTGTAATTTTCTCCAATTATCCACTGCCAGCTGAAATAACATTTAGTTGAGTCATCATCCATATCAGCCTTAAAAATACAAAAAAAAAAAGTCAAATTAACGGTTAATGAGTATTTTTGCTTCACTTTTGTTACCACATAATCACTTTTGAATACATTAAAAAACACTAGATTTTTTATGCACTTTTAGAAAAACCATGTGTGTATTTTTACACTTTAACCTTAGATTAAATTATAAAAGCTTTCCTCTTGGTAAGAAAACATTAGATTTCTTGCAAACTTACCATTGCTCTGCATCAATAGCCCATAGCTGAACATAAGTTCATAAGAGTTATCTATCCCCATGTTTTGCATAAAAAATGAATATTTTTCACGAGATGCATCATTAAGATATGTACCGACAATAATTGAGACCAAATTATTATAATATGATAACATAGATTGTGAATTTGAGATTTCATTCATTACCCACAAATAAAAACATTTCACAACCACAAGATTTCATTGGGGGAAGAACCCTAAATAAAATATTTTTCACGTTGTTCTTATCTTCTCTTGCATTACATATAGCTGTCCTTCCATGATAGGAACATTCCATGACAGA
Source organism: Acacia crassicarpa (assembly GCA_034222035.1). Taxonomy (NCBI): domain Eukaryota; kingdom Viridiplantae; phylum Streptophyta; class Magnoliopsida; order Fabales; family Fabaceae; genus Acacia; species Acacia crassicarpa. Next base: position 7,918,928 of record JAWXYG010000011.1, read on the forward strand.
AGGACCGGCTGTTCACATGCTATGTTATCTGTTTAAGTAGCATCGTTCTCAACGTCTTGGGGTTGTCATGTTTTATGCTCCAAGACAATCAACAGAGAAAAGGAAAAGGATGCATCAAACAGCCTGGGATTCTCAAGTAACAATGACGTTTTTAACTTAGCTACAGTGAAAACAACTACTTCCTTCTGTTCTTAACATAAAGATATATTTAGAGAGTTGATCTTAATCATAAATATAAGACATTTTTTGTATTTGTAAATCTTTTCATAATTTAATCTTATTGATGCTACCTCAATAATAAGGAATTAAAGAATTAAGAAAGATAACTATGATGTTTTAGAAAATACATGTTATATTAAATAAATATATCTTATATTAAGACAGGAAGAGTATTTATGAAGAACTCAGAGTTTTTCACTTTTGATCTTTTGGTACAAATTCAAGCTTCTGTGAATGATGATAATGATCCATCTTATATCGATAAGGTCCCACCCTACCTTCATTCAGTTCACCCTACACTACACAGTTGAGTTTATGCAAGAATCTCAATATTCCCCCAACTCCAACTGTGAATACTTGTGAACTTAGAATTTTCAGTGGGAAATTGAGCGTGGAAAACGGCGATAGAGTACGCCGGATGTGGGCTTTGAATTGATGAGAGTGATGGAGAGGAAAAAATAGGGTCAGGTTTCTCTCATAATCATTTTCTCATTATTTCTCATAATCTCTAAATTATATCTGCCCAATCATTTGAAATGTCACAATACTACTTTAATTTTTTTTTCGTCTTCTCAATCAACGGTCCAAATGGGATGATAAGAGATGAGGAGAAAGAAAACTTGTAAAAGGATCTCATTCCAAAAAAAAAAGCAAGAGTTTCTGATCCAGTTTAGAGAAAATGGAAAGGGAGAAGCGAGAGGAAACATTAATTGAGGGTTGGCGAAATTTTTAGGAAAAGCTCATTTAATGCACTAACGGTTATTTAACTTCTTTTCCACGGAAGAGGATTCTCCTCATCTCTTATCTCTTATCATCCAATCCAAGCCATTAATTTCACTTAATGAGGCTATTGGTATGGACAATTTTATCAAATGTATGGTCCAGATTTACAGTTAATGAGGGACAATGGAGAAATGTCAATAATAGAATCCAAACCCCTTTTCCACCTACTCACTATGATAAGCCCGAATTTCTAGCTTATGAAAAAAGTCATTTTTCAGCTAAAAGTTGTACCAAACATATAGGCCAAAATCCCTCATTAATCTAGTTTTTTTGGCTTCTCAATGGTGTGTTTGCTTTCAATACTTGGATTTCACCACGAACTTTAGGAAAAATCCTAGTTGGTTTTAAATAGTTTTGTGGGAGTTTAGTGTTTGCGAGAGATCGAGCATGCCATGAACCAGACTCCCTTCTCAAAAACAAAAATGTCGGTAAGTCCTCAATAATTGTTTGTTTGTCTTGCCTGTGGTCCTTGTTCCTTGTACTCAACAGCAATCAAACAAAAAAAGCATAAAAATTACTATTACATTTCTGACTTTATCTTCTTGCCCTCTTAAACACGTGCTTTATTTTCACTTTTTCCTTCAAAAAATAATTTGAAAGCAGAAAAAACAAAAAGAGAAAATCTTGTATCAGACACAGCTTATATGTTTGATGAAACTCTCCTAAGTATAAGCTATATTTAAAATAAGAAATCCAGAGCAACCGCAAATGGATTTTAATTTGAAGTTCTAAAGTCTAGATCTATCAAACTTCCATGGCATATAACCATTAATCAGCTTCATCATTAAAGGATTGATTTTGGATAATGCTTATCTCAGAAGCACAAAATATTGGACGCGCCTTTGGTCCAATTCTCTGCACTCCTTTTCATCTAAACGGTGTCGTTTTGGTGCTAAAACATACTGTTCGTGTCCTTTTTTATTTTATTTTGAATAATAGCATTCACTATCTTAAAATATTTTGGAATACCAGTCAGTTTCCTGAAATATCTTTTCAAAATGCTAAAATTTTTTGAGGATCTTAAAAAAAATGTTCAGAGTACTAACTAATATTAAAAAGATACTTCAGGATACTATCATCTAGTACTGAAAATTATTTTAGGGCCTTGAAAAATCATTTTAAGGTACTTACTGGTATTAAAGATGTCCAGGATATTACTGAGTAATACTAAAAAAAATACTTTATGGTTTTAAAAAATTGTTTTAGAATCTTAAAATATTATTTTATGATACTTGTTGATATTAAAAATATACTACAGAATACTACTAAAAAAAATACTACACACTCTTAAAATATATTTCAAGCAATTGACTGCGGAAAACCACGTCCCAAATATCAGCTCACCAGGATCTTTCAAGTACTACGAAGAAATGATGATATTGAAACTTTTTCAGGCGAGACAACCGGAATTCCTTTTTTTTTACTGTACTTGACAGAGAGAATTGACCTAATAAGCATTTGAATAGTAGGCGAGACAACCGGAATTCCATTTTTTACTGTCCTTGACAGAGAGAATTGGCCTAATTAGCATTTGAATAGTTCAACACACCTCCACGCCTACCAAGCCACAACGAAAATTTCACGGATCATATGTTCCTTTCTTTTTTCTTTTTGACCTGGGATCATATATTCCTTTCAAATCATATACACATCACACCATGGTGAATTTGTCTACAGTTATCTTTAAAAAAAAAAGCCACGACATATCATATCAAAATCGTACCTTGGTGAGTTTGTCTCGGCAATTTTCTCACTGTTTGACAAAAAAAAAGAAGAAGCAATTTTCTCACTGTTTGATCAGGGCCACATGTTCAAACGACAAGGATGTCTATTAATACCAAGCCAGTGAGTGAGTGAGTGGTTCCTCTTTGTTACTTTCCCTTTAGCTTTTTCATAACTTTGCTAATCCTAATGGCTGCTTCTGGACATTCTTCCACTGATGAAGTCTTGGAGAACGTTCAAGGTATTTCTTTCTTTCTTTCAAAAGACCCTCAAACTTTCTTTGGACATGCTTATATTTAAAAAGTGTTTCTTTTTTTGCGACTGAACTTATTCTTTAATCTTCTTTTTGTCACATATGATATGAGCATGATGACTACATATATGAAGGATCTACTGATGATACCTTTCTCAAGTCTCAGCTTATTGATCTTATGCCATGCACTTTTGTTGTTCCTTTTAATTTAAGGTTGCTGGTCCTTTTCAGAGGAGACCAGCAAAGAATCAAAGCTAGAATTTTCCAGCGATGAGGAAGATTTGATTATCAGAATGTATAATCTAGTTGGTGAAAGGTCTGTTACTTCCAATTCCCCCCCCCCCCCCCAAAAAAAAAAAAAAAAAGAAAAGAAAATACTAACAGAAGATAAAGATTCTCAACTTGTTTATCATGAAAGCTAAAATTACTAGTTCTTCCATCAGGTGGGATTTAATAGCTGGGAGGATCCCTGGAAGAACAGCTGAAGAAATTGAAAAGTACTGGACTGCTAGACACTCAACAAGTGAATGAGTTGAAGCTAGTTTTAGCTTCATAGAGTATAATTATTTGGTCATCTGCAAGTTTTTCTGTAACTCCATCTTTATCTATGTCAGTCTTTGCTTTCGATTCAGCTCATTTTTAACTTTATTGTGTCGTTGCATCTGTGTCAATGTAGTAGACTGTTACTCTTTGTCATGAAGTAGTTCACGATCATTGTGATTCAATACTTTTTATAAATTCAATGTGCTCTCTAGTAATTTGCATGAAATGCGCTTAATAATGTGGGTGGGTGGGTGGGTGGGTCTGATCATTTGGAACCAAAAGGGATTATCTCAAGCAGGAAATGCCAAAACAAGTCACTGTCATAACCACAAAAGTAGAGCATACATAATGTAACCCTTCCTCTTACTCAATAGACAGTTAGTGTGACGATTAATTCTTTTGGCTATTCACACTCACTGATAGCCGTTAATAATAAAATTATATTTAATGATTTATTTATTTATTTGGATTAGGCAAGCATATTGCTCGCAAGCACGGATCGAACTTGTGATTACTGTCACCAAAGGTTGGCTTGTGTGCCATTACATCAGGAATTTAATGATAGTTAGACTGAGTTGTAAGGAACTTAAATGCCCCTTAAACAAAGTTTTGAATTCAATTCTTATCAATGAAAAAAAGCCATGTTAATGGAACTTTAGCCAATTAAAATCCAAACTAAAAAATTAACGATGGTTAGGTTGAGTGTAAGGAACTTAATGCCCCTTAAACAAAGTTTTAAGTTCGAGTCTTGTCAATGAAAGAAAGCAATATTAATATATCTTTGTTTAATTTAAATTTTTACTTGATGATTTTGCTGACAAAAAAATTGTATGGAGAGGTAGCTTGTTCTGTTACAGCTTCTAGTAGAGATATTAGTATCAACTAAACAAGTATTCAAAAAATAGTAAAGTGCTGTTTGCCTAAAAGACTACTATTTGCAGAAGAGACATGCATGCCTAACCAATACCCAGATAAAAGAATGTCTGCCATAAGAATTTGCAATTAGTGTAAGCAGATTTTGTTTACTTGATAATTTAAATTGTTGTGTTTTTGGCATTTTGCTAGAATTTGTTTTTGTCCTCATGCCCCATACCCTCATAATCTTACATATCTTCGTCAAATAAAAGTCCTGCTGCAATAAGAAGCTCTGAAACATGTATGCTTCATAGAGTAAGCCAAGGCACATGTAAATTTTTGGATCAAGCACATTTCCCACACACAAAACCATCTTTAGACAGTTCTCACCAACATCAATTATAGTTTTATGCAACCAAATTTGGTTGTTTTCAATGTAAATCTACCATCCCCAATTTGAATGTTTTCAGTCTTTCTTGAAAAGTTCAAGTCTTTGCTAAATTCAATGTAATACTATCTCTATTCTAGTGTTGTGCTTTCAATTTTCACTAATCTCATCAGATTTCTCCTGTTTCCTTCTGATATTTGATTTTTGGTTTCTAAACAAAGAATGCTCTCGACATGAGAGATCAATTTGTAATTTCCAATTTTAGTTCTACATAGCAAAAATTTGATTGCTTAAACTATCATTCTTTCACACCCAATGTTCTAAAACACAGTCCACATCCTTTAAAGGAAAAGTCTATTTTTAATTAGAATATTCTATTTTCCTTTGGTAAATATACCATAAAAAATGATCTGTTTCTCACTTTCTTTTAAATCCTGACCAACTAAAGTTTCCTTTCTCGTTCTCATTCACCAAATCCCATTTGCATATCATGGTAAAAAATAGGGCCTCTTGCTCATGTTTTAAAAGCTGGGTTTGGTATTGATAATTTTCAGGGTTTAGAAAAAATAACAAAAAAATATCACTTGAATTTCAAAATCTGGTTGATAACAACAGTAATTAGATTAACAAAAATAATTGTCAATTGGTTTTGTTAGAAAATTATCTATTGAAGATTTTAAAATTCAAGTAATATTTTTTTAGAATTTTTCCTTTAAATGATTTTAATGTAAATTTTGTCTTTTTCAGAAAAGGGCCTTTTAACATTAAACATGTTTTAAACTTTGTAAATCTTTCTTGCACGAGTGAGAGCAAAAGGTAGAGCCGTATGAAAGTAATAAAAGCATCAAGCATGAGCTCTGTTTCAGTTACTATAGGCCCACTTTTGTTGTTCATCTTTGTACTTTATTCTAGCTGAGGATACAGGAGATCTGTAGTAAACATCATCTGCAGAACACTAGCTGTACAAAGTCTGGCTTGTTCCATGTAAAGACACTGAACTTTATCCATTTATTCCCAGATAATAAAAAGGGTAGTAACAAAAAGGTAGAAGATCAAGAGCAACAAAGAAAAGGGAAGACCTTTTCTTGTTGAGCTAATAGTAATTTCTAAGCATCAACAATGTCTTGATCGATTTCAGTGGAAGCAAAAATAAGCTCAGGCTGTTCTTGTCTTCCAAGCTTGTATGTTCCATCTATGGCATTGTTCTTCCCCAACGCCTTCAACGCCAAATGCGCCGCCTTCTGCCCCGATACCATCATCGCCCCAAATGTTGGACCCTGTCACAACAACCATCCATTGTTACACATAGCCATCAATGTCTCTATGTATACTCATATTTAATTAGGATAGTGAGAGATAATGATAATTAATATATATATATATATATATATATGAATGAGTTTAGCGTAATTAGTAAGTGTAATATCTTAAATCCATTAAATTAATAACTTTAAGTTTTTAATGTTTTTATTTTATTGATTTATGAAAATTATTAGTTATTTATATCAAAAGCGTTTATATATGAACGTACCATTCTTGGGGCTCCGTCAATCTCTGCAACTTCCATGCCAGTGACGATCATGCCGGGAACAACCTCTCTGGTCAGTCGAACAATTTCATCCTCGGCAGTGTTCATATCCAACGCCTTCATTCCTGGGACGCTGTCAATCATCCCTATTGTCTTCAATCTCTTCACCCCGGTCGCTCCGAACGGCCCGTCGTGCCCACACGAGCTCACCACCACCTTCGCCTCCATCACATTCGGGTCCATGCACGACTGTGTGTCGTGGTTCATCGACACCAACGCCCAGTTCGTCACAACTCCGGCCACCCTCCCTTCCTTCACGATCAAATCCTCCGCCGCCACTGCGTTGAACAGCTTCACGTTCGGCCGTGACAGAAGCCGGCTCATGATCGTGGACGTGAACAGAGCTGCGTGCTTGATAACCACGTAGTCCTCTGCCTCATCGTACTCGATCCCAACCTCGTCGAGGAACATGTGGGCCGGCTTCCGGACCACCATGGCCGAGAAGAGCTGACCGCCGAGCCACGCGCCTCCGCCAGGGCTGACGGATTGCTCGATGATGGCCACGTTGATGGCGGGGTCCTTGCTGAGCTCGTAGGCGCAGGAGAGACCAGCAGAGCCGGCTCCAACGATGATGACATCGGTGTCGGCGTAGGTGATCATGTCTGTCATGTAACGGCGTGTCATTTCCCGGGAGACGATGGACTCTTTGATGGGTTGAAACTTGAAGGAATTGATATCATAAGAGGGAGTGTTTAAGGACATGGATATTGAAGATTTAACAGGTGTGAGGCGAGAAGACATTGAAGAAGGTACCTTGTTGTGGAAGAGAGAAGATTTGGGGTTTGAAGAGATGGAGGAGGTTAGAGTTGCAGTGGCCATGGCTGCCATATTGAAATGAGAACTGATCGGAGAAGAAGGAAGAGATTGAGATTGATATTGCTGAGATGAGCTGATGAGTGAAGGAGAAGGGTAAAGGGATATATAAACAGAGGGAATGAGACATTTTTGAGTGAAATATCTGAATGAAAAAATCTGAGACAGTGGGAGTGTGTAGGGTTGGGAAGAGGAAGATAGAGTTTGAACGGTGGAGAAAGGTGGGGTTTTCACTATCAGTAGTGGAGGGAGATATTATGTCAGTAATGGGATATATCATATCAGCTTTTTTAGCAGAAGAAACAAGAGCAAAAAGTAGTGAAAGGAAAGTGAGGAAAAAAGGAAGTGTCCAGTAAATGAATCAGATGATCAGACTAGGAATATGCCATGTATATGAGGAGCCCAGATCATGGATGTAAGATATTTGTCTGTAATTATCCTTTTGGCAAGGAATTAATCTTCATAGTGCTTTAGGATTTTTATAGTGTTTGTCAAATTGGGTGTCTACACTCTACACTCTACAGGCTATCGCTATCAGATGTCAACCCAAACTGGGCTTCACACCCTGCCCAATGAGTCCACCAAATATCAAATGAGGGCCTTTTGGGCCTATTAAGCTATGAGCATTAAAAAGTGGAATACAAGGCAATGAGAGTAAAGAGGAGCTTGGAATGAGTAAGCAAATAGAGAAGATAGACCAGCGGGAGTTGGTTTAAGTGGAAGGGGCTTGGGCCGCTTAAATAGGGGTCTCGAATTTGAGTCCTTGTGGATGCAGAAAATTTTCCTGGAAGAGGTCCCTGCATATGCGACCGACAGAACCTCGATCCGGACTAGGCAAGATAAAACTCTGGTGAACTGGGTGCAATAAAAAAAAAAAATAGAGAAGATAGATTTGTCAGACCTCCCACTTGCCTAACTACTCCTATTTATAATGCAATATCTGGGATCTGGTGTGTTAGTTATGTTTATTTCGGATCTGCCCGAATTTGGAGGGGACCCTTTAATCTAGCACGTCCTGTTCGGACTTTGTCACACCAAACAGTTTTTTGGACTTGACTGAGTACTCATGAGAAGTGACTGAGCCTAACTTTGAGTTGTGCACTTGTGCTCGTTCGATAACTCTTCTTGCGCGCCTTCCTCACATGAAATGTCTTGCATATCAGCCCAAGCTATTAAATTGGACCCTATAATTAATTAATATGATATATATTTTCTATAACACCTTAATGATTTTTTTTATTTCCTCTTCATTTTTATTATTGTTAAGGGGTTTCAACATAGGTGAATTGTAAAAATATTGACAAATATGAAAAATATGTCTTATCTTTCGAAGGTATATTAATTTCTCAAATATATTTTATATTAAGAATGATATGCAGTGATAATTATCATTTAGTAAATTTATTAAGATAGATACGTAATCAAACACATAACACCCCCCCAAAAAAAATAAAAATAAAAAATAAAAATTCAGAAACCATCCTTATAAGTCAATCAATGTGAACTTTACTAAAACTCAAACACATGAACGGTTCTAGGGTCATACTAACATAATTAAGAATTAGACGTAATCAAACACATAACACCCCCCCCCCCCCCAAAAAAAAAAAAAAATCAGAAACCATCCTTATAAGTCAATCAATGTAAACGTTGACTAAAATTCAAACACATGAACAGTTCTTGGGTCATACTAACATAATTAAGAATTATTCCCTCCGATCCTAATTGTAAGAGTTAGTTGACTTTTTTGAAGAGATTAAGGAAGTTAATTAAATTACTTTAAAGTTTTTTAATTTTTTTCTTCAAACTTATTAATTTGACTAATAAACTAATATATAATCTAAGAATATTTAACATATGAAATGATTAAGTAACTTATTTAGCTTCCTTAATCTTTCCAAAGAAAGTCAACTAGCTCTTATAATTAGGACCAGAGGGAGGGAGTAGTAATATAATTAGGAAGCAGCATTGGAAGAGAGCACATTAGCATGTGCAAATACTTAAAGGAATATTCTGAGCAAAAAAAAAAAAAAAAAAACTTAAAGGAATAAATGCGCACATTGCCGATTGATCCATTTGAGTTGGAGTGGCTAGATAAGAAACATGCTAATGGTATATATGTGTGTATATGTTTTCTTTCAAGGTTTTTTTTTTTTAAATATAAAAAAAAAGAAGGTAGTGGCGTATAAAGAATTGAGTTGATGAATTGGTCAAAGAATTAATTTAAACATTTTGTTTTCAGTTTTCATGAAGGGATGGCGAGTGCTTGTGGGCATGTGATCAAATGTTGTAATCCTTAGGGGAAATCAGAATTATAATAATAAAGAATCATTATAATTTAAAATACTGATCAAATGGCTGTGCCTGCACATGGATAATGTGGTCAACAAAAGCCAAAACTCAGAGTTATATGTTAATGGCAGTGGGCAAAGTGTAGGAGGATGTTGGTTGGTTGGCGGCTTATCATCTTTAACTTTGAGCATTTAATTTGAATCGCCACTTGGGTCCGTTTAGATTAGCGGTGGCAATGGTATAATTGATTTTTTTAAATATGATTTTTATAGATAAAAATTAAATTATAAATATGATTTATCTTTAAATTAACAGTGATGGAAAGTAAAAACCCATATGTACTGAGAAAAACAAGTTTTAGTAGCTTCTTTTTAAAAGTAACTTTTGGCCTAAAAACCTAATTGAAAAAATATTAACCTAAACACCTCATTTTACTCTAACTATGCTTTTTCTTGTTATCGTGCTTTTTCAGCTCCCATCGAGATATAGAGAGGAAGTTGGTTGGTGGCTCATCATCTTAAACTTTGAGCATTTAATTTGAATCACCACTTTGCTTTACTTGTCGCCTTAATCACATCCTATTTCTCCTAAAAAGCAGCTTAACCCGAATATCTCGCTCTCCAATCTCTATAAAGCTAATCCATTTTTACTTTCTCGAGCACAACTAAAGTCAGTCAGCAGTATTAAAGAACAATTCATATTCCTCTGTTCACCTACACATCATCTTGATAGGGGAAAATCCCTTTCAGCTTCTGAAGGACCTAAAAAATGTTAAAATGGCCCTTAAAAAAATTTCGCTATCAAAAAAATCTCAAGAAATTGTTAATCTTCTATTAAAAGAGTTGTCAATAAGATCTTTTTGACATCATAATTTTCACTTGGACTTTTTTTAACAATTTTTTTTTCCCTTGAGACCTTAAAGAGATTTTCTCTCTTTGATAATTTGTCAAAGAAGTACCAAAGGGAGTTGGCTCAAGTGGAAGGGACTTGGGCCCCTTAAGTAAGGGTCTTGAGTTCGAGTCCTTGTGGATGCAGAAAACTCCCTTAGAAGAGGTCTCCGCATATGCGCCCGACAGAATCTCGATCCGGTCTGGTGAACCGGGTACAATAGCAAAAAAAAAAAAAAGTCAAAGAAGTGACCATCCTTTACAGATGTAGATAAATTATTTACTTTATTTGGTTTTAAATATAAGATAAAATTGATTTTTTTTAGGAGATTAATAAAATTAATTAAATTACTTTAGAATATTTCTATTAATATTTTTTTCCATAAACTAATTAGTTTAACTAATAAACTGATATATAATTTAAGGATACATGATATATGATAGTATTAAATAATTTATTTAATTTTTTTAATCTCTTTATAAAAATTTAATTTTATCTTATATTTAAAACAGATAGGAGTATTATTTTAATTTAAAAGCAATATGGTAGTGTAATAATTGGAGTTGAGGAATGGCACGGCGGAATGCAGCTGTCAAGGGTTGGAAGCCAACTTGGATTACCCATAATACCCCTTGTCGGTTCAGTTCTATTATTCTTAGTGCATAATATGCATTATTAGTAAACATCCATTTTCTTTTTTTCTTTTTCTTTTTTTTAAAAAAACATCCATTTTCTTTTAAACTTGACATATTTAATTTCACATCGTCAAAGTTTTCATGTAACTTAAGATACATCAATATTTTTGAACGGAAATATATCAATATTCACAACAACAACATTATTTTATAATTTTAACTTAAAGTAGAGTTCATCATTTTATTAAATTAGCCATATTTTTATAAATATCGTCACATTGTTGTGGGGGGGGGGGGGGGGTTGTTGTTGTTAATATTCACAACAACAAGATTACTTTATAATTTAAACTTAAAGTGGAGTTCATCATTTTATAGAATTAGCCATGTTTTTATAGATATCATCATGTTGATGCTGCTTTTTTTAATAAGCAATAACTATCTAGATTATATAAAATGAAGTGACAATTAAAATTGGTAAAAAAATAAATGTTATTCCAGGGTACTACTTTGGTTGTTTAAAAGTAACAGTTAAAATTAGTTAAAAATAAAAAAAATTATTTTGGGGAATGAGGTATGACCGTATGAGTTAAAATTAGTTAATGGTAAAAGTCAATATTCTTACATTTTGGAATTTATGAGGTGACATAAAATCTAAAAAAACTTTTCAGTTTACAATGCTATTTTGTAAAAACTTATGAGACAAATTTACACCTTCAATGATAAAAAAATATAATATCCTTTCTAAATATATCCTTATTTATAAAAACAATATAAGAGAGAGAATAAGTAATAAACGATTAAATGAAAGACAATTAGCAACACATATCTCTTGTAGATATAATTCTTGGTGAATGTGCGATAAGCCCATGATTAATATTAAGATATATATTTAATAGAGCTGAAAAAAATGTTCCCTCTAGTCCGTAATATATAATATATGATATTTTTAGAAAGAATGCATGGTCAATTTAAGTCACCTTTAATTTAATTAATGTTCTTTTTCGATTTTTTCCTCTATAATTAATACTCACTTTTTAACTTTGCTTACTCATTATACTTCGTCACTTTAAAATAATATTCCCAATGTAATTAAACAAATTTTTCAATAAAAATAAAAGAAAAAAATATTTTAGAATATATTACATGAATTAACTGTTATTTTTTATGTCTGTCGTAGAGAGAAAAAATTGTTTATAAGAATGACACAAGAGAATAGACATTTGGTAGGCAATGCAAAATAGTGGGTAAATCGGTACATTCCACGCCTGCAGATAATTCTGCTACTCTTAAGAAAGCACAAGAGGCAAATAATTTATTTATTTATTTATTTTTGCCAGAAAGCAAATAATTTATTATTGGGAATAAGTAAACGTCGGTATGTGCGAACCTGGGTCCAAAAAGAAACTCGGGGAACAATAGCATATGATGTTACAACTGGATACTCAGAAGACAGATGCTCTGAATCAGTTTTCAAATAATCCAATCAATCCCCCTCTCATTTAAGGCAACACCTCCCTCCTCATCTTTTCTCCCTCACGGATCCAATCACTGTCACTCCTAGATCTTCTCTCTCATCCGCCATGGCCACTCTTCCTCTAAGCTCTGTGATGATCCTTCTCATTGCAATTCTTATGGCCATGGCGGCTTCATCCGAAGCAGCCGTTTCCAAAGGTTCCTTTGAAGAAAACTTCAGCATAATGTGGTCCAAGGAACATTTCACGACCTCTGAAGATGGTCAGATCTGGTATCTCTCTCTCGACAAAGAAACAGGTAATAATAATGATTTCACTAACTACATAGATTTTGGTTGTGAAGGTAAACTGTTTGATCAATTGACCATCTGGCCTATGTTTGATCAAACATTCCAATGATGAGAATGAGATATAGGAAAGTGGGTAGTGAAAAAGTTTAAACCTTTTTATGTTATTGTTTTTGTTTGATGAATAATAGGATGTGGGTTCCAAACAAAACAACGCTACAGATTTGGATGGTTCAGCATGAAGCTGAAGCTTGTAGGAGGCGATTCTGCTGGTGTGGTAACAGCTTATTATGTAAGTACTCAAATTCAACTATGCATGAAAATGGCATATGATTCCCAGAGATGTGGTAGACATATGAGACAGCCAGACAGGTGAAATTGAATTGGATTGAATTTGATGCAGATGTGTAGTGAGAACGGAGCAGGACCAGAGAGAGACGAGATTGATTTTGAGTTCCTGGGAAACAGAACAGGGCAGCCTTATTTGATCCAAACAAACGTGTACAAGAATGGAACAGGAGGCCGTGAAATGAGGCATGTCCTCTGGTTCGATCCCACTGAAGACTACCACACTTATTCTGTTCTTTGGAACGAACACCAGCTCGTGTAAGTTGAGATATTATATCTTAGAAGTATGAATCTGAGATATGATTAGATTTAATTATGATTGAGTTGATTGTGGGATTTTGGGGGTGTGGCAGGTTTTTTGTGGACAACGTTCCGATGAGAGTGTTCAAGAACAATGGGAAGCCAAACAACTTCTTCCCGAACGAGAAACCGATGTACTTGTTCTCGAGCATTTGGAATGCAGATGACTGGGCAACAAGAGGAGGATTGGAGAAGACGAACTGGAAGCTAGCACCATTTGTGTCATCTTACAAGGATTTTAGTGTGGATGCTTGCCAATGGGAAGATCCATTCCCAGCTTGTGTGTCCACAACCACTAATAAATGGTGGGATCAGTACAATGCTTGGCACCTTAATGATGATCAGAAGAAGGACTTTGCTTGGGTTCAGAGGAATTTGGTTATTTATGATTATTGCACTGATTCTGAACGATATCCTACTTTGCCTGAGGAATGCTCTTTGAGCCCTTGGGATTGAAATTCTTTTCCTATTCTTTTAATTTTTTTGGGAAGATCCCAGAAAAATGCCTTCAAAATTTAAAAATCTCAAGCCAACTGTTTCCTATTAAAATGAATTGAATTGTCAATTGTTAAATTAAGTGTAGTCAATATCTAAACTATTGTAGAAACAAAATTGATTTGAGATTTTGATATTTTGAAGGTATTTTTTCCTAAAATCATTTTGTCTACTGTATGCTGTGAAATAATGTCAAAGTATTGTTTTAGCAATTTATTGATTTAATTGATTCAAATAAATTATGTGGAGGATGTTCATTAGAATAGCCGCATATAGTTTTAATTAAGCTTGTGATCAAATATTTGCTTATTTTAACATGTTATAAAAATGGAGGAACTGTAATGAAACTAAACCCAGACAAAACATCATGGTTCGTTTGACCTCCACAAAATGATGTTGCATAAGGCATACCATATCATCAAATCATGGTAGTGAAAACGTAGATTTTACCTGAAAACGGAAGGAGAATGAAAAATGTAAAACATAAAATCGTAACGTAATAAAATTGTAAAAATTTAAAAGCGTTTGAAAAATTAGTAAAATCATTTTAATGGAAAAAAAAACGTAAAAACGTAAAATTGCAGTGATAAATCGAGTTTTTAATTATCATGCATCAAGCCTTAAAGTAGTTATAAAAAGTGGAGCAATAGTAATGAACCTATCCAGTAGTTATAAAAAGTGGAGCAATAGTAATGAACCTATCCAAAACCCCAAAGTTCTTGCTTATATCAAAACCTCAATAAGTCTGGTCTTTGGGTAAAACATAAACCATAGTTTCAGATTTCATTTTTCATAAATTAAGATAAAATTCTCCTAACATGTTATCTTGTAAATTATAAAAGTTATTTTTTAAAAGCTAATTCAAATATACCAGTACCATATGCATCAATTAGACTTTTTTTTTTTTTTTGGCCATTGCTTCAATTAAACAAATAAGATGAAGGTAAGAGTTAATATTATTAGTCAATGACTTTGTAACTTGGAGGGATAAGAGATTTCCTTTAAGTGGGAGATTGTGAGTTCAATTTTGAATTTAATTTCACTTGTAACCTTCATTACCTGCCACCCCTTTATATAAACAAATTAATAGTATTATTATACTCTTATTATGATTGGTCTAAAACTGACCTCAAAATGGTCGAAAAGGTTGCAATCTTTTTGCACCTGGAATGGTAATGCATTTTTCTTCAATTTTGGCTTTGATCTGTGTCTTCCCCCCCCCCCCCCCCCATCTGTGTCAAATATAAATAAGTCACATTCATATTAATATAATAAATAGTTATATAGTTCGCTATAATTTTTATTGATATAGTTCATTTATTGCTCTATTTTCATAAAAGGTATTTTTTTAAAGAGATGAACATTAAATATTTTTAATAGTTTGTAAAATGATTTATATCCGATCGTAGAGAGAGAAAGTTTAAAAAATGTGACTTATATTTTAGTGATGTAACCAGAAATTTTTTTTAGCCGCGATCAAAAAATAAGAATATTGAACTACTTACTAAATACGTAGTATCACATAATATTAAAAATACAAATAAATAATAAAAAGACAATTATAAATCAAAAGAAGATATAAGATTATTCTAATATTTTTAGTAGGTATCTTAAACAAGAATTTTACTTTTCTCTCATAATTCAATGAGTAATGAACTAAACATTATCTTTATAGGGAAGATAATAAATTAGCTGAAACTAAATTATTGACCAAAATAAAATATCATATAATAAATACATATACATATATATATATATATATATATACACACACTAACAAATTTTATATATTTTATAACATTTTCATAAAAAGATAACATGAATAGATTAGATATTGTCATTACCAATTTTATATCACTGTCACTTTTCCACTGTTAGATTAGAATCTCAATAGGAAAGAAAAATGATAAAAGTAGATAAGATTCTAATCTAACAGGGAAAAAGTGGCAGTGACTTGATAGTAACATAAAATTGGTGGTGACAATTTATTATCCCTATTTTTTAATACTTCCCGGCTAATATTTGATAATAGGGAAGTATAAAATAAAGTACATTAATACAAATCAAATTATTCGTCCATACATACGTAGTTAGATTCAGCAAAAGATAAAGGCGTTGGATATGGATCGAAAGAAGTCAAATGGCACCCTACAAAATAACAATCCAACGGCTCAGATTATCAGATTAGCACTTCGAGTCCACGTGGAAGGTTCTGTTGAGGGTAATTTTGCCAATTCACTCTTGTTAGAGAGTTGAAACTTTCTATCAGGATCTGTACCTGTCGGTTTATTATTCCACCGAAGGTGCATAGGTTAGGGTTTCTGTTTGGGGAGTCATCCAATCGATAATTGACCCTACAAGTTTGTTATCGGGAATTATAACCATCGACGATCGCTATGGTCTGCGAGAAGTGTAAGTTCCTCGCCTTTTGTTGTAATTTGTAGTTTGACTGGAATTTCTATTGGTGAAATTTTATGAACATCTGCGGGGCATAGTGGAAATGGTGCTGTTTTCTCTATTCTGATTGCAATATTTTGCTTTCAGGTGAGAAGAAATTAGCGAAGGTGATAGTACCAGATAAGTGGAAAGAAGGCGCTAGCAATACTACTGAGGGTGGTGGCCGCAAGATCAACGAGAACAAGCTTCTCTCGAAGAAGAACAGGTACGTGAAGATTCAAGTTTATATTTTTTATTTTTCCTTTCCTTTTCATATCGGGCATGCTTGACTCTTTGATGCTATTACTTTTTAATGATTGGTTGATAAGTTCGAAGTGATATATACACGCGCAAATTAAGTTTGTTTTATGAAAATTAATTCCCTTGTGGTCTTTGCTATGCAATATGATCTTCCGGTTGTGTTTATGAATTCGTGCTATGACAGACATTATTCTAGAACAAATGCTGTCATGACTTTTAATTTTTACCACATAATAAGGTTGTGAGTGTTACTTGTCCAGTGCCTATAATCCAATTATACTTTATTTTATCAACCATGATGCAGATTTGTAAATGTAACTCCTAGAGAGAGATGGAGAGCAATTTCTAAGTTGTGGGAAGAATTGAAGTTATGACCCCTGCTCCTTTCTTCTCTCATTTTCTATTGGGATATTGTGATTTTACATACGCAATTGTAATGTCTCTAACATCCAATGCACCAACTGATTATATACCACAACAATTTCTAGTTAGTAGTTACTAGTCGAAGTACTAGTTTGCAGTTTCATTTTGGTTTTATATTATTACAAGTGTCTTGAATCCTGCCCCCTTTTCTCCAGGTTGGTCACTCGCTTCTGACCCGTAAAATTGAATCTTTTGATTTTTGAATATGAATAATTTTTTAATGTCGCCCTTCGAATATTTTTGTATTGGTTGCTGGTTCAAAATATTTTAAGACCATAAAAATGACTAATTTCAGTCAACAATTTACCAGTTATACAAATTGATGCTTACTGTGAGTGTAAGCTTAGTAATTGTTCAAAAAGTATGGATGACATGAAACGAGACTCAATCAAATCAAAATATTATGAATTACTAGTGGTTCAAAATTTATGAATTTGAGACTAACCTCTAGCTTGTTATAATTCCATCTCATGTTTAAATGTCAATAGTTTGTTAGTTATTTTATTATTTGAAATGTGGTTGCAGTCCATGAAACATGGCACCTTGGAATATATATGTGTGATTTAAAATACTCTAGGACATATTAAATGACCACTTTCGTACTGCTGCTTATAATCCATTTTGTGTCTAGAAGCCAATAATATACCTGTTGTATTTTTTTCTGGTTTTGTTTAAAAGGTGTGTACAATGTACATGATATGTAAATATAATAATGGGTTAAAAGTTAGTTGCTGTTAGAGCTAGTTGGGGAATAAAAGGATTAGCCTTAGTAGCCGTTAGAATTTGTTAGAATTAGTAAAGACGGTGACTGTTAGCCAAGCCTATAAATAGAGACATATCCTATTGTAAATGGAGTCTTATCTGAATAATGAATGATACAGTTTGCCTTGCTATCTCTTCCTTCTCTATTCACTCTGATTCCATCTCCTCTGCTACCCTCTTTCTATGAATCTCTCTCCTGTTTCCTCTCTTCATCTCTCTTTGCTTGCTAATACCATAACAGTACATTACACAAACGATGGACATGAGAATTGACATGGTTAAAGTGTCACTCCTTGCCTAATGTAAAACGTAGTACATGACTCAGTCTGTTTCTTTGAAGCATCTATGCTTTGAAGGTTCTTGTTTTGGTGAGGCTTGTTATTTCTTGAAAACGTGAAAGATTGGCTTTATTTGGTGCATAAGGTGATAAATAGATTAGCATATACGCTAGGATGAAGCAAGTGTAGTTTCCTTTGTGAATCTGTTTGCATTAAATATCTCCTTGCAGACTGCTGGTGAGATGGTGGCATTTTCTCATTTTGTTTATGAATTGGTTAGACTTAATGTTTAGATCATGAATCTTCTGTAAATTTATTCTTGCATTGAGTTGCTTGCAGATGGACCCCTTACATAAACACGAAGTGCATTATTTTGTTTATGAATTGGTTAGGCTTACACGTTTGGATCATGAATCTTCTGAAAACTTATGCTTGCATTAATTTTCTTGCAGATGGACCCCTTATGGAAACACCAAGTGCATTATTTGCAAGCAGCAAGTGCATCAGGATGCCAAGTATTGCCATACCTGTGCTTACTCTAAAGGTACAAGAACTTGTTTTGGAAATGTTCTGCGACTAAACATTTTCGCATTCCAGTAACAATATTGAAATCGGGATTTGTGTTGTATTTCAGGAGTCTGTGCTATGTGTGGAAAGCAAGTTCTTGACACCAAGTTTTACAAACAAAGCAATGTATAGTGGACACCGGTTGTGTGCAAGATGCCACATCATCTCTTAGTTGCATAATAGCTCTATCTTTCTGGACAGTTGTCTACCCGATACTGATGATATCTATGAAACTGAAGCTGTTAAGAACAAAAGCAGCAATTTACCCTTTTGTGTAACCTCAAAGGCCGTGACTTGTGCCTTTTGTAATATTATTCTTTGCAATTCAATCTTTTGCGATGAAAGTGTTCGGTGATGGACAGCCATGCTCTTTTCCTTGGACGCTTCGATGATTACTGAGACCATACGCATATATTCTAATTAGTTGGTTGATCCAAATTTCTTGGTCACTCTAGATTAGGATTCTCAGGTTGGTACCCGTCGTTCCTCTGTTCTCGCCAACCAAATATTGTTTGCATGTTCTGGGCAAACCATTAAAAGCTCTTTTTTGATTCATGGCTATTTCATGTTTTTCTGGCTGCACGCCTGCACCATCCAATCTTCTTGTTAAATCATACCAGATTGACTCCTCAAAATATATATTTTATTTGATGTTAACCTTTGGGGTTTTTGGGATGCAATTGACAATCCCCCCCCCCCCCCCCCCCCCCCAAAAAAAAAAAAACCTCCAAAAGGGGATAGAAAAGCAAACAAAGTATCCTCCATTACTAAGATGGAGGAAATGGTAGTCTAGCCTCCTAAACTAATGCAATGGACATTTGAAAGAAGTGCCTGCAACCCAAATTGTTCGGCTTAATGGAAAATTTATAAATGTATGAATTAAAAAAACAATAAACATTGGTATTTAATTTTTCTAAATTATTTATATAATTTGGAAACTGTAATTTTTGTGTGTTAAAAATTCATTAAATAAGTAATAGTATGTTTGATAATAAATAAATGATGAAAGAGAACTTTATTTTCATGTTTAAAATTTTATTTGATAACTAGTTAAAAATAATAAGAAAAAGAAAAGAACGCTTATGACCTTTCAATGTGTTTGGATGGCCGTGATTTGATCAAATACAAGTGTTGAAGGGTCAAGATTCTAGGGTTTCCGAAAACATCCTATAAAAATGCGATCTTGTGCATTCCCACTCTGCCTTCTCATTCGTGGCAGTGATGCTGCTGTTTCTTACCCTTCGAACTCAATTGTCTAGCTTCAATCCCTACCCTCTTCATCTAATTCTCTTCTGTCTTGTCACAATGCTAATCTGTGTTTTCAGAATCGTCTCTCATTTTTTAAGACATGCAAAGGCAAGTTATTCGGTAGAATTTTATTTCTCCCGGGTTAGTTTTCATGGTAGATGCTATCTTTGTTCCTCCGAACTTGCCCACAAATCAATTTCACTACTTGATCATTCTTTGCAAATATTTTAGAGCTTTTTTAGAGTAATGATTGTTGAATCCTTCCTTACATATAAGATATGAATGAAGGCTGCATGTACCAAGGGAAGGGAGAAATCGAATTGAGTGCCCTTGTTCTTGAATTTGCCATAGCGGCTGTAGCCAAATCAAACCGATCTAAGAAGCTAACTGGCCGGTTATTGTGAGATCTTTCTTGGATCTCTGTCGATATATCTGCTTACCGAGCTTCTCACATTTTTCTTTTCTTCGATCGTGCCTTTTTCATTTGTTAGTTTTGCGAATGAACCCTTTTGATTGTATGTTTTTAATGTTGGTGTTGTGATTATGAGAAGGGGAGAAGAGGAAAATGGCGTATGAGTTGGCTTTTTCAGAGACCCTTCTCTGATATCAAAAGCTTTTGATTTTTCAAAAGGGTCACCTTCCGTGCAATCTGCCTTGATTTTCCGGTGGCTTGCGTCTATCGGTGACTACAACCTTCTTATATTTTACATATTAACAAGCTATATCTCCGTGCAACGATTTCCCACACTTCTCATGAAAAGCTTTTGATTTTGTGTTTCCTTTTCTTGCCAAGTGGAAGAATTTGTTGTATTTCAAGTCAATACTTAACAAAAATATATAATCTCAGCTGACTGATACTCATAAAAAATTTAAATTTTATCTTAATTTTAAGGGGAAAAAAAATCTTAATTTGAGGGAAAAAAAAAGAATAAAATGATCAATCAACATATATATATATATATATATATATATATATATATATATATATATATTTAAAAAAGATAGAATTTGAACTTTTTAGACTAGTCATCTGGCAACTGAGACTAAAATAATCTAAGATGTTATCTTTTCATTAGAGATCTTAAGAGTGACAATCCTGAAATGTTCTTTCGTATAAAAGCTGGGTTTAGAACTCTGACACAAATGAGAATCAAGCGAACGCTGCAATCGTTATAAACATAACCAACCCCATTCAATTGTTGTACCCTCTTGCTAGTACTCTCACTGACAAAGCTTCTCATTCCATACATTGTTTCTTAGATGCTCATACTATGTGCTTCTTAAATGCTCATACCTCTAATTAGAGGTATGAGCATATTTTTTTTAATTTTTTTATATATCGTATTTATTTAGATTTAGATTATATGTTGTTTTCTGAAATTTTTTTTTGCACCTAGTATCTCAAATTAATTAATTTTCAGTTCTGTATTTGTCTGTAACAGCAGTATTATGGAAATTAATTAATTTGATATACTGGGTGCAAAAAAAACTCAGGAAGTAATATATAATCTAAATCTAAATAAATACAATATAAAAAAATTTAAAAAAAATGTGCTTATATCTCTAATTAGAGGTATGAACACCTAAGAAGCACATAATTATGTGCATAGAATGAGAATTCCACTGACAACCACATTCTAATGCTCTTCACCATGGGCTTGCATGCTTCTCTATTCAACTAA
This sequence comes from Acacia crassicarpa, assembly GCA_034222035.1. NCBI lineage: Eukaryota > Viridiplantae > Streptophyta > Magnoliopsida > Fabales > Fabaceae > Acacia > Acacia crassicarpa. The sequence goes on from JAWXYG010000011.1 coordinate 7,940,466, forward strand.
ATAGTAATTTTTTAATAGTATTTAATTAAAATCACTAAAGCATTTATTCATACCCACATAAAAAGAGATAAATAGATAAATGTCACATGACAAGTGCTACTAAAGAAGATATTTACTTGAAAGCACTATCTATTCACTTCCTCTTCTTCCCCGGCACTTTTCCATTAACTGATTTTGCTTTCTCAATTTCAACTAAGCTTGAAATCTTTATTGAATGAACTTTTTTCCCACTATTTTATGCCTCTCAATGCCCAAAGTAGGGATGATCAAACTGTCCACCGGTCTAGGTAACCCAACCCGGTCTGGTCTGGTTTTTGGTCTGTTTTGGTCAGACTGGACCAGACCTCGAGTCAGTGGATTAAACCACATGGTCTGGTCCAGTCTGGCCCGACTATTTTTTTTTTAAAACTCCAATTACCGACATCCATGGTCCCGTCTTTTTTTTATTCATGCGTGATTATTGGGATTACAGATGCTTTCGTTGAATTGTTGAGGCTCCTTGTCTCTCTCTCTTTTTTATTGGTCAAGGCTCCTTGTCTCTCTCCAGTCTCCATCATCACTGATGTTCCCTTTTTCTTGTTTGGAATCATCATCTACAACATCTTCTTCCTGCTGTATCTGCGATTCTGCTTTGCTGCTACCGCTGCCCGACGAAGGAAGGTGTTTCGCTGTGCTGGCTAGCGGCGCTCTTAAGACAGTTGCAGACAGCTGGTTTGTCGGCGGTGGAGGACGTCGTTGCAGACTTGACGGAGGTACTGGTTTGTCGGCTGGTCGAATTGACGTCTTCTGCAGTCACCACGACCTCAATCGGTTGAGCTCCCCTCCACCAGATCTGGATGCCGTGCCAAGGAGGAAGAAAGCCGGTGATAAACCTGAGACGATCCACTACTTCAGATTACTCATCCTCACCAGATCTGGAATTTTGTTCTGCATTTCTCTTATGCTGAGGATTGTAGTTTTATTCTTGAGCATGGATTTTGGATTTTGCAAGGAATTTCAATGGCTGTATATCCTTGGTTACTGTAAGTCTGTAACTCTCTAAGTCTAATATTAGAGTTTCGCCTTTATCCCCATCTGAACTCTGAACTTTGGAGCCTGCCCAATTATTGAATTGTCTCGGACTGGTCCAGGCAGTCCACCTGGACCAGTTTGGTCCAGCCCGAGGATATACCTGGACCAGACCTCGGGCAGGGGCTAAACCCGGTCTGGTCTGGTCCATGATCATCCCTAGCCCAAAGGGCAAAAGATTTAATAAAGAAATGGGTAAATGATCAATAGCACAACATGAACCACATTGAGCCAGCATAAGATCGATGCTATCGGACTCAACAAAATAATGCCTGGAGAAAATAGAAAGGAACTTACTATTGCTATCACATTGACAAAAAAGGGGATTATTCATGATTGTGGCATATAAATAAAGAAAATAAGAGAATAATAATATTGGATGGCATTCCAAGTATTTTGGAAACACAATTTCTGCATATTTAAAAAAATCAATTAAATATCATTAAACACAGTATCCATTAAATACAATTTCTGCATATTCCAAGATTATTTATGCTTTCTTCCCAGTAGGCTTCTTCTACTGAGAATTTGATGATGCCACTTGTTTTTTTAGGATGAATGAACAATTGACACTTTTGAGCAAACAAACAAATGACGCTTCTCCAAATAACGATTCAATATAGTTTCATAAGACTCTTTATGTACTTTTCCATTTTTAATCTAAATAAAACACTGCAAAAAATACCACAAACACAATGAATAAGAATGAAGTCCTTATCTTTGACCAAAAAAAGAATGAGAGTTTAGTTGTGATTCTGGATAATGACAATGGTCAGCCTGGGGCGATTTGTGGCATAGGCTGAGAGTTTATATCTCCTCTTTTGGTATCAAAAAAAGAAAAAAGAAAAAAAGAATGAAGTCCTTATCCTCAATAAAATAAAGTCAATCCTCTTTATTACTCACTGATAGTTTCTCCCCTAGTTCGCCTATCATTGATACAAACCCCATTAACTGCCCTTTTGGCTAATGCTAATTGATGTGACTACATCATGTAAAGAAATTTCTTAACTGAATAAGTTCAAATTCAATACATTTTATAACGCCTTACTCTTGATATTGTCCTCTTTGGGGCCATCATCTCAAACCCGACTTTGACACTATTTGTAACAACCAATACCTTACTCTCGATATTATCCACTTTGGGCCCCAACACCCGAACTCGGCTCTGATACCATTTGTGACATTTAACACCTCGCTCTCATTATTGTTCGTTTCAGGATTCATCACCCTAGACATGGTTCTGATACCATTTTCTCGATATTGGAACTTTAGGGCATTATGACTTTGAACTTAGCTTTGATACTATGTGTAACATCTAGCGCCTCTCTCTCAATGTTGACCACTTTGGGGGCCTCGTCACCCTAAACATGACTCTGATAATATTTGTATTGGATGACGTCTCACTCTTGAGATTGTCCACCTTGGTGACTCAACTCTAATACGATATACCACTCTGATACCCATCACACCAACCTGCTGATATTTATAATGGGACCTGATGATACCCGTCATGCTGAACTGTACCGCTGATATTTGTAATGGACCCTTGATACCCGTCACCTTGATTACCCATCATCCTAAACTAATCCAATATTTAAACTAGAGCTCTACCTACATAAATATCTGTTCTAGTTTCCTACTCCCCTCTGCATTGTCCCACTTCTTGGCCTTTGATCTTGCTAGCCCACCATATTTCTTCGCTAACGTCCAGCTTAGCTTGCGTCTGGATGAATTATTGTTGTCCCCTCCTTCTCCCTCTGACTTTTACTTGCCTTCCTTTTCTTCTTCTTCAATTGGCATTGATAGTGACACTTCTTACTTCTCACCTTTGTCCATGATTAGGTTTCGGAATGCCAAAAGTAGTAAATGAAAGGTTTGAGGCATTTACCTTTATTTATTATGCAGACTATGTGTTATGTGCTTAGATTACTTATGCTTCTTCTGTTGAGAATTTGTAAGAATTTGATGAATGCCACTTGTTTTTATGATGAATGAACAAGTGATGCTTTTGAAGGGGGAAAATCAAATGAAGCTCCCCAAATAACAGTTCATTTTAGTTTCATAAAACTCTTTGTGTACTTTTCCATTTTTATCTAAATAAATATGGCAAAAAACACCACAAACCCCATGGGTAAGAATGAAATATTTATTCTCAATAAAATAAAGCCAATCCTTTTTATTACTCACGAATAGTTCCTCCTCAGTTCATCTATCATTGATACAAGCCCAAATAACAGCCCTTTTGGCTAATGCTAATTGTTGTGCCTATATCATGTAACGCCTCACCCTTGATATTATCCTCTTTGAGGTTATCATCTCAAACCTGACTCTGACACTATTTGTAATAACCAACACCCCACTCTTGATATTATTTGCTCTAGGGCCCATCACCATGAACATGGCTCTGATACCATTTGTAACCTTTAGCGTATTATACTTGATATTAGAACTTTAGAGCATTGTATCTTCAAACTTGGATGACACCTCACTCTCCAGATTATCCACTTTTGGGACATGACTCTAATATGGTATACCACTCTGATACCTATCACGACAACCCGCTGATATTGGAACTTTAGAGCACTGTATCTTCAAACTTGGATGATGCTTCACTCTCGAGATTATCCACTTTGGGGACATGACTCTAATATGGTATACCACTCTGATACCTGTCACTTCAAACTGTGCTGCTGATACTTGTAATGGAACTTTGATACTCATCATCTCAATTACCCATCATCTTAAACCACTGATATTTGCAATGGGACTTTGATACTCATCATCCTAATACAGTTTAGCATTTAATACAAATCACCCCAAAATGTTGTATACTACTCTGATACCCAATTACACTTCCTTTCTCCCTTCTTTAGATTAACCAAATCTCTGCTCATTAATAAAAATGATCTTACTCAAAATATTTCAATCACAAAACCCTTGATTTCGTAATTTGATTGACGTATTAAATTAAATAACAGAATCCTTCATTTCAATCACAAAACTAGTACGTAATATTTCAATCAGAAAACCCTTGATTTCGTAATTTGATGAGTGTATTAAATTAAATCCCGCCAGTGGATTGCACATATCATAACGATTAAATGATCAAAGTAACATATGATTAGGTTTAGGAATGCCAAAAGTAGTAAATGCAAGGTTTGAGGCATTTCCCTTTATTTATTATGCAGACTATGTGTTACGTGCTTAGATTACTCATGCTTCTTCTGTTGAGAATTTGTAAGAATTTGATGAATGCCACTTGTTTTTTATGATGAATGAATAAGTGATGCTTTTGAAGGGGGCAAAACAAATGAAGCTTCTCCAAATAACAGTTCATTTTAGTTTCATAAGATTCTTTATATACTTTTCCATTTTAATCTAAATAAATACTGCAAAAAACACCACAAACCCCATGGGTAAGAATGAAATATTTATCCGCAATAAAATAAAGTTAATCCTTTTTATTACTCACGAATAGTTTCTCCTCAGTTCGCCTATCATTGATACAAGCCCAAATAACTGCCCTTTTGGCTAATGCTAATTGTTGTGCCTATATCATCTAACACCTCAATATTATCTTCTTTGGGGTCATCATCTCAAACCTAATTCTGATATCATTTGTAATAACCAGCACCCCACCCTTGATATTATTTGCTCTAGGGCCTATCACCATGAACATGACTTTGATACCATTTGTAACCTTTAGCGTCTTGCACTCGATATTGGAACTTTAGGGCACTGTAACTTCAAACTTGGATGACGCCTCACTCTCGAGATTATCCACTTTGGGGATATGACTCTAATATGGTATACCACTTTGATACCTATCACGACAAGCCGCTGATATTTATAATGGGACTCTAATACCCGTCACTTCAAATCGTGCCGCTGATACTTGTAATGGAACTTTGATAATCATCATCTCAATTACCCATCATCTTAAACCAGTGGCCGAGCCACGCTAGTGCCTGTGTGGGTGAGTGCAGACACAAATTTGAGAAAAATATATATAATTTGGAAGAAATTAGGGATAGCATGTCTGAGTAGTGTAGTAGGTTAAGACTCTTTATACTTAGTCACCAGGTCGCTAGTTCGAACCTCCTCTATCCCTTTTATCCCCATTTTTTCATTTTCATCGTTATTGCTCTCATTTTTTCTTTTATTTTTTCATTCATTTTCATCGCTATTGCTCTCATTTTTTTCTTTTATTTTTTCATTTTCATCGTTATTGCTCTCATTTTTTCTTTTATTTTTTCATTCATTTTCATCGTTATTGCTCTCATTTTTTCTTTTATTTTTTCATTTGCATCATTATTGCTCTCATTTTTTCATTTTCATCGTCTTTTATCCCCATTTTTTCATTTTCTTCATTTTTTCATTTTCATCGTTATCGCTCTCATTTTTTCTTTTATTTTTTTCATTTTCATCATTATCGCTCTCATTTTTTCTTTTATCCCCATTTTTTCATTTTCATCGTTATCACTCTCATTTTTTCATTTTCATCGTTATCGCTCTCATTTTTTCGTTTTTTCATTTTCATCGTTATCGCTCTCATTTTTTCATTTTCATCGTTATCGCTCTCATTTTTTCTTTTATCCCCATTTTTTCATTTTCATCGTTATCGCTCTCATTTTTTCATTTTATTTTTTCATTTTCATCGTTATCGCTCTCATTTTTTCTTTTATCCCAATTTTTTCATTTTCATCGTTATCTCTTTTATCCCCATTTTTTCATTTTCGTCGTTATCGCTCTCATTTTTTCATTTTCATCGTTATCGCTCTCATTTTTTCGTTTTTTTCATTTTCATCGTTATCGCTCTCATTTTTTCATGGCTCTCATTTTTTCATTTTCATCGTTATCGCTCTCATTTTTTCGTTTTTTTCATTTTCATCGTTATCGCTCTCATTTTTTCATGGCTCTCATTTTTTCATTTTCATCGTTATCACTCTCATTTTTTCATTTTCATCGTTATCGCTCTCATTTTTTCTTTTATTTTTTCATTTTCATCTTTATCGCTCTTATTTTTTCTTTTATCCCCATTTTTTCATTTTCATTGTTGTCTCTTTTATCCCCATTTTTTCATTTTCATCGTTATCGCTTTGATTTTTTCATTTTTTTTTATTTTCATCGTTATCACTCTCATTTTTTCATTTTCATCGTTATTGCTCTCATTTTTTCATTATCAATCTTCCACCGGCGCTTCTCTCTCGCTGATTTTTTCATCGTTATCATTTTCATCATTATTGCTCTCATTTTTTCATTTTCATCGTTATCGCTCTTCCACCAGTGCTTCTCTCTCGCTCATTTTTTTCATTTTCATCGTTATCGCTCTCATTTTTTCATTTTCATCGTTATCGCTCTCATTTTTTTCATTTTCATCGTTATCGCTCTTCCACCAGCGCTTCTCTCTCGCTCATTTTTTCATTTTCATCGTTATCGCTCTCATTTTTTCATTTTCATCGTTATCGCTCTTCCACCAGCACTTCTCTCTCGCTCATTTTTTAATTTTCATCGTTATCATTCTCTTCTCGTTTCATTTTCATCGTTATCGCTCTCATTTTTTCATTTTCACTGTTCTCATTTTTTCATTTTCATCATTCTCTCCTCTTCCACCAACACTTCTCTCTTGCTCATTTTTTCATTTTCATTTTCATCGTTATCGTTCTCTTCTCGTTTTTCATCGTTATCACTCTCATTTTTTCATTTTCATCGTTCTCATTTTTTCATTTTCATCATTCTCTTCTCTTCCACCAGCGCTTCTCTCTCGCTCATTTTTTCATTTTCATCGTTATCGTTCTCTTCTCTTCCACCACCGCTTCTCTCTCGCTCTCATTAGCGCTTCTCTCTCGCTCATTTTTTCATTTTCATCGTTATCGTTCTCTTCTCATTTTTTCGTTTTCATCGTTATCGTTCTCTTCTCATTCTCTTCTCTTCCATCAGCGCTTCTCTCTCTCGCTCTCATCGTTCTCTTCTCTTCAACCAGCCTTTTATCCCCATTTTTTCATTTTCATCTCCCCCATTTTTTCATTTTCATCTCTCTTCTCTTCCACCAACGCTTCTCTCTCACTCTCATCGTTCTCTTCTCTTCCAACAGCCTTTTATCCCCATTTTTTCATTTTCATCTCCCCCAATATGACTTTAATACCATTTGTATTGGATGACGCCTCACCCTTGAAATTATGCACTTTGGGAACCCAACTCCAATATGGTATACTACTGTAATACCCATAATTCCAAATCGCTAATATTTAAAATGAGACTCTGATACTTGTCACTTCGAACCATGCCGCTGATATTTGTAATGACACTTTGATACTCATCACCTCAAATACCCATCATCCTAAACCACTGATATTTGCAATAGGATTCTCATACCCATCATCCTAGTACAATATACCACATACCACTTAATACTCATCACCCCAAACTGCTGTAAATTACTCTGATACCTATCACTCCCAAACTGTTGATATTTTGTAATGGGTCTTTGATACATGTCACCTCGAATAGAATGATATGGTATGCTACCATGACACCCATCCCTCAATATGATATACAACTATGATAACCATCTCCAATAGTGTATACAACTATGATACCCATCACTCGTCACCCAAGACCGTATGATACAATATACTATTATACCCGTCACCTCATTACGGTTTACCACTATGATAACCATCACCCCAACCCACTTAACACCTCAATACAAGGAAAAAATATATTTATTATTGAGACAAACTCAAAAGTGTCTTTCATTTAGGGACAAGTTCAATTTTTTTGGAAAAATTTATATGGGGGCCCTTTTAACAGAAAATCCCAAAAAAGGCCTTAAGATTCTGAAAATACCAAAAAAGGCTCTAGGGCATTTTCTGGTATAAATTCATTAAAATGTTAACAACTAAATCAGTTCTATTAACAACTAAATCAGTCACATTAACAATATTTTAACAACTAAATCAGTCACATTAACAACTATATCAGCCATCGTTAACAACTATATTAACCCCGTTAACAACTCACATATTTTGGGATTTTTAGAATCTTGGGGTCCTTTTTTGGGTTTTTTTTTTCCTCTGTAAAAAGGGCCTGATGTGAATTTTTCCAATTTTTTTTTTTTTTTTTAAGGGTCTTATATACAGGAGTGGAGGGAATATATAGGTGTATTGAAAAAATGATAGCTATAATGGTCATTGCCCTGTAGTTCTCACCGATAAAGAACCTATATTTTGAAACATGAGCATAATAACGATGATATGGATCCTGAAATTGAATTCAATCCAGCCAACTTGTAAGAGGCTCTTTCGAATTTTGGTGGTTCATTCCAAAAATTTCGATCCGTTGCCCTCCTCCCAATATTATCGATGCAATAGAGAACAACCCTCAAATGTGTCTTCTTCCCAAGTCTCAAAATTTCTTCAGATCCTTCGCAACTTCTGTCAACTGGAGGACCCAAACCCTCCAAAATCAACTCGCTTACCAAATCTCATTCACCCTCTTGCAGAGACGCAACTGGGTGTCCCTCCTCCGCAATCTCAATCTCTCCTCCAAAATAACCCATTCTCTGTTCCTCCAAATCCTCCTCAAAACCCAAACTCACCCTCAAATCTCACTGGGTTTTTTCCATTGGGCCAAATCCAATCTAGGGTTCCATCCTGATCTCAAATCCCAATGTCATGTCATTCGAATCGCCGTTGGTTCTGGTCTTTATCCACCTGCAAAACCCCTATTGGATTCATTGATTCGAGAATACCCTGCATCTGCCATTGCAGAGACTATGGTCACAGCAAGTAAAGGTAGAACTAGATATTCATCATCTGTTGTATTAAGTTTTGTTATTGAACGTTATTCGCAAAAGGGTCTTTTCATGGAAGGTTTAGAGGTATTTAGGTTGATGAGGCTTCATGGTTGTACTCCTACTGCTCGATCCTGCAATGCTCTTCTTGATGCTTTGCAGAGAGAGAACAAGATTCAGCTGGGTTGGTGTCTCTATGGTGCCTTGATTCGCTTTGGCTATAGACTTGGTCGTTCTACTTTATCAATTGTTGCTCAAATGTTGAGTGAAAACGGGAAGTTTGACGCAATTGGCAGATTGTTAGACTCTGGGATTTTTGATTCAAAAATTTATAATCTTGTCATTGGTGGTTATAGCGATAAAGGAGACTTCAAGTCTGCTTTTGATGCCTTGAATGAAATGAACACTAGGAAACTTACCCTTGATTTTGTGACTTACGGTTCAATACTCGATGGAGCTTGTAAATTTGATGATGTTGAAGTCGTAGAGAGGATAATCAATATAATGGTAGAGAAAGGACTTCTTGCCAAGTCCTCATCATCATTCAACTATGATTTAGTAGTTAAAAAACTTAGTGATATTGGCAAAACATATGCTGCAGAAATGTTCTTTAGAAGATCTTGTAATGAGAATATTAGCTTGCAGGATGTTACTTATGGTTGTCTGCTAAGAGCTCTATCCAGGGACAGGAGAATCAGAGAAGCAATTTCTGTATATACTATAGCTTCTCAAAGAGACCTTGCTTTGGACTGTGGCAATTATCAAGAATTTGTTAATTTTCTCTGTCAAGATGATCAGTATGTAGAAGTGGAAGTCTTTGAACTGTTGAAGGACATTGTAAGAAGAGGGTTTGATCCTTCTTCATCAAACTTGTCCAAGTTCATGACATCTTTGTGCAACAAAGGTAGATGGAGAGAAGCAGAGGATTTGCTAAGTACTCTTCTAGATAGAGGCATTGTGCCTGATTCTAGTTTCTGTAGCTTATTGATGAAGCACTACTGCAAAATCAGAAAAGTTGATTCAGGCATTGAACTGCATTGTAAGATGGAGAAGTTGAATGCTACTTTGGATGTAACGGCTTATAATGTGTTTCTCAATAGACTCTTTGTGGCGAGGAAGATTGAAGAAGCAGTTAAGGTGTTTGACTACATAAGAAGACAGGATTTACTTAGCAGTGAGAGTTTTGTAATAATGATACGTGAGCTATGTAAATTGAAGGAACTCAGGAAAGCCATGAAACTTCATGATGAAATGTTGAAGGTGGGGCTTAAACCAGATAAACCAACATATAAACGATTAATATCTGGTTTTATATAATCAGCTTCTAGCATAAAAATCCTGTGAATTTTTCAGTATAATGTTCGAAATTTAGTAACTTGTAGAAAGATTGGTGGTGTGTGCGTATATATATCTGCGGTTTCATACATTGGCAGTAAGATTTGCAGCTTCTGCTTTCTTACCTTCTTCAGTATGTTCTGTCGCCGCAATAATCACTATTCCTAAGCATTGTTCTTACTCTAGTTATTCCTCTATTACCGGAAAAACGAAGAGAATAAGTTTAAGGAAGCAAATAATAACAGCTGTGTGTTTGGGATAGCTGTAGAAAAAGTGACTTATTTGCAATCATATTATGATTAGATTGACGATAACATAAGTAGCTTTTCTGAAACTAACACTTGTTTAAAATGGTATAGCATAAGTGATTTTTGAAATAATTATAAGAGAAAAATTAAAAATTAAAAATACAAAAAAGTGAAAATTACTACTTGGAAATTTGACAATGCTAAAACAAATAATTTGATTAAATAATATTACATAACTAATTGAATCACATATCCCGTACAATTTGATTTCTAATTGCATCACGAATTTGATTCATGTGGACAAGGTGAACAAAGCAGTTGTTGACACAAAATTACATTCACGGATGAATGTTGTGCACATACCTTCTGCTGATGAATGCTGAAAATAAATGCTCTGGAATGCTGAAAAGCTTGAACTAGGTGAGTTATTGACACAAAAATCAATGATGTTCAGATATTTCAGCTGAAAACTACTTTTTTAGAAGCCACTTTTTTAAAAGCTCCGAAAATGAGCTTATAGAGATAATTAGCTTTTGACTTAAAATCACTGTCGAAGAAATTGTACATCAAAACATGTGTAAAAAATCAAAAAGTTCAAAAGCCCAATTGAGCTTCACAACCTGCGATTTGGGGTGGCATAAACCATACCAAGTTATTAGAAGAATTCATAGAAAAAAAAAAAAAAAGTTATTAGAAGAATAAAAGTAAATTACTGCATTCAACAGCTGTCTGGTAAGAAGTTTCATAAGAAAAGAATACAAGTCTAGCCCTAGTTGGTTTTAACTATAGTACTTCTATCCCAACACTAACAGAAGGAAAATATTCCATACTGTCGGTTTGAATGTGCTCTTTGTCTCAATTCTTTTCAACTAATACTTCTATCAAACCAAGAGCGCGGCGACATTCATCAAGTCCATTGAATGTCTTCTTTTTAGGTGTGTCTCACACTAACAGAAGGAATATATTCCGTACTTTCGGTTACGTTCTCTGATGAACACGAAAAAAGAAAAAGAAAAAGAAAACGATCCCTTGATGCTAACTAGACTTTGTTAAGTAAACGGCAACTTTCTTTCCTTTCTTTCAATATCTTTTTAGCCAAGCAACTTTGCGTATAAACACAGCAGAGCGGATTCCCCTGCCTTTCAGGCAATCTAATTACCCTTTTGCCCTCGTTCTCCATATAATCCATGTTCTACTCAACATCACAGAGGTGGCAAATTGGACATATTGTGCTGGATCAATAGTAGTTGCTGCGTCATCTTTTTACTTTGAGCATTGCTTCCCATGTCCTTTTATCAAAATGGAGGATATATATAGACACAGAGAGAGGTTCCATGAGTTATCACATCTAGCAAGTCTTTAATTACTGTGTGAGGAAGGTATAGAGAATCAAGAGGAAAATGGAGGACACAGCTGAAATGGTGGGAAGGGCATTTGTGGATCATTACTACCACTTGTTTGATAATGATAGAGCTTCACTGTCTTCTCTGTATAGGGACACCTCTATGTTGACCTTTGAGGGACAGAAATTTGCTGGCTCCACTGAAATCTCCTCCAAGCTCACCCAACTGCCGTTGGATCAATGCCGGCACGTGATCAGCACTGTCGACTCTCAGCCGTCATCCCCAACCGGAGGAGGCGGTATTGTTGTCTTCGTCAGTGGCAGCCTCCAGTTGGCCGGAGAGGAGCATCACCTCAGGTTTAGCCAGGTCATTCATTGTTCTACTCTTTGTTCTCTTTTTGTAATTATAGGTGCTTCAAGATATATACATTTCAAGGTTACATACATACATATATATGCATGTCAATCACATATATAACTATATAAGCTAAAACTCAACTCACACAAAACTCGCTCCCTGAGCCCGGACTAATCGGTTACTTGGATACTTGACCCATGTTAAAAAAGGTCAGGGTCCATAAAATGTGCCGGATAATGGGTAGTGTGTGTGTCAAAAGCAATACACACACAAACACAAGAATTATTTAAGAAAGGAGAGTGAAGAAATTATATTGTGGTTTGTGTGTGCAGATGTTTCACTTGATTCCAACAGCAGAAGGAAGCTTCTATGTGCAGAATGACATGTTTCGTCTCAGCTATGGTTAATTTGGAAGAACTTTGATTCATACTTGCTTCTCTGCTTTTGTTTTTTTTCTGTCTTCTAAAACGATTGTGATTGTTCACTGTGCTTTATTGTTCTTTTCGTGGGAATTTGACCAAAAGGCTTGGTGCCTGCTTCATATTCTCCACTCCATTGATTATTTCAAGTTCAAAAGATTCTTCATGGCCTCTCCTTTTCTTGTCCTGTTATTGGGCTTTCTTCTTCTTCATAATCCCTTCTCAAAAATGTTGTTTGGGCCAAGACTTGCATGTAAGCCCAACCAAGATTATTTTTGTCGACACAAGTTTGGAATTACACCCTAGTGCCAATGAGAATTGGCATAAATGGTAAGGGATCCAGGACTAGGCTCTTGGGTCGTGGGTTCGATCCCCTTTACCGTCGCTGGGATTCCTTTGGTAGGCGATCTCATAAGTTCCCAATAAGTGCTCATAGAGCCTGGGGTCGTGTCCTGGCCTTGGTGGGAAACTGATGCCGAACCCCTCCAAAACTTTCTTATATCAAAAAAAAAAAGGAATTACACCCTAGTCTGTAATAAGATATTAAATCATAAAAATGAAATAAAAAATAATGGCTGAATATTGAAAATTATCTCATATATATTACTCTCTCCGATCCTAATTATAATACCAAGTTAACTTTTCAAAGAAGTTAAGGAAGCTAATTAAATTACTTCAGAGTATTTTTTACTTTTTCTCTAAACTAATTAGTTTGATTAATGAACTAATATATAATCTAAGGATATACAACAATTTATTATTGATTAATTAACTTATTTAATCTCTCCAAAAAAAAATCAACTCGATTTTATAATTAGGATAAAAAATGTCTTTATCTACTCAATCTTACAACTGCAATTAACAATTTGTCCCAGTAATAACCCATGTACGCGTCCCGCTTTGATAAGGTTTCAGTCTCAAGTCTGATATTAACAGATTTATGCATGTTTAAATTAACAGATTTATGCATGTTTAACAGATTGTTAATAATTTATGCATGTTTAAATTTACTGTTATAAATTTAATCACACAATTGTGAGGTCGTAGAGTATTTGTTTGGGTTATTGGGTATTATATCCAGCTTCTATATCATATGATCCGTTTTTAAAACACTCCTTAAATTTCTGTTTCTAAGAAATACTTTTGTTGGTTTAGGATTTAAATTAAGGTTAACTGTCAATTTTTTCTCGGAAATACACGCCTAGAAATAATTTTACCCTGAAAGTTGTTTTTAAAGCAATATTGCCCTGAAAGTCTAAAAACGTTACAATGTTGCCCCCTCTGTTAATAGCCATAAGTTTGACCGCATTATGCTGATATGGATTGTCTACGTGACATCTTTGTTACTTTTTTAAGTAGCAATTTTCCCCTGAAAGTACACACTTAGAGCGATTTTGCCCTAAAAGTTTTTTTTTTAGGAGCAATTTTACCCTAGAAGTATACAATTCACGTCAGCATAATGGAGTCAACTACCGTTTGACTATTGAGGCAGTTAACGGAGGGGCAACATTTCTACGTTTTTAGACTTCCGAGATAACACTGCTCCCAAAAATATTCTAGGATAAAATTGCTCCTGGGCGTATAATTTCAGAATAAAATTGCTACTTAACCCATTAAATTAAATATTTTCTTTGAACATTTTTGTCATCTTTTTTTTTTTTTTTACAACGAAGCGCGTGGAAAGGACGAAGGAGTAATTAATGCGACATCCGCATATGACACTAATAAGTAGCAAGTACAGTGTGGAATTAAAAATGTTGAAATAATAAGTAAACATGGTTAACTTATTTAAATATTACATTATTAAAAATTATCTAGTCGGTGGGTGGGTTGCTTTTTCGCTTTCTTCACGTGAAATACAACTAATGGTGTCTTAATTAACATAAAGTTGCACCAAGTTGTGGATTTTGGATAAGGACGAGTAGTCTTGACTCGTGATAGCCATTAGCCACTTGCAAGATATATATTAATTAACCTCAAAGATACTTTAATTAATTAATTTTCGGTCGAAAAGATACTTTAATTAGTTAGGATATACTAATAATATATGTCCTTGGGGGCTGGGGCAATGCGGCCATGGATTTATGTTGGAATCAGTGTTGAAAAATGTTCACGGTTGAAATAAAACTTCTCTTACATACTTATCTTATATTCTCTTTGGTTTTTATTATAATATATCAATTAACAAGTTTATTTAGTCCTTTTTATAAGACACTTCCTTATTTTAAAGAAGCATTAATTATTTATTTCCATATATGCCTCTACTTAATAAGAATAGTGGGTGTGAATAATAATTAATATAATATTAGAGTTTAGTGCAATTAGTATGGGTAATATTTGAAGTTATTTAAATGGTAGGACGACTTTATTAACTTTAACTATTTTTATTGGTTTATGAGAATTGTTAGTTGGTGCCTTATAATAAGGACCAGACGAAGTATACCATAAATCAAGTTAGAAAAGCAGTTTATATCGTTAATCTAAACATGCATAGTCCTTAGTGATAACAAAACAAAAACAAAAAAACTCGTCAAGTTGATTTTTTTTTATGGGTTTAATATATTTGCTTTTATTGTTTTTTTTTTGCCTTACCCATATAAAATTGAGTGGGCCCACTAATATTTTCTCTTTATAATGAGATTTTTGCTCACTTTTTTTGTGAGTGTAACAAAAAAAAAAAAAAAAATTCTTACACTAAAAATAGAAACATTAAACCATTTTTTTTTATTTGATACCATCAATCGGCATCCAATGTTTTTTCTAGATCCTATCATCAGGTATCTGAACAACTGACTACTGTAGATATGGGGTTTCATAAATGCCCATCGTAGCACAAGTATATTCTTTAAGACTTGAACTCTGACACCTAAAAAGATATAACAAAACCTTATAGAATAAATATCTTTTTTAGGATTCGAACTTGACACCTAAAATAATCTAATCAAACCTACTATGTGTTAATATTGCTGTCAAGTTGATAGCTGCCCACAATTCCACATACATAATTCAACTAATAATTAATTAAGACTAAGATATTTATACCTTTTGATCTATAATCTTAGGCCATATTAAAAATAGGTATTCAGGGTTTCTCCTCGTTGGTTATGAATTATTAGTGAGTACTAATTATTACTATTAATACCTTTTAATCACTATTTACATGTCTTCTTAGACCAAAATAATACATTAAGCGTGATTGATGATGCAGAAATTTCTTTACTTGCTGCAAATTGTGAATACTCTGATCTCAATATGGTATATATTTTCTTTGTCCAAAAAAATATAGTATATATTTTCCACTTCAAAGAATTCAAAAAGTTGGGGACAAAAAACATCAATTTAAAATACACGTTCTGATTTTAATATTGCGCCGAAATCTAATTGAATGTGACTTCACCTACTAATCACCGGCATAAGTATATCTTTGGTCCCATAACTGACTATATACAATATTTTAGTCTGATACCATAATTCTTACTCTTAAACTTAATATATCGGTTTTTAAGAATATTTTGTTAATATTTAAAATTTTAAAATTAGTATATTTTTTTTCATGATGTTAGTGTTAAATGATTGAAAATATACTTTATAGAATTAAGGAATTAAAGTATTATTGGTGCACTTTTTTTTAAATATATATGCATAGATATATATTCAAATAAAAAAGGTACATATTTTCAATATATATAATTAAGGGAAAATCCCCCTCAGGGCCCGAATAACCAAGATATTATTAAAAAAGGTCTAAAAAATTCACATATCAAAAAAGGCCATAGGGTCTTTTTTAGTATTATTTAAAAAAAGTTAACAACTATATTAATACAACATAACAACTAAATCAGTATATGTTAACATTTATATCTTAACAATTAAATCAGTATACGTTAATAACTATATCAATACAATATTAATAACTAAATCAGTACATTTTAACAACTATAGCCTTTTCTGACACGTAACTTTTCTTTGAGCATTTTTTGATAATATCTTAGTTACTTAGGCTTTAGGGGGATTTTCCCTATAATTAACTTATATAATCCCCTAGTCCTATACCACTATGTTCTTTTTTATTAGTTATTAGTACTCAAAAAGTTTTGTTTAAAATATAAATCATTTGTCGGTAATAAATGAAGTTTTGTTAATATTATCTTTATTCACTAATGGTTAGATACTTGGAAAAGAGAGAGAAGAGAGAGGGGGTAAATGTACGAGAGAAAATGTGCATACTTTTATAAATAATAAATAAGGAAAAATATAAAAGATAATGTATTTATTTAATATTTTTCCTAGTTTGTGCCAATGTGGGACATGTAGGTACATATAATGGTATATTGATAAGACACGGAAACAGATTCAGAGCTCGTCCGTATGGACGAGTTCTGGACCGTTCAGATCTGATTTTTTTTATTTTTGTATTTTTTATCAAAAATAATTTTAATGGGTAGAGAATCTAAAATAAAGATAATCTCTCAACTAACATTTTTTGAAAAAATGATTTTTTTATATAGAAAAAATAAAAACAAAAATTAAAAAAGATCAGATTTGGATTGTCCAGATCAAATTTGGACGGTCCAGAACTCGTCCGTACGGACGAGCTCTGAAACCGGTTCCGATAAGACACTTCTTTAGTGTTCAATAAAGACAAGACACTTCTTTCAAACATACAAATAAAATCCTTAAATTTCAATCATTATATCTTAAAATTCACCCACTTCCTAAATTTACCTCTATTCTCCAAAAATATAACCATTACAAAAAATACATTATTTCTCTTCCTTATAAATACGGCATGAGTGGAGCATCTTTTTCCATTTATAGAAGAGATAATAATTTATTTTTTTTTCAAAATCATAGACATTTTTTAATACATATTTCCCTTGATCCTTTTTTTAAGAACCCAAAATTTAAACTAGCTTGTTACTTTTTATAAGAGTCCGTCAATTGTCTGAAAATTTAATGAATTTTTTTCCCTCATTTTTACCCCTAATTAATTATATGTATTACATTAATTAAAAGGTATATACTCCATTTCTCTCTTATTTACCCCTAATAAATAAGGGCATACTTGTAAAAAAAATATTTTAAACATAGTTATTATTTTTAACTAATTTTGATCGCTTTTTAAATTATGTAATTCAGTTATTGAGCTCTTATAAATATGACATCCTAAGAATTCTGCAATTTGATTTTGAAGTCTCACCTAATAACATGCATATGCTCTCCCTTTTTTTATTTTGGTATGTTTTTAATGTTGGTCTTGTGATTATTATGAGAAGGGGAGAAGAGGAAAAATGGCGTATGAGTTGGCTTTTTCAGAGACCCTTCTCTGATATCAAAAGCTTTTGGTTTTTCAAAAGGGCCACCTTCGGTGCAATCTGCCTTGATTTTCCGGTGGCTTGCATCTATCGGTGACTACAACCTTCTTATTTTACATAATAACAAGCTGTGTCTCCCGCGCAACGATTTGCCACACTTCTCATAATGTTACCTATTTGAATTGGGCATATTTGACCAAAATTTAATAAGGTGGTATGATTAATGAAAGTATGTTGACAAGATAATCAGTATATAGCATCCAAGTTTAAAAATAACTTATAAAATATATCTTATATTAAGGATTAGATGGGAGTGCTTAATCCCAATTTGGATAACTTAAAATTTAAAAATAAAGGGATATTTTACAACTAGAACTTATCAATATTTCTAAACTCATCTTGCATGGCATCCTATTTTCATCATCAATCCATCCAATTCAATTTTGTGTTACTTATTCTTGCCACGTAGATGAATTTGTTGTATCTTAGAAATACTTACATGCTTCAGAAATGTCACGTCATCTGTGCCACGTTATTTGAATCTTGTCCAATAAAAATATAACATCTCAAATTATTTTAATCTTAATTGAATGATAGCTTATCTAAAAAATTCAAATTTTATCTTGTTTTTAAGAAAAGACATCTTATTTTGAAAGGCAATAAAGCTAGTCTATGGATAAAGTCAACCTTACTAAGCAAAGTGGTCGTCTAGGAGTTGACTTCAAGATTCCTATCATCTATATACTTTCTTCTCTAAATTTTCCAGCGATTATCTCATTGGATCGTTTTAGATAGAACTGAGAATTAAAGCTAGCCCTTAAAGGGTCAAGGTCTAAAAGATGGCAGTGGTGATGACACCAGTGGAGGTGACGACAACTATGGCGGCGGCAACAACAAAGGAGGAGGAGGTAGTGGTGGCGGCGGCGGTGGTGGAGGAAGTCATGGTAGGTGGCAGTGATAGAGGAGGTACGTGTGGCGGCGTAACAGTGGGGGTAGAGGCATCAACGATGAAGTTGGCGGCATTGTAGGCGGAGTAGTTAGTGGTGGCAGCGTTTGTGATGTGGCAAGTGAAATGAGACAAATGAAATTTAAAAGTACTATTCTGGTCCTATTTTTAAGTTCTATTTTGACCAAATCACACATACCAAGGAGAGGTAGTTATCTCAATGATTATGAGGTGAATTTTCAACTTCACCCTCATTTATGATTGGGTGCTTTCAACTTTTTCTTCTCTCTCACTTTTCATTGGTACAAGTAATATAGGCAAAATTGTCATAATCTCATTTATTTGGTCAAATGGGACTTATAAATAGGACCTATTTTTTGGTCAAAAAAAAAAACTTATAAATAGGACTAGAGTGGTAAATTAGACTTTTTCAACTATACAATGAAATGGAATGGAATGGTAATGAGTATTCATAGGGGGAGGTGTAAACGATGATTACCATTTTTTTTTTTTAATAATCATCACTACCATGGTAAACTCTACTATTCTAAAAAACAACCAAACACTCTTCTTTTAATGGTGCAATCATGATTCCACTACCAAAAAAAAAAAAAACAATACAAATTAAGTACTCACGGAATTACCGACAGAAGAAATTTCATCAGAAATTACCTACAGAATTCGGCCGATAATTAAAATTTCCATTGCAAAAAATGCCGTGGCTCAATTTTTTCCTTCGATAATTTCATAGGTAATCCGCATTTTTGTTTGCGTAGTATTGATATGCAATGAACTTAAACAAAACGGGCTCTAAAGTGTGATTAATTTTTGCTGAAATTTCCTTACTCGCTACAAAGTACAAATGGGGAAAGCTCTGATCTCAATGTTGTCCACTTCAAATAATTAAAAAAGTTGCGGGCAAAAGGCCGAAAACATCAAATTTTGACAATACGGACTGGTTTCGTTCTAAGCACTTTGCTTAGTGTTTATTGCAGAGAGAGCTAAGTAGATCTAGATTTGAGGTTTTTTAAATCCATGATTTTTAAAATAAAAATTATTTTCTTGAATATGTAATAGTAAGAGATTATCTTCATTTTAGATTTTATATCTCTTAAAATATTTTTAAAAAAATAGACTTTCAAAAAATTAGATCTATATTATCCAAATCAAATCTAACGGCCCACATCTGCATAGCTCACCCAATGCACCTCCTGATTTTAATATTGCACCCAGATCTATTGAATGTGACTTCACCTAATACACCCTGTTACTTCACAATTAAAAAATTTCATCAACAAGCATCTCTTTGATCCCATAACTTTATATAATGTATTGGCCTGATCACTTGTTTTTTAAAATTATTTTTTTATTCTTCTAATCCTAACATCATTAGTCTTACACATTAATTTTATGTAATAACAATTTTAACTTCAAAAATTAAACATAATATATCTGTATTTAAAAATATTTTGAGAATCTTTAAATTTTTTTTTTGGCCTTCTGAATCTTTAAAATTTCAAAGCTAGTATGTTTTTGCATTCACGATTAAATGGCTGAAATTACATCTTTTAAAGTGAAAGCATCAAAATAAAACATTTAAAGTTAAAAAACTAAATGTATACTTTAAAAAAAATCAGATATAATAATTTAAAAAAATCCACATCTTCAATATATATATATATATATATAAAATTAACTCAGGAATCTTTTTCCAATTATGGTCATTTTTTTAATATATTAATATTGCTAAAACATGTGGGAAAATTAGAAGAATAAATAAATAAACATTGCATCCTATGAAGAGCCCTCCTTGTCACTTTACATATTAAGTCTCGCCCAACATGCATGCTTTGCCCCTCTATAAATAAAGAAGCACATTCAAGCAAGCAAAACACAACACTAGAATCATCATCTCTTCCTCTTTACACTATGGCTATGGCTTCTCCCAACCAGTCCCTTCTTGACAAACCCAATAAATCAATCTCCAAAACCATCTGGCTTCTTCTCTCTCTATCTGCTCTCTTCAGCTCTGCTCTGTTCGCTTCTTATCTCTTCTCACCCACCTCCTTCATCTTCAACCTCTCTCACCCTCATCACCATCTCTGTGACCATGCCCTTCACAAATCATCATGCCTTGCCCACCTCTCTGAACTAACTCAAGCTTCAACCTTTACTACCTCCAACGACCTAAACTCCAAATTGCTTCACTCTCTCCTCACCAAAACCACCTCACAAATCCAAAAGACTTTGGACTCAACCAAAGCCATCAAATACAGAATCAACGATCCCAAACAGCAGCAAGCTTTGCAAGTCTGTGAGCAACTCCTAGAATTGTCCCTCGATAGAGTTTGGGACTCAATGGTGGCTCTCACAGAAAAGACCACCAAATCCAACCAAGATGCTCACACTTGGCTCAGCACTGTCCTCACTAATCACGTCACTTGCCTTGATGAGGTAGAAGGATCAGCTCGAGCCCTTATTGAATCTGACCTCAATGACTTAGTCTCGAGAGCCAGAACCTCCCTAGCCTTGCTTGTTCACGTTATGCCCTCTAAAATTGATGTCGTTGATGAGCAACTTAATGGTGAGTTTCCCTCATGGATAACGAGTAAGGACAGGAAGCTTCTAGAAGCTCCTTCTAATGATATAAAGGCGAACGTTGTGGTGGCTAAGGATGGAAGTGGGAGGTTTAAGACTGTGGGCGAAGCTGTAGCTTCGGCCCCAGATAACAGTAAGACGAGGTATGTGATATATGTGAAGAAGGGAGTTTACAAAGAGAATGTTGAGATTGGATCCACGAAGAAGAATGTGATGCTGGTGGGTGACGGTATGGATTCGACCATCATCACCGGAAGTTTGAATTTTGTCGATGGAACACCCACCTTTAAAACGGCCACCGTCGGTATGGATCCTAAAACCTCTGTAGTTAGTTTTCATCATCTCCATTGTTTTTATTGAAGTTGAGATATGATTGTTTAATTTGAAAGAAAATATTTAGGGGGCTTGCGGGGCTAGCTTGTTTGATATACAGCGGATGATGATATTGAGTACGTAATAGGGTTGAGTATAAAAGATAAAATACTAACAATATTATTATATTACCTTTGAGAATTTTTTTATTTTAATTTATCTAGAATTTGAAAATAAGCAGATCCAGAGATAGAGAGATAGATAGATGGATGAATAGAGACAACCACGACGACAATATGGCCACAAAGTTCTGTATCAGCTTCTACTCACTGTTTCTAATTAATTTTTTAGAGAGATTAAAAAAAATAACTAAATTAATTAAAATATTTAATTATTTTTAAAATTAATTTGTCAGAATTATAAATTGATATATAATACTATATAATGATTTACAATAAATGATATAATTAAATAATTTATTTAACTTCTTTAATTTTTTTTTATTTTAAAAAAAATCCGGATCTTACAATATTTGGGACAGAGGGAAAATTTATGTGGCCTATGGATTCCAACCTTAAAAAACCACCAAATCAAGTAAAAAACAAAGGGCTTAAAACTTTACCGATGTCATTTCAATCCAAAGTTAAAACATTAACATCGATCGTGGCAATATGGTATTGCAGCTGTGGTTGGGGATGGATTCATAGGGCAAGACATATGGTTCCAAAACACGGCAGGCCCTCAGAAGCAACAAGCGGTGGCTCTCCGCGTCACCGCCGATGTCTCCGTCATCAACCGCTGCCGTATGGATGCCTTCCAAGACACTCTATACACCCACACCAACCGGCAGTTCTACCGTGACTGCTTCGTCACCGGCACCGTCGACTTCATCTTCGGCAACGCCCAGGTGGTGTTCCAAAAGTGCAACCTCGTGGCCCGTAAGCCCATGAATGGTCAGAACAACATGATCACAGCCCAAGGACGCGAAGACCCAAACCAGATCACAGGAACTTCAATCCAACAATGTAACTTAACACCAGGCTCCGATCTCAAGCCCGTCGTGGGTCAAGTGAAAACCTTTTTGGGTCGTCCATGGAAGGAATATTCTCGGACTGTTGTGATGCAGTCATTTCTGGATAGTCATATTGATCCAGCAGGGTGGGCTCCATGGGACACTAAGCAATCGACACTGAAGAATTTGTACTATGGAGAGTACATGAACAGAGGAGCTGGTGCTGGGACTGGCAAGAGAGTGAATTGGCCTGGTTATCGTGTGATTACAAGTGCTGCTGAGGCAAGCAAGTTTACGGTGGCTCAGCTTATTCAAGGTGGCACTTGGCTTAAAAACACTGGCGTTGCCTTCATTGAAGGGCTCTAGATCGATCGATCACTTACTTTTTAGATCTTTGACCGTGTTTCTTTCATGGGCTTGTGCCAGTTTTAAGTTGGTGCTGTATCAAGGGGGTGAAGATGAATAATCCTGTTTTTTTCCCTGAATTTGATGTAATGGCCTTGTGGATTATCATGTTTTGGAAATAAATTTCATCCCCTTTCTCAAAACTACAACTTGTCAACGTGTTGTTCTAATTCAATGGCCTTGCTTGCCTGCTTCTATCAAGTGTTGTAAGTTCGAGAGTTGGATTTCGGTCTGTCAGATGATGGCCGGACGTTTAATTCGCGCGTATTTCTTACGTGTATATGTAATATTGTTGAATGTGTTTTTTAATTTGAGATATAATTAATGTTTTAGAGAAAATAAGGAAGTTAATTAAATATTATAATTAATCATATTGTATTGTGTGTGATTAAATTATATATCAATTTACAAGAAAGATAAATTAGTTTAGAGAAAAAAGGATCAATATACATATTTAAAGTAATGGAGGAGAAAGCAAAACTAAAGGCTTGTTTGGTTTGATCTCGTTACACCCTGCAATACAATGCGATGTAGTGATAATGCAATGCAATGTTAGTTACATAGTTAGTGTTTGGTTTGATTTTTAAGTAAGGTGCAATGTGTTATTTTTTATAATAATTATTTAAAATTAATATATTACGCAAAATCTATTTTACTATTAATATAATCTTTATAGAAAAATTAGTCTAGAGACATTGCGCTGCCTCATCAAAAGCATCACACAATCTCACCGAGGATCGTCCAATGGCGATGGTTGTGGTGGTGGAGGTGACAATAACAGTGGTTGTGGCAATGATAGGTGGTGACAACGACAATAGAGGAGGAGGAGGTACTAGCAGTAGGAGGTAGTGGTAGCGGTGGAGGAGGAGAAGGTACTGGCAGCAGCAACAATGGAGGAGGAGGTAGTGGCGGTGACAGCAACGATGGAGGAGGAGGTAGTGACTATAGCACAAGTGGAGGCGGCAGTGGCAAAGAAGGAGAAGGTAAAAGCGGTTGGAACGATGGTGGCAACAATGGGAAAGGAGGAAGTAGGGGTGGCAGCAATGGTGGTGGCTATGGAGGAGGAGGGGGTAGTGGCGGCAACGTCGATAGAGGCAACGAAGTGGAGGAGGAGGAGATAGTGGCGGTGACAATGGTGAAAGCGGCAACGATGACAGTGGTGGAGGAGGTCATGGTAGGCGGCGAAAACGGTGGGGGTGGCGGTATCAACGATGAAGTTGGCGGCAATGTAGGAGGAGTAAGTAGTGGTGGTGGAAGTTGTATTGTAGCAGGTGAAATGAGACAAATGAAACAAAGAAAAATGAAATTAAAGGGTAAATTGGACTTTTTCAACTATGTAATTGGGTGTTAATGAGTATTCATAAGCGGAGGTATAAATGAAGATTACCAATTTTTTAGTAATCATCATTACCATGGTAAACTCTATTAGCATAATAAAAAGCAACCAAACACTTTTTTTTTTGGGTAATGCAATCATGATTAATTACCATTCTAGGCATACGATGAAAATGAACCAAACGATTCTCTAAATTTGATTGATTTTTGCAGAAATTTCTTGACTCGCTGCAAATGGGAAAAGCTCTTATTCATGGTTGTAAAAACGTAGATTTTACCTGAAAACGGAAGGAAAATGAAAAATCGTAAAAACTTAAAAGCGTTTGGAAAATTAGTAAAATTGTTTTAATGGGAAAAAAAATCGTAAAAACGTAAAATCGCAGTGAAAAATCGAGTTTTTAAGAACAATGCTCTTATCTCAATGTGCCTGTTTGGCAAAGTGTTGAACGCTCAAAAAAGCACAGTGGATGCCCAATGAAGGTAAAAGTCAGATTCATTAGCGTTTGGGGTAGCATCAAATATTGATGCGCTTCAATCCTAAAAGCAGCTTCAAAACAAAAGCCACAGATAGCTGCTTCATATGGCATCACGGCAGAAAACATGAAATGTGATTTAGAAATTTACCTTCCTGTCCTTCGCATTTGTCACCTCTGTTCTCAGACTTCGAACCTCATCCATGGCCAACCTCAGATTTCGTCCGCGACACGACGATATCGACTTGAATCGCCGGTGCCGGAGTGGCCAACAAGCTTCTGTCTCTTTTCCTTAACTAGGCCAGGAGTTCGCCTTCTCCCATTAATCTTCTCTTGTTCTGAATCGAAACGCCTAAGAAATTGTTGCTAGCATTGCTGCCGGCTTATATGGCGAGACAGTTGCTAATGAGCTCGGACAAGTCCTTTAAATTACTTGCCATCTGATATTTCACTGTGCCACTCGTGTCCGCGAACCCCTCAATGCACCTGTCTTGATTCGTGAGTGCCACATCTGCACATCGTCGGTGGATCAATAGATGTGGACTGGAAGGAAAAATGATATTATCCGATTTTTTTTAATAAATTATATATATTGAATCTTTTTTATATATAAATTAAGTTGTCTTGAAAATTAAAAATTTGTATGTATTATACAATTTTATTCATCAAATATATTTAATTAAGCACTTCAATATTTTTATACTTTTTAATGGTAATTTGCTTTTTTTTACAAAATTATATTGATTTTTAATTTTTTTATCTAAATTATCACATTTTATACAATATATATCTATACATACACATATGATTTATGTCGTTTTCAGTCATTTTCCGTCTTATCTATTTTTTTAAAAAGCTATGCCAAATAAATGCCCATCAAGAAAAAAAGTTACTTCTGCCACCGCTATCCCAAACACAAATCATATCGAAAAAAAGTTCATCAGGAAAAAAGTCCAACAAAAAAAGCACATCACGAAAAAAAAAACCACTTTTATCGCCGCTATCCCAAACGAGTCCAATATTGTCCACCTCAAAGAATTAAAAAAGTTGTGGGCAAAAGGCCGAAAACATCAAATTTTCACAATACGGACTTGGTTTCGTTCTAAACACTTTGCTTCGTACTTATGGTAGGGAGGGCAAAACAATCTAGATTTTAGTTTTTTTTTTAAAAAAAATAAAAGATATTGATGATTTTTTAAATAAAAATTATTTTCTTGAACATGTATTAATAGTTAAGAAATTATCTTTATTTTAGATTTTATACCTATTAAAATAATTTTTAAAAATAGAGTTATAAAAAATTAAATCTATATTCTCCAAATCAAACCTGATGGCTCAAATCTGCATAACTCACCCGATTCACCTAGCTTCTGGTTTTAATATTGCACCCAGATCTATTGAATGTGACTTCACCTAATACACCCTGTATACTTCACAATTAAAAAAATTTCATAACAAGCATCTCTTCGATCCCATAACTTTATATAATAATGTATTGGTTTGATCACTTGTTTTAAAAATTATTTTTTTATTCTTCTAATCCTTACATCATTAGTCTTACATGTTATTTTAGGGAAAAATTGAAAAAAAAAATCATTTAAATTTAAAAATCTTGTTAACAACGGCATAATGAGATTAACAAGAATATAGTAAAGCAATTGATAATTCGTTTTATTAAAAAATCACCTATTTAGCATTTTAAAATTTAAGTAGTATTTTCTTAGGAGTTTCTTTAATTTTATGTAATAACAATTTTAACTAAAAAATTAAACATAATATTTCAGCATTTAAATATATTTTGTGATTTACCCTTCTGAATCAATAAATTTTCAAAGCTAGTTTCTTTTTTTTTTGGGGGGGGGGGGGGGGAATTCACGGTTAATTGGCTGAAAATACATCTCTTTAAGTTCAAGAGTTAAAATAAAACATTTAAAGTTAAAAAGACTAAATATGTAATTTAAAAAAATCAGATATAATAATCAAACAAAAAAGTCCACATTTTCAATATATATATATATATAATATTAACTCAGGCATCTTTTTCCAATCACCGTCATTTTTTCAATATATTAATATTGCTAAAACCTGTGGCGAAAATTGGAAGAATAAATTAAAAAAACATTGCATCGTATGAAGAGCCCTCCTTGTTATTCTAGTTTAAGTCTCACTTCGCACAGTTGCTTTGCCCCTCTATAAATAAAGAAGCGAAATCAAGCAAGCAAAACACAACACTACAATCATCATCTTCCTCTTTACACTATGGCTATGGCTTCTCCCAACCAGTCCCTTCTTGACAAACCCAATAAATCAATCTCCAAAACCATCTGGCTTCTTCTCTCTCTATCTGCTCTCTTCAGCTCTGCTCTTTTTGCTTCTTATCTCTTCTCACCCACCTCCTTCATCTTCAACCTCTCGCACCCTCATCACCATCTCTGTGACCATGCCCTTCACAAATCATCATGCCTTGCACACCTCTCTGAACTACCTCAAGCTTCAACCTTTACTACCTCCAACGACCTAAACTCCAAATTGCTTCACTCTCTCCTCACCAAAACCACCTCACAAATCCAAAAGACTTTGGACTCAACCAAAGCCGTCAAATACAGAATCAACGATCCCAAACAGCAGCAAGCTTTGCAAGTCTGTGAGCAACTTCTAGAATTGTCCCTCGATAGAGTTTGGGACTCAATGGTGGCTCTCACAGAAAAGACCACCAAATCCTACCAAGATGCTCACACTTGGCTCAGCACTGTCCTCACTAATCACGTCACTTGCCTTGATGAGGTAGAAGGATCAGCTCGAGCCCTTATAGAATCTGACCTCAATGACTTAGTCTCGAGAGCCAGAACCTCCCTAGCCTTGCTTGTTCACGTTATGCCCTCTAAAATTGATGGCGTTGATGAGCAACTTAATGGTGAGTTTCCCTCATGGGTAACGAGTAAGGACAGGAAGCTTCTGGAAGCTTCTGCTAATGATATAAAGGCGAACGTTGTGGTGGCTAAGGATGGAAGTGGGAAGTTTAAGACTGTGAAGGAAGCCGTGGCTTCAGCACCAGATAACAGTAAGACGAGGTATGTGATATATGTGAAGAAGGGAGTTTATAAAGAGAATGTTGAGATTGGATCCAAGAAGAAGAATGTGATGCTGGTGGGTGACGGTATGGATTCCACCATCATCACCGGAAGTTTGAATTTCGTCGACGGAACATCCACCTTTAAAACGGCCACCGTCGGTATGGATCCTATAACCTTCTGTAGTTAGTTTTCATCACTTCATCTCCATTGTTTTTATTGAAGTTTAGATATGATTGTTTAATTTGAAAGAAAATATTTAGTGGGTTTGTGGGGCTAGGCGGCTGGCATGTTTCATATACAGCTGAGATATTGAATCAATCACTATAGTGGATTAGTGGGGTAGGTGTGAAAGATAAATAACAATAATGTATTACCTTTTAGAATTTTTTAATTCTAATTTATTCAGAATGTCAAGAAAGCAGATTCAGAGAGAGAGAGAGACAGCTAGTGACAACAAAGACAATATGTCCACAGCTCTGTATCTGCATCTACTCACAGTTCAGGCTTATTATTTCTGTGGGGATAAAAAAACCAACAAATCAAGTCAACAAGATGGAGCTTAAAACTTTATGATGCCATTATATCAAAAGCAAAAACTGATAGGTTTTGGTATGAGGGGAGGGGGATGGAGGGAAAGTGAGAGGGGAATTTTTTTAATAGATTGATTTTAAAAAAATTAAACGTACTGTTAAAAGTTTTTAATTAATTTTTTTTTATTTTTTTCATCTTACATCTTCACTTTATTAAAATTTTGTAACCTCACTTTTTTGACATATTCAAATCTAAGCCACAAGATTTTTTACTTCCCTCCAAATCCCTCATTCCAAGTAGACCCACAGGTTTTGTTTGGATTAAAAAAAAAAAGAGAAAACTGTAGCAAAAGAAATATTAAGAAGTAAAACTTTTAAAAATGATAAAAAAATTTGCAATCTCCTAATTTTCTCTCTTATCTCTAGGGTAAACATTAACATGGTGCCAATGTGGTATTGCAGCTGCTGTTGGGGATGGATTCATAGGGCAAGACATATGGTTCCAAAATACTGCAGGTCCTCAGAAGCACCAAGCGGTGGCTCTCCGCGTCGGCGCCGATCTCTCAGTCATCAACCGCTGCCGTGTGGATGCCTACCAAGACACTCTATACGCCCACAGCAACCGGCAATTCTACCGGGACTCCTTCATCACCGGCACCGTGGACTTCATCTTCGGCAACGCCGCAGTGGTGTTCCAAAAGTGCAACATCGTGGCCCGTAAGCCCATGAATGGTCAGAACAACATGGTCACAGCTCAAGGACGCGAAGACCCAAACCAAAACACAGGCACTTCAATCCAGCAATGTAACCTAACACCAAGCTCCGATCTCAAGCCAGTCATTGGCTCAATCAAAACCTTTCTGGGTCGTCCATGGAAGGAATATTCCAGAACTGTATTGATGCAATCATTTTTGGATAGCCATATTGATCCAGCAGGATGGGCTCCATGGGACGATAAACAATCGACTCTGAAGAATTTGTATTATGGAGAGTACATGAACAATGGACCTGGTTCTGGTGTTGCCAAGAGAGTGAAGTGGCCTGGTTATCATGTGATTACAAGTGCTTCTGAAGCAAGCAAGTTCACGGTGGCTCAGCTCATTCAAGGTGGCACATGGCTTAAGAACACCGGCGTCGCCTTCATTGAAGGGCTCTAGATCTATCACTTGCTTTTTAATTTTAGACCTTTCATTGAGCATGTCTCTTTTATGGGCTTTAAGGTGGTGGCTCTGGCTCGGTGTCCTGTACTGGGGATGAAGATGAATAATCCTACTTCCCTGAGTTCTATGTAATGGCTATGTAGCTTATTATCATGTTTTGGAAATAAATCTCATCTCCTTTTCTTTTTTAAAGTGTGTTGTTTAATTTAAATTTAATGGCCTTTGCTTAACTGCTTCCACCAAGTTTGGTATGTTGGAGTGTTGGATTTTGGTCTGTCCTTGTGTATCCTGCGTTTAAGGGGTAGGATACCCTACTAGTTATGCTCCCTCTACTCTACTCTACTCTACTTAGACTGAACATAAATATAAGATAAAATTGACTTTCTTGAATATATTAAGAAAATTAATTAAATTATTTTAAAATATTTATATTTATTATTTTTTTCCTCTAAACTATTATTTGGTCGAATTTATAAATTAATATATAATTTAATGATACATAACATATGATATGATTAAATAACTTATTTAGTTTTTTTAATCTAAAAAAAAAATCAACTCTATCTTATACTTTTCCTAATCCTTATTATAAAACACCAACTATCAGCAGTTTTTAGTCCTTATTATGAGACGCCAACTGTTTTTAACTAACTCATTTATTATTATTTTCCATGGTAATTAAACCCGGACCGGACCGGACCGGCCGGTTCGGACCAGAAACCGGCGAACCGGCCGTGAGACTGGTCCGGAAAATGATAGAAACCGGGGTCATCGCCACCCTAGTACCAAAAAAAAAAACAATGGAAGAGAAGAGACGCGAGAAACAGCTTGGTGGACAACAACCTCCACTCCACCTTCGTCGTCTTCTTCCTTGCTCGCCGGCGACCTTTGCTTTACTGTCAGAAAAAATCTTCGTCGCCGGCGAGCTCCACCCTCACCACCACAGAAATTGTCGCGAACCGAAAGAAACACCTTGAACAATTCAAGCTCTGACCGACGACGTTTAGGTTGTAAGATGGTGGAGAAGCCATAGCTAAACACCTCAAAGTGAGAGAGAGATAGAGAGAAAACAGAGAGAGAGAAGAGAGAAGCTTAGGAAAAGTGAAAGAGCAAAGGAGACGACTTCAGATTTCAAAAGAGCTGAGCTAATTAATATTCAAATTGAATAGTCATATTTGCCCCTAGGTGTAGGAAAGCATGTAAGGCAGATGTGAGGGTGGGAAGGGTAATTTCACAATAAGATATGAAAGACCCAAAGTTGGGAAGTGGAGGATTGTCTGGACTTTGGATACTACAGCTCGAAAACGGTGACTAAACTTTAATGTGGAAAGGACAACTGTGAGGTGATTGCAGACTTTGTTTGTTCAAGAAGTAAAGAGACACTATCAGCCCCCTTTATCCAGTAGACAATTAGCATAATCAAATATCTTTTTGACTGGAGGTTGTAGCCATTATTCAAAATTATTTTCATTATAATTTTTATTAATAATTCTCACCGGTTTAGTCCGGTTTAACTCCGATTTGACTCCGGTCTGACCCACTGACCCTTAACCCAGTATTCCGACCGGTTCAATAACCGGTCCGGTTTTAATAACCATGTTATTTTCCCATTATGCCATCATTATTAATTGATTCATTTAAGTCTACACCATTAAAGTTGGTGTAAATTTGGAAAAAATTATCAATTTTGAACAGATTTAATGACTTAACTCCTATTTCTTAGTTCATGGGAATTGGTAATCAGTGCCTTATAATAAGAAGATAAGACAACCAGAAGGATTATTTAGGGCCCGTGGGAGTAAATTAAATTAGAATTTACTTTATTGAATTTATATGATGATTATTAAATCAGAAAAAAACAAGGGATATTATATATTCTTTGGCATGTGCAATATGGGCTGGAAAGTTTCCTATATATACTTTCCTAATATAATATATCATCCATCTCGTGGTGCACGTGTGGTATCAAATAATAGAGTAAATCAGAGTATTGGGGACACTAACAATTAGATAAAAATAATATTCAAGCCTTAAAGATTCAATTTTCATTCAAGTTAAGCAATTCTAATTTACAATCAATTGCAAAAAGTTTTGAATAAAGAATACGACTAAATTCAAAAGCAAATTATTAGAGTCACTAACCCTTATGAGCTTTATAAACATTACATTTGGTTGCATCTATTTAATATGTTTAAATGTTAATTTAGTTAATCTAGAGCATTATTTATAGTCTACCGATACATTTATAATCCTATCTCAAGCTAATAGGTTATGCCTAACTCAAACACTCAAGAGGTAAACTATCTCAAATTCACTATATATTCTTCAATTATATGGGCTCTTAGGCTAATTTTTATTCTAATTACAAATTCGATCAAAACCTATTATCATGTTATTCAATCCTAGAGCCTAATTAAGATTTCATTTGTCAATGTAAAACCCTAATATACCCAAATTCATATTTAGTAATGGCCAAACATTAAAGAGACCTAAAATCATGATTGAATAACCAAAATTAACACCAAGCATAATCAATAAATAAAAATAATATTTAATCAACTAATAAGTTCATATATAGTTACTCTATTATTATTGGGAATTTTATTTCTACTTTAAAGCAGATAAATTTATCTGCTTTTTAATCAAATGACGTCGCCGCATTCTTCATTCTTTTCGCCGCAAGAGTCATTCTTTTAATCTCTTTAGGGTTTGACGGCGCAACACACTTTTTAATCTCAGCCCATCTTTTGAGGTTGCGTATAGCATCTTCTCTCTTATTCTCGACGCTGTTGGTGACCTGAAACATTCATTCATTCATTCAATCCCTCTTATCATTATTGTTTCTCTTCCTTTTTTTTTTTCTTAGTACATCATCACCTACACTATTCTTATTCCAAGCGAAATGATTAAGTAAGATTCCTATCATTAATTGATTAATTAATCCCACTCCCACCTACTCGTCCCATCGCGATCGCAGGTCATTTTCTCTTGGTACTGTTTTGGGTTTTTAATTACTAAGTCAATCTGTTTTCATATGCTGAAACTTGTACTGAGACAAATTATAGGAAAGAAAAATGTGTATTGGATGAATGGAAGTACCATGCCGAAGGCTGATAGCGGACCATCTTTACAATTTTAGTGCTCATGCCGAGCTGATCAAACTTGAAGATTGTTAGAATTCAAACTAGTTTTTCATTGTCTTCTTACATACAAACTTAAAAAATCTATCCTAATTAAATTCTCAAAATGTCTTTCATGTCTTGATCATAGCCATCAATCAACTGCTCCAAGTCTTCCAGCAACAACTTTTATTTTGTTTGCACCTCTCTTGCAACATCCATCTACAAATGAAACTTAATAAGATTTTCATAAAGTTTAAAGAGAAATTTAAAAAAAAAACTTTTTTTTATAAATATGTACCTTTTGTTTTTGACAACTAGTTTTGTTATGACCTTTTCCTCTACAATACCTGCAAGTCTTTTGTGGTTTTACAGACAATTCCAAACTTGATTTTATTCGCAAAGCACCCTTTGGACGACCTTTAGTTTTGATTGGATGAGTGGGATTACGCACATCATGAATGAGGGTAATTGGTGAATGAATTGGTTGGGAACTTTGTTCATCTTCAACTCTTTTTCTCTTTCTTTCCATTTGTTGTTGAATAAATTCAACAGCGAAAGCGTCAAGCCTTCTAAGCTCAGAAATGGAATCTCTTGCTTCAGAAAAAGCCATATTCAACTTGAAGTAAACCGACCATGGAGACAATGCACTAACTTCATCAGTAGATGTCTTGCCCTGAAAGCCTACAAGATTTTGAGCCTTATAGCTTGCATTCATGGTCCATCTAGATAAAATATATTTTTCAGGAATGGTCATTATTTGTTTCTTCTTCATGATGTAAAGAATATGTTTGCACAATATCCTCATAGTTTCAAACTTTGCACAAGAACAAATTGCTGTGAAGCTTTCTGTCAAATGGTACTCAACAATTGCCCACCACTCTTTATCAACTTTGCGAGACCCAACCCGGTACTTGATAATATTTTCACCCTTTGAAGTCTTTTCATGAAAGTAATCATGCATGGCAGCCTTCCACTCTTTTTGAAAATTTCAAATAATTTTCTTGTGTATCGCTCTCTGGCTATTTCTTCAATTGGATGATCACTCTCTAAACTTGCTTTTGTATTTCTAGTTTTGAAATCTTCATCTTCTTCCGCATCCCTTCTAGACTTTATTGCTTTATCATATTGGGCAACAAAGTCATTTAACATTGTGTTAGAGTTGACGTATTCATCAAAAAATGCATTGATACTCTCACTTCGGCCACTTGTGGTCATTCCAGCAAAAAAAGTATCTTTCAAATATGCTTTTGCCCAATAATGACGTGAAGCATACATGTTAGCCAACCAAGTACCTGCTTGAATATCATATTTTGTCATTAATTCTTCCCATTTGTCTTCAAACTCATTGATGTTTCGACTTTTATACCATGCACGAAAGTCAACGTCAAAACTATCTTTAAATTGTGTGCGTAGTGCTTGGCTATGCTCCATAACATGTTTTTTTGATGTGCCACGCACAAAAACGATGTCGAGCTCCTGGAAATATCTTAGCAATTGCATTTCTCATGGCTTTGTCTTGATCAGTGATAATAGCAATAGGAGACTTGTCAAATATACATGTCTGAAACTGTTCAAACAACCATGTAAATGTTGCCTCTGTTTCATCTTCTAACAAAGTCGCACCGAATAAAATTGACTGTCCATGGTGATTAACCCCCACAAAAGGAGCAAAAGGAAACTTGAACTTGTTTGTTCTATAAGTCACATCAAAAACTACGACTTCACCAAATTGAGCATATGCAGCTCTCGATCTACCATTGGACCAAAAGACACTTCTCAAAGTACCATCTTCTGCCAACTGTATATCAAAATAGAAAGACCCATCAAGAGTGGACTTTCTTTGAAAGTGTTTGATGATGCCTTGACATTCTCGGCCTACATTGTTCTTTCGCTGGCTTGATATAATAGTGCTTATTTGAACTGGAGTAATGTTAATTTCTTCACCCATAGCATTCACCACCTTTGAGATTTTTGAAGAAGTTAAACCCTCCTCATAGAGTTTAGAAACAACAGATTTAGTAAATTCTGAGCGTCGTAATTCATTATGAGAATAAAATTTTTTCACCTTTGATGGAGTGTTAATCAATGGATGATTATGTGTATCATTGAACTTCTTCACTTTCCACAATCCATCCTTCAACCTTATTTGTAACATCGCCAAACAATTAGTCCTTGTTTCCCTTCGTCTTTTGACATTGTTAATATCAATTCTTTTATCATTTAGGCACTTCAAGCCTTGCTTAGAGCACACATATTTCTACATATATGGTTCTTGTGTTTTTGTACTCTTGTTACAAGTCTGCTTACGTATTCCAAACCCCTTTCCTTTTGCATAATCATTATAAAAATGATAAGCTTCTTCTGCTGTTCCAAATACTCTACATAAAATAGGAGTCTCACTAAATTCACCATCATCATCTACAACAACTTCATGTGCATTATGTTCCCCATGGTCACCATCTTCTTTTTTCATGATTTCACTGTCATCATCTACCACAATTTCATGTACATTAACTTCCCTGCAACCACCATCTTCTTCTTTTATGATTTCACACTCATTATCTTCTCCAAATTCATCATTGTCTTTCTCTAAATCAATAATGTCATCAAAACATACTAAACTTCCATTCATATCAATGTCTTCAATAGTTGTCATCTGAGAGTGATCCATCACAATAATACTCCAAGGTGAGTGTTAAAACTTGTATACCGATCAGTTCCAGTTAGATTGTTGTTTTCCCTATAAGAATATTGTGATCATTCATGGAATGAATATAAGGATGCGTATGACAATAATTAATTACATAAAAAATGCATCCTCCATTATTAAAAGGCTACTGGCATATGGATTTTGAATATAACATGAACACCCCAAAACCCAAAACAAAATTATAAACTAAGCTTTAAATCAGAGGCATAGGATTTATGCCAACTAACAAAAATCAAAAATAAAAAACAAAAAACGTTCCTATACCTCATAATCAAATCCCATCGTGGATGCCAAAACTGAATTCCATCGTGAATGGAGAAACCAACGCAGAGCAGCTTTAATCGTGAATAGAGAAACCAACGCAGAGCAGGTTTAATTTGGGATTATCATTCTAGTGTGACTCTTGCGGCGAAAAGAATAAAAAGTGTGTTACGCCGTCAAACCCTAAAAAGATTAAAAGAATGACTCTTGCGGCGAAAAGAATGAAGAATGCGGCGACGTCGTTTGATTAAAAAGCAGATAAATTTATCTGCTTTAAAAGCAGAAATAATATTCCCATTATTATTATTATTTTTTTTTGCTAAAGTAACTTTTAATCCTTTAAGTTTACATAAGGTATATTTTTTGTTCCTTAACTTTATAAAGTATACTTTTAGTCCTATAATTTTAACACCGTTAATTTTGCTAACGGAAAATGAAACTCAAGTGATAATGACGTAAATTTAAGTAATGACTGTGTAATTAAATACTATTAGGCTTAAATTTAAAATATGGGTAAATTGAAGAATATATAAAATATGTGTAATTAAATGTTATTAGTCATCACTTGAGTTCACTACGTCTTCCGTTAACAACATTAATGGTGTTAGACTTTTAGGATCAAAAGTATACTTTATAAAGTTAAGGGACCAAAACTATGCTTTATGTAAAACTTAAAAGATTAAAAGTATATTTTAGTTTTTTTTTTATAAAAAAAATAGCTTCACATAGTTATAATCAAACCCAAGAAAAATCCTTGTTGTACTTGCATACACGTATTTAATTTCAAATGCAAATCTAACCCGTCTCTTATTTGCTCCTTTGCTGCCTTGTCTATATCTCGATTGATTGCCAAATGGCGCGGCACGCAATGAACTTTGCCTCTTTAGTTCCTATCCTTTTCTTTCCGGCTAGAAATAGACTATATTACTGAAATATATTAAAATTTAACACAAAGGTCCAAAAAATAAAACACAAGTAGTATCTTCTTTGTTTTATCTCATTGTCATTTCCTCGTTCCTTATATTATATCATATGTATCTAGTGATATATTGCTTTCAAGTCTGAACCAAGAAGCATGTAATATTCTTTATTTAATTTTCAAGGGCTCCGCGTTGTTGGGTTCTCGTCTATTCTATGCTTTTCTCTTAAATGCTTGTTAGGTGTTTATCCTCTAATTTGGAGATGTGGGCATTTTTTTAAATCTTTTTATATTTATTTATTTAAAATAAATTATATGCTGCATTGTGAAATATTTTTTTGTATCCAGTATCTCTAATTAATTAATTTCTATCT
Organism: Acacia crassicarpa; assembly: GCA_034222035.1. Taxonomy (NCBI): domain Eukaryota; kingdom Viridiplantae; phylum Streptophyta; class Magnoliopsida; order Fabales; family Fabaceae; genus Acacia; species Acacia crassicarpa. Next base: position 7,977,577 of record JAWXYG010000011.1, read on the forward strand.
AGAAATATTTTTCCTGTAACACTAATATCTTAAAAATTAATTAATTTGAGATATTGAGTGCACAAAAAAGTTTCACAATATAATTTAATTTAAATAATTAAAATATTAAAAAAATCCCCTCACCCCCAAATTAGGGAGATAATAACTTAACAAGCACCTAAAAGAAAAGCATGAAATGAGAACCTCCACGTTGCCATTCCTCTAATCCATCTTTTCTTCTTAATTTATTTTTTCCTTCATAGTTTCATTCTTCCTTCACACACACATACATTCATTTCTGATTTTCCTGTCTCCTAAATCTCATGATATTCTTTGTAAAATAAAATAGGATGACTACATTTTATAACTAAATTCCTTTTTATCCTGTAATTGATATATAAAAATATTAATAAAATAGGTATAAACTATTAATAAATCCAACCTAATATATCAAAAAATAAACACCTATTTAATTATAAAATCTATAATTATCAGTTCCCCGACCCAACCATTGAGTCTTCTAGAATCTCGGCTATCTCTCCGTTTGTAATGGTTTCGGAATTTCAATGACCGACCGAGATCGACGCCCGGTAGTAATACGGTCCTTTCACTCTATGCAAAGTTTTAAAATTGGTTCATTAATTTTATAAACTCTCTTTTTAGTCCTTTAATTTCCAAAATAACAATGACCATCACAAAAAATCATCATTTGATATTAACAATGTTTAAGGTTAAAGAACTGAAAACATGGTTTTTAAAATTGAAGGAACAGAATAAAATTTTGTATAAAATTATTAGAGGACGATATGTGTTACTTTCCTTTAGTTTAGTTTTTTTAAGAAAAAGCGGGACTTAATCACCAGAGTTTAAGCTACCTAGGCGTGGTGATCTCTGTGGGTCTAGGTAGAACCTCAGGAAAAAAATGGAAGTGCTTTGGGGTAGTTGCTTCCATTATCTCTTGATCCTTTCCAACTTTGAGACACAGGAGACATTAAGGAACAAGTCATTCTTACAATTTTTTTTTTTTTTGGTCTTCCTTCAAATTAAATTTGAAGCTCGTGCTACGTAATTGGTTGTCATCATTAAGAACCTGATCTTAGTGATTTAGTGAGATTTGAATAGACAAACCATGATAGCACTCCATCACCACCACCACCATCATCATCATGTTGAACTTACTCATTTAAGTCCATCTCAGAATTTTTTCTTTTAATTTTTTTTCCCATTTATCTCAACTTGTCTAAACACAAATATTAGAAGAGATGAGGAGGCTTTGAATTTGAGGACCAACAAAGGAAAACCTATATTGGGCCATTTACATCAAAGTGCCTAATGGGTATTGTGCAACCCAAACCATGGGGAAAATATTATTAATATTCATCCGGTTCTTAATATAAGATATAGTTGACTTTTTTGTAAAGATTAAGGAAGCTAAATAAATTAATTTAAAGTATTGATATTTATATTTTTTAGATTAAATTAATTTGTCTCACTTATGAATGATATACAAATAAATGATATACACAACATATGATATGATTAACTAACTTATTTAGCTTCCTTAATCTTTCCAAAAAGGTCACCTATATGTCTAACTCTCATTATGTCGTCTTTAATTGTTGTTATACTGTTGTCAAACTCACGAATTGACTCTCCGAGCTTAGCTTTTTTACATTTATACTTTATAAAAATGAGTCGAATCAGTGATAAACTTGTGTTAGCCATAAACTCAGTTAAACTCACGATTTTATATACCGAGTTTACCGTTTTTACGTTTTGAACTTATAAAACTGGGTTAATTTATTCTTAAACTTATGTTAATTTTTTTGATTAGAAACTTTGTAGAACTTTCTTTATTAAATATGATAAATGATGAATTTTGATGAATTTAGTTTCAATTATTTGGATTAAAAATATATTTAAATCAAATTATTGTCATTTTTTATTTTAATTATTTAATTATACACTAGTAATACCTATTTAATAATAAAAGTAAACTTTTATGAGTTTACTTCATTATCACGAGTTAGCTTAAACTCGTGAGTTTGATAACCTTGGTTATAGCTGCTTATCGATCACCTATTCTCCACCAGCCCATGGTCAATGGGCACTATGGTCAAAGGGACCAATATTAGGTGACATCAAGTTCTATCCCCAAGCTCTCCTCCCCTTTCTTTTCCCAAGTTACAATGTTATCTTCTTATTGTTCTATCACATTACTTATGTAATTAAGAAAGGTTTTTTTAATTTTGGGGAGTGCAATTTCCTGATTTATCCAGAGGTTGCGAAATATCTCATAAAAACAATACTCTTGGACATGACTCAAATTTCTTGTTTTTACAGGTGTGTTCAACAATCTATACTGTGTATGCGCGTGCCTATAGAGAGAAGGAAAAAACTCAGACTCTCAGTGACAATCCTAATCTCAATCCAAGTTACAGGGTTTTGGTCTTTTGGGATTCCCTCGTAAAACTATATAGTGGAGAGTAATAGAGTATCTTCATAATTGTGTTCCTCATAATATTTATAGCACCATACACGTGATATATATTTAGTTTGCTTCAATTTACAGATTTCTCATTTGAATATTGTATATGTTCTTATTAATCTTTGTGTTTCAATTCCTCTTTTCTTTTGATTTGATTTAATTAAGAGTGTTCCCAGATCACTTTGAACTTGAGACTGATTCCTTTTGAGGCTAAGATCAGAGCTCCAATAATTTTTGCTTCTTCTAATAAATGTGTGTCCCTAATAATTCCAACCTGTGTTCTCCTACTTTTAAGTTAAAAAAGACAAGAAGAAATGCTTGGCCCAAAGTATAGAAGGTGGAGCGAAAAGTATATTGTGTTCATGATGGTAATCGTATATGGGGAAAAGCAAAATGGTCTCTCAAGTTGGTAGCAGCTTCGATTAATATCACGTGTGTCTTAAACTGAAAGGTTCATAACATATCTAAATATTCTTAGTAAGCCCTGAAATTACTACTCCCTTCACTCCTAATTATAAAAACTAGGAAAAATTATAATAAAGGACCTAAAAAAAATAATATTTATTAAGAAGGACCATAAAAAGTGGTAATTATTTTAAAGGACTAAAAATTAAAACATTAAAATTGAAAGACTAACTTGCCCTTAATCAGATTTTCTATATTATCTCTAATTAAATCAGAATCCGATTGTTTTTTTTTTTTTGATACATAGAATTTAATTGATTGGAAATAATAAATGGAAAGTTTCCAATATGGGTCTTCCTATGCCGCCGATCAATATGACCCTATTACTCCTGTTGAAATATTAAATAAATTTATATCATTAAGTATTGTGGGAACAATACTTAATGATATAAATTTATTTAATATTTCATTAATTTTTTTTTAATATATCATATTTTTCAATTCAAAATTATTATGTTTAAATTTGAATTTTTTTTTAATATTAAAATGTAACTTTAATATAAATTTGGAATATTCTAAGAGTCATGATAATATTTTCTTATCTGTAAGAATTACTTTCTCGGTACCTTTCTACAAGTTCTTGACTTCTTGAGTGAAAATTAAAAGATTCATGACATGTTTGTGAAAGATTTGTTGTAACACCGTTGTTTTTAAATTTATTTAAATGTATCATTTTTTCTTTGGTAAAAAAAATAATTAGCATTTTTTTCAAAAGAAAACCCATTTCAATGATAAATTTTGGAAAAAAAAAAAAGGGATCCCATTCCAAAAGAGTAAACAGCAGGCGGATTTTATAAGGGAAAAAACAGGAGTAACAGGGTCATATTGATTGACGGCATAAGAAGACCCATACTGAAACTTTCCATTTATTATTTTCAATCAATCAGATTCTACGTATCAAAAAAATAATAATCAGATTATGATTTAATTAGAGATAATACAGAAAATCTGATTAAAGGCAATTTAGTCTTTCAATTTTAATGATTTAATTTTTGGTCCTTCAAAATAATTACCACTTTTTATGGTCCTTCTTAATAAATATTGTTTTTCTTAGGTCCTTTATTATAATTTTCCCTAAAAAGTATTTACCCGAATTTGGAGAGATTAAGGAAGGAAATTAAATTAGTTAATTAAAGTTATTTTCCAAAAATATCCCTAATTAACAGTTGAAATTCCGAGGCAACCTGTAGGCAATTAGGGCCCGTTTGGTTCAAAAAACTTGGAGGGAGGGAAGGGAACTTAATTAAGTTCCCATGCAAAATGACCGTTTGGTGCGCCAAGTTCCTGGAACCTAACTTCCCAGGCCCACACCGGGCCCACCACTCTTCCCTCATATGTGGGAACTTGAGATCCCACCAAAATTGGTGGGTTTTCAAGTTCCCTGGTCACTATTCACATTTTTGGACAGATTTATCCATGAAATTCAAATTTGGCGGGAAGTTTGAACTTGGCGGGAAAGTTCAAACTTAGCGGGAAAGTTCGAACTTTGCGAAAATTTTTTGAGTCAGAAGTTCGAACTTAACAGGGACATTTTTTAAAAAAAATATATTTTGGCAAAAAAAATATTTTTCTTTTTTATTTTAAATTAATTTCTTTTGAGGGTAAAATAGACATTTCTTAATTCTTTACCAACTACCACCCATTTATTTTCTTCCAACCAAACAATTCAAACCATTTTCCCTCATCTTTTAAATCTTCCCTTCCCTCCCTTTAAATTCCCTTCCCTCTTCAAAATTCATTTTTCTCCCCCCAAATTCTTTGAACCAAACGGGCCCTTAGACTCTGCCAGGTTCCACATTTTGGCTCAATCTCCTATGCATTGAATCAATCACTTTGGTACTTGTATAGAGATGAAGTGGGAGCCTACCCACGTAGTGATGTAGTCATAGCATATGTTTGATTGGGTTTTGCCCCGTATTAATATGGGAAAAAAATCAATTAGTTTGGAACTGTATAGTTACGTGGAAATATGTTTAAAGGAATATTAAAATTATTTTATTTAAAAATAAAAATAAAATAGGATCTCTTGTTTGATAGAATATAAGTGTGTTATTAAATTAATTATTGTAGAAGAAGTATTAGTAGGGGTGATATGATAAAAATTGCTTAAAATTATTTTATAAGAAGAAAGTATAATTGAGGTGTATATAACATTAATGAGTTATAAACATTATTTACTTTATAAAATATATAAATGTATTATTAAATTATTATTGAGAAAGTATAAATAAGGGTGTTATAGGAAAAAATTAACAAAAGTTAAAATTTGTTCTTATAATTAGGACCAAAATCAACTCCAAAAAATACTCTTATAATTAGAACTAGAGGGAGTACCTATTAAAGACATAATTATTGCATCTCCACCATCACACATTATTTCTACTCACATTGATATTATTGTACTCCAATTTCTTTGTTGCAGCCTTTGGATACGGCGGGATGTGCACATACTATCATGTCTGATGTAAATTATTTGTATTTTATTATTTCATTTTTCTTGTGATTTTCTAATTAAAACACACAACAGACGGACAAATACAAAGCAGAAGAGAGAGCCTCGTTTTTTTTTTTTTTTTTGGGAGGGCGGATTAATCACTGTGGAGGTTAAAATCATAATCTCATTCATTTGATCGCTATATTTAAAAGCAGAGAAAATGAAATAAAATAGGTGAGAGAATACTAATAAGAAAAACTTACAAAAATAATAAAAATATTTACTACTTTTAGTACTATAGTAGTTCTCACAAATAACAGAAAATCAAATTGGCCTTGTAGCACCAGAAAATTAGGTAAATTTGTTTTGCAGTGCATGCGCGTGAGAGAGAGATAGAGGAGTAAACATTGGATTTGCAATTTGTGACTGATCTGTACCTTTTTTCCCCCTCCTCTTCTCTTCTCTAAGTTTTGTTCGTTCAAATTAAACTCTAGATGTGTAAATTTATTGATTTATTTACATTTTAACATCACATTAATGCTTTGCAGGACATATTAAATTTACTCATCTAAATTTGATATGTGATAGGTAGAAATTTAACGAAAGAGAGTAAAGAGAAAAGAGGCCATGAAAAAGAGATGGATTTTTGTTTGGAATCGTCCCTTTCTGGTTTAATAGTACCTCTAGTTCTTATTATAAGAGTTAGTTTACTAATTTAGATAAATTGAGAAAGATAATTAAGAAAACAATTAATTAGCGACGAAATTCCATTGCTAAATTAATTTAGAGACAGAATTCCATCACTAATTATTTAGTAGGTATATTTGATGACGGAATCGTATAATTTTGTTGCTAAATTTTATCACTAATAATCCACTGTTTTTTTTTTCATGGTGATGTTAGTTATTGGTAACAGATATATGTTAGTTTTCCTAAAATATCATCATAAATCATTACTACCTTAAAATAGAGACTCCTTACCACCATGTGTAATCAGTAAGTTATCTTGGGAAAATTATAAATTTTAAAAATCAAGAAATTAATATTTTATATTTATGATCAAATATAACCCATAACTAATTCTTATATCAAGAGTCATAGGTAGTATATGGGAAAAACAAACAACCCCCCCTCCCCCCAAAAAAAAAAAAGGCATGTTGGGAATATAGATTTGGATATGAAAAGACCAAGCAGGGGGCTAGCTGGGTAATCAATCTTAAGTTTTATTACGATTGATAATGCGTTATGAACTTTATCTCATTATTGACAAGGTTGTCAACAAATAAGGAGTAGTTATTATACTTTAATCTGAAGTTACCGTTTCAACGAATAAAAAGGGCTAAGTGACAAATATGTTTTGAAAGTATACATACAGAACCAATTTTACTCTGGATGTCTTTTTTTTCTTTTTTTCTTTTTTTTTTCAATGTAGTCTTAAAAGTCTTTCTACTAAAAAAGTGATATTAACCATTAATTTTTTAACAGAAAAAGGACAATATTGCTACATTATTAAACTTCCAGGGCTACCTTAAACGAGAAAAACTTCTAGAATAAAATTACTTCTATATATGTACTTCCAAAGTAGATTTGTTACCTAATCTAATAAAAAATATCTTCACAGTTCACACTATCCAAGTGCCACTACCCACGACCCCGATCGAGGTATAGAAAACAATAACAACTGTTTTTGTTTAAAAAAAAAATATATAGAGCTCTATAATAAATTATTTTAAAATAAAAATCACAAGTTATGAACAATATCTGACAAAAAAGATACTCCCTCCGGTCCTAATTATAAAAGCTAGTTGACTTTTTTGGAGAAATTAAGGAAGCTAATTAAATTACTTTAAAGTGTTTTTATTTTTTATTTTTTCTTCAAACTTATTAATTTGACTAATAAACTAATATATAATCTAAAACTATTTAACATATGAAATGATTAAATAACTTATTTAGTTTCCTTAATCTCTCTAAAAAAAGTCAACTAACTTTTATAATTAGGATCAGAACTAGTAGTACTAAAAAAGCAGGATTTCATATGAACCACACGACAAAAACATATTGGAGCATCTTCATAATATAATTAATTACCCTTATAAATTATATATTACAAGTTGGAGGGGTTTTGGTCTTTTGGATTGTCTCGTATAACTACATATTGGAGCATCTTCATAATTGTGCTCCTCATTTTTTAATATTTATAGCACACCCTAGACATGTGATATATTTATAGATTTGTCTTTTGAATATTGTTTCTGAATCTTTTTGACTTGTTTCAATTCCTCTTTTCAAAAAGATAACAAGAAAAGGCACGAGACTAGAGTGAAGATTATAATATTTTTATGGTGTGGAAAAGCAACAGTGTCTCTCAAGTTGGTAGCTTAGATTTCTATCATATAGGTGAATGTTTTTTTTTTTAAAAAAAAATCAGATTATATAATTAAAATTGCAGGTAAAATAGAGATAAAGAGTGAATAATTAATAAAACATCAGTTTTATATCTAAAAAAATGCTGAAAAACATGAATTGGAGAATTAATATTATTTTCTAAAATGTAACTGAAATTTGAATGCACAAAGAATTAATTGAATAAATTCTTCTCATACGAGGAAATTGATGTAGAATATCATGTGTCTTGAACTGAGATTTATGGCAATATCTGAATACTCTATTTTTTTCAATGGTTTTAGTGACGGTTTCTTTAACTGTGGCATTAACTGTGGCAAATGACGTTAGTAGCGGCAAAAATCGTCACAAATATGCAATTTTAACCACTACAAATGACTTTTTTTTTTTGGTAGTGTGTATGCGGGTGCCTTTAGACTGAAGGAAAAAACTCAGACTCTCAGTGACAATCATGATATTTATAGCACCATACACGTGATATATATTTAGTTTGCTTCAATTACAGACTTCTCATTTGAATATTGCATATGTTCTTATTAATCTTTGTGTTTCAATTCCTCTTTTCATTTGATTTGATTTAATTAAGAATGTTCTCAGATCACTTGGACTTGAGATTGATTCCTTTTGAGGCTAAGATCAGAGCACCAATAATTTTTGCTTCTTCTAACAAATGTGTGTCCCTAATAATTCGAATCTGTGTTCTCCTACTTTTTGAGTTAAAAAAGACAAGAAGGAATGCTTGGCCCAAAGTATAGAAGGTGGAGCGAAAAGTATATTGTGTTCATGATGGTAATAGTATATGGGGAAAAGCAAAATGGTCTCTCAAGTTGGTAGCAGCTTCGATTAATATCACGTGTGCCTTAAACTAAAAGGTTCATAACATATCTAAATATTCTTAGTAAGCCCTGAAATTACTACCTATTGTAACATCCTGAATTTTGGACCTAAAGACTAGAAAATTAGCCTATTTTTGGAGGACTATTAGACCCTATTTTTGAAAATGAATTTAGAATCAGTATTTTATTGGACATGAATAGTGTTTACTATTCACAAATACGTACATGAATAGTATTCACTATTCACAAATACGTATTCACTTTTTATAAATACGGTATTTAATCGATATTTTGAGAAATATGAAAAGTATTTACTATTTACAAATACGTATTCACTATTCAAAAATACGGTATAAACTATTCCTAAATACGTATTCACTATTTGAAAATACGTATTTACTATTCATGCGGGACCCACGTCAAATTATTTCTCCTCTGCCAACACCCGTGAAGTTTGAAAAATTTTGCGCGCGGGACCCACTCAATAATAATATTATTATAATATACTATCTTATACTTTGGAAAATAATAGAAATAAAATTATTTCCAATAAACCGTGAATTAGGTTTTTAAAGTAAGGGTATATTATAAACAAGCGAATTTCTATCTCAGAGTGGGTTATCTCCAAAGTCATTTCCGTAATCGGCGGAATGATTATTGAGATAGATTGAAACCGATATTTTGAAGCAGGACAGATAGTGGAATCTGTAGGAAATAAATCATAACTCAAAATCCTTGAACTAAGTAGTAAACAACTGCACATATTATGAATCAGTGAATTTTTGTCTAGAAGTTGGTGTCACCCGAAGTAATTTCTGTAACCGGCAGTGTCCGACTTAAAATCTTTGACAGATTACGGAATACTCTGAATGAGGTCAAAAATTTAGTTGACCCAGATATTTCTGAAGAGGAAAAATAGAACTTCAAGGCTGTGCTTCCGGATTCTTGAGAATTTCTAATATAACGCGATTAGAACACCGATCAGGGAATCTTTATAGGATAAATGCAAAAGAGTAAGAAAGTGTCATCGTCATGATGACGTCATCGATGACGTCATCGATGACGTCATCGATGACGTAAGCAAATGGATTGGGCGGTTGAGATGAAGCCATGTTTAAAGTCAAGATCCAACGGCCAAAATCTGACCTGATAAAGTATGAATAGTATCATGCTTTTTCACTATAAATAGAGGCTTCATTTCTTCATTTTCTTCACACCAAACTCAGAGAACAACAGTTGAGTTTAAGAGAAGAGTGAGAATTCTTAGAGTTAGAGAGAGAGTTTAGAGTAAAGTTCTTGAAGCTGGAGAGAATGAGCAGGAACTTCAAGGGTAAATTCTTTGGTCTCTAGTCTTAATATTTGGTAGTTTCTTTTGGTAATTATAGTAGAAATGCCAGATAGAGTTTTTCTGAGTATGCTCTGTGGCTGCAGCTTAGTCTGATCTGTCACATCAGAAAAGAATTATCCTTGGACAGTAAATATTATTTACTGGCACAGTAAAAAATATTTACCGGCACGGTAAAAATATTTTTACTGGTACTATTCACATGAATAGTGAATATCCAACATAGTTTCCGCAAATGCTGAAAATTAATGGTCACTGATAAAAATGATATTATAGGATATCCGAGGATTCCGGAGTCAGATTCAAAGGAAGTTTGGGAATACGTGAATAGTGCCGTATACGTGAATAGTGCCGTATACATGAATAGTGCCGTATACATGAATAGTAATTTACTATTCACGTGGAAGGAAGGTACGGACGCGTATTGTAACCTTAACTCTGATGCTTATGGTATGCTTATATGTGATAGATAGTCTGAAGTTCTGTTTTTGAAAATTGATCATACACATACAACTTGATACGGGTTATAGTCTTGATAACGCCGTTATGTTTTCCTAGCGCTGAGGACACGGATGTACACCGTGGCACTGGTGAATAGTGCAGACTATAATAACATGCATATTGCAGTGGCTGTGTTATGTTATTATGTGAATATATGAATAATGTATGTGATTATTGCTGTTTTGACATGAATATCTGTCATACATATTTGATACATAAGCATGAGGTTAACCGTTACCTGAGGTTCAATGGGTATTGAACCTCAGCTCTTACTGTAGCTTCAGGATTTTCGGAGTGAACAGAAACAGAAACAAGGGTAAGCAGCAGGCAGAAGGACTAGCTGGAGAAAGTCCTGTAGATATGTATAGTCTTTCGAACTCTTTGTATCAGCAAACCAGTACACTACAGTGGTTGAATATCAGTTACTCTGTATTTAAAATCATTTCGTTGCCCTACTCTGGTTAAATTATTTTGAAAATGCTTTAGAAAAGTTGGGGTGTTACATTTTGGTATCAGAGCAGACATCCTGGCAAAGAGTTAACTAAGTTACTCCAAACAGTTTGATATCTAGAAAGGGGTTTTGTGGTTGGCAATCAGTTTCCTTGAATTCGTCGAGCCTTCCACAAATACACCTGCCTAGTCGGATTGTCTGAGTAGCGGAGTTAGGTTCTAAGCTTTCAAAAGTATTTTATCTGGTATGAACCCGACTCAGTTACAGTAAACCATTGGTGCCGAAGGTAGGGCCGAGTCTATGTGGATCAGCCAATCAGTCACCCTAGCACGGTGAGGCTCCCATGATAGACGCCTACCTGGCCAATCGGTTTGACTAACTAAGTTAGGCTCTAAGCCATGGTTTTAAAAGTATTTCGAAAAAAAAAAACAAGTACAAGTACTGATACAATACTGGTGTTGTGATACAAAAAGGACGTACATCCTAAGGAAAAGGGTTAGGCTCTGGAGGCCTTGATATAGAGTAGATGGCACAGAATATGGTTTCTGTTGTTAAACTTTAAGACTTTTGATATGGGAATCGGAATCTAAGTTAAATCCCCGCTCAGAGATTCAAGGGAAGTGGTACAGAGAAGTCGGTACGACTTAAGTTTTCCGGTAGACAGTAACCTACTGTTTAGGTTTCCCTTGGATAGTAACCTATCGATTTAATGTCCTTGTCAAAATAATAACTTGTTAAGGTACCCTGAGAAGAAAATCCCTACCTTGTAGAGGCCAGACACCATGCGTGCAAAGGGGCGTGGCTCCGGGGACGAAGATCTTTTGATTAAGTCCTTGACGGTGGTGATCAATTGACAGAAGAGGGAAAGTACCCAGTAATTCTGGGGAGACAGTTATGTCATACTAGAGCCTATGAGAGTTGTAGGTATCTAGTAGTAAGTATACCAATATTAGTACCAAGAATCAATAGACATTATGAAGTTAATATTGCTTAAGCGAGAGAAATCTCAGAACTATGACCCCTGTAAGAGTAGGAACCCTGAGAAAATATGAGTAAGTTTTGCCTAGGTTCCAAATACCTAAGAGATAGTTCCTTAACAGAACCATACGAAAGCTGGAAACCTCAGTAGCCACCAGGTTATGGTCTCAAGGTGGGACCAAGAATCATAGAGATATTAGTGGCTAATAGATTTCCCAAGAAGTAGGTGATTACCCAATAGGGAAAGTTGAGTTAAGGATTATGCCTGGAGCTAAATAGAAAGTGAAAGTCCACAAATAGAATGACCCTAGATAAGATGGCAGACATAGAAACAACGGTTTATGAAACCACTATAGGATAAGAACCTGATAGATATCTGAGTTCTCGTTATAATGAATCAGAGACGATCACTGACACTACTTATGGGAAGTTTGATCGGAGAAGGATACCTACGGGGAGTTCTGATCTAGGAGGTTTACCTACAAGGATGCTAATCGGAAAAGCTGACTGGTCTGAGAAGACTGAGTGAAGCGCCGAGTAATGTGCCGTAGAGCAGAGCCACCGTGACGACGAACCGTAGAGTGGAGCCGCCGTGACAACGAGCCATAAAGTAGAGTTACCAAGTGCATCGGTTCTCAAGGTATGTACATTATAATGAATCTCACATCGAGTAGGTTCCTTAGAGCGAAGGTTTCAGTAATCTAGTATATTGCCATGAGTCGCTCCAGTGCTATATAGCACATATTGTGTTTATAAGCTAGCAGAAGCCCACGGTTGTTAGACAACAAATACGAGAAGTGTCCCAAAAAGTTTGTGAAACCCGAGGATAACGGGCAAAGTTTGGAATAGCCAGATGAGTAGAACAAACTAAGCATTATACATATGGTTTGAGTAGCCAAGGAAAGAGGTCCGAATACGTGTAATTAGTGATGACCTTCTAATGTTAGTTGTCTGATTCCTAAGTAAGGTTTTAAAATTGAATTTTTGAACTTGCCAAGACACTTGCTGTATTTGAATTTTTTTAAAATTGATTTGTTCGCACATGTGGATTTTTGAAACAGAGTTTTCAAATGAAATGTTTTCAACAGAATTTGAGACCACAGTGATGGTTATTTTGAACAGATGTTGTCTTATATAAAGGGGTTTTTGTTAGAACCCAAAGTTTGAAATTGAGTTTTCAACTATGTTGTGGTAAAGTCAGTACAAAACTGGAAGGACAGAAGCTGTTGTAGATGTACACAGTTTGCTGGGTCTGCCAGATGTTTTAAAATGTTTGAAATCGCTGGCCTATGATAAAGGTTCTTTTGAAACAAAAAGTTTTTGGAGGGATTTTTTTTGAGAAAATGGTAAACGCACCAGCAGTAAACGCACCCAATCCATGGTATTTCGTCGAGGGCGTATGTTTTGATTAGTACAACCAGACTGTCTATGACTGGACTGAGTTCCGCTAGATAGGGTTGCTACTGTATGTGCCAGTGTGAACACTGGGTCTCCTAAGAAAGGGGCGGAGGTTCTCCCACATTGTTGATAGTACTGTTGAGACTGGATTCGAGGATTGGGGTAAGGCGCTCACTATACCAAATGGTTAAAATGATGGTGTGTACTCTCAATTGTAAAATTTTGTGAAATAAATTAGCTCCCTCAAAGATATGTGCCGGTAATCAAAGTTTTTGAAAATGATCTGGCAGTGAAAAATGTTTTCATGAATTTGTGATGGCAGCGATTAAGTTTAAAAATGTTATAGCACTATTACTTTGTGGTATAGTGCAGATTGTGAAATGTACTGAGACCACGGAAAACTTTTCATGTTTGAAAATTTGAAAATGAGACAAGAAAATAATTTTGGGTAGCAATGACATGATTGTCGACGCTATCGTGTTGAAAAGAAAAGCAGTGTAATTGGGAATTATGGTACAGGAACAGCAACTATTAGAAAGGTCTGGAATACTAAACTAGTTAAGTCAAATAATAGCTGCCGGTTATGATGTTGAGTAAGTGAAAGTAGTTTGAGGACTTGAATGGGAAAGACTCAGATGAAATTGATGAGCAGATGCGGAAGGCCAATATGTGTTAAGCCAAAAGGCTAAATAAATCAGGCAGTGAGGCCTGTGTAACCGAGTACTGTGAGAATAGATCAGCAAGTCCTGTAATTTAGTGCTATACCTGGGTATAAGATTGAGACATTGAATAGTATGATGCGTGCTATTTAAGTTTGCATAAGGAAGGAATAGACTAGAGGTCTAGATAACCTTTTGATTTTATATTGTCAAATTTCGAGGACGAAATTTATTGAACGGGGGGAGAATTGTAACATCCTGAATTTTGGACCTAAAGACTAGAAAATTAGCCTATTTTTGGAGGACTATTAGACCCTATTTTTGAAAATGAATTTAGAATCAGTATTTTATTGGACATGAATAGTGTTTACTATTCACAAATACGTACATGAATAGTATTCACTATTCACAAATACGTATTCACTTTTTATAAATACGGTATTTAATCGATATTTTGAGAAATATGAAAAGTATTTACTATTTACAAATACGTATTCACTATTCAAAAATACGGTATAAACTATTCCTAAATACGTATTCACTATTTGAAAATACGTATTTACTATTCATGCGGGACCCACGTCAAATTATTTCTCCTCTGCCAACACCCGTGAAGTTTGAAAAATTTTGCGCGCGGGACCCACTCAATAATAATATTATTATAATATACTATCTTATACTTTGGAAAATAATAGAAATAAAATTATTTCCAATAAACCGTGAATTAGGTTTTTAAAGTAAGGGTATATTATAAACAAGCGAATTTCTATCTCAGAGTGGGTTATCTCCAAAGTCATTTCCGTAATCGGCGGAATGATTATTGAGATAGATTGAAACCGATATTTTGAAGCAGGACAGATAGTGGAATCTGTAGGAAATAAATCATAACTCAAAATCCTTGAACTAAGTAGTAAACAACTGCACATATTATGAATCAGTGAATTTTTGTCTAGAAGTTGGTGTCACCCGAAGTAATTTCTGTAACCGTCAGTGTCCGACTTAAAATCTTCGGCAGGTTACGGAATACCCTAAATAGGATCAAAAATTTAGTTGACCCAGATATTTCTGAAGAGGAAAAATAGAACTTCAAGGCTGTGCTTTCGGATTCTTGAGAATTTCTAATATAACGCGATTAGAACACCGATCAGGGAATCTTTATAGGATAAATGCAAAAGAGTAAGAAAGTGTCATCGTCATGATGACGTCATCGATGACGTCATCGATGACGTCATCGATGACGTAAGCAAATGGATTGGGCGGTTGAGATGAAGCCATGTTTAAAGTCAAGATCCAACGGCCAAAATCTGACCTGATAAAGTATGAATAGTATCATGCTTTTTCACTATAAATAGAGGCTTCATTTCTTCATTTTCTTCACACCAAACTCAGAGAACAACAGTTGAGTTTAAGAGAAGAGTGAGAATTCTTAGAGTTAGAGAGAGAGTTTAGAGTAAAGTTCTTGAAGCTGGAGAGAATGAGCAGGAACTTCAAGGGTAAATTCTTTGGTCTCTAGTCTTAATATTTGGTAGTTTCTTTTGGTAATTATAGTAGAAATGCCAGATAGAGTTTTTCTGAGTATGCTCTGTGGCTGCAGCTTAGTCTGATCTGTCACATCAGAAAAGAATTATCCTTGGACAGTAAATATTATTTACTGGCACAGTAAAAAATATTTACCGGCACGGTAAAAATATTTTTACTGGTACTATTCACATGAATAGTGAATATCCAACATAGTTTCCGCAAATGCTGAAAATTAATGGTCACTGATAAAAATGATATTATAGGATATCCGAGGATTCCGGAGTCAGATTCAAAGGAAGTTTGGGAATACGTGAATAGTGCCGTATACGTGAATAGTGCCGTATACATGAATAGTGCCGTATACATGAATAGTAATTTACTATTCACGTGGAAGGAAGGTACGGACGCGTATTGTAACCTTAACTCTGATGCTTATGGTATGCTTATATGTGATAGATAGTCTGAAGTTCTGTTTTTGAAAATTGATCATACACATACAACTTGATACGGGTTATAGTCTTGATAACGCCGTTATGTTTTCCTAGCGCTGAGGACACGGATGTACACCGTGGCACTGGTGAATAGTGCAGACTATAATAACATGCATATTGCAGTGGCTGTGTTATGTTATTATGTGAATATATGAATAATGTATGTGATTATTGCTGTTTTGACATGAATATCTGTCATACATATTTGATACATAAGCATGAGGTTAACCGTTACCTGAGGTTCAATGGGTATTGAACCTCAGCTCTTACTGTAGCTTCAGGATTTTCGGAGTGAACAGAAACAGAAACAAGGGTAAGCAGCAGGCAGAAGGACTAGCTGGAGAAAGTCCTGTAGATATGTATAGTCTTTCGAACTCTTTGTATCAGCAAACCAGTACACTACAGTGGTTGAATATCAGTTACTCTGTATTTAAAATCATTTCGTTGCCCTACTCTGGTTAAATTATTTTGAAAATGCTTTAGAAAAGTTGGGGTGTTACACCTATTAAAGACATAATTATTGCATCTCCACCATCACACATTATTGTACTCACATTGATATTATTGTCCTCCAATTTCTTTGTTGCAGCCTTTGGATACGGCGGGATGTGCACATACTATCATGTCTGATGCAAATTATTTGTATTTTATTATTTCATTTTTCTTGTGATTTTCTAATTAAAACACACAACAGACGGACAAATACAAAGCAGAAGAGAGAGCCTCGTTTTTTTTTTTTTTTGGGAGGGCGGATTAATCACTGTGGAGGTTAGAATCATAATATCATTCATTTGATCGCTATATTTAAAAGCAGAGAAAATGAAATAAAATAGGTGAGAGAATACTAATAAGAAAAACTTACAAAAACAATAAAAATATTTACTATTTTTAGTACTATAGTAGTTCTCACAAATAACAGAAAATCAAATTGGCCTTGTAGCACCAGAAAATTAGGTAAATTTGTTTTCTAGTGCATGCGCGTGAGAGAGAGATAGAGGAGTAAACATTGGATTTGCAATTTGTGACTGATATGTACTTTTTTTCCCCCTCCTCTTCTCTTCTCTAAGTTTTGTTCGTTCAAATTAAACTCTAGATGTGTAAATTTATTGATTTATTTACATTCTAACATCACATTAATGCTTTGCAGGACATATTAAATTTACTCATCTAAATTTGATATGTAATAGCTAGGTAGAAATTTAACGAAAGAGAGTAAAGAGAAAAGGGGCAGTGAAAAAGAGATGGATTTTTGTTTGGAATCTTCCCTTTCCGGTTTAATAGTACCTCTAATTCTTATTATAAGAGTTAGTTTACTAATTTAGATAAACTAAGAAAGGTAGTTAAAAAAAACAATTAATTAGCGACGAAATTTCATTGCTAAATTAATTTAGCGACATAATTCCGTCACTAATTATTTAGTAAATTTATTTGATGATGGAATCGTATAATTTTGTTGCTAAATTTTATCACTAATCAACTTTTTTTTTTGTTGGTAGTGATGTTAGTTATTGGTAACAAATATAAGTTATTTTTTCTAAAATATGATTATAAATCATTACTACCTTAAAATAGAAACTCCTTACCACCATGCAGTAAGTTATCTTGGGAAAATTATAAATTTTAAAAATCAAGAAATTAATATTTTATATTTATGATCAAATATAACCCATAACTAATTCTTATATCAAGAGTCATAGGTAGTATATGGGAAAAACAAACAACCCCCCCCCCCCCCCCCCCCAAAAAAAAAGGCATGTTGGGAATATAGATTTGGATATGAAAAGACCAAGCAGGGGGCTAGCTGGGTAATCAATCTTAAGTTTTATTACGATTGATAATGCGTTATGAACTTTATCTCATTATTGACAAGGTTGTCAACTAATAAGGAGTAGTTAATATACTTTAATCTGAAGTTACCGTTTCAACGAATAAAAAGGGCTAAGTGACAAATATGTTTTGAAAGTATACATACAGAAACAATTTTACTCTGGATGTCTTTTTTTCTTTTTTTTTTTTCTTTTTTGTTCAATGTAGTTTTGAAAGTCTTTCCGCTAAAAAAGTGATATTAACAATTAATTTTTTAACGAAAAAAAGACAATATTGCTACATTATTAAACTTCCAGGGCTACATTTAACAGAAAAACTTCTAGAATAAAATTATTTCTATACATGTACTCCCAAAATAGATTTGTTACCTAATCTAATAAAAAATATCTTCACTGTCCACACTATCCAAGTGCCACTACCCACGACCCCGATCGAGGTATAGAAAACAATAACAACTGTTTTTGTTTAAAAAAAAAATATAGAGCTCTATAATTAATTATTTTAAAATAAAAATCACAAGTTATGAAAAATATCTGACAAAAAAGATACTCCCTCCGGTCCTAATTATAAGAGCTAATTGATTTTTTTAGAGAAATTAAGGAAGTTAATTAAATTACTTTAAAGTGTTTTTATTTTTTATTTTTTCTTCAAACTTGTTAGTTTAACTAATAAACTAATATATAATCTAAGACTATTTAACATATGAAATGATTAAATAACTTATTTAGTTTCCTTAATCTCTCCAAAGAAAGTCAACTAGCTTTTATAATTAGGATCAGAGGTAGTATTACTAAAAAAGCAGGATTTCATATGAACCACACGACAAAAACATATTGGAGCATCTTCATAATATAATTAATTACCCTTATAAATTATATATTACAAGTTGGAGGGGTTTTGGTCTTTTGGATTGTCTCGTATAACTACATATTGGAGCATCTTCATAATTGTGCTCCTCATTTTTTAATATTTATAGCACACCCTAGACATGTGATATATTTATAGATTTGTCTTTTGAATATTGTTTCTGAATCTTTTTGACTTGTTTCAATTCCTCTTTTCAAAAAGATAACAAGAAAAGGCACGAGACTAGAGAGAAGATTATAATATTTTTATGGTGTGGAAAAGCAACACTGTCTCTCAAGTTGGTAGCTTAGATTTCTATCATATAGGTGAATGTTTTTTTTTAAAAAAAAAATCAGATTATATAATTAAAATTGCAGGTAAAATAGAGATAAAGAGTGAATAATTAATAAAACATCAGTTTTATATCTAAAAAAATGCTGAAAAACATGAATTGGAGAATTAATATTATTTTCTAAAATGTAACTGAAATTTGAATGCACAAAGAATTAATTGAATAAATTCTTCTCATACGAGGAAATTGATGTAGAATATCATGTGTCTTGAACTGAGATTTATGGCAATATCTGAATACTCTATTTTTTTCAATGGTTTTAGTGACGGTTTCTTTAACTGTAACAAATGACGTTAGTAGCGGCAAAAATCGTCACAAATATGCAATTTTAACCACTACAAATGACTTTTTTTTTTTTTGGTAGTGTGTATGCGGGTGCCTTTAGACTGAAGGAAAAAACTCAGACTCTCAGTGACAATCACAATATTTATAGCACCATACACGTGATATATATTTAGTTTGCTTCAATTGCAGACTTCCCATTTGAATATTGTATATGTTCTTATTAATCTTTGTGTTTCAATTCCTCTTTTCATTTGATTTGATTTAATTAAGAATGTTCCCAGATCACTTTGGACTTGAGACTGATTCCTTTTGAGGCTAAGATCAGAGCACCAATAATTTTTGCTTCATCTAACAAATGTGTGTCCTTAATAATTCGAACCTGTGTTTTCCTACTTTTTGAGTTAAAAAAGACAAGAAGAAATGCTTGGCCCAAAGTATAGAAGGTGGAGCGAAAAGTATATTGTGTTCATGATGGTAATAGTATATGGGGAAAAGCAAAATGGTCTCTCAAGTTGGTAGCAGCTTCGATTAATATCACGTGTGCCTTAAACTAAAAGGTTCATAACATATCTAAATATTCTTAGTAAGCCCTGAAATTACTACCTATTAAAGACATAATTATTGCATCTCCACCATCACACATTATTGTACTCACATTGATATTATTGTACTCACATTGATATTATTGTACTCCAATTTCTTTGTTGCAGCCTTTGGATACGGCGGGATGTGCACATACTATCATGTCTGATGTAAATTATTTGTATTTTATTATTTCATTTTTCTTGTGATTTTCTAATTAAAACACACAACAGACGGACAAATACAAAGCAGAAGAGAGAGCCTCGTTTTTTTTTTTTTGGGAGGGCGGATTAATCACTGTGGAGGTTAGAATCATAATATCATTAATTTGATCGCTATATTTAAAAGCAGAGAAAATGAAATAAAATAGGTGAGAGAATACTAATAAGAAAAACTTACAAAAACAATAAAAATATTTACTACTTTTAGTACTATAGTAGTTCTCACAAATAACAGAAAATCAAATTGGCCTTGTAGCACCAGAAAATTAGGTAAATTTGTTTTCTAGTGCATGCGCGTGAGAGAGAGATAGAGGAGTAAACATTGGATTTGCAATTTGTGACTGATCTGTACTTTCCCCCCCCCCCCCCCCTCCTCTTCTCTTCTCTAAGTTTTGTTCGTTCAAATTAAACTCTAGATGTGTAAATTTATGGATTTATTTACATTTTAACATCACATTAATGCTTTGCAGGACATATTAAATTTACTCATCTAAATTTGATATGTGATAGGTAGAAATTTAATGAAAGAGAAAAGGGGCAGTGAAAAAGAGATGGATTTTTGTTTGGAATCGTCCCTCTCTGGTTTAATAGTATTTTTAGTTCTTATTATAAGAGTTAGTTTACTAATTTAGATAAACTAAGAAAGGTAATTAAAAAAACAATTAATTAGCGACGAAATTCCATTGCTAAATTAATTTAGCGACAGAATTCCGTCACTAATTATTTAGTAAATTTATTTGATGACAGAATCGTATGATTTTGTTGCTAAATTTTATCACTAATCAACTGTTTTTTTTTTAAAGTGATGTTAGTTATTGGTAACAAATATAAATTATTTTTTTTCTAAAATATGATTATAAATCATTACTACCTTAAAATAGAAACTCCTTACCACCATGTGTAATCAGTAAGTTATCTTGGGAAAATTATAAATTTTAAAAATCAAGTAATTAATATTTTATATTTCTGATCAAATATAACCCATAACTAATTCTTATATCAAGAGTCATAGGTAGTATATGGGAAAAACAAACAATTCCCCCCCCCCCCCCCCCCCACCCAAAAAAAAAAGCATGTTGGGAATATAGATTTGGATATGAAAAGACCAAGCAGGGGGCTAGCTGGGTAATCAATCTTAAGTTTTATTACGATTGATAATGCGTTATGAACTTTATCTCATTGACAAGGTTGTTAACAAATATGGAGCAGTTATTATATTTTAATCTGAAGTCACCTTTTTCAACCAATAAAAAGGGTTAAATAGTAAATCTATTTTGAAAGTATATATTTAGGGGCAATTTTATTCTACAGGTTTTTTTTGGTTCAATGTAACTTCCAAAGTTTAAAATTATTGCAATCTTACAATTTTCTGTTAAAAAATTAATGTTGACTGTTAAAAAAGTCACATTAACCATTAACTTTTCAATTAAAAAAAAAGACAACATTGCTATATTTTTAAATTTTTGAAGCTACATTGAGTAAAAAAAAAAAACACTTCTAAAGGAAAATTACTTCTAAACGTATACTTTTGAAATAGATTTGCTACCTAATTCAATAAAAAATATCTTCACAGTTCGCACCATCCAAGTGCCACTACCCACGATCCCCATCGAGGTATAGAAAACGATGACAACTGTTTTTGTTAAAAAAAAAAACATAGAGCTCTATAATTTATTATTTTAAAATAAAAATCACAAGTTATGAAAAATATCTGACAAAAAGGATAGGGTAAAGGAGCAATTCTATATATGTATTTTTCTGTTAGGAACGTCCACCACCACGAGCTTTTTTTAGAATAAAAAATATATATGTGGTTACGTTTTGGGAACGCCTAGCACCACGGCCATTAGTTGACCAAACGGTCAACGTTAACTTAGATGGGAGTGAATAGTAACGCGGGTAAAATTACCCTTTTGCCCTTAGTTATAGGTGAAATTACCATTTTGCCTTTAGTTTTAAATATTAAAACTAAAAAACTAAAATCCCCCGCCAGAACTAAGGACAAAAGGATAATTTTACCCATGTTACTGTTCACTTCCACCAAGTTAACATTGACCGTTTGGTCAACTAAGAGCGCTCGCAAAACGTAACCACATATGTATTTTTTGTCCAGAAAAAAGCTCGTGGTGCTAGGCGCTCATGGGGGAAAAACACATGTGTAAAATTGCTCCTTTACCCAAAAAGATATTACTAAAAAAGCTGGATTTCATATTGGAGCATCTTCATAACATAGTTAATTACCCTTATAAATTATATATTACAAGTTGGAGGGGTTTTGGTCTTTTGGATTGTCTCGTATAACTACATATTGGAGCATCTTCATAATTGTGCTCCTCATTTTTTAATATTTATAGCACACCCTAGACATGTGATATATTTATAGATTTGTCTTTTGAATATTGTTTCTGAATCTTTTTGACTTGTTTCAATTCCTCTTTTCAAAAAGATAACAAGAAAAGGCACGAGACTAGAGAGAAGATTATAATATTTTTATGGTGTGGAAAAGCAACACTGTCTCTCAAGTTGGTAGCTTAGATTTCTATCATATAGGTGAATGTTTTTTTTTTAAAAAAAATCAGATTATATAATTAAAATTGCAGGTAAAATAGAGATAAAGAGTGAATAATTAATAAAACATCAGTTTTATATCTAAAAAAATGCTGAAAAACATGAATGGGCGAATTAATATTATTTTCTAAAATGTAACTGAAATTTGAATGCACAAAGAATTAATTGAATAAATTCTTCTCATACGAGGAAATTGATGTAGAATATCATGTGTCTTGAACTGAGATTTATGGCAATATCTGAATACTTTTTTCCAACTTTGAATACCCTAGTTAGATAATTTCTACTTCTATTTACAAGTCATTTTGAGAATATTGAATTTCACATAAATTGAGTAAAATCTTAAATTTTATTAACTCTACTTTAGAATTCAACTACTTACAAACTTTACCCTTATTTTATCATATAAGAATAAAATCAATACAATACTAAAGGAAGAGTAAAATTGTGTACATCTATGTGAAAATTTTAATCTTTGCTTATAAATAGCACCATTTTTTTTAAAATTTTCTGCACCTTACAAACAGTGGCGGACCCAGGTTGTAATGTTTATGAGTGCATAATTAATAGTAGGATTCGGGGGATTTTTTTTTTTAAGGAGGATAAAAGGCAACCCACATCTTCGTAAAATTTAGGATCAGAAATTGGGTTCAATTGAAAAGTATTTTCGAGGAAATCAATTTAAATAGAATAATATACTCTAATTCCATGGCATACAGATACTCAGATGTTACACAATCAAATTCCAAAGCAACATACAAGCAAAAATTATTATGATTTCTCATATGTGATAAGATATTAAAAATAGGTAAGAAAGTTGTTTATGCATGAGTTTGAATACAGGATCTACTGTGAGACTAGTGAAATTACCACCATACCACCTAGACAACTTATTACAAAGTCCCTTCAAAAAAAAAAATCTCCTTCAAATTTATGGGTGCACTTGCACCCACAAAAACCTATGTGGGTCCGCCAATGCTTACAAATAGGACAAGAAAAATAAATTTTAAATTTTATTAACTCTATTTTAAAATTCAACTACTTACAAATTTTGCCCTTATCTTACCATATGAGAACAAAATCAACATTATAATAAATGAAGAGTGAATTTGTATATCTATAGAAAAATTTTAATCTCTTTATCATATAAATAGAACCAAAAATTTTATTCTTTCTACTTTATAAATAGAACCGGCCTAGATGACAAACTTCTTACAACATATTGGAGTCTTTGGAATTGACAAAGGCTCGAATTAACTAAAAGACATGGAAATGAATGAATTTGGAGGGTGGGAAATGATGATGGCGGCACATAATTGCATCTCTACCTCCACCACCACACATTATCATCACGAGCACAATGCTGGGGTCAAATCTTATTTGGATGGTCTGAATTTAATTTTTTTTAAAAAAAATTATTTCAACGAGTAAAAAATCTAAAATAAAGATACTCCCTTAACTAATATTTTTTAAAAAATAATTTTTTATTTAAAAATCAATAAATTAAAAAATTAAATCTGAACGATCTAGATGAGAGATTTGTGTCCCTACCTATCCTTGGATAGACAAGGAAACCTGTTCCTTATCGTACTCACTAGTCATTTCAATTTGTCACAGCCTTCCCACTCAGTTGATGTGTTTGTCCTATTTCATGGGATTTAGCCTCTCTCCTATATCTTTCCCCCCTTTTTCCTATTTCGCTATTGTATCAGAATCTCAACGGTTTAAATTTAATATACTATAAAAAGGTTATTATAATTTTACATTAAAGATATAACATGTTAAATATGGACCGGTGAAATTTTGATCCAATAGTAAAAAAAGAAAAAAGAGGGAAAAGAAAAGTAAGGGATCTAGAAGGGAAGCAAGTGCATCATATGTAAGTTAATTAATTTCTATTTTATGTACATTACCTTGCATATGGAACTGGTTTCGGTACCTATCCTTTGGATAGATACCACGCACTTGTCCCATCTAAATCGTCCAATGAGATCTAAATATTCCAGATTTGATTTTTTAAAATTGGTGATTTTTGAATAAAAAAATCATTTTTTGAAAAAAATATTAGGTAAGAGATTATTTTTATTTTAGATTTTGTACTTATTAAAATAATTTTTTTAAAAAAATAAAATTAAATCTGAACCATCTAAATCCCATATAAACCAATGAGACAACCTTCGCACTTCCTATCCGAAGCATCTCCCAATGATGAAAATCCACCGAAGGTATATATGGAAGAAGGGAAAAACAAGATTTGAGTGGATCCACTTAATAAATGGGGCCCATATGGCCCATTTGAAGAAAATAAAATCCAATAAAGTGAGGAGTTATGATGGTAGGATTCTTGGATATTGAAGTGAATGAATGAACTTGGGAAGTGGGCCAATATGAATATATGATGACACAGAATTATTGTACCCCCAACTCACCTCACTGACGCTAATATAAGTTAGCATAGATGGTAAGGAATTTATGATTAGGCTTTTGGGTCGTGGGTTCGATCTCCTTTATCGTCGCTGAGACTCTTTTGGTAGACGATCTTGTAAGTCCCCAATAAATGCTCATAGAGCCCGGGGCCGTGCCCTGACCTTAGTGGGAGACTGATGTCAAACCCATCCAAAACTTTTTTGTAACAAAAAAAAATTCACCTCACTGACTCACTCTGTCAAAAAACTCACCTCACTCTTCCGTCAAATATTCTCACTTCAATCAGCTGAATTTGTTGACTTCTTTCTAACTCCCTTGTCCTAAATTTCCGTTTTTGGGTTCAACTGGCGTAGGGTCGGTCTTCCTCACTTTAAAGGGGGTTTGATCTTTGCGTTGGTTTTGGTGTTGGGGGAGGCATCCTAGGGGTCTAGGAAGCAATGATAACGCTGGTAGAGGGAGAGACATGTGTACTTTCTAGTCAGTATCCCCTATGGACTGGGTTTCAAGCGCCCTGCCCTTAGATTGTGGATGAGTCCAACTCATTTCCTAAAATTTTCATATAAAAATAAAAGATAAGATATGGTTATTTTTTAATTAAAGAAGTTAAAGAAGTTATTTCATTATATCATATATTTTATATCCTTAAATTATATATCAGTTTATTAGTCAAACTAATTAGTTTAAAAATAAAAATAAAAGTATTGTATATGAATTTAATTAACTTCCTTAATCTTTTAAAAATAGTCAATGTTATCCTATATTTAGAACTGAAAGTAATAATACATATTCTTTAATAAAGTATTTCAAAGGCCTAATAATTTCATCTTTTTACTGGTTCCGTGTGGATTGAATCAAGTGAAAGGGATTATAACATGACAAATCAAAGTCTTAATCTTGATAGAGAAATATACCTAAATTTAGTGTCTCAAAGCATCTCTCGCTTAGAATTACTTCCAATAAGAAGATATATGTGATTAAATTTTTCTAAGAACTTTTTATATAGTATTCACTAAGAAAAATAAATTGCAGTGTCAACAATTTCTGAAAATGGAATTTAAAATAAATTTTATGTTAAAAACACTATGTTATTACATTTGTACTCCTTTTAGTCCTTTTTATAAGGAATAACTACGAAAGTCACATAATTAAAAATATTAGTTAATAGCAATAAATATGTAAAAAAAATTTCTTTATTATTATATCTTTATTTTTAAAGAGAGTGCATGAGAGATAATGAGTGAAATTTATTATAAAAAAAAAATAATGAGTGACATTTATTTAATGAGAGGGAAAAAAAAAAGATCGGTTTAAAATCTCAAATCTCAGACAAATGAAATAGCTCTCACGCAGTTTCAATTATTAATGATTCACTGCAAGTGACCATCGCGCAAGCGCCGCTCAAGGGTTAAAACGTAAGACTTAAGAAATGAAAGGAAAAAAATAATAATAATAAATTTGTAGGCAACTCAATTGTTGCGTATTGTTTTTTTGTTTTTGTTTTTTTCTTTAAATACAAAGACAAGCAAATAGACCAAACGTATACTAATTAGACAATACTACCGTGGTTTTAAGAGATTTCACCACATTTCAGTTTAAATAACTCTAAACAAGCAAAAAGTTGAATCAATAAGATATTAAAATCCTGATTGTTCTCTCGAACCATTCAGGTTAGATAGTCGACACATCTTAGTCTTTCCTTTTACACATAAATGATCTCAAGATCTAAATTTGATAGGATAATGAATCTTACTTCCTTAATCTCATCTTACGTACCTGTTCACAATAAAAAACAAATACATAACTTCTAACGAATCTGTATAAAACTTGATGCTACACTCCCTCTTAGTCACATGTGCCCTCCCACAATTATTCAACTATGGCTGCCTCCCACCAATCTCTCCTTGAGAAACCGAAAACATCAATTTCCAGAACCATTTGGCTTCTTCTCTCTCTAGCTGCTCTCTTCAGCTCTGCTCTTTTTGCTTCCTATCTCTTCTCACCCTCCTCCTTCATCTTCAACCTCTCCCACCCTCACCACATCTGCAACCATGCCATCGACAAATCGTCATGCTTGTCCCATATCTCTGAATTACCCAAAGTTTCAGTCTTTGCCTCTAAAGACGAAGAATCATCCCACTTACTTCAATCCTTCTTGATGAAAACCACCTCACAAATCCAGAAAACTCTGGACTCAACAAGAGCCGTCAAATACAGAATCAACGGTCCAAAACAGCAACAAGCTCTGCAAATGTGTGAGCAGCTTCTGGACTTGTCTCTTGAAAGAGTTTGGGACTCAATGGTGGCTCTCACAGAAAAGACCACCAAATCCTACCAAGATACTCACACTTGGCTCAGCACTGTCCTCACTAATCACATCACTTGCTTGGATGAGTTAGAAGGATCAGCTCGAGCCCTTATAGAGTCTGAGCTCAATGACTTAGTCTCCAGAGCCAGAACCTCCCTAGCCTTGCTTGTTCATGTTATGCCCTCTCAAATTGAAGCCGTCGATGAGCCACTTAACGGTGAGTTTCCCTCGTGGGTGACGAGTAAGGACAGGAAGCTTCTGGAAGCATCTGCTAACGATATAAAGGCCAACGTCGTGGTGGCTAAGGATGGAAGTGGGAGGTTTAAGACTGTGAAAGAGGCTGTGGCTTCAGCACCAGATAACAGTAAGACAAGGTATGTGATATATGTGAAGAAGGGCGTTTATAAAGAGAATGTTGAGATTGGATCAAAGAAGAAGAATGTGATGCTGGTGGGTGATGGTAAAGATGCGACGATCATCACCGGAAGTTTGAATTTCGTTGATGGAACATCCACCTTCAGAACTGCCACCGTTGGTATGGATCTAATTTTGTGCTCTGTATTCATTTCTGTTACTCATTTTTATCACTTGATCTTGAGTTTTTCATTAGATTGAGAGATGAGATTTTTGTTCTTTTGTGTAACAAATCAGATGAGGCAACAAAAATTAATAATGGCAGGCCTGGGAGTGGAGTCAGTTGATAAAGCTGCCAACTAAAGTTAGATACTCTTTGACTGGAGAAAAAGAGAACCAAATCTTACACGCGTTTTCCTTCTAGTCTTATCCAGAAATACCATTGATCTTATCTTCTAAGATTTTATATATTGAACTGAAATATCCCTATCAGTTTGAAAAACAAGATACTGTAAGATTGAAAATTGATCAAATGAGGTTTTGTTCCTTGTTAGTTACTGAACATTAATTAACATGATCATCATGTCGATATGGTATTGCAGCTGCGGTTGGGGATGGATTCATAGCCCAAGACATATGGTTCCAGAACACGGCTGGCCCTCAGAAGCACCAAGCGGTGGCTCTGCGCGTCGGCGCCGATCTCTCAGTCATCAACCGCTGCCGTGTGGAGGCCTACCAAGACACACTATACGCCCACTCCAACAGGCAATTCTACCGTGACTCCATAATCTCAGGCACCGTCGACTTCATCTTCGGCAACGCCGCCGTGGTGTTCCAGAAATGCTTCCTAGAGGCCCGAAAGCCCATGAATAACCAGAACAACATGGTCACAGCTCAAGGACGCGAAGACCCAAACCAGAACACTGGCACTTCAATCCAACAATGTAACTTAACACCAAGCTCTGATCTCAAGCCAGTCATAGGGTCGATCAAAACCTTTCTGGGTCGTCCATGGAAGGAATATTCTAGAACTGTGGTGATGCAATCTTTCCTGAGTACCCATATTGATCCAGCAGGGTGGGCTCCATGGGATGATAAGCAATCGACTCTGAAGAATTTGTACTATGGAGAGTACAAAAACAAAGGACCTGGTGCTGGGACTTCTAAGAGAGTGAAATGGCCTGGTTATCATGTGATTACAAGTGCGGCTGAGGCGAGCAAGTTCACGGTGGCTCAGCTCATTCAAGGTGGCACTTGGCTTAAGAACACTGGTGTTGCTTACATTGAAGGGCTCTAAAGTTTTGTGGTTTGGGTTGGGTAGGTTCTCTGCTTTGGGCTACTCTTGTGAGCTGTAATAATGATCATGGTAAGCTAGGCAATATTGTTGAAATGTTGTGTGGTTGCCATGTGACGTATGAGAATAAGTAAAAGTATTTCTAATGAACTTGTTTTTTCCTTTTTGGTTAAAGATAATGGTTGTCATACTAATTAAGATCAAACATAAGTTCGTTAGTAATATGAAGATGCCTATGTTCTGTCTCAAAATGCTTACCCACCAACTCTCTGCTTCTGAAAAACCCATCAAATCCATTTCCAAACTCTTTTTATTGCTTAGTATTAAAAACCCGTCGGATGATCATGAAATCAAATTGGCAACTAAGTATTATGGAGAGAACATGAATAGTGGACCTGGCGCTGGGTGGATTTGCAAAGTGTTCAAGAGGCTAGTAATTTCACTGCGCATGAGTTCATGCAAAGTCATGTTTGGTTGAAAGACTACTGGATTAATTCTTGTTTACTTAGTCATTCCATCATCTTAAAGTATTTTTCTAATAATTTTTTATATCCTAGACTAATTTTTTATGCATCTAGCATTCTGAATGTTGGATGCACCGAAAATTACTTAAGTACATCTTTGGATTAGCTTTTAGAAGATAACCTTTATAATTTACGAAGTAAGTATGTGAGATGAGTTTTATCTCCTTTTACGGAGAAGGGATTATGAAATCATGATTTTGTTATTTCCCAAATATGCACTTAAGTAGGGATAGAAATAGACTAAGCCCCTATCAGGCGGTCTACAACCTGGCCTGTTTAGGGCCTGACCTGTTTGTTAAAAAGGTCAAACCAAAGCCTATTAAAAAGCCTAAATTTGTTAATAGGCTAGGTCTATTTTGTTCAGGCTTGGTTAGTAAGCCTTCAGGCCGGACTTGTTTATACATTAAATAAATATAATTATATTCATATCAATATAAATAGCATAATATTTATGGTTTGTGTTCTTATATTCTAATTTCAAGTTATATTTATATAAGTTTTAATAGGTTCGAAGTATACAAAGCCTATTTATGACTTCTAAGGATTGCAATTGCAAGTAGGCCTTTAAAATAACTTCAGGCTCGACTAAATCTTATGAAGGCTCAAGTTCGAGCCTAAAAAAAAAAAAGCCTAAATTAAAGTTCAAGCTCAGGTTCAGGCCTGTTTCATCAAAGTCTGGCCTGACTTGACTTATTTTTATGCCTACACTTAAAGATTCTGGATACTATTCCAAAAATACTTTAAGGTACTACATGTACAAAAAATTACGGTGTTGTATGTATCAAAGGTTAGTTAATGACAATGAATACTACTGAAAAAAATATTATACTGAAAAAAAATATATATTTGATGCACTTTAACCCAAAGTACTATTGGATTTTATCTGTAAAGATAAAAATATATTTTATTCTTGAAAAAATTAGAATAAAGGACGTAGAGATAAATATATTTATTGATGAGGATTATAAAAGTTGTAATTAGTTAGAACAACTAAATAAAAAAATATAAAATTAAAAATATGAAAAATTCCCCTAACGAAATCTTTTGCATTCTTTGTAATATTCTCTCTCAGATTCTATTTTTAAAACTAAAACAATTTTAAATTAAAGTTTTCTCAATTTTCATTTTTGACAACTTGCATAGAACACATTCTTTTTTTTTTTCAAACTTATAAATTTTAAAAAATCAACAAAAATTTTAATTTAAAAATTTATATGGTTTTAATAAAACTCAAGGTCTTTTATAATTTATTATATATATTAAAATAAGAAATTTTTATCATTTATTTTTGTGAATAAAATATATGTGTATTAAGAAAATTCATTTAATGTTAATAAAATTAAAAAATATAAAAAATTTATTTATCTAAATAATAAAATAATATATTGATTAAATGAATAAGATACTTGATGAAAAAAAATATTAAAAAATGATTTTAGTCGTTGTTAATTGAATAATATATTGTTTACATAAATGTGAAGCTTGTAAAAAGAAAAAAAAGAAGATATGATCATGTGACCTGTGAAGG
This sequence comes from Acacia crassicarpa, assembly GCA_034222035.1. Taxonomy (NCBI): domain Eukaryota; kingdom Viridiplantae; phylum Streptophyta; class Magnoliopsida; order Fabales; family Fabaceae; genus Acacia; species Acacia crassicarpa. The sequence goes on from JAWXYG010000011.1 coordinate 8,008,642, forward strand.
ATGGGTGATTTTAGTTATTTTTTAATTATAAATACAAGAGATAATGGATAAAGTTTAGTAATGGGCAATTCAATAATTTTAAATTTATATATTTAGTCTTTCTAAGTAATTAAAATTTTCGTAGCCTTTTATAATAAATTATTTTTTCTAGGTTTTTTTTTTAATTTTCCATTTATATTTAAAGGAGAAAAACTTTTTTTTTTATATATATAAAAAAGTTTAAGTGGGGGTAGATACCAGTACCCCATCGGGACCAGGATATGCCTCCAGGCTCAAAGAGCGCTTATAGAGGTACTTATAGATACCAATGAGACCTTTACATCAACCAGCAGGTATCGAAATTTCTCCTTCATCTTAGCCAATTGTGTCAATCCTCATTGGTAGAAAAATTCAAATATTAAATAGGAAAATAATCTCAAGAGTTAAGATCTCAACCTTATCAATGAAGGATTTGGGCCCATCTTGCGGGCTTGGGATAATCTCAGCTAGTAAGTCCCATGGGCTGAAGTGTTTTGTTCAAAAAAAAAAATTATTAAGATATGCATTACTATCTTTGGTCTAGACGTCTAGTGGTCTAAAGCCCCTACATCTTTTTTGGTCTTGAATTTTTAAAGGAGATACTTATAGGGGAAGAGCCAATCATAAATCTCAAACTAGATACTCGATAATAATATCAAAAAAGAAAAACAGTGAGACACATATTAAGCCGAACAATGAAAAAAAAAATTGAATTATAGAGAAAAAGATTCATTTCCCCTTTCCTTCTTTTTTTTTTTTGATAAGCCCCTTTCCTTCTTATAGCTAATGTGAATTATATTAAAAAAATTGGCAAGCCCGCAACATCTTTGATCCTATTCGTATAACACATATTTGGTGTTTTGAGTAATAATAGGATAAACATGCCTACAGCAATCGCCATATTTGCCAGCGATGCAAAGCCAATCTCAGTAGCTTACACTTAAACAAGTGTCGCATTACGTATAATTCTTGACGTGTCCATTTCATATATAGAATAATTACATTATACTGATTCCTAATTCATATAGAATCTGATACTTATAAGTTATAACCACACAATCATGACTTATGAACATAAATATTACATTACATCACATTGTATTATATATATATATATATATTATTGTTTGGAGATAAATTAATATGAATAGTGCAAACTGCATCATCGCCAGCCAATTTACCATATATTCCCATATCAATACATGAAGGCATTTAATTAAATTGGTTTCCGTTCTCAAAACTTTGTCCTTCTCAAAACTTGGTCCTGATAAGAACAACACCTCACATGTTATTAAGACTTTTTGATTAGTGTCCATTTGGGTTAGCAGTAAAAGTTGTCTTTTCAATATGATTTACGGTTTATGAGGTAAGTGATGAGAGAAATTTTATCTCAATTTATGTAAACATGCTTTTCTAAAATCAACTAAAATGACACAAACATTTGTAATCTTATTCTAATTCTCCCATTTTATTTTGGGTCAAGGTGCAGATTTACCAACCAATTATTACCTGAGGAGTATCTGGCACAAATAACTGTTGAGGGGACCAAAATTACCAATCAACAATTAAAAAGTGAAAAAAATATACAATTTGGAGCAGATTCGCCAACGAACTATTACCCCGTCATTGTCTTGGTGTCTCCGTCTTCCATTCCATTGACTGTCACAGTATTGGCGACGTCAACATTTCCAAAGCTTCTATTGTTGCTGGGTGTTCCACTCACCCTCTTGAATTCATCCAGTAGTCCACAGCGTCCGACTGGCACGCACCTTGCACCTTAGTTCCATCCCTCCGATGCCACAAGCAGCAACCGCTGCTGCCACAATGCCTGCTCCCATAGGTCCCATCTCTGTTGGTGTTTTCATTTTCCAACAAGAAGGCTTAACTGCTATTTTCTCCAGCGTTTCCGCCACCGTCCTACACCAGTGCCTCATATTTTATCTTAATTGTGATAGTAGTTTTTTTTAAAAAAATAGTTATTTGGTGTTTTTTTTTCACTTTTAATAGTTATTTGGTGTTTTTTTTTTGTTTTTTCACTTTTTAGTTGTTGATTGGTAATTTTGGTCCCCTCAATAGTTATTTGTGCCAGATGCTCATCGGGTAATAGTTGGTTGGCAAATCTACACCTTCACCTTTTTATTTTTGAGGCTTTTAATGGAAACCCTATCCTCTCTTTTTCGATCTCTTCTCTATTTCATGTTTTATTCCCTCTCTAACCCTCCAATATACAATTCTCAACTACTATTCGAAGTTAAATAATACAACATACACTTTCTGCTTGTATCACCAATTTCTCTAGGTGTCGACCCAGAGATGTTTTCTTCTTCTCGTTCCATAAAATCCTTCTCAGCTATATATATTACACTGTACTGTGGAATGGCGTTAGTGTTAAATGTTGAGATGCTAATCTTGATCCGGAGGGAAAAAGAGGTTCCTAATTCACATGCTGGTGAAAACCTTAGCTAATACTCTTCTATTACTCCTTTTTTAACTCAGAATCTGATGATCTCAACTCGTCCATTTTTGCCTGGCTGGCCAATATTATTAATTATAGGATATTTGTCTGATTAATTCCAATATATTGAAGGAGGTGATTTGCAGCAATATATATGGCAAGGAAAATAAAAGGGATCTACAAAAGTTTCAAATTCATTTCCCAGATATTTGGTAAGCTTTTCATTTTCTTCTTATCATCTCGAATGTGTATGTGTATTGATAAACAGAGATAAATAATTTTTGTTAAAAGTAGAAGTGAAGGAACGTGAGATGGAAATAGGGTACCCTACAGACGTTAAACATGTGGCTTACATCGGACAGGATAGCCCCTCCGTCACCGGACCAAGTTGGGTATATATGCTTCTCTTCCTATTCATTTTACTCCAAATTTTCTTGGGTACGTGCCCAATATTAGAGATGTTTATTGAACTAATAATCAATATTAAAAAAAAAAAAATATATATATATATAAATATATAATTATCTGTTTGAGATGAGTGGTACGTGGCTCTGATTTAGATGTAATGAAGAGGTACATATAGGATTTAACCTACTCAATATGTCTCCGTCTCTCCTTGCATTATTATGTTGCTGAGAATACAACTGAAGTTTAAGCAGGTTAGCTTCTGCCTACTAGAGAGAGAAATGATTTTGGACAGAAAGAAGCCGCAAGACATCTTGGAGAGAAAACACAATTCTTCTTGATGATTAGTCTTATAAGGAAATGTATATTTATAATTAAGAGGCTTATTAAAAATAAATCTGATATGTTATGAAATTTGATGTATATCAGATTTATTTTTAATATAAGCCTTTTATACAAAGCAAGTACTTATCTTCCAAGAATTTGACCTTTACTTGCATGTGCGGTAGCTTATGAGACAATGAAGTGTTTTCCATATTTTTGCATCAGTTTTGATTAATTTGGTTTTATATATGCAGATGAATGAATTTAGAACATCATCTAATTTTGCAACCCCGTCCTTTGGCAACCCTACCAATCCTATACCCCAAACCACTTGCTTCAACCCAGGTACTACCTTCCGTTTTTTATATAGGATCTAATTTGATAGTATGCATACTACGTTTGATTATCATATATTTCGTCACGAATTTGATTATATGAATGAAGTAAGTAAGATGAGGGGTTTGGCGTGCGTGCGCATACACAAAAGGGTTAAAACAGGTCCGACTTTACCTTAATAAATTAGGCCTATTTGGTAATAATTAAAATGACTTAAACCTGACCTATGATCAGTTAGAGGCCTTTTTTTGAGCTTAAGCTTGGCCTGAGGCCTGTATTTTTAAAACTTTTTTAGTATGATAACAAGTAATAGGTCTCATCGCAAAACATGCCTATTTCAAACATGTCTACTTTTTTTAGTTAGCATAGAGTAATTAATAGGCTCAGACCAAGTTTACAGCCCAATAGGTTTTTTAATAAGCTTAGGTTTGACCTGTTAACCAAAACATACCTTTAAATAGGTTTTGGTTTAACCTTTTTTACTAATAGGTTAAGCCACAAATCCCTTGACAAGCCGTTTAGTCTGTTTCCAACCCTACACACACAAAGCCCTCACCTACTTATTACTTCATTGTTACATACATACACTATGTATGTATATGTATGTGTGTGTATATATATATATATATATATATAAATTCTTTGCTTCCTTCTTGGGAAGAGCATGGTTGTTTTATCACCATAACATGTTCTCAATGATCTATTGGCTTTGCCTCCTCACTTTACGCTCACACTCCTTTTTATATTAAGTGGTCCGCACGTTTCATTAAATCACTCTGCTTTAATTTTATTTTCTTTTGAAGATCCATCATCCTTATATTCTCTTTTATTTTTCTCTCTTTCTTTCTTTGTTCTGGAATATATAGCTGGACTTTAGTTCAACATTTGGAGAAAACCTGTTTGTGTCTAGTCCTGATGGGCTCAGCGAATGGGCTCGTCTGGGCTCGGCTCTCATAGGCTTTTAGGTCTCAGGTTTAATCTTAAATTGAGAGTCACATTATTAATTATTATTAGGTCTGTTGTCAAAGGCGAGGCAATAACCTCACATTTCTTTTTTTTTTCTTTTTGAAAAAAAATATAGAATGTATTTCATTTTCATGATTTGTATATGACATATAGGTTGAAGTAGTTTCATAGATAAATAATAATTCTGTGTTGTTTAATATAAGAAACAATTGACTTTTTTTTAAAAGATATTAAAGAAACTAAATAAGTTAATTATATCATATATTATATATGATTAGATTATATATTAACTTATAATTCATGCAAATTAATTTCAAGAAAAACAATAAAAATAAATACTTTAAAATAATTTAATTAGCTTTTTAAATTTCTTTAAAAAAAGTTAATTGGGCCTTATAGTGAAGACTGAAGTTACTAAAAAAGCATGATAAAAGGAAGATAATAAACATATATATATATATATATATATATATATATATATATATATATATATATCTTTTTAAAAAAACATAAGAAGGGCTCGAACCGCTATCCACATAAACTATACTCTTTATAACCACTTGAATTAATCTAAGATTGTTGCAGTTCATTTTTAATTTGATGTACTAAGAATATTTGTATCAATATCAAGCGAGACATGTGCATAACTTGCTTTGCACACTCTCCTGCAATACACACAACTTGCCCCTTCAACCATTTTTAGAGTATCTTTCACTTAGCTCAAATCAATGAACAATAATATTGTTCTCTAGGAATTTTGTGTCAATGTAAAATAAATATTAATTTTAAGGTTTTTACGCATGTCCTCAATTGATTCTTGGTATACTTCATTTGTACGATCTTTTACTTAACACATGATGATGATCACGTGAAACAGATATGGAGGACCCCATGAGAAGCAAACCAAGAACAGTCAACAGCTCATCCTCGGACCATCATAGTAATGCTTCTTCTAAGAAGAACAAGAGCAGAAAAACCAAGTCAACCTCTTCTCCTAGGTTCTCTCCACCATCTTCGTCCTCAGCAAGACGATCATCAAGAGCACCAAAGTCAAAGCTTACGTTGTTTAGTGAAGCAACACCAACAAAGCAAATCTAGACGTCAATTATTACATGTCAGAAAAAGCAAGAAAAAAAGAAAAAAAAAATTGTATGATATGTAAAGACAGGGACAAGGCTTAAATTCTTAAACTTATATATCTATATGTGTGTGTGTATATATAAAAGTTTAAGACTTCAAGCCTTGTCCCTATCTTGTGTCATTAGTTTGTCTCATACAAATATGACGAGAGTGAACATTTTTTACAGCTTTATTATTAGAACCACGTGATTTAATGTTTTTGGTAAACTGATGGTAAATATTTAAGGAACTGATCTACCGAAATCATTTTATGATGCTGATTTTACCTTAATGGTCCCCAGACACAACACAGGCAATAAAAGGATAATATATAAAATGGAAGCTCTGAAAACGTCATGAACACAGGTTTAAGGTTTAAAAGAAGAGCTCAATCCCAACAGGCCGGCACTTCACTCAGCCTCTTGAGTATGAGACTCTCTATGTGTAGCCATTAACAAGATGATTAGGTGTTCTACCTTAAAGACTAGCATATTGAAAAGGGAAGCTTAGCTTCTTCAACTTATAAATTACATCTCACTTATGATGTTTTGGAATGCGAGACTCAAAAAAGTAAGATATTTATTGGGGAAAAACCAATTAATCTAGTCTAGTAGCTAAATTATACTCCTCCTGGTCCTTTTTATAAGTTTTTTTTTAATTGCGTAAAACAAATTGGTGGTTAAGATTAGTTAAAAATAATAAGTGTGACAAAAATATCATATTTCTTTCAAATATTTCAGTATTTATGAAAGTAGTAAATGAGAGAGAATGAGTATAAAATATGATAGAGAAGGGGTAATAAATGATTAAACGAAAGAGAATAAGTGATGAGTGAGAGATAATTAATATAAACATATGTGTTTAATATGGGTAGAAAATAAAAAAGCAGGTTAAATATTGAGACACAAGAAAAAATTGCTTATATGAAGGACTAGCCCCAAAAGAGAGAAAGTTGCTTATAAAAAGGACTGGAGGGAGTATATGATATCCCCTTCTGGTCTTTAATGTATGACTTAATTTGAGAGTTAATGTTGATCATAAATATAAGACTTATTTTTTATATTTATTAATCTTTTCTAAAATTATTCTTGTTGATGCTCTCTTACTGACAATTAGGTAGGAGATATACGGAGGAAATTAAGTAAGATGATCATAGTGTTTAAGAAAAAACATATCATATGTATTAATTTAATTAACTTTCTTAATCTAATCAAATTAAATAAATGAGTCTTAACTAAAAGTTAGGGGTGAATAACTTGAATTAGTTAGTTGCAAGCTGTATAGTGAAGTGTTGGAAAAATTAGATGTAATGATTTAGGCATGAGCAGGCACTACACATAGTTGTGCGATATGATTGAAGTTGTGGTTTCATTTTGGCGTGTTGTATTGTAAATAGATTTGAATACAATCAGATTATATTCAATGATAATAGCATTCATTCTCGGAGCCAAAAAAAATAATAGCATTCATTCAAAATGTTGATCGTACTGTCTTAACCTTACAATCGATTATTACGATTGTCAGAGAAATGGGAGGAAAATAGGAAAATTATGTGTTGGTCCCAATGACAAAAAATAATTTAAAAAAATCATTTAAAATAACCAAATTATACAAAAGTTCTAAGGGATTTTTTTTGATATTATTTATATTAATAATAATAAATGTCATATTTATAATAGCATTTAAACACTTGACCATTTACAAAAGGAAAAAAAAATCATATTTACAACAGAAAGTGCAATATTTACAACAACATTTATACATCTGGATTTTGAATGTAGAGAGATCATTTACAATAAAAAAAAGGCTACATTTACAATTGGAAGTGTTATATTTACAACAAAATTTAAAATATGGCCATTTACAACAGAAAAAACCATATTTACAATAGGAAGTGCCATATTTACAATAATATTTAAACACTTGGATTTTGAACGTAGAGAGGTAATTTACAATAGAAAAAGGCTAGATTTACAACAGAAAGTACTATATTTATAACAAAATTTAAAATCTGACCATTTACAATAGAAAAAATTATATTCACAACAAAAAAAGTCATATTTATAACAAAATTTAAATATTTGGATTTTTTTTCGATACAAATAATATTAGAAAAGTCCCTTGGGACTTCTGTGTAATTTGATAATTTTAAGGGACTTTTTTATAATTATTTTTTATCCTTGAGACTTGTACGTAATTTTCCCAAAATCTTAGTCGTTGTAAGAGAAGAAGAAGATACCCTTAAAAAATGCCTAAAAATTACTGAAATATCTAACGATCATCTACACTTACTTGAAGCTCATGAAGACTTACATTACATGCATGATTGTATTCTGAAAAACAGAAAAAGTAATAATGATCGTATCTGAGTGTTGATTTTTAAAGTGAATTCTTATAACGTACGCGTGAATCAAATTAATGAGGTAAAAATAGAGAAGGGTGCAAAATTTATTCTGAATGCACCTACACACTTAACTTAATTAATTACTTGTCGCATTTATATTATTATTATTGCTGTCATTTCCATGTGTTCATATTAAAGTGATATTTTGTATAGTACCCAATTATACAAAAAGGTCTTTAATTTGAGTTCCAGAATATCAGTGAAATATAAATGCAAAACTACATTATTCAATTTAAGATGCCACACTTTCATGGTTCACTCATTAAAGTCCATTCCTGATAACTAAATGCATGGAATGTAACTAATATTTGAAGGGACATTTTCTGTGTGTGTGGGGTAGAATTGTTCACGTACGGATTCTTGTTCTCAATGACAATAGTTCCTGCCCTTAATCAGTTAGCTCGGTTTCAATCCAAAATTAAACCATGCAATTATTCTAGGAAACTGTTGCCTCATTTTGGGTTTGTTCTTCCCGAAAAGACTCCACAAGAGGTCTTTGAGAAACAAGAGAATCGCTTTCATTAAATTTACGAAATGAAATTTCTAACATATTTGATTCGTATAACATCAAATAAATTTCTTAGTATTGCCCAGAAATGGGTGGGAATATTTTTTATATTAGTTGGTTCATCATGAATTGGCTTCTTTTCTGTTCCTATATGTACCAAAATAAATTTATATTTGTATATTCATGATTTTTTAAATTATATTACCAAGAGAGGAATCTGATTCTGATGAATATCATTCACGTTTCATCCCATAACATAATGAATTAGTTTCATATATCAATTAATTTTATATGAATGATTGAAGCTTATTTATGATTTAATATTTTTAGACGACAGGATGAATATGTTATAAGAATCAAAATGTTATCCCTTTTTTTTTTTTCAAATTAAGTGTTATTAAAATAACAAAAGATGAATTTCTCAAAAAAGAAGGTGATGAAATTGTAAACTTTTCATGATATGATCTCTTTCCATCATATACTATACTTTGATATTTAATATAAGATATATTTACCTAATTTGATTAGATTAAAAAAGTTGATTAAGTTAGTTAATATAACATGTATTTTTTAAAGGGATAGGATATTGTCACTACCACTTTTTCATTGTTAAATCAGAATCTCATCTATCTTTATCATTTCTCTTTCCTACTGAGATTCTAATCTAATGGTGAAAAAGTGGTAGTGACTTGGTAGTGACAATATCCTGTCCCTTTTTTAAAATACCCTAAGCATCTTTCTTAATTCCATCATTCACCCTCCTCATTGATTATTATTGAGGGAGCATCAATAAAAGTAAATTAGGAAAATATTGACAAATATGTAAATTGTGTCTTATATTTAGGACCAAGATCAACTCTCAAATGTTGTTTTATAATTAGAACTAGATGAGTAGTTATAGTATTGTGGAAATTAGCCAGTAGTCCCTTGGGTCTCTAACATAGGAGCTGATTTTGATATAAGACATATTTTTTTTAATATTTATCAATATTTTCTTGATTTATCATGCTCTCTTTATAATTATCAAGTATGAGAGAGGTGAATGGAATTAAAAAAGATGATTAATGTTTTTTACAAAATATATGATATATTAACTAACTTTTTTAATTTAATTAAATTAAGTAAATATTTCTTATATTAAATATAAAAAATTATTAAATTAATTAATGGGGTGCAAGTGTGCAACTAGCTAGCAAGAAGCTAAGGAAATGATGAACTGTCTCGTTGGACCCAGGCACCCAGCAGCCTGCCAGTGTTTGCAGGGAACTGGACAGATCCTTTGCCTTCACATATTTTGCTTACCCGACCCTCCTTCAATTAATTTAATTAGAATTTGTTTTATTTCTTACATTCATTAAAACGGACGTTTGGCACCAATTAAATTGTGTTTGGGATTATTTTTGGGGTCTCAAAAGTACTTATACATATAATCGAGACAAAATTTTTTTTATATATTTATTTCGTATATAATAAATCATCATTAAAAAAACTACTTTTAAATACTTTAATCATTATTTCAAACAAACACTAAAAAAAAAAAAAGTTTGTTTATAATCTAGAGGATGGCAAAACCCCCAACAACTGATGATAAAGAAGACTATAATGATAATAACAGTAATAAGAATTGATTGATGAATATGGGTGGAGTATTTATTTTTCCAATGAATGTCAATGACTAAAAGGATTGTAAATTGTACCAACAAAAATAGAGGGAGAAGAAAAAAAAATAAAAGATACACATTCATAAATGAGGACAAAGTTGAAAATTTATGTCACAGCCATTGAACTAACAACATTTCCTTAGTATGTGTGATTGAATTAAAAGAAACTTATAAATAAAATCAGAGTGATATTATAGTTGATAAAAAAAGAGTTTTATCCGAAGAATTGGCAATTAGGTTGTAATAAACTTTTTTTGTTGATTTCTTTATTGTTTGAAGGATGAACAATAAGGGGAATTTTTTAAAAAGAATGTTGATTGTGCAGTATAAAGCCTATTTTTTTGGTGGTAATGAAATTCTTTATATCATTTACCAAAAAGCCAAAAAACAAAAACAAAAAGTGAAGCTTAAATGCATGCATTAAACCTTTTTGAAAACGTTTAATTTGGAAAAAAAGGAAAAAAAAAATATTAATGCTAAGTTTTGCCGATAAACACAAGATCTCAATCCACATGTGAATGAGAAAACGCATTTGAATGAGATACTCTAAAGTCTAAATTGAGCCTGAAAGTGCTCAAAATCTAACTCAACCAAATTGTCATATTTAAAATTAATACTACCTCTAATTCTTAATACAAAATAATATTTTATATTAAGGATTTGAGGTAATATCTTATAATAAAACCTAACGATGACAATCGTGAAGTTGTTTTTCTGGTTTTTTCCCCCCCTGTTTTCTTGTGCCAGCATTAGAGGCGTTATTTGTTGAGCCTAATTGTCTTCGGACAATTGGTCGCTCTAGATCAGTCACATTTAAATTCTTTCATCTATCTTATATCCTCTTAAATTTACAAGATATATAAGGCTCAAATAATTATTTACCAGTACATATAAAAAAAAATTTATCAACGACAATGTATAATTGTTTTTACAAGCAGTTACACACTAAAGCCTTAATTTTGCAACCACTTTGATATTATTTTCAACTCTTAATAAATATTACTGATCACCATAATAAATGAGACATATCGTTTTACAGACGGGTAAAAAAATTACGAATCGAGGGAAAATATGGCAATAATTAATTTGCAAAATAGTCCTACGTGTGCATGCATTGAGGTGAACGTACAAAATGTATAACTAGTAATAATCATAATTGTAATACTATTTCTTTGTTAGTATTAGTACATATAATCAAGCTTTGCAACGTATATGTTGATTCCATATTCACATATTGTATCATCATTCACTTCGTGAGTTTGATTAAAAATAAAAATTGTATCCGCAAATAATAATAATTAAAAAAAAAACAACATTAAAACGAGGAGGAGCCCAAACTCTTTAGGGTAACGTCCTTTGCGTCACTACTGTAAACTCATTTAATTTGTGGCTGCCAATTTGGAAAAAGAAACTGCTGTAACCTCATAAGTAGTCAACACCATTTGTGGGGGGTTTGTCAGAAAATATTTAATTATCTTCTTATGGGATTAAAAAGTTACTGTTATTCATATTCTAAAATATTCAAGGTCAAAAAATATATTCTAAAATATACATATTCACAATATAAGTAGTTTCAAAGGGGATTTTTTTATCCACAATATAAATCACTAGTAAAATAGTTTATATTCATTTACTAATTTCATTTTTGTAATTAATGTTTAAATATGATTTCTTATATTTTCTTCTCCTTCAAAACTTCATTAGGTAATGTTGGAGAAATTTTCAATTCAAGAAATATTTAACAAGTTAATTGTCATTATTTAGTTCATATGAATTAATTAGAAATGACTTATATTGTAGACTATAGGAAGCACATAATTTTCATAAAAAAGTTAATGCAATTAAGGTAAAAATATAAAAGACAAAAGTTCTATATAGTATATTCTATGTAACTGGTTTTTTTTTTTTTTGGCCATATACAATAACTCAGTAACAAATTATGAGGTCTTGTATATTTTTTGTAACAACTTTGTACTCCGTTTTCTCCCTATTAGAGGGAAGCTTAGAAGGTGTTCTTACCAGTTTTTATAAAAGCATTTTCTAGTTTTAAGAAATATTAAGTATTTTTTGTATATATTCATATTTAAGAAGGGTGTGAGAGAATAAAAATTTATATATTTTGGAGTTTATTAATGTAGTTAATAAGGATAATCTTAGAAAAAAAAAACTTCGACTGATTTCTTTATATCTATTGTAAAGTTTTCAAATCAGTGTTTTATTTATTGCATATGAGTTTATAGTTAAATGATAAGGGTTTAATGTTTCTGCTTTTGTTGTATATTTTTTTTTCTGTCACACTCACACAAAAGCAAAAACATTAAACTCAAATGATAATAGTAATAATGTTTAAAAAATATGACATATGGTCATACAAATTTTATGACAAATTTAATATTTTTAACTACCACCCCAGTCTTTGCTATAGACGAGTATAAGTTTACTTTAACTAATTCCCACATACGAAGGATTGTTAGTTAAGTCATTAAATTATTATTAAAGTTTTTTAAATTTACCCTTATTAAAATTTCTCTCTCCTTGTATTTACAAATTATTCCTACATGCATCTCTCTCCTCTTTTTCTCATTTCAACATGAATTAAATCACCATAAACTTGAAAAACTTTATTGATAATATGTAAGTGGACTTATATTTATGATCAAATATTGTTTCTAAAAGTAAACCTATAATAAGGATCAAAGTGATACTCTTATTGATGAGTGTCAATTAATAGAAGTGACTTATACTTTGTGTGGTTTTTTTATATAAAGAACAACTATCAAATTCATGTTGTTTAAAATATTAGTAAAAAGTAATAAATATGTTAAATATGTTTCTTTTTTGTGTGTGTCAAATATCAATTATACTTTTGTTTATAAAAAACAGTACATGACAGATAACGTATGAACATTTATTGGATAAAGATAATAAGTGTTATATATTTAATGATGAGAACAAAAATAAAAAAATAGTTTAAAATTTTATTAAAAAACCTATGAGAGACTATTCCTTATAATACGAGGACGATTTGCGTAGAGTGAGAATTTTCTTCCAACCATATCATGATCTTCATATCTCTATTTTCTCTCTAATGCATTTATGTCGATTCGCCCTCCATAAATGCTATTACACCTTCTCAATACCCTCTGCAATAACTCCTCCACACTAACCCCATCATCTTCTTCCTCATCTATCTCTTGATTCCTCTCTCTCCCCTCCCAGTTTCTCTCTCCTCCGATCTTCTTCTTCCCCCACACCATCCGCTTCCATTAATGAAAGTTATAAAACCCTTGTTATAATTAACACTGCAACGTCTCAATCACTAACAGGTCCTTATTTCCCAACAATTCAAGCATATTTCTCTCTGCCTCCTTCTCCTTCTTCAACCCCACAAAGTCTCTTCTGGTTGCATGTTCCTTTTCAACAGTTCCTTTTGGGTCTACCATTCTCCAAAGTTTGACTTGCTACTTTAACCTACTTTCTCCGTTACTTGCATTGTAGGGTCCCAAGATAAAAAAGAGAGATTATTGAAGTGCGTTACAACTTACAATAGTCTCTGTGTCAACCATTTCACACAATGTCAACCCTATTTTCCTTTTGTCTTTTCTGATTTAGTGCGCCTCTTTGGGTTTTGGAGTCTCCAATTCTTGCACGTAAACAGAGAGAGAGGAGAGAGAGAGAGTATAGTAGTATTAAGGGCTAAATACAAAACCCCCAAAAATCTTTTATGCCCTTTTTACAACTGCAAGCAAAGCCCAAAACTTGCTCAATCTCTTCTTTCTTCTTGTTCAAAGCTTCTCTCTCTCTCTCGTTGATCCAGAGAGATTTTGCTCTCAAACTCTCCGGAAAAATGTCAATTTCTTCTTCAGTGACTCAACCGCTTTGAACTGAGAGAGAAGAAGAAGGAAGAAGAAACATGCATCAGAATTGCAAATGCATGCCACAGAATTTTAAGCAAAAGAAAGAGGATTATTCTCTATAGCGATCTTCTTCTTCGAGGCTAGCTAATCAATCTCTCATATACGTTCAGGTGAGCTTATCTTTTCTTTCTTGCTTTTCCCCCTAATAAAACAGATGATAGTACACTGTTGTACGGAGATTTTAAGTTTTGCCAAGTTTTAGAAAAACAGAAATTAAATATTTGAATAGACCCGAAAACTAATATGTATATTCTCACCAACAGCAGCATTATATATATATAGTGGGAATTTTGTTTTCTTAGAGAAAACTTCTCACATAATGGTTTTTATTATGAATATAGTTGATAATCACAAAAAGTAATAATATATATTTTGGTTTCTGATTCTGCTGTAATCTTTAAATAACCAAATTTTTTAATAAAAAAAAATGAGGGTTTTCTTTTGGCAAGGAAAGGGGAAGCGTCCTTTTATGGGTCCTCTTACACTGTAAGTTGCTCTTTGCAATATGCAGTGTGAGTAATCAGCATCAATATCATCCTTCAAATTTCAATAAGGTATCAGAACAAGTGATCTTATTTTGAGAGTATCATCCCGTGAGAGAGAAATTGATCCTTCAAAACCTCAACAAATGTTCCTGATCCGGGCCTTTCCTAAAGCCACCCCTTTAATTTGTTTCTATTTTTTTCATAATTTTTTTCTTGTTCAGTTCAGCCTTCTTCTACATTGTGTTTTTATTTTTCCGTTTTGTTGTTGACTTAACATGTGTGTTTGGCAGATTCGAAAGAGCAAACAGTGTAGCTTCTAGAATTTAGGGATTTGTGTGGCCAAAATGTTTCAACAGTCAACTATGTTTGATTCTAATAATATGCTGGACATGTCCCACAAGATGTCGTCGGACAGTGATCTAATGGAAATAAGGAAGACCAATGACGATGATTTCGAGACCAAATCGGTGACTGAAACAACCATGGAAGCTCCTTCTGGCGACGACCAAGACCCCGCCGACCAACGTCCCAAAAAGAAGCGCTACCACCGCCACACGCAGCGCCAAATACAAGAGTTGGAAGCGTATGTATTATAATTGTTTGACCTTTAACTCAATTTGAGTCTGAATAAAAACTAGCTACTTATAATTGTGTGAAAATTTCTTTCTCAGCTTCTTCAAGGAGTGTCCGCACCCAGATGACAAACAAAGGAAAGAGCTGAGCCGTGAGCTGGGATTAGAGCCTTTGCAAGTTAAGTTTTGGTTCCAAAACAAGCGCACCCAAATGAAGGTAAAGTTAGATTATATTTAAGCTTTTGGTTAGATGGTTTCAGTGTAAAATGCAATCTCTTTAAAAGGCTTAATCATTAGCTGCATCGTCATTTGATAATCATTATTTCTCATCATGGTTGACACACACACACATATATATACAGGCACAACATGAGCGCCATGAGAATTCTATTTTGAAGGCAGAAAATGAAAAGCTTCGTGCTGAGAACAATAGGTACAAGGAAGCCCTAAACAACGCTTCATGCCCTAACTGTGGAGGTCCTGCTGCTCTTGGTGAGATGTCCTTTGACGAACAGCACCTCAGGATTGAGAATGCTCGCTTAAGAGAAGAGGTATATAAGTTGGAATTTGAAGGATTACATCGATGAAAAAATAAGAACCTCTGAAATATTATATTATATTATATTTTATAATATATATATATATTTGTTACTCAACAATATATATGTGTATAAATCTTAACATTGCCAACACTTCAAAATTACATCATCACATCAAAATAATAATAATCTTGACCTCTCTTTTTCTACTTGATCAGATAGATAGGGTATCAGGAATTGCTGCCAAATACGTTGGGAAGCCAGTGACATCCTTTTCACACCTTTCATCTCATCACCTTCCTTCGCGGTCGCTGGAAGATCTTGGAGTTGGTAGTAATTTTGTGTCACAGTCAGGGACAGTAGGGGAAATGTACAGTAGTGTGAGTAACAGTGATCTTATGAGGTCGTCACTACCAGTGCCTTGTGAAGCTGACAAGCCCATGATTGTGGAGCTTGCTGTTGCAGCAATGGAGGAACTCATCAGATTGGCTCAGGCTGGAGAACCCTTGTGGGTTATCTCTAGTGACCATGATGAAGTTCTTAATGAAGAGGAATACTTGAGGACTTTTCCTAGGGGCTTATTGGGTACTAAACCTTTGGGATTGATATCTGAAGCTTCAAGAGAATCCGCTGTCGTTATCATGAACCATGTTAACCTTGTTGAGATTCTCATGGACGTGGTAATTATGTGTTTATTTATGCATTTTATATTATAATGATTGGAGGGTTAAGGTGCAAATTTGTTTTGAAAGTTTTTGCGCAGAGGATGAATGTTAACCTGGAGGTTTTCTTCAGGTTTAATGTCACCGGAAATTTCAAACCATGTTGTTCCATATCATTAAAAAAAACTAACGTTAACCATTTAAAAATTGACATTGATGGTAAAAGGCAATATTACTCCATTTTAATATTTCCGAGACAAAATAAAATTTTTTAAAAAACTTTTAGAGTAATATTGATCCTCAGCAAAAACTTTCACAGCAAATTTGCATATTAACTAATGATTAAATTTTATCTTAGTAATATATATATATATATATATATATAATTGATTACGGATTTCAGAATCAATGGTCAAGGGTGTTTTGCGGCATTGTTTCAAGAGCAATGACACTTGAAGTCCTGTCAACTGGAGTGGCAGGAAACTATAACGGAGCATTGCAAGTGGTAATTAATTAAATTATATTCTTTTACCTTAGTCTGAGGATCGAAATGAAGCAGACAAATTAAAATACATCAATATTGTGCCTCCAATCCTTAATATATATATGATCTCATTCATAGTGCAATTTCAGTAGGAGTGAGATTTTATAGATATATCAAGAATCAGAGGTAGTATTCGATTATTGATTTCATGTAAGAGTTTGTTTGGTCTTAATAATTACTACAGATGTCAGCTGAGTTCCAAGTGCCTTCACCTCTTGTTCCTACAAGAGAGAACTACTTCGTTAGGTACTGTAAGCAGCACGTAGATGGGACATGGGCAGTGGTTGATGTTTCCTTAGACAGCCTACGACCAGCTGCCTTATCTAAAAGCCGAAGAAGGCCTTCTGGCTGTCTCATCCAAGAATTGCCAAATGGATACTCTAAGGTGACATTTCACACTACTACTCATATATATGTTGCTCACAGTTCAAGAACTGTACTCGTGCATCATCTAAATAGTCTTCTTCTTCTTCTATATATGAATCTAATAATGCATCTCTGCAGGTTACTTGGATTGAACATGTAGAAGTGATGGATGATAGAAATTTGCACAATATATACAGACCCTTAGTCAATTCTGGCCTTGCCTTTGGAGCTAAACGTTGGGTGGCCACACTAGATAGACAATGTGAACGTATTGCTAGTTCTATGGCCTGCAACATACCTGCAGGGGACCTTTGTGGTATGAGACTAACTAACTTGTCATTTAAAACAAACAAAAACTCAAGTGTGTGTATAAAGGACGATCTAGTACACAAGACTTCCATTAGGTGGGGTCTGAGGAGTGTCATATATATACAGCCTTGAAATCGCAAGCAGAGAAACTGTTTCTAGGATTTGAATCTGCGCTCTCTTGATCATATGGCAGCAACCTTTAGTGTTGCTCCAAAGCTTATCATCCTCAAGTATATGTATGTATATATATGTGGTACTTTATTATATAGCTATTCATAGTAATGGATTTATATATGAATGATGAACAGTGATAACAAGTTCAGAGGGAAGGAAGAGTATGCTGAAGCTAGCAGAGAGAATGGTGATGAGCTTCTGTGCAGGAGTAGGGGCTTCAACAGCACATGCATGGACAACACTATCAGCAGCTGGGAATGATGATGTCAGGGTGATGACCAGAAAGAGTATGGATGATCCTGGCAGGCCTCCTGGTATTGTTCTCAGTGCTGCTACTTCCTTCTGCCTCCCTGTTCCTCCCAACAGGGTCTTCAATTTCCTCCAACACGAAAGCTCCCGAAGCCAGGTACTTCATCATTGCTTCATTATTAATTTACTACTGCTAGTTCTTGTTATAATGAAGGTATACCTAAAGGTAGGTCTTATCGAATTAACTTGAGAGTTATTTTGATAAGAAAGATCAACCTAATGTGTATCTAAATCACCAAATCTTAACACTTGTTGCTAGCTGGCTATTGTAAGTATCAAAATATAAGAGTCCTACGTCGACTGATTAGAAAAATGATCAAAGCTATTCCGGTAGAAAGATAACCCTAATATATACTTGTATCTCAAAAATCTAATAGTACGTCGTCTGATTTTGTTGCATTTGAATGCAGTGGGATATTTTATCCAACGGAGGTATGGTCCAAGAAATGGCTCACATAGCAAATGGTCGTGATCCAGGAAATTTTGTGTCTCTACTTCGTGTCAATGTAAGGAGCTTGATTAGCTTCTTTATATAATGTAAGAATTATATCTTGTGAATCATATATCTATGAACATTAAGAGGCGTGTGGGTGTTATTATTATTGCAGAGTGCAAATTCAAGCCAAAGCAACATGGTGATACTTCAGGAGAGCTGTACGGACGCGACAGGGTCGTATGTGATATATGCTCCTGTGGATATTGTGGCGATGAACAATGTGCTTGGAGGAGGAGACCCTGACTATGTTGCTCTCTTGCCCTCTGGTTTTGCCATTCTTCCTGATGGCTCCTCTCTGAACAACAGTGGAGGATCATCAGGGAATGTTGTGGTTGATGATGTTGGATTATCATCACCGTTATCAGGAGGATCTCTTCTCACTGTTGCATTTCAGATCTTAGTTGATTCAGTTCCAACAGCTAAACTCTCTCTGGGCTCAGTCGCTACTGTTAACAGTTTGATTAAGTGTACTGTTGAAAGGATCAAGGCTGCTGTCATCTAACTTCAAAATGTGGTAATCTTTTTATCTATCTTCAAATAATCACTCATTTTTATCTTCGTCTAACTGGAGAATAACCGTCAAGTCCCAATAAACAAATATAATCACTTGAAAGTCCTAATAACAAGTGAGCTGTATGAATATGTTGACATTTCATGCACTAAAATTTGCTATTATTGTGTGTTGCGCCTCACTTGTTGTTCTGAGATTTTTTAGTGATTACATATCTTTATTGAGACTTTATAGTGATTTTTCCTTCTATGAATTACGATTCGTTGGTCTGAAAGTTATTTCTCCTTCACATTGTTAGGGGGAAGATATATAGAGAAAGGAGAAAAGGCTGGGAAAGGAGGGAGGAAGTCAATGAACGCACCTTGAAGTATCCATGGAAGAAGCTAATAATATTACCATCTTCGAAGGATATTGGGTTCGGGTATTGACTTCCCATTAATGAAAAGGCTGAAGTAGCTAAGCTTGATTAATTAGGTTATTACTATTATTATTAGGACTTAGTATGTGTAACTTAGAGAATAACTCTAAATTTCACCAGCTTCTCTCTGTATTTTATTATTAGTTTAATTAGCCTTTTGATCTTACCTAGCTAGTTTGTATCGTAAACTTCTGAGAAATGAAAACCTTGCTCTTAAAGATTATCTTGGTTTTTCTATTTTCAAGATATTTGCTTCTTTTGCTAGCTCAATCCAACATAAAATCATTGTATTATGATTACAATATCATTTTGATCCTTTCTACCACAGGTTTTTTGTGTGGGCATAGCTAAAGATGCAAATTAAAAAAGAAAAAAGAAAAAAGGATTGACTTGTCAAAATGTAAATATATAAATATATATATTTTGTCAAATGTAGAACTTTTACTAATGATTTTTAAATTAATTAACTTGAAAATAACAAGTTAATTTTTTTATTGTCACATGTCGCATTTACACTTGCAATTTCAAGTTTCCTATAATATTTCACATGTCCAAAGTACCACCTTGAAAAAATTTCAAAATTGTTTACGCCAATAATGTCAATTTCCGGCTTGTAGGCCCTCAATGTCTCCCTTTGAAGATTATTACAACTTATTTAACTCATGGATGCAACAAAAGAGATTACAAAGTGTGTGTGTGTGTATATATCATTCCTTTGAATTTAGATTTTCCACCTAACGGAATTACAAAAACTATATATAACCATCTTGCGAACATTATATAAAATTTCTTTCTTTTATTTTTCTTACTTTTGAAAGTTATCTTTGTTTTTGCTCAGTGTTATTGTGCGCAGAGAAGCAGATGAGAACTTGAAAAGTCTCTACTTGACTAATCGTGTTTGCTTCCTTTTAGCTACTTTTTCTTTTTAATTTTTCACATGATAGATCCAATATATAATTATAATGTGAAGAACCAATTTATGCAGTTTGTGATTCGATCTACCTTGTACTCATATGCATGGTAGTGAAAACGTAGATTTTACCAGAAAACGGAAGGAGAATGAAAAATTATAAAACGTAAAATCGTAACGTAGTAAAATCATAAAAAAATCGTAAAAACTTAAAAGCGTTTGGAAAATTAATAAAATCGTTTTAATAAAAAAAATCGTAAAAACGTAAAATCACAGTGATAAATCGAGTTTTTAACTACCATACTCATATGGATATATTTGAATTAAATAGATATATCATATATATACATATATATACCGTACCCGCTAAAAACTCCATCTAAGATTTTTACAAGCAATTCTCTCACACACACATAGACATAATCTAAAAGTAGTTTAATTATTCTCATAAGTTTTTCAAACGCCATTACAATTCATCCATTTCATTATTAATTTCTATCAACATGTACGTTAATTATCTGTTTTACATACATCCTGTTAATTATCCAATCAACATATGTATATGAAGGGTAAATTTTGACAAAATATATTTAAAATTTGAGTTATGCATAAATAAAATATGAGGAAATATACTTATTAGGGAAAACCACTATAAAACCTTAAGGAATAAATATAACCAAAAAAACTAATAATAAATAAGTGAACAATGTAAACTTATTATTATTTCTTTGACTGTAATTTATTATTGCATCATATTTACTTGTTGTAAAAAACAAAGAATGTATTACATTACTTCTAAGACCCGATCCCTCATAAATTTCTCAACGCCTCCGACAAAAATCATTGTTCCTCTGGTCCAAAATAGAAAACATAGTTGGTTTTATTTAAAAGATTAAAGAAGTTAAATAAACTACTTAATTATATAATATATTGTGTATGATTAAATTATATAGGGAAAATATTAATGAGGTCCCAAAGAAAAGAAAAAATATCAAAAAAGTCCCAACCCCAAATCTCATATTATAAAAGTCCCTAGAGATTTTTTTGATATTAATTACGGAATTCCAATATCAAAAAAGTCTTGTTGTCAAAATGATTTTTTCTGTTGTTAAAATGAATTTTCTTGTTATTAAAATTTCCTTATGAAAATATTGTTGTCAAAATGAGTTTTCCTATTGTCAAAAATTTTCCGAGTTTTTCCTTGGGCATGTAGAATTTTAGAAACCTGGAAAAATTTTGTCAATAGGAAAACTCATTTTAACAACCGAAAAAGCCATTTTGACAACAATATTTTCATAAGAAAATTTTAAGAACAAGAAAAATCATTTTAACAACAGGAAAAACTATTTTGACAACGAGACTTTTTTGATATTGAAATTCCCTAATTACCACCTCCGGTCCTAATTATAAGAACTAGTTGACTTTCTTTGGAGAAGTTAAGGAAACTAAATAAATTACTTAATAATTTCATACGTTGTTGTGTATTCTTAGATTATATATTAGTTTATTAGTTAAACTAATTAGTTTAAAGAAAAAAATAAAAATAAAAATACTATAAGCTAATTTAATTAGCTTCCTTAATCTCTCCAAAAAAGTCAACTAGCTCTTATAATTAGGACTGGAGGGAATAATATTTTTTTAATATTTTTTCTTTTCTTTGGGACCTCACTAATATTTTTCAAATTATATATCAATTTATAAATCTAAAAAAATTAGCTTAAAGAAAAAATAATAAATATAAACATTTTAAAATAATTTAATTAACTTCCTCAATTTTTTTTTATAAAAATCCTCACCCGCGCAGCCATAATACTGCAAAAATTGGTGCAGTCTTTAAATTGCCACAATGTCAATAAATACTTGAAGTGTGTCAGGGATGCTCATGACCGACTGTTATTTAATCCTTAGAGTTGTGGTCAGATCAATTCAATGAAGGGTGAAACTATTCAATTTCATTGTAAATAACCAAACGACAGACTCTCAGAGTCGGTCTGTGAAATTGTTATACATTTCAGTTTCTGCCGAGAAATTAATTAATGAAATGAAGAATCTCTGCAATTTGTACAAAAGGGATCCACTTAATTGCTCTTTCAGGCGGCAGTTATAAAGGACAACCCTTTCATTGTTTATGATTCCTCTACAAACTTGAGAATTTTTTACTATGCAAATCATCATTAAGTTTTGAAAAAGCTTTGAAACATCTCAACAAAGTCTTGAAGGATTCAAAATTTATTTGATGAGTTTTTCAGTGTGGTTTTTGTTTTCGCTATTTAAGGAAAATTCAGATCTTAAAGAGCCTCACAAAAATGAAAGGGCAATCAGATATCCTCATATCCAGCATCTCTGGTTTAATATATGTGCCTCCTGAAATAGAAGAAAAGGAGCTATTTGATTCTTTGTTTTTCACTTTTGACCTTTTATATTAGAGAAAATCATTCTTAGATTCCACACAACAATACAAAACAATCAAAATGTTTCTTGAAATCATAAAAATACTCTTTAAGTACAGTGAAATTACTTGCAAGTAAGTTTTATCGTGCATTTATTAAACCGTCCTTACTTTTTTTCTTTTCAAAAAAATAAAATTTCTCATCTCATTCGTTATAGCCTACAGGGATTGTTAATGACTCAGTGCTTTTTATGTTAACGTTGGTAAAAGTAACTGTCTATTTCAATTGAATTTTACAAATTGAAGTTGGAGTAAAAGTGAAATAGAATTTCCGTTGGAAGAGGTGAAAGGTGTGGTATCTATTATTTGATAAAAGGTTGTGTTGGTTTTTTTTCTTAAAAAAAAAAAATTACATACTATAAAGGTGTAATCCTTCATGAAAGAGTTTTAAATAATTATTGGTTACGTTATTGAAGTTATATTGATTCATGCATTTAATATGTGGTTACTGACTTTTAATTGAAGAGGTGTTGTTTCAAGAGATATTACTTCAAGGTATTAATACTCCAGGATCTATAACTACCTTGCATCGTCACTTCATTTATGATAGAAAAAAAATACAACTTCATAAACTAAACAACAAGAGATCAACTCATTGCCTTTGCACTTGAGTGTACATAAAGATAAAGTCAAATTATTACTTTGTAAAAGTCATTATTGCTTTGACTTGAGTGTTGGAAGTGCAATCCATACTTAAGAGTCTTTTTTGTATCTTGCAGGAAATTCGCTCATGAATTCAAATCACATCATATTAGATAGGAATAGGTGAGAATGAATTAATCCTAAAACAAAGTGTTGCACACGTCTTGAAGACATTGTGTACTACTTTCTTCTTCATCTCTTCTCCTTATACTCCTAAGAGATCTAGCTCTTCCACCAATCTTTAGACTTAAATTGGTGAATCCAAACGGCATTTTTAAGGGAGTAGACTACAAATTATCCAAGTTAGAAATATTTGATGGTGACAACTTTCTGAGACGACACCGATTTTGCTTGTTAGAAAAAATGGATGGTTTGATTCAGGAACTTCGCAAAGGAATCATCTTGAATTCACTTGGTCAAAGGTAAAAGAGAGAGATAAGTATCTATTTACCTTTCTTTATTGAATATAGTTTACAGATTCATTAGATTTATTTATGATCTGGTATGATGATTGTTGCCTTAAATTATGTGGTTTATTGGCATGCATCATGGAATATTTTAATCATGATTATAAGTGATAAGAAGCATAATACATCTTGAGTTGATTAAATTGATAATTGTCATGATAACTTCTACTGTCAATTAGATGAATGGATAATTATAATGTGTTCTGATTTTAATTAGAATGGTCGATGGAAATGTGTTATAGAATAAATGCATGAATATAAGACAGTTTGAATAATTTCAATCCATGTGAATGGATTTATCATCATCTCATTAATCATAGATAAACTTCCTTTTTCATGGGATAGACTTGGCAAGAGTCTTAAACATAAAATTAAATCTCTCTTGAGCAATTGGGGGCTATCTTCACCCAGAAGAAGATTAGATTATGGTTAACGATCTATGATATAAAAGGTACCAATGCTTATGAGAAGGCACATGTAGTGGAAGAAGGACATACTCATAAGACCTCAAAGGAAAGAGTGGATAGAATTATAATTAAATTCTATTTACATGTGTCGGCTGTGGTAATTATAATATTAGAAAATGAGTTATGATTAGTTGGTGATATGTTAATAACTTTGATTGTTATTATGGTTCTTCATTGTTTGACTCTAATATAAAATTGGCACTAATATTTGTGATAGTCAATTTATTCTTGCAAGAGCTTATAGCCATGTTTATAATGGAAAATCACAGCATATTGGCGTAAAACATAGCTATGTGAAAGATTTGATTTTAAATAAAGTAATTTCCATTAGTTATATAAAATATGAATTAAATCTTGCACATCCTTTGATAAAAGGTTTGACAAGTGATTTGGTGTTAAAAAGATCAAAATATATGGGATTAAAGCCTTATAAACTTTGAACACTAACAGTGGAAACCCAACTCACACTTGACTATCATATCAATTCTTGAGTTCAATGGTGAAAGTTCGCTATCATAATGATTGCAAATACTTGACTTTTTAATGCATCCGTTGGATAAGTACTTGGTAATCACGAGGTTATAAAGGGATAGATTGAGTCTAATTTGGTTGTTAATGAACATGTAAGCATATATTTGCTAGAGCATTTATCACAGCGATACTTTTGATGGAGTCTGGCTATTTGAGAGTGAAGTAAGATCGCTTCTAAGGGTCCAAGGGCTTGATTATGAAAAGTTCTCATGAAAACAATACAAACACAATGCCACAAATAAACATGTCATTTAAAGTGACATATAAAGGTCTGAGATCCCAATTCATGCACACATGTTCATATAGGGTAATTAGTTCAAAGCTTAGTCTACCATAGTATTTCAGATGAGTGAAACCATGTCTTACTTGTGTAAAGGTTCAAATCCTTGAGATACCTTTACTAATAACATGAAATTTCTGAAGTGACAAGAGTTTGTGATCATTTTGAAATGGTGGGACGTGAGGGATTGTTGGAATATTTTAAAATGAAAAAAATGTGTTTATTGAAAAGTCATATCCTTATAAATTAAGGAATTTATATGAAGGGTTGTGTAGAGAGTTATAACACTAAAGAGCACCAAAGTCATGTCCTTTTAGTTTTTAAAAACAACTATAAAAAAGTGTGATAACTACTACTTGGTGAAAGGTTGTGTTGGTTTTAGAAAACTTTACATATAAAGATGTAATCATTCATGGAAGAATTATTTTAAATAACTATTGGTTATTGAAGTCATGTTGATATGTGGGGGTTCATGAATCTAACATATGACTATGACTTTTAATTAAAGAGGTGTTGTTTCAAGAGTACCACTTTAAGATATCACTTCATAGTTTATAAATACCCTGCACTATTACTTTATTTGTGACAGACGGCACAATACAACTTCAGAAAGCACACAACAATAAGAGATCAAACTCATGACCTTTGTCTTTAAGTGTACATAAAATAAAGTCAAATTAGCACGTTGTAAAGTCAATGTTGTCTTGGCTTGAGTGTTGCGAGTGCAATCCATACTCCAGATGTTTATTGCATTCTGCAAGAAATTCATCTTTCAATTCAAATTTCACCCTATTAGATAGGAATATGTGGGAGTGAATTAAGCTTAAAAGAAGAAGACGATGTGCACTACTTTCTTCTTCATCTTTTCTCATTCTACTCCTTAGAGATCCAATTCCTCCAACATTTATTAGTTATAGCCTTTTACTACGAGGATAATTAGGGTCTAACACATCCAAGTACATGATTTGTTTAACATAAAAAAAGCAGAATCAGGCAATAGATAAATTTATTTTGATATCTTATAAACTGTCTAAGTTTTGAATCTATTACCTCTTACAAATACTAAACATATATAGAAGTTAAGTTTATAACAACTGATGGTTAATCTGTAAATTTGTTTCAAAAGTTTTTGCTGGGAAGTAATGTTGTCTAAAAGTTTTTATAAATTTAATATTGCTCTAAAAGTTTCAAAATGAAGCAATGTTATCCCATATTGTTAAAAAAACTAAAGTTAATCATTATTAAAAATTGATGTTGACAGTTAACTTTTTAAAGGTAAGGGGTAACATTACTCAATTTTGATACTTTTGAGTCAATATTATTCTTTAATGAAAACTTCTGAAACAAATTTATACCTTGACTCAACAATTTAATACCAGTATCAAATATGATAATCCTACGCTTAATTATTTATTAAAAACATAAAATAGAAATCATAACAGTCATTAAATAATGCAACCAACGAGACAAGAAGACGTACCTTTGTCTGAAGTGATTCCAACAATAGTCATCAGAGAATTAATGGGAAAGGAACCAAACAGTTCATAATTAGGAATTATCCAAAACACATAATATCCTCTCCATTTATTATGTTTCCAAGAGAGAGTGCTCCCCGAGGAATTGGCTTTTCACGATAGAAAAATCAAACGCATTAGTTATTTCATATTTGTCAGCAAAATCATCAGTTGCTTTTTCCATTAAATCTATAAAGTAGAGACATGGAACTGTTCTCAGTGAAAGGAATAAGAAGAAGAAAGACACTGTCAATAGTAAAAACCAGAGAAAAATACTCCTTTTCTGGGATATCTCACTGTTTATTGTTATACATTTTACTTTTAATCACCAGATAATACTGAATGTCTTTTTTACCCGATTTACCATGGCCTTCAATGAATATGCTTTTTTTACCTGCACATTTCACCGCCATATATTATGATATATGTGTGTCAGGTTTATCAGTAACTACCACCACCAAACAAAAGTGAATTCTTAAATAATCAAGATAACGAAGCTTGAGCTTCAACGTAACGTTCGACTGGTGAGAGATTGAATAGGTTATTAATGGCTGTTGCCGGCTACTGACGAACATTTATATCACTGTTTTTCTATTTTTTCCTTCTTCTTCTCCATCGTTTTGGTTAGGATTCTGATACACGAAACACAGAGGCAGAGAAGCAGAGAGAGGTGGCAGTGACTGTTGGGTCTTCTATTAAATTCAAGGCGGAGCAATGAAATCGTCCAAAAGAAGAAAATAATAACCGTCGGCCTAACACACAGACACATAATTAGACATTTTTTTTAATATAATTCATGAGTGGAGCTAATCCCTGATAACATGTCAAACCAAAGTTTGAACTTCATATCCCTGATAATGCCTCAAACAAAATTAGTTTTATATAAGAATTTTGTCAATAGACTATTTACAAGAACTTTAGGTAAATTTTCATTCCTCTTTGCTTTTGATCCAATTTTTTTTTCAAATACAAAATTTACATTTATTAGATATATAAAATCAAACTCCATATACATATTGAGCTACAAAACACTGAACTTTTAAAATATCTGTTATTGGAAAAAATGACACTTTACCATCTTTCTAGAAAAATAGAATATCAATCATTTACAAGTTCAATTTTTTGGGGAAAATGTTTTTCATAAAACCAATTTTGGGAAAACCCATTTACAAGTACCTCTATTTTTAACTCATGTAACTTTGTTCTATTAGTATTGTTAACCTTTGTAACGCTACTAACGAACAAAATAAAGCATTTACTTAAGGAAAACAAACAAACAGGTAACAAATTGAAACTTGATAGCTACCTGCAAATGGGTTTTCCCACCAATTGTTTTTTAATATTTGTACATTATAGAAAAATTATAGTTTTATTCCTCATACAATATTTAATTCTGCCAATAATAGTAAATAACAGGATAAATTTTAAGCCACATGCAACTATGAAGTGGTAAAGGCAGGGTGTGAATAAAACACTAAGTTCAAACCTTTCTCGTGGAACCTACTTTAAAAAGCTAATATAATTGTAAGGAAGCTTGTGTGAACGTATATCAGAGTTCCAGGAGTCTGACTTAATGGATTCAGTTTAATTGAAGATCTAGATCAATACATTCCGGAGCAGAGTGAAGCCCACTTTACAATAAATTAAATCCGCAATGTCCCACTTAAATTGGGAGCTTTTATGCAACTATGCTACAAGACTTAGTGTTGTTATGTTTTTTCTTGTCACCCCATGAAGGATGATAAATTGCTCATTTGTACAAGAACTCAAGGACCAAGAGTAGCAGAACATTAGACTCAGGAAAACGGATTTTGCCTACGGTCCACTTCTCTTCCCATCCTTTTCCCGTCCTCTTCCTTATCCCAGCCATTAGATTAAAATCTGAACGGTTAAGATTTTAATCCAACGACTAAAATGAGGAAGAGGACGGAAAGAGGATGGGAAGAGAAGTAGACTGTAGCCAACCCCCAGGAAAACAACAGTTAAACTGAAATTACTAAAGGAACTAAATTAATCCAGAGAAGAAAATGACATTAGGTCTCTACAGTTTTGGTCCCAAGGATGCAAGGGTTTGAAGAAATAATGTGAATTATAAGACCAAGTGTAAAAAATGATAAACTTTATGAATCCCCAGAGCGAATATGGCGGATCATCGCTGTGTATTGTTGTGCACCCTAGCGCCAGGATGAAAGAATTGCAGGTTAAAAACATGTAACCTTTGCCTCTAAGAAAACTTGCATCTAACAAGTTCAACTATACATGTATATAATTTGGCCATGGTATCCAAAGATAAAAAACTATTGAAGAAAAAAAGAATAAGCCAGAGCATACAATAACTGGTAACAACTCTGTCACGTTACAGGAAACATGTGACAAAACTGATCCATGCTGGTTAACTCCGCCTCCGTTTTCGTTGACTATCCTCCTCATCGGTGCCCTACACTCAGATAAAGAAGTTGAGTGTTTGCCCAATAAAGCCTGAAGAACATGATTTATCACCACATGAAAAAGAAAAGGTGGAACTCCAGGAACACCATGTGTCAAAACTAAACTACCCTAAAAATTTACTAGTATTTGGCATTCATGCCTAAGAATTGAGTACATCCCGATTAAACAGAATCTAATCTTATGTTATATGAAAGGTAAACCATGGCATCCTCATATTCCAACATAACTTTAGTTACACCCAAACTTACAAGCAAGCTTCATATTTAGTGAAATTGTACTGAAAGAAGGTAATCATCAAAATTTTTTAGAATTCAAACAGAGGGGAGCAAGAACAGTCATGCACCTCTTTGAAGACGATTATGTTTTAGGGCCATACGTGTTAATTCAAGATCAGTTAGACTCAGCTATGAACAGTCAAAATATCATGTGCCTAAACCAATACATGCAATTCCAATACCAACAAGCAGCAGCACTGGTCCCCAGATGGATGTTGGCCACTTAAACATTCAAATGATGCATTGGGGAATGGTCCATTTCCTAGTTGTTGCTTAGGGTAATTTGGGAGAGCATACTCTTTAAATTTCCTAAGGTGAATATTTACCCAGGGATGGCCTAGGATATCCCGGACCGTAGTACTAAAACATATTATTGACAATTTTATGTTGGACTGAAACCCATATATTTTGCAGAAGTTAAAGTCAAACTCACAAGAGGCAGAAATGGAAAAACAATGGTCAGCAGCCTATGAAGTCCTGAAGATAAAGGAATTCTCAAATGAAAGCAAAATCAGAAGCAAATGATAATAATCTCAAGAATTTAAAATTGATAGGCAGATGCAAAGCAGAGGAACAAAATAAGAAATGCCTACCCTTTCATCCAGTCGATTATCTTTAGATGGGACAACATTAGACTCAGATCTGCACTTAGCATGAACAATGGGGCCTAAATGCGACCTATCCATGCCTGCTATTGTTCCCTTGGGTGCATTGATATATACAGCTCCTCTGTACATCCATTCCTCAGTTTCATCACTGTAAAACTCATCGAAAGGCTCGCCACATAATGCACATGTATTCTGATCCTGGTTAGCTGGCACAGCCAACTCTTCATCATCTTTTGCCACCTCTAGAATCTCACTAGGCAAAAAAACAGGGACTGATTCTGTTCCCAATGCCTCTGCTCCACTAAGCCACATACTCTCACTCACAAACCACTTGCGAGAGTACTTCTGCTTATGAATTTTAGACATCCTGTTCTTAGTAACATGCCAATCCATATGACTACTGTGCTCCTCTTGGCACTTGAATCGAAGGCCACAGGTAGTGCATTGCCTAGGAAGATCGCCATATAAGGCACTGATTGCAGACTCATGACGAATCTTTAGAACATCTGGATTAAACTCAGTTCCAACCGAATCCTAAAAGTTGGATATCTTTAATCTAGGTAATCCTTTCAGTTGAGTAACAAAATCTAAAAATGAAGAAAGGAAAAGTTTATGCAAATAAGACAGATACCTGTTCAGGAGGTTGATTAGTTACTGATATCAAACCTTGGGCCATAAGTGAATTAATTAAACTAGAAAATGCACCGCCTGGTTGTTGGGTTGACACAATAGGACCAGCATTTGAATGAGGTATTGTTAGTGACATAGAAGGATGGGAGAAAGGAAGTAAAGATATCAAATCTCCCCCTTGTAATTGAGAAGATTTATTTGCAATGTTTTGGACTGTAGAGAATTGTACAGCAGGAAGCGAATTTGGCATGGCTTTACTTATTGCACCAGTATGCCCTAGCAACAAGCTTCCGTGACTAAATTGCAAAGCTGCTGGAGCTTGTGATCTAAGCAACCTCTCTTGCACATCCGGAGATGGAAAAACTTGTTGTGATGCTTGCCCATGGTTTTTCTGGTTAAATGAAATCTGCCCAGCTAGCTGGGTTGGCAGCTGCTGCAGCTTTGATAAGCCTGTAACCTTGTTCTCAACGCTGTCCAAAAATGATGAATTATTTTGACCATTATTTGGCTCAAACTGACTCTTGACATGTTGATCCAAGGGCAATCTATAATTTAAGGTGGAGGGGCGAACAGCATGAAAATTAACTGGGGGCCTCATTCCAAGAGATGTTGGTAAAACTGTTGGACGAATCTCCACATGAGACTCCATTGTGGAACCCATTCTGGACAAAGCAGACCGAGTCCCATATTGGTTTATAACGTTATTTGGAATGTTACTGACAGGGGATATCTGAATATTGCTTGCTCGACCTCTAATATTCCAAGCTTCAAGAGGTGGCCGGGAGCTTAAACTTTGGTTTGTCTGATTTTGGTATCCAGATGCATGAACTGGTGATCCATGTCCATACTGCAGATGGAATAACTAAGCTTTCAATTCATCAACGAAATATTAGAAGGTTCTAATCCCTTCTAATTTATACTAAAAGCGAGTAAGTTTCATGATGATAATAAAGAGCTCAACCAAGTAAGAAACTATTAGAAGCCTACAGCAAGTTATGAAATTCAAATGCATTGAGAAAGTATAGGATGCATGGAAATATGATGTGGGGTTGATATGGGACCTTGAGCTCTCCAAGCATCATTAGCTAGTTTTCTGGGCATTGACTCTCCCAAACATGCCCACGTTAGAAGCTCAAAAGGACATGTCTTGTTCACAACCAAAAGCTGTGAATCAGGCCATTTACTAATATTCCCTAACAAAAAGATAAATCTAAAGGGAAATCAAATGAAGGAAATGAAAATGAGGAGTGTAAAGAAAAACAGAGGGCATGTCGTCAAAAAATTATGAACGAACCTTAGAGTATTTGGTTGGACTTCCCAAAATAAAATAGTCAACAATCTTCGAAGTCACAAATTTAACATTAGATATAGACATGTCAAAAGTCTGATTAGTGACAAACATCACAACAAAGTTAAAAAGGGGATCATCGAAAACTGAAAAGCAGGAAGAATCACCGAGAAAAGTTGAAGAAACATACACTTGAATATATAAATTTATCTCCTGGGACAACAGAGGAATCATCCATTGGTGGTAGCTGCGACCGACTAGACCAACTATGCCTAGGATCCTGCTCTGAAGTAGCTGCACTAATAACAGGCGTTTCCCTGGAGAAACCAATACTTGATGGTAAGATATCATTATTCCTACTATGGTCTGCTAATGTTGGACTCATATCTTCCCAATCAAATTCCTCCTCTTCAGTGTTTTGCCATGATGTTGACACAACCTTGTTTAAACCATTTATGTCCTGACGTTCAACCAACAAAGGCTTATTATTGAAGGTTTCGTCGTTTTTATCGCTCCCATATGCATCTATTAAAGCTTTAAGATTTTGACGCTGATGCCCATTACTAAGACTACAAGACATAGAAACCTGAAACTGGTTCCGACCATCATCAGAATGATGTTTTTGTTTCCACGCAGTCGACTCTTCCCCTCTACTTCCTGCTTTACCAAGTCCATAATTAAATGCAGGATGAGAAAGAGGATCTCTCTCAACAATCCTGCTAGAAGAATGGTCAACTGCACACTCATCTATAGTTGCTAATGGAGGCCTATCAAGTCCAATTCCAGAAGATCTCCCATGCCTTCTGGGTAAAGATTGATGCATCTTACTAGCTCCACGGCCAAAATTTGCGAGACCCAAATTTACTGTTGCTTCCAAGTTTTCACCTCCAACCTGCAATAGCACGAACATGCACTCAAAAGGCCACACATCACAGGCTTATGCATGTTTTTCTTTGCCCAGATAAGGCTTGATGATTTTTCTATAGCATGCTCAATACTCAAAGGATAAATCTGCTCACACCCTCCCTTACATTAACCAAATGAAGATAAATAGGGGAGAGGGGAAATTACTAGGACACAGAAAAAGTGATAAATGAACAAAATGTCAGTTTTCATGTATAACGAGAAACCAGTGAAACTAACAACAGATTCTTTTCCCTGTTGACGATATGTTTGGAATTTAAAATAGCCTCCAACTCCAACTCTTTCAATCTCAGAATCCCAGGTGCTATGAGCACTGTAATACATTACGGACCACAATAGACAAAAACCCAGGCTTATTAGGAAAAAGTAATTCCAGGAGAAAATGGGGGAATGCAGTTGTAGGATATGGTCATGAAAATTCTATATCCATGGATGCAAAAACAGGAATAGAAAAGGGTAAAGAAATTACATTGCTAGCAAAAACAATTTCTCAATTGATAAAATGCCTTGCCTACATTAGCACTATCTTCCATTGCTAGCTTTAACATCAAAAGTCTCAGTCATGAAGCTAAGGACTAGGATAATTCATATTTTTTCCATAAAGAAAATAGTTGGGCCCCGGGGGGGGGGGGGGGGGGGGGGGGAGAGATCCTGAGAATCTGAGATATTTGCCACTGAATTTACTTCAGAATACAAGTACACAAGATGAAAGATGCATGCACGTGACATTCCCTAATGATCAAGTTGCAATCTTGTCCCAGCACATTAGGTAAAGGCTTCAGTGGATTCATTAAATAAAGCTTACACTATCCATGTTAGAGTGTTCCAACTGCTGCAGGTACTTCGGATTGATATGTATGCCATGAGTTGCTTGACGAGATTCAGACACCCTGAGGGGATCAGAGGTAGATGACCGATTATTAATTGGCTGAGAAAACTGCAGTTGAGCTTCAATCTTGCGTAGGACAGAAGGTGGAAAGACTGATGACCAGGTACCGAAGAGATGGCGCATAGCATTACACAGCTTAGGATCAACCTGCCTGTATGCCTCACAAAAAATCTGGGAAGACAACAGAACCGCTAGTTTTAATAAAATGCCATATATAAATTAACATGATAACAAATTATTCATTGACCTACTTCAGGCAGACAGGAAGAGAAGTATATAATATATCCCTGACCAACATTCTTCACAATACTGTCCAAAAGATAGAGGGAAGGCAACTTTTGATCTGCAGGCACCTGCAAAGGGATGGTTTCAAACAATCGAAGTCCTATGAAAACAGTGGCAAAGACAGACATAAAATTCAACAGGGCATGATTTGTAATATTCTTAATTACTCTACATGTATTTCTGAGAGGATGTGATATAATACATATCCAGCACTTTTGCATAGCCATTATTATTACAAGGCCATGTGTTTATAATAATTTTCAGAAACAACTTCAAATTAAATATCAGTATAGAGATCTATGATATACAGTGTCTAATAACCAACACAGGGTTGAGAGTCTTAGTATCATTCTTGTCAACCAAAAATTAATTACAATTCTCAGTACCATTGGCAAACCACCACATCTTAGATTGCTTTCATAATTAAATTCTGTTTAAGATAATTCTCTCATATCCAGTATTGATTAAATAAAATAACTGAAATAACAAAATTGAGGAAGATAAACGTACTGTATACATCAAAGACACACGTCTCTTTTGAATGAAGACATTTTAGGACTGCTTTGATCAAAGAGGGTTGAAAAATTTCAATATATTGAGGCTTAAGCATGTTGCAGATCTTGATATGTTCATTTTTCAGACCCTCAAGCACACCCCACAGATACTACTCAGTCATATTCAAGAATAAGCTTGATCTTTTCTTCGATCACAACTTTCTTAATTGTTACTTGTATAAAATCACTCTCCCTTTTTCCAAAACCTTAAGAATTATAAATCCTAGATTTTTTACACTTTTAGCTTTTAAGATGATGCAGTGTGAAAACACCCAGAGACACTTAAAATTCAGGAAAGAGATAGGGTTAGCATATAGAAAAGCTGCGTGGCCAATTGATGTTAATTCTGTAAATATTTCTATTTCAGTTTGCGCAGATCGGCCAAAGGCTTCATCTTCAGCAAAACTTCACCACTGACCAAAATTTTCTCATCATATATACTTTTCACTTTGAGTGTTCTTAAATTGAAATTGTACTTAAGTTGAATTAGGAATTCCAATGTGTTACATACTAGAATATCATCTTCAATTATCGTAAGATAATCAGACATGTCGACGTGTAGTACGAATTACAATACTAAACAATTTGAATAGAAGCAAAGCTTCTTCTCTCTTGACCATTATTAATGTTTCGATCATTTTATAAGGAGCTCATACAGCCAAAATCAGGCTTCTCCTGCGTTAGTGTAAGCCAGTTAGGATGAGATTGGAAACAGGAAAAACAAGAACCAAGAAAAACATTAACCAATTGAAGAAAGGCGCAATCCATTTAAACGGGAGTCATCTTTTTCTAATTACTGCTATAAGCATCATAAAACTAAAATCTCCACCCTCCTTTGGAAGTCAGGAAAGAAGAAGAAGGAGAAGGAGAAGGAGAAGGAGGGGGTGGATAAATTAGGAGAGGCGAACTAAAAATTCTGATATTAGTAGTTGCACAAACTAAAATAGAGAAAAGCATAGCTTTGATCTCAATGTATTTACAAAAGGTGAGGTGAAATATCTTTCCGCGGCTACTGAGACAGACCTCAAGAATCCGAGTGCAAATTGCATCGGCGATGCCTCTGGCAT
This sequence comes from Acacia crassicarpa, assembly GCA_034222035.1. Classification (NCBI taxonomy): domain Eukaryota; kingdom Viridiplantae; phylum Streptophyta; class Magnoliopsida; order Fabales; family Fabaceae; genus Acacia; species Acacia crassicarpa. Next base: position 8,044,368 of record JAWXYG010000011.1, read on the forward strand.
GCTCTGCCTGAAGCTCTGCAATAATGGTTAGATCCGTGATGATAGGCTTCAAGTTGCAAGTGAGGTCCGACAACAAGAACTGGTAAATCTCCACAATTTCTTCAGTGCTAGGGGGTGGCACCGGCAATTTATCACCAGAGGAAGCCCTGAATTCATCCTCGCGTTCCTTTAGCAAAGCCTTGAACCGGCCCACCAGGATCGAAGGGGACGGCTTCTGCGCGATCTCATTGGCGATATTGGGTTTTGAAGAGACAATTGGAGAAGTTGAGAACGAGTGGGTTCTAGGGTTTTCTCGGGAAAATAGAAAATTTTGAGGGTCCATGAAGATCAGAACATACACAAAGATGAGGAAAAGGATAGGTCTGATAGGATTAGGGCTTTGGATTTGCCCCAACCAGAGAAAGTGAGAAGTGAAACATGGAGGTTTTCCCCTCCCACCATCGCCAGAAAGGGCGAGCAAGAGAGAAAGGAAAAAAAGTTACGATCTTGCAAAATTCCACTTGTAACATGTAGTCTTGATGAAGAAATGCATCGGACGGATGCTAGATGCGCATTATGATGATCACGATGTGATTGTGATTAGTGAGATTTGAACATATAGAACCCGCTGGGGCACTTTCGCGGGTGATAGCTAATTTTTTTTTTTTTAAAAAAACATATCATGTATTATAATTTAGGGAAAATACCAAATAAATTTACAAAACCCCCAGAAGCTCGTCGAATTTGCAAAAAGACAGAGAGGTGACAAGGACTTTTGGGGGATATGCAAATTTGCGCGAAATGACCATTTTGCCCTTAGTTGTAAATAATTAAAAAAAAAAAAGAAATATCCCCTGGCGGTGGGCCCCATCGCTGCTGGCCATCGCCTCGCTGCCAGTTGCCGGCGAACGGTGACCACTGGCGGCGGCCGGTGACCACCACCGGCTGGCGGTGGTCATCAATGGCTAGCGGCCGCGGTCATGAGTGGCTGGCGACCGCGGTGGTCACCGATCGTCGGCCGTCGGTCGCCGGCGGTGGGGCCCACCGCGGGGGGTATTTCTTTTTTTAAAAAAATTATTTACAACTAAGGGCAAAATGATCATTTCGCGTAAATTTGCATATCCCCAAAAGTCCTTGTCACTTCTCAGTCTTTTTGCAAATTCGACGGACTTTTGGGGTTTTGCAAATTCATTTGGTATTTATTTGGTATTTTCCCTGTAATTTAATTGTTGGCAAAAAAAAAAATCATGTATAGCTTAATATTTTTAATACATAATATAAACAATATTATTTAATAGGGTTAAATACCAATTTTGCCCTGAAAGTTTTTCTTGGAGTAATGTTGCCCCTCCGTTAACGGTCAATGGTGGGTTGTTAACGGAGGGGCAAAATTGCTCCCAAAGAAAAACTTCCGGGAAAAAATTGCTCCAAAAAAAAACTTCCTGGGCAAATTTGCTCCGGGGGTAAAAAAAAAAGTTAAAACTGTTATTTGTGATATTATATATTTTTAATTCTTATTTATATAAATAATATCTATGGGTGGAAACAGACCAGCCAGCCCAGACTTCACCATCAATTCGACTTGTTTAAAGTAGGCCTATTTTTAGTCAGTTTGAAGTAGATCTATTTTGCAGTGAAGCTTATGGCCTGTTAGCCTAATTATAAAATTTTTAAAAATATAGGCCGCCTTAACAGGGCACAGGCCAGACTCAAGATAAAAAAATGGCCTTTAACAAGCCACAAGCCAGGCTCAAGCCACTTTATTGTCAAACAGGCCTGCCTATTAAGGGTGAAGCCTGGGCTGGCCTAGCTTGTTTCCACCCCTAGATATTATATAAATAAGAATTAAAAATATATGATATCATAAATAACTTTTTTAACTTTTTTTTGGGGTTAAGTAGTAATTTTGCCCCAGAATTTTTTTTTGAAGCAATTTTGCCCCGGAAGTTTTGTTTTGGAGCAATGTTGCCCCTCTGTTAACGGTTGACTGTTAGTTGACCGTTGATGGAGGGGCAACATTGCTCCAAAAAAAAGCTTCCAAAGCAACATTGCTCTAAGAAAAACTTTTGGGGCAAAATTACTCCTGGGGTATACTTCCGGGGCAAAATTGGTACTTAACCTTATTTAATATAAAAAATATGGACTTGGCCCTATCCTTTACTCTTTCCTCTTTTTCCCCTCACCACCTTTGGAAAAAACTAGATTAAGTAGTAAATCTATTCTAGAAGTATAAGTCCAAGAGCAATGTTACATTGAAAGCCTTTTTTGTCTCAATATCGCCTTGGAAGTCTAAAAACGTATTTGGTCCCTGAAAAAAATCGCGGACCCCTTTTTAGTCCCTTTTCCGTTAAAAGGTTAACGGTTAACTTTTGTTTTTTAACGAAAAATGGCACCATTGCTACGCTTTTAAACTTTCAAAGCAACATTAAATTTGAAAAAACTTCTAAAGCAATATTGTTTTTAGGCATATACTTCCAAAGCGGATTTCTTATTTGACCAAAAAAAAAAAAATTCAATGATCCAAATTTAATATTTAATGAAAGAGTAAATACCCTATTTGGTCCCTGAAAAAAATCGTGGACCCCTTTTTAGTCCCTTAGTAAAAAAAACTCATCTCGTAATCCTTGTAAAATCTAGAAACCGTCCACGTTAGTCCTTCCAGGTTGAAGAGGACACATGCAGTGAAGTGTCCCAAATGTAGTTAGGGATTACAGGATAAGTTTTTTTTACTGAAGGACCAAAAAGGGATCCGTGATTTTTTAGGGACCAAATAGGGTATTTACTCTTAATTAAATATTATTATAATTTTATTTTAAAAATACATAAATAGATTTAAAATATTAAAATTTGATGAGATTAGTTTGTAACTATAATGAAAAAATGGGGAAGTAAAAAACAAAAACGGGGGAAAATCTACCTTGTAGTTATAATCTACAGTTGTGATAAATTTGTATCAAATTTTAGCAGTTTAATTTTATTTATTTGTTTTTAAGTATACTTCTAATAATATTTTTATAAAATATTAAACTTAGACCATTGAAATTATACTCTAAAGTGATGAAAGGAAAAGTTGGGCAAAGATAGAAGTGAAATCCAAAATATATAATAAATTTTGCTCTTCTGTTTTTAAATATAAGACATAATTTATGATATAAATTACATTATAAAATATGTCCTCTATTTAGGACCGGATATAGTATTATTTGTAAGCAAAATAAATATAATTTTTTTCGTTAAATCAATTTTGTATAAAGATCATATCTCTTTTATATTCATTAAGTTAAGTTTTCTAATCACATGGGCCATGTTTTTTTTTTTTTCATATGAGTTTATAGTTAAATTATAATATTTCAAATTAGACACATGGACACATGGTCACTTATGTAGTTATGTTATTAAATAACATAATGTAATATATATAAGGAACTTGATCTTAATGTTTTCCTTTGTGTAATATAACAGGTCCAATTTAGTTATTTTAAATTACTTTCTAAACTTAATATTTCCAAATTTTTTTACATTTATCCAATTTCTTTAGGTAATACTTATTTAATTTCTCGCATTGTTGTAACTATTGATAGTTATTTACAGTATAATTTTTTGTCAACAAAATTTAAACCCACAATCTTATTTTATGGGCATTACATTATATTGCTTTAACTTGCTAGTTAATACAATTATACAAACACCATTCGTTAATGCCCAAATTTCAAAGAAAATAAAAATATATATGATTTTTATCATTGTCTTAAAATACATTATTTTATATAAGAAAAAATCCACCTTAAATTACATATTTTAATTTAGTCCAAACAAGAATAATATTAACATGTAATTAAGCTTGTTGGTGTCTCATCCTTCAAACTAGTATACAGAGGAATGAAGGAGTAGGGAATGATGGGAGATTTAATGGGATTATTGACTAGACTGCTGTTTTATTGTTACTATATGCTTAGCATGTCACTTTATTATAGTTACACGATTATATATAAACTCACAATTAACCACTTTTAAATACGAAATTTAATAAAAACAAAATATGGCTTGTGAACAACGTTTAATTTATTGGGAAACAACAATGAATAGCTAGATGTGGTTCAAAATTGATGATCTCGATAGAATTTGGGATGGCATGTTTTGAGTTCCATAGACCACGTGACTTCCTCCTTTCTGCTTGATTTTGTGAATGGCATGGAATAAATATTTGGGTTAAAGGGTAAAAATATATATGTAATTTTTTCAAAAGTGCATCCAATATTATTATTATTATTATTTTGGATGCAAAATTAACTATGTGAGTATGTGGTTATAAAAGTTAAGAAAAAATATTCGTTAATGTTAGTTTGACTTTTTTGTATTTTTAAAGGAGATGAACGATGACTCAACTAAATTTTATCTCAACTGACAATAAAGAACTAGAAAAAATTAAAGAAAATGACAGATATTTGCCAAATTATAGTTAAGCCCTTCTCTCTTTTATTCTTCTTCTCTTTTTCAATTTTAATTTTACCCATCGGGCACCCATCTCCTCTTCCTCGCCGTCGTTGCTGACTTTCTATAATTTTTAAAACTATCTGGGCCTTTTTCTATAATTTTCTCCAGTTCTCTACTACCAGCTGAGATAAAATTTAGCTGAGTCATTGTCTATGTTAGCCTTAAAAATAGAAAAAAGCCAAACTAACTGTTAATGAGTATTTCTACTCCACTTTTGCACATAAAAAAACATTATGTTCAGTGCACTTTTGAGAAAACCACATATATATTTTTACACTTTAACCATAAATATTTAAAATAGAGTTTTTAACAATGTTTTCTTTATGTGTTGTGTGGAGTTTGAAAAATATAAGTTAACATTATTTATAGGGTTAAAGGTCATTTTTACCATGGAAGTTTTGCTAAGGAAGCGCCCAGCACCCGGAAGTTTTTTGGGTATCAAATTTGCCTTAGAAATATAAAAAAGGTAGCAAATTTGCTCCTTCATTAATTTTGACCGTTAAGTGTCACCTCATCACACGTGGCATGCCACTTCATGACACGTGGCATGCCACTTCATGACACGTGGCATGCCACCTCATCAATCAAAAGTATCATTTTTGTCCTGGAAGTTTTCATTGAGGAGCAATTTTGCCGCAGAAGATTTCATTGAGGAACAATTTTGCCCCAAAAGTTTACAAAAGTAGCAATTTTGCCCTTCTTTCTCCCAATATTAAATTTGACTATTAAATCAGTCAAAGACCACACATGTCATACCTTGAAAAGGTCGAACTTGGAGTCAGAAAAGGAGATCCTTGAGATGTTGAGCTCAAGGCGACCAGAATTTGTGAAGCCGAACTGGTTACAGAGACTGAAAAGTCTATTGCAAAATCCAGAAGAAGTATCACTTATTATCTAAGCAAATGAAACGCAAAACGAGAAATGAATTATTCCAAAAATATGTCATGAGGTGGCATGCCACGTGTATACTCAGTCAAACTTAACGGTCAAAATTAACAGACAGGCAAATTTGCTACCTTTTTCATATTTCCAAAGTAAATTTGCTATCTTTTTCATACTTTCAGGGCAAATTTAAAACCCAAAAAACTTCTGGGTGCTGGGCGCTCCCTTAGCAAAACTTCCATGGCAAAAATGACCTTTAACCCTTATTTATATCTAGTAAATACAAGTAGTATGATTTATTATAACTTTTATATTACAAATAATGAGTGTTTCTTCTTGCCGGAAGCGAAATATGTGTGTTCATACAATTAATTCATCTAATTTTTCTATCAAACTTCCCTATTGTATCTTGTCCACGGGTTACTAGTATATCTAAAATTGACGTTCTAGATGTATCTTTGAGTTGTGTTTTATAAAGATCAAAACTTTATCATTTTAGTTGCTTCAAAAACAATACTTTCTGATCTCCACATACCAAGCGACATACTCCTCTTTGCTCAATCTTGTGAGTGGCAGCATAGAATCAACATTCTTTTGATTATAAAATCAACATTTAAAATAGAGCTTTTAACACTGATAAAATGTGTATTCTCTGTGTTGTGTGATGCTTGAGAAATGAATAACAATTTTTTTATTATTACAAAGGCAAGCATAGCTTGATTAAGTACATTATGTCTAATTTCTAGACATCACTACTTGATTTGTTGGGCATGATCCCTTGTTCCAAGTTAAACAAATCAAAATACCCTACGGGTTACCTCAGACTCAAAATATCATCATACAATGGGTGGTCCAGACTACAATCCACCGCAAGTAAATGCGATGCTTCTAAAGAGTCAGTGAATAATCTGATTTTATCCAGTCCCAATTGTTTGGAAGGCTGTAGGGCGCTGTGAATGACATGGATTTCTGCAAGAGTAGAGATCATATCTGTTGAAATCCACATATTCAATTGTTGATCTCTAATCATCGAAGTTATTCGTAACTCATGTGATTGGTTAGGTTTTTAAATTTTCTATTATATGCATATCAAATCGCGTATCACTGGTAATCTAAAGTTGATAAGAGATTAGGTAGATGAAGTGATTTAAAGGTCAAAATGAGATATCAAATCGTTATAGCCTTATAGGTATTCTGTGTTGTATGGTGTTTGAAAAATATATTTATAACTCAATAATAGCATGGTTTGTTAGGTTCTTTTTTTTTTAAAAAAAAAATCTATTATATGCATGTAGTAATAGGTGACTAGGTGTTTTTCTTGCTTGAAGCAAAATATTTGTATTGTTGCAATTAATTCATCATATTTCCTTATTGCCTGTTGACCGCGTGTCACTCGTACCTCTGAAGTTGATAAGAGACCGGGTAAAAGTGATTCAAAGGTTAACATAATAAATCAAATCATTCTCACAGCGACAAAATTCATATATTTGGGGTCAATTATACAAAAAATAGTAAAATTGATGAAGATGTTAATTATAGAATTTAAGTTTGAGTGGTTTAAATTGAGAAATACTATCGAAATTATTTGTAACCAAAAAGTACCTAATTAGATAAAAGGCAAGTAATATGACATTGTTACAAGATCAGCAAAGTTATATGACAGTGAATTTTGGGTTTTAAAGGACTAACATGAGCATACAAGTTACAGTAAAGATGAGAATGTCGAGATATAGATATATAATTATATAAGAAAAGATAATATTCGTTAACAAATATACGAAAGAGTACTTGGAGCAACATCTAATGAATTAAAATGACATAAAAATGTTTGAGGTAGTTTGGACAGGTTCTAAAGAGAAGGCCACTAGATGTATTGGTAATGAGGGTGGATCATGTAGCTTTGGAGTATATGAAAAGAGGTAGTTGAAGATTAATAAGAACACTTAATAAAGTTATTGAGTGAGACCTTTTGATTAATAACATATTTAAAGATTTAATTGTTAATAGAGCACTTGGGCAAAAAAAATTTGTTAATAGAGCACAATAGTCTTTGTGTAATCCATTTAGTTGGCCATACCTAATGAGATAACACTACTTCTTTTTCTTGTTGTTATAATATCATCACTCATAAATAATACTACTATGATTTGGTAAAACTTTTATATGATATACAGATAATGAATGTTTATTCTTTGCAGCATCAAAATACATGTAACCTAGAATTAATTCACCAAATTTCCTTATTGCATATTGATCTAATGTACTAGTAGATCTAAATTTGATGATCTAGTTGTATCTTTAGGTGGTGTTTTATAACGCTAAAAAACCTCATCATTTCAAGTATCTCGACAACAATATTTTTTGAGTTCCAAAGACCATGCGACATGCTCTTTACTCAATTTTGTGAATGGCATCGAATTAACATTTAAAATGGATTTGAATTTAAGTTCTTCCCTTTATAAGGATGAGCCACTTAATTATCACCTTAACTAAAAGCTTGTTGATATTTAGCATAGTTATTAAAACTAGACCGACCAATTTGACCCAGCAAATTGGTCATCTAACCGTCCAGTCCGATTGGTTTGACAGGTCAATGCTTATTCATATTTTTTTTGGACTTCAAAAATTCATATTTTACTATACACATTTACAAAAATTACAAATTAGCTCTCTATGAAATGTTAGAGATGTCTACTTTTTAATGCAAAAAGAATCACTAAAAAATAATTATCATTTGATCCTCAAAAGGGCTAGAGATATAATTTTTGATCATTGTCCTTAGCAGGGACGGAGGCACAATAGTGCCTATGGGTGCAAGTGAACCCATAAAAAATTTAAAATATATATATAATGTGAGGGAATATTGTTAGCTCTCGCTGGGTGGTATAACTGGTTAGCACTTTGGTCTTTCAAACTGAGGTCCCCGGTTCGAATCTGCACTCAGGTAATTGTCTTACTTTTTTCTCCTCATTTTTTTTAATGTTCTCTTAATATAACCCAATCCGCTAGCCCCAGTCGATACCCAGTACTCGATCCCTCTTTTCGTTTTGCCTCAATCGATCCGTCTTTCGTTTTGCTTCTTGGCTCAATCAATCCTAGGTTCGTTTTGCCTCAATCGACAGTCCGCCAGTCGATTCCTCTTTCATACCCTAGGTTCGTTTTGCCTCAATCGATCCTTCTTTCATTTTGGTTCTTGGCTCAATCAATCCCTCAGTTTTCTCGGTAATCCTCAATCAATCCCTCAGGTTTTCCGGTAATCGTTTGCAGCCAATTGATCCCTCAGTTTTCCCAAATCGCCGTCCAGCCCCAAATCGATACTGTTGCGCTCTCAGCTCCAAACGGAGGCTCCGTCGTCAGCGTCTAAGCGTCTTCCGTCTCTGCTCTGGCACCAAGTAGTGCTGTGCAGCGGAATCAACCTACGGAGAGAATTTCTGGTAGGATTTCTTTGATTTGTCCTTTTTATTTTTTCAATTTGTCCCACCAGCTGCTTTTGATTTGAGTTGTTTGTTTGCAATCTATTTCAATTTAATTAGCCTCGTCTGTTTGCACTGTTTTGATCATTTCTACATGTTAATGTTTTGTATCTTGCACTGTTTTGATCATTTTGACATGTTAATGCTTATTATACATGATTTCATTCTTGCAATCACCCATAGATTTCTGTCTAATTCACTATATTTCTCAAGTTTATGGAGTCTAATGCACTGTTTGCACGCACAACTTGGTCTTTATTCCTCAACTAATGTTGGGATTAATCCATCCTTCTGTCTTTTCATTCTTTCCCAGAGCAAAATATTCTATATAATAGTATTTAAGATCTCTTTCTGTCTACTCACATCCTTCACTGCTGTATAAATCACTTCCTTAGTTTATGTTATCTGTTTTTCTCACACCTTCCCACTCCAGCCATTCAAAAAGCAGCACCATTATTACTGGGTTTTCTTGAATTCATTTCATGCATAAGTGATCATTTTATTGTTGGGTTTTCTTATGTTTATTTAGAATGCGGTTTTATCTCATCTCCTTTGGATTTAAATTAGTTTGAGTTATTTTATTATTTCTATCTAAGGATCTACAGATAGCCCTGGGAATTCTCATTCGGCATATATTTATTATTTATTGAATTTGAGTGAGATGATTTTGTTGTCACAACCTTCCCCAATTTCTCTACTTCTCTCTCCTTCTCCTTCACCCTCCCCCTCTCTTCCCTTTCCTCCAACATCAACACAAGTTTGACATGAAATATAATTCTTGAGGGGACTATTGGGCATGGTACTTGAAACCCATCACTGATAGAGAATGAAAAAGGCCCATTCTTTAAAACCATAATCATGCATACATTGATTTTCAAAGTTATTTATTTCATGTCCATACAACAAAATACCAATAATTCTTAGGTCTAGAGGGAAAAGCATTCATGTTGTACTTTGTTTTCTTCTGCTCTATTATAGAATATATCTCATGTCATTAATTGGATACCATTTCTAATCTTTTTTATCCGAGAAATTCTTTTGTTATGCTTCCTTCTCATTGTTTACTCATGAAAAGTTGTTCCTCAATGTTGTCAAGTTGGATAAGCACAAGTCTGCATACACTTCTAAAATTTGAACAGAAGTCAATTGCATATGTTTTAGCAACTTAGTTCAACATTCTAGTGTCAAAACCCGAGCAATTGCATATGTTTTAGCAACTTAGTTCAACGTTCTAGTGTCAAAACCCGAGCAACTCAATCTAACAAGATCCAGATTATTTCTGAATAACATGCACATAGATAAATTTATGCCGCTAGGATTGAAATTCGAACCTTGAAATCCAACATGGATGTTTATAATCCATTCTAAAATTAACTTCAACATGAAGAGATAATCAATCATGACATCAAATGGCATGTATAGATCTTCCAGCGTTTTCTGTTTCTTCTTATTTTCTCATTTGGTTGGGGTGGGATGACAATTGTCGTGAGAAGGATTCAAATATTATCATATTTATTAATGTGCATGGCTCAAACTCATCTTCCTTAGGAAGCAAGGAGGGAAAGTAGATCACTGTAAAAGCTCACGAGGCAATTTTAGAAGCAAGGGAAAAAGGTAATTAGTTTTATTGTTGTTTCTTCCATTTATCTATGAATGCTTGCCAAACTTATTATAGAAGTATGTGCTTCATGAATATTATTTGCATTCACTCATGAAATGGTGAATATTTAGTTATATGAAAAATGACTGGCAACGCTGGTACAAGCTGGCTTACCTAGTAATAAGGCCCTTGGTTGAGGCCATGTTTTATAAATTATTTAAGTGATTTCACTTAGTAGATGGTAGGCTAGCTTGTTGATGCCAAGACATAGAAATCATTGATGCCATCCATTTATAGAAGAGCAAGGAAGTAATGATATATGTATATATAAAATCCTTGTAATTATTTTGATTACTTACTAAATTGACATAGAGTGTGAATTGTTTTGTTGGTTTGGAATTGGAAATCATAGCTTCAGTTTCTTAGTTTCCCTGTATGAAAATAGATACAATCTTATACGTTTCGATAGAGAAGCATTAAGATGAGCTAGCTTATAGGTTGCAACATGTTCCCTAATCTTGTCAAACTTTTTTTCTTCCAGAAAATGTCAACGATACAATCTTATTTCAAAAGTCTAAAACCCACAAATACAGAACCCGAATCTCCAAGTGAGCAACTTTCAAATAGTATTTCAATTCCAACAGTCCAAGAATCTTTCCAACCACCACAACCATCTCAATTTCAAAGTTTTCAATCACCATCTCAAGCAAAAATTAATATAGAAAATTTTGAAGCAGATCCGGAAAAAGACCTTCAATTTATTCAATGACATCAGATCCTATAGAAAGAGAGGATATTCGGAGAGCTTATTTGCTCAAGGGGCCAACTCAACCAATTCTTAAACCATTCCCTCAAACGGATGTGTATGGAAAAATGCGTAGATTCAATCCTAAGTGGTACAAAGAATTTGGTTTTTGGTTGGAGTATAGTGTAGAAAAAGATGCATGTTTTTGCTTGTATTGTTATCTATTTGATATGGAGGTTGAAGGTAGTGGTTCGACGCAGGAAGCATTTGTTGGGGTGGGGTTCAAAAGTTGGCATAAGAAGGATAGAATCAAAGTTCATATTGGAGATCATAAGAGTGTTCATAATAGATGTTATCAAGCTGGTCAAGATTTGATGAAGCAAAAGCACCATATTGATGTTGCCTTGTCAAATATTTCTGACCAACAAAAAATTGATTATCGTATTCGGTTGAAAACTTCTTTAGATTGTGTTAGATTCCTACTACGCAATGGTGAGCCTTTTCGAGGACGTGATGAATCTTCAAGTTCAAATCATCAAGGTTTATTCCTTGAACTTCTAAAGTTTTATTCTAAGCCAAATAAAGAGATGAGTGATGTGGTCTTGGAAAATGCCCCCGATAATAACAAATTGACTTCACCAATGATTCAGAAAGATCTTTGCCAAGCTTGTGCTGATTTGACTGTTAAAGCGATAATTAGTGATCTCGATGATGATTACTTTTCTTTGCTAGTTGATGAAGCTCGTGATGTTGTAATTAAAGAACAAATGGCAGTTGTACTTTGGTATGTTAACAAAAAAGGGTCCATTGTTGAATGTTTTATTGGCATAATTCATGTTTCAGATACGACTGCATAATCACTAAAAGCAGCGATTGATGGCCTATTTTCTAAACTAGGTTTAAGTTTGTCTAAATGTCGTGGGCAAGGCTATGCTGGTGCTAGTAATATGCGGGGTGAATTCAAAGGGCTTAAGAGTTTGATTTTGGCAGACAACACATCCGCATTCTACATTCATTGTTTTGCTCATCAATTACAATTGGCACTTGTGAAGGTTGCAAAACATCACAAGAAGATTCAAGAATTTTTTTGATATGCTTCAAAAGCTGACTACCGTTGTGGGGGGTTCATGCAAGCGGAAAGAAATTCTTCAAATGAATCAGTATGAGCTTATAGTTGAAAGAATTGCTAGTGGTGAAATACCAATTGGAAAAGGTTTAAATTAAGAGACAACCTTAAAGCGACCTGAAGACACTCGTTGGGGTTCTCATTTTAGTACAATTACAAGTGTTATCTCATTATTTTCTCCGATAATTTCCTTGATGAAAGTTATTGAAGACGATCCGAAAAATGATGCTGCAAGAACCGATGCAGGTTGCATTTTGTATGCCATGGAGGATTTTGAATTTGCATTCTTGTTGCATCTTATGAAATTGATCTTGGGGATTTCTTATGAGTTGTCACAAGCACTGCAAAAAAAAAATCAAGACCTTTTAAATGCAATTGGTTTAGTGAAGGTAGTCAAGTCTCGTTTACAAGAGGTGAGGGATAATGGTTTTGATAAATTGCTTCAAGAAACAAACATTTTTGCCAATAAATATGATATTGACATTCCAAATATGAATGATGTTTATTGTCCAAAAGGGAGATCGAGACGGAGATTGGAATCATTCACATTCCTCCACTACTTTAAGGTGGGGTTATTAAATACAGTGATAGATACTCAGGTTCAAGAGTTGAATGATCGATTTGATAACGTCAATATCAAGTTGCTTGAGTGTTTGAGTTGTCTTGATCCTCGTGATTCATTTGCTAATTTTAACAATGAAAAGTTGATTGAGTTTACTAGATTCTATCCTTCGGAGTTTGATGAACTTGCAGATATTCCTTTTCTGTCTTCAAGTCTCGATAATTTTATTGTTGATGTGAGGGCTGATTCTAATTTTGTCAATTTGCAAACAATTTCTAACCTTGCTTTGAAGATGGTTGAGAAGAGAAAGGATATTGTTTATCCGCAAGTCTATTTATTGATAAAGTTGGCACTTGTTCTACCGGTAGCAACTGCTAGTGTTGAGCGGGTTTTTTCTACAATGACTTTTGTTAAGAATAAGTTGTGCAATCGGATAAATGATGATTGGTTTAACTCCTGCATGTTAACTTTTGTTGAACGTGATATATTTGATACGATTGATGATGAGGATATAATGAAATATTTTCAAGGAATGAAGAATCGAAGAATGGTTTTGTAATCCTTTTGATGTAAAGGTTAGTTGACTCTTGATTATTATTTTCTATGTTAATGCATTTGTGTTCTCATTATTTTCCTTCCTCCTGTTATGTAGATGTTTAATGTTATTCCTAGTAGCTAGCTGCATACAAATGCGAAATATTATTTTAAGTGCATTTCCTCGTAGTATGAGGTTATCAGATCCATCCACGCCTAATCTAAAGGTCTTTTAAAACTCATCTTGTCTACTTTCTTGGTCACATTATTGAATATTGGCATGACACAGCTTCCTTTTCTACTTTCTTTTGCAGATTGATTTACTTCAAGAAATAACTTTATCCCCTTGAATCTTTTTGGAGGTTGATGCAACACTCAAGGCTAAGCAAATGAAGGCTGATGTAAATGAATATCTGAAGGTAATACCCCATATTGTGATTTTCGTTTATAATGAATTGAAGACGAAGTTAGCATTTTGGTTTGCTTGCCCACCTTCTAGTTATTATAATTCTTCATTCTTTGATTTCTTATAGGTTGCAACATGTTCTTTAGTTTTGTCAAACTTTTTTCTTTCTAGAAAATGCCAACAATACAATCTTAATGCATTTAAAACTTTTTATAAAAAAAAAAAAAAAATTCGAGGGCGCTGCCCCCAAACCCCTACACTAATTGTGCACCCATAAATTCTAAATTCTGGCTCCGTCCCTGGTCCTTAGTGTTTCTAAGTCTCAAACATTCAAATTCCACCTCTTTATACCTCAATTTCAACAATAATTAAATCTTAGGGAAAAAGGGAAAATTTCATATAGCCCCCATTATAGCTAAATAATTTCTAAAAAGCTCTCACAACATTATGAAACATCATTGCAGTCTTAAGGGGGGAAGTGAAATTGATTTCAGGAGTGAATGGACAAAAATAACCCTCCAAAAAATCCCAATTACAATGTAAAAAGCTCATTTTACAAGACAATTGTACGTCTTATAAATACGAATAAGCTGATTTGCAAGATCAATAATTGAAATGATACGTTAGAGCTGTTAACGAAGGGGCAACATTGCTACGTCTTGAGACTTCCGAAGCAACATTGCTCTTGGACGTGTACTTTATGGGCAAAATTGATACTTAACCTCTTTTTTTTTTAAAAAAAATCAACTTGATTTTATAATTGCAATATAGCCAACGAACTTTTGCCTCAGGAGCACCCAACACAAATAACTTTTAAATGAACCAAAAATGTCAAAAAACTTTTAAAAATGTGCAGTCAATACAAAAATAGAGTAAAACTTTTTTGTGCTGGACACTCCTGGAGTAAAATTTTTTATACGGACTACACATTTTTGAAAGTTTTTTGGTATTTTTTGTTCACTTAAAAGTTATTTGTGTTATGCGCTCCTAACGTAAAAGTTCATTGGCCAAATTGCTCCTTAACCGTTTATAATTATAATCATGACAGGAGGGAGTAGGGGTGACAATTATTATTTTTTTTAAAAAAAAATAAACAAAGCCTACTCCTTCTTCCTCCATAGTGTCCTCCATTGCAGGCATTCCCTAATCAAACAATAATCACTCACCTACAGAATTTGTCTAGAAAAAATGTTTTGAACAAATCAAACAAAAAAATAAGAACGAATTTGTCCGAACAGAAGATCAAACGAGTACGTCGCAGGTAGTTCAAACGAATTTTTCCAAACAATAATCACTCGCCTGTGGAATTATCTACGTGAACGATTAACGAAGCTCTCGTGCATTGTAAATAGAGATGACTGAGAGAATAAAGCTTACGAAGGGTTAAGTATCAATTTTGCCCTTGAAGTATATGCCCAGAGCAATTTTGCCCCCTAAGTTTTTGGCATAATGTTGCCCCAAAAGTTTCAAAACGTAGCAATGTTACCCCTCCGTTAACAGCCCTAACGGTCAAACATCACCTTTAGGGCTATTAACGGAGGGGCAACATTGCTACGTTTTGAAATTTCTGGGGCAACATTGCTGTGTCCAAAACTTTAGGGGCAAAATTGTTTCTGGGCACGTATTTCAGGGATAAAATTGATACTTAACCCTAAAATTTAAGCTGAGTGGTTTAAATGGAGAAATGCTAATGAAGTTATTTGTGACTGAAAAGCACTTAATAAAATGAAGGGGAAGTGTTATGGCACTGATATAAATTCATCAATGTTATATGGACAAGTTTGAAAAAAAAGGCCACTAGATGCAATAGCTTTGAGGGTGGATCAAGAAGTTTAACAATCCTATGAATAGGTGTACTTGAAGATCGATGAGAATACTTAAAGAAATTATTGAAGGAGGCCTTTTGATTAATAATATATCTAAAGATTTAATCGTTGATTGAGCAATATGATGTTACTACTCAATCCATTTAGCTAATCCTACCTAATAAGATAAAGCGGCTTCTTCTTATGGTAGTTGGATTCATCACTCGTAAATAGTATGATTTGATAGAAATTTTTTAATATTATATGCAAAAATAAATGTTTCTTCTTTCAAGAAGTAACATGCATGTACCCTACAATTAATTCACCAAATTTACTTATTGGCTGTTGACCGCACGTTACTGGTATATTTAAAGCTGACAATCCAGATGTATCTTTGGACGGTGTTTTATAACGCTAAAACAACTCGGCATTTTAGGTAACCCTAAAAAACAATAATTTTTGAGCTACAAAGGCTAGGGGTGTTTATGGGCAGGGCTGGGTAGAGCGAGACCCTTGACCGATGCCCTGCCCAAGAAATCATTGGGCAGCAAAATGCAACCCAGTGCCCGGCCCTGCTCGATAAAAGCCTTAAGATTTGTGGGCAGCGCAATAATGGACTGGGTAGGGCGGCCCTTCCCTGTCCCCAAGTGGCGATACCATGTAACTTTGCGACACTTTATGTGAAAAAAAATAGCTTTAGTCATACCTAATAAACAATATTGCAAACTTCAAATGAAATCCATAATTCTACACTTTAAAATATTTAAATATAAGTCTACAACTTAAGTCTTAAAATTAAAAAAACAATTATATATCTTAACAAAATAACAAATAGTCAAATATCTATAACTGAAATATTAAATAACATCCATAATTCATTAAATACAAAACATCAAAAAATTGCAATTAAAGCCTTGTAGACATCCAATACTTCTAGAGTTTGCATCAAGGCTCCAAATTGTCAAAAGGATGAAGTATATGAAATCACCTACAAGAATATGTAATCACCTATAAAATATAAAATATTTTTTTTATTCTATTAAAAATAAAAAATGAAAAATATTATATACACTACTGAGTGGCAGGGCAGCATACCCTGCCCTGTGCCCAACCCTGCTCGCAAAAATACCCAACCCAATTTTGTTCGGGCTGCTTTTCTTAAGGCTGGGTAAGGCGATTTTTCGTTGGACGTGGGCGGGCGAACAGGACGGTTGGGCATCATGAACACCCCTAACAAAGACCATGCAACATGCTCTTTTTTACTCAATTTTTTGAATGGCATAGAATTAACATTTAAATAAATTTGAACTTATATTTTCTTCTTTATGGGAATGAAGCTACTTACCACCTTAACTAACACCTCCTTGTTGGTACTTAAAAAAGATTTTTAACACTAACTAAATGTGTATTCTCTATGTTTCATGGCATTTGAAAAATAAACAACAATAATTTTAAATTCAAATAGTGTGATTTTGTAGAATTTTAAAAAATTTTATATTTATGTAGACATATGAGGTATTTCTTCTTGAAAAAGTAAATACATTAATTTATACAATTAATTCATCAGATTTTTCTTATTGCATGTTGACCGCGTGTCACTAATACATCTAAATTTGTGAGGATTCCCTTATTTAGTTGAAAAAAATATTAATATAACATTGAATAATTTAAGAATACATTTTAATATTAGAGAAAATTAATTTTATGATTTTCCCTAAAAAAAATTAGTCCTTGTCTGTAAAACAAATGGAGTGGAATATATATATATAGCATACTATTAGGAAGTCAAACGGTGAAACTTGAAAGAAGGAGGGAAGGACACAGCCTACGTTTTTTCTCCCATCTCCAACAACTGGTGGTAAGTTTCTTCACTCCAATAACTTGTGGTACAGCCTTCTGATTTTCATCTTCTTTCTTGTCTACTATTCAAAAACTTTATTTTAATTTATTTCACTGTTATCCATGTTCTGGTCTTCTAAAATTCACCAATTAAAATAAAATCTTGTTTTGATTTGATCTCCTTATTTTCCATCCTTGTGCTGGACTATGCTTAATTGTATCAAATTTTGTCTAGAATGTTTCAATTTGATTTGCAAGCAATAATGATCTAATCT
The DNA here is from genome assembly GCA_034222035.1 of Acacia crassicarpa. Taxonomy (NCBI): domain Eukaryota; kingdom Viridiplantae; phylum Streptophyta; class Magnoliopsida; order Fabales; family Fabaceae; genus Acacia; species Acacia crassicarpa. The sequence goes on from JAWXYG010000011.1 coordinate 8,062,088, forward strand.
AAAGAAATTTTATAGCAAACAACCAATTTTCCAACCCTTTTTGCTTTGGGACTTAATCCATATATACAAGGATTTTTTGTTGTTGTTGTTGTTGTTGTTTGTGCTTATCGCGATGATAAGTAGAGCACTGCTCATAGTTGCATTTAGATCTGTACCGTATGATTACAATTTAAATGTCCAATTAATATACTATATTTTAATTTCAATACACATTAAAATAATTTTTATGAAATAATAAAGTAAAAGAAATAAATTCGAACCATCCCGATCTAATCTAGATAAGCTATATCGTCTAATCTGGATGATCTAGATTAAATTTAAATGATCCAGATTTTAGTTCTCATCACGCTTATAAGCACTATGGTGCTCATCGATACGATGAAATCTTTATCGGATTGAGTTTGGGTGAGCACACCAAATATGGACTGTCCAAATCTCTTTTCGATGGCCCAAAATTAGTTTTTTTAAAAATACTTTTACGTTTTTTGTAAAAGTAAGTAATTACTTACATGAGGGAAAATAAAAACAATATATTAACGCCTTAACTATTACTAGAAGTTTATAAAAAACAAGTTTTTATTTAAAAATCATCACTTTGAAATTTTAAATCTAGATTAATGAAACTGAGTATAGATGATGGAGCATATCTCACCGTAGTGCCGAGCACAACCCTGGGACGAGCATCAAAATCGGTTTTGATATGCATCATCCAAATAGAGTTTCAATATATACATTTAAATTTGAAAAAATGACAAAAAAATATCATTTGAATTTTTTAAAAAACCCAAAATTCCTACTAAATTAGCAAAAGGGTAAATTGGTAATATGGTAGCAATATGAGCTTTTTAAGTTTTGATGTTAACAACTTGAGTATAAACAATCACAACTTAAGAATAACAATTAGTAATTTGGTTATACACGGTGACAACTTAGAAAACTCAAATTGTCAATTTCTATATTCAAGTTGAACACCCAAACTTTAAAATCTCATATATTTCTAAGAGACTACCTATTTGTCCTTTTATTCATTTAAGACATTTTAGGTTTTTGTAATTCAAATTTCCTGTCATTTTCCTTTATAGTTTTAATGTATTGTCTTTATGTTATATCATATGCACATTAATAATTGCTTTCAACAATCAAAATTCTAAAAAAATTGGACCGTGATGTTTCTTAATGAGTGCATAAACCTCTTCCTATGTGCAGGCTTTTGTTTGCAGTACTTTGTATTGCTCATTGGGCTGGTTTTTTTTTTTTTTTTAAATATTCAAAATTTGATTAATGACTGTTCGTATGTTAGTGTTATCTTACAGTTACATCATGCCTCCGAAAAAAAGAAACAGAAGGAAGAAGCAGAACAACAACAAAGACACTAATGGAAGTCGCAGAAGCATCAACGACCTACCCGACAATGTCCTTTCAAACATTGTGTCACTTCTTCCCATGAAAGATGCTGTAAGAACAAGCATCTTGTCCAAAAGATGGGAATTCATATGGACAACCATTCCTGAACTTAGCTTTATTCAAGAAACCGAAGACACAACCAACTTCATGAATTTCATCAAAAGAGCACTTTCACTAAGAGGATCATCTAAGATAACCGAGTTTCAACTCAAAGGCAAAATGGACGCTTCTTGTTCAGTTCAACCTCTGTTTTCTACAGTTGCGCAGTGTAATGTTGAAGTGTTTAGGCTCCATCTTGACCACATTAAAGAAGCTTTATCTTTGCCTATCAGCTTGCTTAATTCGGCAACACTTACTGATATACATATCAGAATGAAAGGCCAGAAACTTATGCTTCCTTTTCTGATCTACTTACCAAGCCTAAAGCTGATGAATCTGTGGGGTATCACCTTCCCGAATCAGTATTCTGCTCAGAATCTATTTTCTGGGTGTCCTGTTCTTGAGAATCTACAGATAGTATACTGTAGTTGGTTGAATGTGAAGGCTGTGAAAGTGTTATCTTCCAAGCTTCAGACATTGAAGATAAGGGAAGCTCTTGTTAGAGGACAACAAAATGGGAGGAATAGGATTAAGTTTGAGATTCAAGGAAGTGGTCTCAGAAATTTCAGTCATGAGGGTTTGTTGTACTTTGATTACAGCATTGTGAATCCTGTGTTGTTGTTGGAAGAGGTGTCGATTTACCTTGATTCTATGCGTCAGACATCAGTGCCGCCGCCCATGTCAAATAGTCTTTTGAATCTCTTGAGAAGCGTCAGTCATGTTCCAACGTTGAAGCTTGGAATTTACACTGTCTCTGTAAGTTTCCTTCTCATGTGTTTATAAACTAAGTGCATTTTATTTTGTTAAAAATAATCTTTTGACGTTAGAGTTTTAAATTGGTTATAACTCAATGTTTAAACCTTGACTCATTCTCAATTCTTATTGCTTTAAGTGAGCTATAACTTAGTGCTTGAACTACCCGATGCAACTTAAATCTCTCAAATTTAAACTTTTAAAATTTTAATCCTTGTATTTTAAAAGATAAAACTAGATATTTTATAAATTGTCATGTTGCAGGAAGAGTAGCATCACGTGGTCAGTTCCAATAAGAGTTATAACTATTGTTAGTTGGCTAAACCGGGATAAGTGAGTGGGGGGAATAATATAAATATCCCAAGTGCTCATTTGAGGCTTTTGAATAAGAAATCTTTTAGTTTGTTCTCTTGCATCTTTTTCTTTTTCCTAGTCACTTTGTAAGGGAATAATATTTTAAATGGTTAAAATTATAGGGATCGAATTGAATTAAATGAAAGTTTAATAACCAGATTTCAACTAAGTCAAAATAATAAGAACTATGTTGTACTAAATCAAAGTCTAAGAATTAAATTACAACAGAGTTAAAACTTCGAGGCTTAAAAAATTAACTTTTTCCCTTTTATTTTATTCTTTTATGGTACATGATCAATTTTCTTGTGTTTCAGCTTCTCTTTGGCATACCAGAAGCAGTGGAGGTACCAATGTTCAAGGGCATTCGAGTTCTTGAGCTAGATCATAGATCATCAGATTTTTCAACTGCACGCTTATTAAAGTTATTGGAAAACACACCTTGCCTGGAGTCTGTGATCTTTCGTGAGGTAACTTCACAACCAAAATTGATCATATTTGTTTAATTTCTTGTAATTACTTAAATTACTATTGCAGCAACAATTAACAATGGCTAACATATATAACATTTTAATTATGTTATGATTTGAAAAAGGGACTTGCGATGCCCTCTAATCCAATTGAGGATGGAATATTGGACCCTGTGCCTTCATGTTTCCTCAACCGCCTCAATTATGTGTTTGTTCATGCGTTCTATGGATATTCAATGGACTTGGAGGGAATAAAAATTATACTGAAAAATGCAATGGTGTTGAAAAAGATGGAGATTCTGATTGGAGTGTTTGTGACCCCAGAGATGAGAAACCAGTTCCTCTTGCAGCTATTGAAACTCCCCAGAGCTTCTAAAGATTGTGCCATCTTCATAGTTTAAAGTTTAAACTAGTTATGCTTAATATTTTTATTGTTGGTGGTTGATTTGTGACATGTATTCCTGCAATTATATTTCATCTAATTTTCCTATCAGACTTTCCTATTGCATGTGGACGACGCATTACTAGGACGTCAAAAATTGAAGTTCTAGATGTATCTTTCGGTGGTGTTTTATGACGCTCAAAACATATCATTTCAATTACCTTGAAAACAATACTTTTTTTAGCTTTACATACCATGAGACATGCTCCTCTTTGCTCAATTTTGTGAATGGCCGCATAGAATCAACATTTTTTGCGATACTATAAATCATTGGTACAAAAAAAAAAGAGTTTTTAGACCGTCTCATTTAAAACGGTTACAGAAGATGAAGTCTAAAAAGTATGATCGATTACATTTTCATAAATATAAAAAACTTTTTAGACCAATTAATACGAGGTCAAAAAGATATTTTGTAGACCGGTTTCCCAAACAATCAATCTAAAAAGGGAAAAAAAGAGGAAGAAAATGTCGATTACTTTTAAGATCGGTAGTTACAAATAACAAGTCTAAAAAATTTAAAATGAAAATAAAATATGGCTTACTATTATGACGGATTGTTACAAATAACTGGTTTAAAAGGTTAAAAATGAAATAAAATGTCTGTTATTTTTAAAACTGGTTGTTACAAATAATCGGTCTAAAAAGTTAAAAAAAAAATAAAAATAAAATGCCTATTACTCAGTTATTACAAATAACCGATCTAAAAAGTTAAAAATAAAAAATAAATAGAATTTTTATTACTTTTAAAATTAGTTGTTACAAATAACTATTCTAAAAGATAAAATTTTTTAGACTTTATTTTTTATAACTGATTTAAAAGATGATTTTTCTCTTTTATCATACCAAAAATTGCTCTGAACCTTTCTTGCTCGAGCGATAACTCTATTTCTGTAATTTCGCTCTCTTCTAATCGACGCCTAGCCTATCACCACAATCTTTGTGCGTCTCGCTCTTCAGCTTTCTTTATTAAACATCGAACACTGTTTCCCTAAACTTCCTTTAAACTCTCACCAAACCACTGTCTTTTCTCTGCCGCCAGTCACTAAGCCCCCTCCGTACTTCTCTCTCTCTCTGCCGTTCTCGGCCGCGGAATTTGTTCACCCCGAAATCCACCATGGAAGTTGGCATAGAATAATATCAACGCCGGCCAGCAAATCCTGCCAATTCGGGCGACTCCATTCCAAGCCCTTCTTTGACACCACCATCGACGAGGAACACGCCATCTCATCTTATGGCGCCACCAAATCCTCGATCTTGATAGCGACATTGTCGCCCGTTGGAATAGGATCTTCCTCGTTGCCAGTTGCCAGTCTCATTGTGCTTTTCATCGACCCTCTTTACTTGTATCTCCCCAACATCGGAGGCCCCGACTGCTTGCAAGCCAATATGGAATTGAGCATCACCGTCACTCTTCTCCGCTCCTTCTCTGACATCTTGTATGTACTCCACAATCGTTGCCCCAAAATTCTAGGTTTTTGAGCCGTAGTGAGCTTGTTACCGATGCTCGTGAAATTGCCAAACGCAACTTGAGGTCTGATTTTGCTATTGATCTCGTCGCAGCCCTTCCACTACCCCAGGTCATGTTTATCAATAATCTCTTCTTCTTGTTGTTTTTTGTTTTTTGCAATAATCATAATTTCTTGCAATTTCTGGAAAATATCCAAGCTATTTTGGCTTCATCTAAGTGCAGATTGTGATTTGGTTAGTGATTCCAACGTCCGCGGTTGACCATGCCTATATCACGCTGACAATTTTCTAGGCATCTGCAGCCAAGAACTCCACGCTAGAGGCACCGAATTGCTCAAACACACCCGTAAAGGTTATATCAATTTGCTGCTTACTTATGAAAAGGGGTATTTGAAGATCAATGAGAATCTGAGAAAAAAAAAAAGATCAATGAAAATGAGAACTTTTAATTAATAATATATCTAAAAATTTAATCATTGATAGATCAATATGATGTTGCACAATCTACTTAGCTAACCCTACTTAATAAGATAATGTGACTTCTTCTTGTGGTAGTTGGATTCATCACTCCTAAATAGTATGATTTGGGAGAAATTTTTTTATATTATATTATATATAAATAATAAATGTTTATTCTTTCCAGGAGCAAAATGCATGTACCCTACAATTAATTCACCAAATTTCCATTTGGACACCCCCCCCCCAAAAAAAAAAAAAAGATTCACCAAATTTCCTTATTGCATGTTTGACCGCACGTTACTAGTACACCTAAAGCTAACAATATAGATGTATCTTTGGGTGGTGTTTTATAACGCTAAAACAACTTGTCATTTCAGATACCCCTAAAAACAGTAATTTTTTTAGCTCCAAAGACCATATGACATGCTATTCTTTACTCAATTTTGTGAATGACATAGAATTAACATTTAAATAAATTTGTACTTATATTCTCTTCTTGATGAGAATGAAGCCACTTATCACTTTAACTAAGAATTTGTTGATACTTAAGATATATATTGTAACATCTGTATTTTTGCAAACAATGTACCAAGCATGTATTAATAAAATATTGAGAAGTATTTGGCTACAGTAAATTATTTATTTTCCTTGGAACCTTATGACTAAATTAATTAGCTAAAGTGACATAATAAATCAATGATTTTAGAAGCTTTGAAACACTACACAAGTCACTATAATTGTGACCTAATTTTTAAATCAAAAGCACATTCTTGTTGGACCATGAATTTCGTATGACATTAGGAGAACCTAAGTCAAGAATATTTTCATGCAAAAGAATAGTTAGAAGTCAAAGGAAAATCAATGACAATGGAACTTGGACTTGAGAATGAAGCTAACCAAGCTTACATCATCAAAGTAACATAAGCTAGCTTCTTGAATAAGAATCAAGAAGCATCGTTAAGTCAACAATTCTTCTCCAAGAAGCACCATATGCGTCAGCCACAAGGAGAAGAAAAGGGAAATTAAATGCAAAGTCACATGTTAATATACCAAGTTAGGGCCATTAAATCAAGGACAAATGACAACCTAGGGGTTCAAGTTGGATTTTTAACTAGGCAATTGTACAAGAGAATTAAGAGCCATCTGAAGTCAAAATCCTTGACCACCAAGAATTGAATTTCGCATCAGCAAATGGAAGGGAGAAAAAAGTTGATTTAAAACACATTAAAAGCCAAACTAAAAAGTCAAAGACTTGGGAAAAAGGTAGCTAATGAGAAGAGACCAAGTAAGGACCAAGAAAGGCTTATCCATTGAGACAAAATCTGACCCCAACTATCAGGAATTAATTCGCTGCAGCCAAGAATGAAAGGGAAAAAAAGATTATCTCAAGTCAATGTGAAACCAAAATGAAGGGTCAAACACATGGGAAAAATTAACCAATAAGAAAGCACCAATAAGAGATAAATAAAAGCTTCTTTTTGAAGCCAATTGAGGACAAAAACTGAACTCATTCAGCTCATTAAAAAATTGCATCAGCTTTAAGGACAAAAAATGAAGTAAAAGTCATGCATTTATGATAAGAAGCCAAAGTTTAAAACTATGAGTTGAGAGCCAGCTACCTTGTACCTTGTATAAGACCTAAATATATGATAAAAGGACACATGAAGTGAATAAAAATCTGCCCAAATTGGATCAGATTCGTGCAGCCTTTTGGAGTCAAAGAAAGTCAATAAACCTTGGAGAAAAAGAAAGAAAATAAGCCATTAATCACTTGGAGCATTGGATAATAAATTAATTGGATAATCTGCATAACCAAGGTGTCTATATAAGGACCATTCAGCTCTTATTTTGCTTGCCCAAACTGTGGAAAAAGAGAGAGAGAGGAGAGTGCAAGGAAATTCCTACACTTAGTGAAAGAGGAAGCACACACATTGAAGAACAAGGTGAGTTAGGTGTAAAGTTTGATTAAATGAAGCCTTCTACCTACTTCAATCCTTCATCTAATATTCTTTTGTGCTCAAGGCTGACATTATTCATTGGCTCAAAGAAGTAGGAATCTAAGAGAAACCAAGATACAAGAAGGGTAAGTCACTAACTTAGCTTGTTTGTGACTTGTGTTTTGGATTTTGGCAATTTTCATGATGATGGCTGATTAAGAAAGTGACATTTTCTTAAAGGAGGCTCTGTCCTAATCACTAAAAAAGGGGTATCAAATGGTTAAATATAGGATAATGGTGTTAAAAAGAAGGTTAATATAAGCCAAGAGATGCTTGAATATGAAGCAAAGATGAAAGTTATGGTTGTTGACTACCTAAAGTAATTTTCGTCCAGAGTTGAATATATGAGGTTATTATATGTTTTTGGTATTTTTGATGGCTCCAAAGTGTTTAGAACAAAATTTTATATGGGTCCAAGTGGTAACAATAATTTTAAAACTCAAAAACCCTAAATTTGCAAGTAAAAGTGAATCTACCAGCTTCAGTGAATTTTGGGTGATCATACTCGAAAAATGGTTTTAAAATAGTAAATGAAATCCAATGGTCATGAAATTTTACAGATTTAAAGTAGACATCCTAAGCTTCACTTTGGTATATAATTTTGTAATTTGTCAAGTTGTCTACTAGGAAAAATAAATTTTGTAAAACATCCCAGAATATGGAACGTTGCCTCTGACCAGCGAGTGATGTTTTTACACAACAAAAAATTCTTGTGATTTTGGCCTCTGGGACTATTTTTAGTAAACATTAGACATGTTAACGATTCAATGGCCACCGGAATCATTCAAAAAATGATTTTTCTAGAATTAGTTAAAAATGTTTGAAGTTGGAGCATAAATTCTGGAATTTTAGGAAAAGGGTGAATTTCATGAAGATAAAAGGAAAGTTTGCATAAGTGAATAAAATGAAGTTTATTTGCTTTATTTAGGGTCTACACGTGTACGGAGTAAATTTCCAAGCACCGGGGAAATTATTGATTTCTAATAAAATTGCCAAGTAGTAACTGTTTACTCACATACTCTATGTTACCTTGTATGTTTGTGATGCCATGATTGAGGAACATGTCTCGTGAGTGGGACATGCGTTTGGGCTGTAGAGCCTAATGAACTATGTGTCCTTGGGTCGCTACTGTAGGGCCTAGTGGATTATGTGTCCTTAGGTCGCTATTGAGTCGTTGGTGCATTGAGTGTAGTTAGGGTTTGAGTCCCTATCTACAGTTGTTTTCCTAGCGCTGAGGATTTTCGGGGGCTTGCCTTGGTAAGGCAGCCCAACGATGTGTTGATTGTGATTTCGAATGCATGTGGTATGTTTTCCATGATTGATGTTGTGATTTTCCTAATTGTGGATATTGCATACATGCGCGGCATACATATTGAATATGAGTTTAACAGTTACTTTTGGGTTCAATTTTGGATTCCAAACTGTGCTAGGGATACAGGCAGATCTAGCTGAGCTCACCTGAAGATCTGAGGTAGGGCATGGAGTTGAAGGCTGAAGAAATAGGGAATGCCCTATTAATTTTTGTATTTTACATTTTGGATAACTGTATATTATTTTACTTTCTGCCCGGTACTTATTTTGGATTACTGTACCCTAACCCTACGGGGACTATTTACTTTCTATTTATCGTACTTTTACCAGTATTACGTATTTGTCCACATCGATTCAATACTCTGCCGTGTAACACTCTCATACATGTTAATATGGAAATAATTAAAGGTAAGGTAACAACTAAATAAAGAATTCCTCTAATTCATCACTCGAGAGGACGAGGCTGGTAGGAATGTAACACGCCACGGAAGGTGGTATAGAATATTATCAACTTCGGCCAGCAAATTCTGCCAATTCGGGCGACTCCAATCCAAGTACTTCTCCGGCACCACCACCGACAAGGAACACGCCCATCTCATCCTATGGCGCCACTAGATCTTCGATCTCAACAGCGACATCGTTGCCCATTGGAATAGAATCTTCCTCGTTACCAGTCTCATTGTGCTTTTCATCGACCCTCTTTACTTGTATCTCCCTAGCATCGGAAGCCTCGACTGCTTGCAAGCCAATATGAAATTGAGCATCACCGTCACTCTTCTCCACTCCTTCTCTAACCTCTTCTATGTACTCCACATGATGATGGAATTTAGCACCGCATTTGTTGCCCAAAATTCTAGGATTTTAGGCCATAGTGAGCTCGTTACGGATGCTCGTGAAATTGCCAAACGCTACTTGAAGTCTGATTTTGCTATCGATCTCGCCACAACCCTTCTACTACCCCAGGTCATGTTTATTAATATCTCTTCTTCTTGTTTTTTGTTGTTGCAATAATCATAATTTCTTGCAATTTCTGGAAATATCCAAGCTATTGTGGCTTCACCTAATTGCAGATTGTGATTTGGTTAGTGATTCCAACGTCCGCGGTTGACCATGCCTATGTCACACTGACAATTTTGTAGGCATCTGCAGCCAAGAACTCCTCGCTAGAGGCACCGAATTGCTCAAACACACCCGTAAAGTTTATATCAATTTGCTACTTATAGTCTTCTTTTATAATGTGCTCCATTTTCTTGGTAAATGCAGGTGATCTTCACTGGAGAATTGTTTCTGTTTATATACACCGTACGGGACAGGTGATGCTGAAAATGAAAAGCAAAAATGTTGCAGGAACCAATACTAAAAAGAAGAAGAGTAAGATGCCATTTAGCTTCCTAGTTCTTATACTTGTCAGAATCATTAGACCATATAAAACACAAGATGTAACTGGAGGTTTTGATGTTGCAGATGTAGTTATAGATGCGTGCACAGATGTACCGGTGTGGCCGAGGAGGCATTTCTTTGACAGGGGAGAACAACGACGGTACGTTGAAGACAGAATGTAGGGGAATCGTGGAGTTTGAGTGTAAGAATCAGAAGGGGAGTATGATATATGGACTAAAGGAGTTTCAAGGCTTTTATCTATTGTGGCGTAAAGCAAAACATGATGGAGATACTTTTAAGACTAGTTATTTTACACCACTGATCTTAAAATTCTTACCTTTTAGACATTATATCTTGAAAAACCGGTTTTAAAATGTGAATTTTAAAACCGGTTGAAAAATCGGTCTTAAAAGTAACAGACTTTTTAGACCGACTTTATTGAGATACGATCCAGAACCGCTCTAACAAGCAATTTTTGTACTAGTGAATCAACATTTAAAATGCAGCTTTTAACGCCGATAAATTTGTATTTTATGTGTTGTTTGGCGTTTGATAAAAAAATTCTATCACTACGAAAAAAGTAATTTTTTACGACGGAAAAATTCTATCGCAAAAATGCATTTTTCATCACAACAATCATTTGCAACAGAATTTGTCCATTGTAAAAAAGTGCATCACAATTGCGATGGAAAACAAGAATTCCGTCGCAAATTTCAGCTTTTTGAATTCCGTTGCAATTGTAATAGAATCATATTCCGTCGCAAATTTCAAGAATTTGGGACGGAATTCAATTTTGTAGCAAATTTCAAAATTTTGTGATAGAATTTTTTTCTGACACAAATTTAATTTTATTAAAAAATAAAAAATTCAAAAAAAAATAAAAATTGGATAAAAAAATTACGAAATAACAAAAACTTGTATATCATAAAATATATAGTAACAATCATAAAGATTTTACATAGAGAAAAAAATATAAATAATAATGTTGCGAATAATATAAACTAAAAAATAGTTTAAACAGCAGTAATATGATCTTTGTTATCATTATCACTAGGATGATCATCATCACCAGGAGCCAACCCCGTACCCTTGGCTTTCAATAGGGACTGAAGTTGAAGCTGTATCCCCTCATCATTCCTTGATCATTGCATTCACATTAATTGATTCCATAAATCAATGGGGATTATAAAAATTTTGAAAGTGCTTATACAATAACCAAATAAAGAAATATAAAGATTCATATCTTGACAGCATAGGTCAAAAATTAAACCAAATAAATAAATAAATAACTCCACTATATATAATCAATGCGTTATACTAAAGGATCTCGATCAAGTGTAATAAATCACAGCAAACATGTCCAAATACAAAGCAACTATCTAACAATAAATGATAAAAAAAACTGGAAAAAAAATTTCAAACTTACCTGGCAAAACGGCGACAACAGAGATAGGAAGGAGTGGCGACAAGGGCGTCGGCAGAGACCGAGGGCGGCGGCAACATGGCGACGGGAGGTGGAGGACGGACAATGAAAAGGGAGAGCGTAGAGAGGGAGGGACGGATCGTGAAAATGAAGGAGGAAGAAGAAGTTGATAAATTTAAATGGGTTTGCGACAGAAATAAAATTTCGTCGCAAACTCATTAAAGTTTGTGACGGAATTCCGTCGCAAACTAGCGGTGCAAAATGCCGCCTGTTTGCGATGGAAGTAGAAATTCCGTCGCAAAATCGGTGGTTTTGCGACAAAATTGCAATTCCGTCGCCAAGCCCAAATGGGGTGTTGAGATAGAATGTACCTTCCGTCTCAAAACCCTTGGTTTTGCGAAGGAAATCCAATTCCGTTGCAAAACCCATTTGGGGTTTGTGATGGAAATTTTAATTCTGTCGTAAACATTACTATTTTGCGACGGGATTTAAATTTTATCACAAATACCTCTAATTTAAGACAGAAAAATTCCGTCGCAAATAAGCTATTTTCTAGTCGTGTATTATATTCATATATTAGGTGTCTCTTCTTTTGCCATATGCAAAATACATGTATCCCTGCAATTAATTCATCATATTTCCTTATTGCATGTTGATGGCATGCCACTAGTACATCTAAAGTTGATAAGAGATCACCAGGTATAGGTGATTTGATGGTTAAAATGAGATATTAAATCATTCTAGGTATTCTTACTGTTGTGGTGTTTGAGAAATAAATAAAAATTATTTATAACTCATGAATAGTATGATTTGTTAAGATTTTTTTAAAAAATATTCTATTATATGCACATATTACATATACGAGAAAAGATAATTTTCATTGTGAACATATTACACAAAAGAGTTGGAGTGACATTTAAGGAATTAAAATGTTAAAAAATCGTTTAATGTGATTGGGACACGTTCAAAAACAAATGCCACTAGATGCAATAGCTTTGAGGGTGGATAAAGCAATTTAAGAGTCCTATGAAAGGGGGTACTTGAAGATCGATGAGAACACTTAATGAACTTATTGAAAGAGGCCTTTTGATTAAGAATATATCTAAAGATTTAATCATTGATAGAGCAATATGATGTTACATAGTCCATTTAGCTAACCCTACCTAATAAGATAAGACAGCTTCTTCTTATGGTAGTTGGATTTATCACTCATAAATAGTATGATTTGGTAGAAATTTTTTAATTTTATATACAAATAATAAATGTTTCTTCTTTCCAGGAGCAAAATGCATGTACCCTACAATTGATTCACCAAATTTCCTTATTGCATGTTTGACCGCACGTTACTTGTACATCTAAAGCTAAAGCTGACAATCTAGATGTATCTTTGGGTGGTGTTTTATAACGTTCAAACAACTTGTCATTTCAGGTACCCCTTAAAACAATAATTTTTGAACTCCAAAGACTATGCGACATGCTATTCTTTACTCAATTTTGTGAATGACATAGAATTAACATTTAAATAAATTTAAACTTATGTTCTCTTTTTTATGGGAATGAGGCCACTTACTACTTTAATTAACAACCTATCGATACTTAAAGGATGAAGGTGCAATTTTGTCAATAAAATATTAGAGAAAGAGCATCTGACACAATTATTTATTTAGGGTATCTTATATACAAACAAACTATTAAAAGTGGTAAAAAAACACAATGGCGTTAGCTTCGTCACAAAAAGCTGGTTTGGTGACTTTTTTTTTTTTTTTAACACTTCCATCATATTGATTAATTTAGAGGGAAGGTACATCAGCTTTACTGCAGAGAAACCGGGTCCCACTTACAGCTAAGAATGGCCTTAATAATGCAAAATGGATAAATCTTCACATTACCTGAAGCTCCTCAATCCACTTACAGCTGTCTCGGCGAGTTCAGCTGCAGGAATGCTTCCAGAAGCTCCTTCAGATCAGATTCCGAGCACATCTCCTTCTCAAATATCATTTGCAGCATCGAGTGCTTGAAATCCTTGTACGGATCCTCCGACTCCTTCTCCACCGCCACGCTATCCACTATCGGACTCCGCTTCGGCAACAAGTTCCTCTGATCTCCGTCTCTGCTTCCGACACCGTGGTGGGGGTGAAAACTCTGTCGTCGTCTTCCTCGGAATGGTCGCAATTTTGGCCGCCGGAGGTGGCGGTGGAAGATGTCAGGCTGCCGATTGGGTTTGGGATCTGGTGCCTGGGCTTGGGCCTGCCACAACAACAGCTTCCATTCACAATGAGGAGTAAACTGAGAAGAGTTCTCTTATGGGAAGACATGAGAAACTAGAAGGAAGGGGGGAGAGAGAGAGAAAGAGAGTAGTTGAGCAGGGAGATAGAAAAAGATCAGAGAAAGAGAGATATGAAGGAGGTGGGGGGTGTTGGTGGGAGTGAATGAGAGTCACTTTCGGAGATGTTTGGTGAGAGAGGAGGTTGGGAGATTTATGAAGGCTTGGTATATTTTGGAGCTTTAAGTTGCCGTATTTAGGAGATCAAGCCCTAAGGGGACTCATAATGTGACGCAGCTTCTTCCTCACTTCACTCTCATCGTGAGATTCCTCTTTTGGATTGTTCAGTTTGTTGAGTACCATAACATTTCACCACTGTTGCAAATCTAGAAGTTTATTGCCGTCACTGATCTGTGTTCCTATATTGGCTCGCACAAAGAACGATGAAGACGATGAAGAGAGGATGATGAAGAAGATGATACAGTTCTCTCACCACCCACAGTCAGATAGATAAACGTCCGTTAAAAACACTTAACGGCCATTGTGTGTTTTTACCCCTTTTAATAGTTTGTTTGTATATAAGATACCCTAAATAAATAATTGTGCCAGATGCTCTTTCTCTAATACTTTGTTGGTAAAATTGTACCTTCACCCATACTTAAAATAGAATCTTTTGCACTAACTAAATGTGTATTCTCTATGTTGCGTGGAATTTGAAAAATTAATAACAATAATTTTAAATTCAAATAGTCTGATTTGGTAGAATTTTTAAAATTTTTATATTATATACACATATGAGGTATTTCTTGTTGAAAAAATAAATACATACATCTCTACAATTAATTCATTAGATTTTTCTTATTGCATGTTGATCGCGTGTCACTAATACATCTAAATCAGAAACTTATGCTTCCTTTTCTGATCTACTTACCAAGCCTAAAGCTGATGAATCTGTGGGGTATCACCTTCCCGGATCAGTATTCTGCTCAGAATCTATTTTCTGGGTGTCCTGTTCTTGATCATTTACAGATTGTGGACTGTAATTGGTTGAATGTGAAGGCCTTGAAAATCTTATCGTCCAAGCTTCAGAAATTGAGGATAAGGGAAGCTCGTGGTATAAGACAACAAAATGGGAGGAATAGGATTGAGTTTGTGATTCAGGGAAGTGGTCTCAGAAATTTCAGTCATGAGGGTTTGTTCTACTTCGATTACAGGATCGTGAATCCTGCATTGTTGTTGGAAGAGGTGTCTATTTACGTTGATTCTATGCGTCAGACATCAGTGCCCATGTCAAATAGTCTTTTGAATCTCTTGAGAAGTGTCATTCATGTTCCAACGTTGAAGCTTGGACTTTATACTGTCTCTATAAGTTTCCTTCTCATGTTTATAAACCAAGTATTTTTTATTTTGAGAAAATTAATCTTTTGGAACCTAAAGTTTTGAATTGATTAAAACTTAATGCAACCCAATCCATATAGTTTTGGTTATAACTTAATGTTTGAACTCTAACTTGATGCAACTCAGTCTCTCAATCGAGAGATTAAACATTTGAAATATTAGTCCCTCCATTTTTAAAAAATAAAACTATATATTTCATAAAGTGTCATGTGGCAATAAGAATAATATCATGTCGTCAGTTACAATAAGAGTTATAACAACTGTCAGTTGACTAAACCAAGATAAGTGGGTGAGGGGAATAATATAAATACCCCAAGTGTACTCATATGAGACTATTGAATAAGAAATCATTCAGTTTGTTAGTTCTCTTCCATCTTCTTCTGTTAAATAAGGGGCTAGAGTTTTAAATAATTAAAATTGTAGAGATCGAGTTGCAGTAACTTAAAGTTTGGTGACAAAGTTTCATTTGAGTCAAAATTATAGAAACTTAATTGTACTGAATCAAAGTTTAAGAACTTGTTATAACCAATGCAACCCAAAACTATAGGGTCTAAAAAATTAACTTTTTCCTTTTATTTTTTTCACTTATTGTACATCAATTTCTCTTGTATGTGTTTCAGCTTCTCTTTGGCATACCAGAAGCATCAGAGGTACCCATGTTCAAGGGTATTCGAGTTTTTGAGCTAGATCATAGATCATCAGATTTTTCAAATGCACGTTTGTTGAAGATATAAAAAACACGCCTTGCCTTAAGTCTCTGATCTTTCATGAGGTAACTTCACAACCAAACTTATTATATTTGTTTAATTTTTAGTAGCTACTTAAATTATTATTGCAGCAACAATTAACAATGGCTAACATATATAACATTTGAATTATATTGTGATTTGAAAAAGGGACTTGCGATGCCTTCTAATCCAATTGAGGATGGAATATTGACCCCGTGCCTTCATGTTTCCTCAACCGCCTCAATTATGTGTTTGTTCATGTGTTCTATGGATATTCAATGGACTTGGAGGGAATAAAGATTATACTGAAAAATGCAATGGTGTTGAAAAAGATGGAGATTCTGCTTGGATTGTCTGTGACCCCACAGATGAGAAAGAAGTTCCCCTTGCAGCTATTGAAGCCCCCTAGAGCTTCTAAAGATTGTGGCATCTTCATAGTTTAAAGTTTAAACTAGTTATGCTTAATTTTCCATCAGACTTTCTTATTGCATGTTGACGACGCGTTACTAGCACATCTAAAATTATGTTTTAGATGTATCTTTGAGAGGTGTTTTAAAACGCTGAAAACATATCATTTTAGTTACCTCAAAAACAATACTTTTTTAGCTCTACATACCATGCGACATGCTCCTCTTTACTTTATTTTGTGAATGGCAGCATAGAATCAACATTTTTTTTTGGGGTAAAAATTGGGGCTTAATTGCCCATTACTTCACTAAAAAAAATTAACTAGAATTTAGTCGTGGGTAAACAACTCCCACAGTATTCCTGAACAGAAAACCTACCACCCCTACTAGAAGAGAATTTAAAACAATAAAATCATCATTACAACTAAAGTTATGCTTGGCTAACCAATCTGCTACAGCGTTGCCTTCTTGCAGAATGTGAGAAAAATAAATTTGTAGCTCATTGTTATTATCACATAGTATGCATTCAAAATTATGTCTTTTTTTTTTTTTGAAACTATAGAATCAACATTTAAAATACAGCTTTTGACGCCGATAAATTAGTATTCTTTGTGTTTGGCGTTTGAAAAATAAATAGGAATCATTCATAACTCAAGAATAGCATTATTTGTTAGGTATTTTAAAACTTTTTCTATTATATGCATATATTGTTCTTCTTGCCAGATGCAAAATACTTGAATCCCTGCAATTAATTCATCATATTTTCTTATTGCATGTTGACCGCTTGTCACTTGCACATCTAAAGTTGATAAGAGACCTGGTAGAAGTGATTTGAAGGTTAAAATGAGATATTGAATCATTCTAGGTATTCTTTGTGTTGTATATGGTGTTTGAGAAATAAATGACAATTATTTATAACTCATGAATAGCATGATTTTTTTAGATTTTTTCTATTATATGCATAGATTGGGTGTCTCTTCTTCCCAGAAGAAAAATACATGTATCCTTGCAATTAATTCATCATATTTTCTTATATCAAGTTGACCGCATGTCACTAGTACATCTAAAGTCGATAAGAGATCGGTTATAAATGATTCGAAGGTTAAAATGACATCAAATCATTCTAGTAGTGGCAAAGTTCATACGTTTGGGGTCAATCATATAAAAAGATAGTGAAATTGATGAAGTTGTTAATTATAAAATTTATGATTAAATATCAACTTTGTCCCTGAAGTACGCGTTCAAGGGCAATTTTGTCCTTGAAGTTTTTGGCGTAGCAATGTTGCCCTGGACATCTCAAGATGTAGCAATGTTGCCTCTCCGATAATTGTTCTAACGGTCAACTTAGGGCTATTAACGGAGGGGCAACATTGCTACGTCTTGAGATTTTCAAGGCAACATTGCTCCTGGGCGTATACTTTAGGAGCAAAATTAAGTATTAGCCCTTTTTTTTAAAAAAGTCAACCTGATTTTATAATTCAGGTTAATGAGCAATATGGCCAATGAACTTTTGCCTCAGGAGCGCCCAACACAAATAACTTTTAAATGAACAAAAAATGCCAAAAAAAAAAGCTTTTAAAAATGCGCAATTAGCACAAAAATAGAGTAAAACTTTTTTGTGCTGGACACTCCTGGAGTAAAACTTTTTTATACGAACTGCATATTTTTGAAAGTTTTTGGGTATTTTTTGTCCACTTAAAAGTTATTTGTGCTGGGCGCTCCTGACTAAAAGTTCGTTGACCAAATTGCTCTTTAACCCTTTATAATTATAATCATGATAGGAGGGAGTAGGGGTGACAATTATTATTTGTTTTTAAAAAAATAAACAAAGCCTACTCCTTCTTCCTTCATAGTGTCCTCCATCGCAGGCATTCCCCAATCAAACAAGAATCACTCACCTGCGGAATTTGTCTAGAAAAAATGTTTTGAACAAATCAAATAAAAAAAATAAGAACGAATTTGTCCGATCAGAAGATCAAACGAGTACGTCGCAGGCAATTCGAACGAATTTTTCCAAACAATAATTACTCGCCTGTGGAATTATCTACGCGAACGATTAACGAAGCTCTCGTGCATTGTAAGCAGAGATGACTGAGAGAATAAAGCTTACGAAGGGTTAAGTATCAATTTTTCCCCTGAAGTACATGCCCAGAGCAATTTTGCCCCCTAAGTTTTGGGCATAATGTTGCCCCAAAAATCTCAAAAAGTAACAACGTTACCTCTTCATTAACAGCCCTAATGGTCAAACTTCACCTTTAGGGCTGTTAACGGAGGGGCAACATTGCTACGTTTTAAGACTTCCGGGGCAACATTGCTACGTCAAAAACTTTAGGGACAAAATTGCTCTTGTGCACGTACTTCAGAGACAAAATTGATACTTAATCCTAAAATTTAAGCTGAGTGGTTTAAATGGAGAAATGCTAACAAAGTTATTTGTGACTGAAAAGTACTTAATAAAATGAAAGAAGTGTTATGGCACTGATATAAATTCATCAATGTTATATGGACAAGTTCGAAAAAGAAGGCCACTAGATGCAATAGCTTTGAGGGTGGATCAAGAAGTTTAATAGTCCTATGAAAAGGGGTACTTGAAGAGCAATGAGAACACTTAAAGAAGTTATTGAAGGAGGCCTTTTGATTAATAATATATCTAAAGATTTAATCGTTGATTGAGCAATATGATGTTACTACTCAATTCATTTAGCTAACCCTACCTAATAAGATAAGGCGGCTTTTTCTTGTGATAGTTGGATTCATCACTCGTAAATAGTATGATTTGGTAGAAATTTTTTAATATTATATGCAAAAATAAATGTTTCTTCTTTCGAGAAGTAAAATGCATGTATCCTACAATTAATTCACCAAATTTACTTATTGGTTGTTGACCGCACGTTACTAGTATATTTAAAGCTGACAGTCCATATGTATCTTTGGACGTGTTTTATAATGCTAGAACAAACTCGGCATTTTAGGTAACCCTAAAAACAATAATTTTTGAGCTACACAGACCATGCAACATACTCTCTTTTACTCAATTTTTTTAATGGCATAGAATTAACATTTAAATAAATTTGAACTTATATTTTCTTCTTTATGGGAATGAAGCTACTTACCATCTTTAAAAAAGATTTTTAACACTAACTAAATGTGTATTCTCTATGTTTCATGGCATTTGAAAAATAAACAACAATAATTTTAAATTCAAATAGTGTGATTTTGTAGAATTTTCAAAATTTTTATATTTATATAGACATATGAGGTATTTCTTCTTGAAAAAGTAAATACATGAATTTATACAATTAATTCATCAGATTTTTCTTATTGCATGTTGACCGCGTGTCACTAATACATCTAAACTTGTGATGATTCCCTTATTTAGTTGGAAAAATATTAATATAACATTGAATAATTTAAGAATACATTTTAATATTAGAGAAAATTAATTTTGTGATTTTCCCTAAAAAAATTAGTCCTCGTCTGTAAAACAAATGGAGTGGAATATATATATATATATATAGCATACTATTAGGAAAAGTCAAACGGTGAAACTTGAAAGAACGAGGGAACTAGGGAAGGAGACAGCCTACGTTTTTTCTCCCATCCCCAACAACTGGTGGTAAGTTTCTTCACTCCAATAACTTGTGGTACAGCCTTCTGATTTTCATCTTCTTTCTTGTCTACTATTCAACAACTTTATTTTAATTTGTTTCACTGTTATCCATGTTCCGGTCTTCTAAAATTCACCAATTAAAATAAAATCTTGTTCTGATTTGATCTCCTTATTTTCCATCCTTGTGTTGGACTATGCTTAATTGTATCAAATTTTGTCTAGAATGTTTCAATTTGATTTGCAAGCAATAATGATCTAATCTAAAGAAATTTTATAGCAAACAACCAATTTTCCAACCCTTTTTGCTTTGGGACTTAATCCATATATACAAGGATTTTTTGTTGTTGTTGTTGTTTGTGCTTATCGCGATGATAAGTAGAGCACTGCTCATAGTTGCATTTAGATCTGTACCGTATGATTACAATTTAAATGTCCAATTAATATACTATATTTTAATTTCAATACACATTAAAATAATTTTTATGAAATAATAAAGTAAAAGAAATAAATTCGAACCATCCCGATCTAATCTAGATAAGCTATATCGTCTAATCTGGATGATCTAGATTAAATTTAAATGATCCAGATTTTAGTTCTCATCACGCTTATAAGCACTATGGTGCTCATCAATACGATGAAATCTTCATCGGATTGAGTTTGGGTGAGCACACCAAATATGGACTGTCCAAATCTCTTTTCGATGGCCCAAAATTAGTTTTTTTTAAAAAAATACTTTTACATTTTTTTTAAAAGTAAGTAATTACTTACATGAGGGAAAATAAAAACAATATATTAACGCCTTAACTATTACTAGTAGTTTATAAAAAAGAAGTTTTTATTTAAAAATCATCACTTTGAAATTTTAAATCTAGATTAATGAAACTGAGTATAGATGATGGAGCATATCTCACCGTAGTGCCGAGCACAACCCTCGGACGAGCATCAAAATCGGTTTTGATATGCATCATCCAAATAGAGTTTCAATATATACATTTAAATTTGAAAAAAAAAGACAAAAAAATACCATTCAATTTTTTTTTTTTAAAAAAAAAAACCCAAAATGCCTACTAAATTAGCAAAAGGGCAAATTGGTAATATGGTAGCAATATGAGATTTTTAAGTTTGAGTGTTAACAACTTGAGTATAGGCAATCACAACTTAAGAATAACAATTAGCAATTTGTTTATACACGTACAGTGTCAACTTGGAGAATTCAAGTTGTCAATTTCTATGTTCAAGTTTAACACCCAAACTTTAAAATCTCGTATATTCCTAAGAGACTACCTATTAATTTAATAGACATTTTAGGTTTTTGTAATTCAAATTTTCTGTCATTTTCCTTTTTATTTTTAATCTATTGTCTTTATGTTATATCATATGCACATTAATTATTGCTTTCAACAATCAAAATTCTAAAAAAATTGGACCGTGATGTTTCTTAATGAGTGCATAAACCTCTTCCTATGTGCAGGCTTTTGTTTGCAGTACTTTGTATTGCTCATTGGGCTGGTTTTTTTTTTTTTTTTAATATTCAAAATTTGATTAATGACTGCTCGTATGTTAGTGTTATCTTACAGTTACATCATGCCTCCGAAAAAAAGAAACAGAAGGAAGAAGCAGAACAACAACAAAGACACTAATGGAAGTCGCAGAAACATCAACGACCTACCCGACAATGTCCTTTCAAACATTGTGTCGCTTCTTCCCATGAAAGATGCTGTAAGAACAAGCATCTTGTCCAAAAGATGGGAATTCATATGGACAACCATTCCTGAACTTAGCTTTATTCAAGAAACCGAAGACACAACCAACTTCATGAATTTCATCAAAAGAGCACTTTCACTAAGAGGATCATCTAAGATAACCGAGTTTCAACTCAAAGGCAAAATGGACGCTTCTTGTTCAGTTCAACCTCTGTTTTCTACAGTTGCGCAGTGTAATGTTGAAGTGTTGAGGCTCCATCTTGACCACATTAAAGAAGCTTTATCTTTGCCTATCAGCTTGCTTAATTCGGCAACACTTACTGATATACATATCAGAATGAAAGGCCAGAAACTTATGCTTCCTTTTCTGATCTACTTACCAAGCCTAAAGCTGATGAATCTGTGGGGTATCACCTTCCCGAATCAGTATTCTGCTCAGAATCTATTTTCTGGGTGTCCTGTTCTTGAGAATTTACAGATTGTATACTGTAGTTGGTTGAATGTGAAGGCTGTGAAAGTGTTATCTTCCAAGCTTCAGACATTGAAGATAAGGGAAGCTCTTGTTAGAGGACAACAAAATGGGAGGAATAGGATTAAGTTTGAGATTCAAGGAAGTGGTCTCAGAAATTTCAGTCATGAGGGTTTGTTGTACTTTGATTACAGCATTGTGAATCCTGTGTTGTTGTTGGAAGAGGTGTCGATTTATCTTGATTCTATGCGTCAGACATTAGTGCCGCTGCCCATGTCAAATAGTCTTTTGAATCTGTTGAGAAGCGTCTGTCATGTTCCAATGTTGAAGCTTGGAATTTACACTGTCTCTGTAAGTTTCCTTCTCATGTGTTTATAAACTAAGCGTATTTTATTTTGTTAAAAATAATCTTTTGACATTAGAGTTTTGAATTAGTTATAACTCAATGTTTAAACTTTGACTCATTCTCAATTCTTATTGCTTTAAGTCGGTTATAACTTAGTGTTTGAACTACCCGATGCAACTTAAGTCTCTCAAATTTAAACTTTTAAAATTTTAATCCTCGCATTTTAAAAGATAAAACTAGATATTTTATAAATTGTCATGTTGCAGGATGAGTAGCATCATGTGGTCAGTTCTAATAGGAGTTATAACTATTGTTAGTTGGCTAAACCGGGATAAGTGAGTGGGGGGAATAATATAAATATCCCAAGTGCTCATTTGAGGCTGTTGAATAAGAAATCTTTTAGTTAGTTCTCTTGCATCTTCTTCTTTTTCCTAGTCACTTTGTAAGGGAATAATATTTTAAATGATTAAAATTATAGGGATCGAATTGAATTAAATGAAAGTTTAATGACCGGATTTCAACTAAGTCAAAATAATAAGAACTATGTTGTACTAAATCAAAGTCTAAGAATTAAATTACAACAGAGTTAAAACTACGAGGTTTAAAAAATTAACTTTTTCCCTTTTAATTTTATTTTGTTATGGTACATGATCAATTTTCTTGTGTTTCAGCTTCTCTTTGGCATACCAGAAGCAGTGGAGGTACCAATGTTCAAGGGCATTCGAGTTCTTGAGCTAGATCATAGATCATCAGATTTTTCAACTGCACGCTTATTGAAGTTATTGGAAAACACACCTTGCCTGGAGTCTGTGATCTTTCGTGAGGTAACTTCACAACCAAAATTGATCATATTTGTTTAATTTCTTGTAATTACTTAAATTACTATTGCAGCAACAATTAACAATGGCTAACATATATAACATTTTAATTATGTTATGATTTGAAAAAGGGACTTGCGATGCCCTCTAATCCAATTGAGGATGGAATATTGGACCCTGTGCCTTCATGTTTCCTCAACCGCCTCAATTATGTGTTTGTTCATGCGTTCTATGGATATTCAATGGACTTGGAGGGAATAAAAATTATACTGAAAAATGCAATGGTGTTGAAAAAGATGGAGATTCTGATTGGAGTGTTTGTGACCCCAGAGATGAGAAACCAGTTCCTCTTGCAGCTATTGAAACTCCCCAGAGCTTCTAAAGATTGTGCCATCTTCATAGTTTAAAGTTTAAACTAGTTATGCTTAATATTTTTATTAGTTGGTGGTTGATTTGTGACATGTATTCCTGCAATTATTTCATCTAATTTTCCTATCAGACTTTCCTATTGCATGTGGACGACGCATTACTAGGACGTCAAAAATTGAAGTTCTCGATGTATCTTTCGGTGGTGTTTTATGACGCTCAAAACATATCATTTCAATTACCTTGAAAACAATACTTTTTTTTAGCTTTACATACCATGAGACATGCTCCTCCTTGCTCAATTTTGTGAATGGCCGCATAGAATCAACATTTTTTGCGATACTATAGCATCATCCTTAAAAAGGGGGGGGGGGGGGAGGCTTTTTGGCCACCTCATTTAAAACGGTTATAGAGGATGAAGTTTAAAAAGTATGATGGGTGGCATTTTCATAAATATAAAAAACTTTTTAGACTAATTAATATGAGGTCAAAAAAGATATTATTTAGATCGGTTTCCCAAACAATCAATCTAAAAAGTAAAAAAAAAAAAAAGGACAAAAATATTGAATACTTTTAAGATTGGTAATTACAAATAACAAGTCTAAAAAATTTAAAATAAAAAGTAAAATATGTATTACTTTTACAAATAACTGGTTTAAAAAGTTAAAATAAAATAAAATGTATGTTATTTTTAAAACCGATTGTTTCAAATAATTGGTCTAAAAGAGTAAAAAGTTAAAAACAAAATAAAATAAAATGTCTATTACACCAGTTGTTACAAATAACCGATCTAAAAAGTTAAAAATAAAAAATAAATAGAATTTTTATTACTTTTAAAATTAGTTGTTACAAATAACTGTTCTAAAAGATAAAACTTTTTAGATTTTATATTTGGGTAAAGGTTTTCTCTAGTGAGATAGAGTTATCTCCAGTGACCCCAAAACTACGTTGTTTTGGATTAATGAAGGGTGTTTCTGTATTTTTGTTTATTTTTTAATCATATTAATTTTACCGACATACCCTTCATTAATCCAAAACGAGGTAGTTTTAACTGGAAAAATACTTTTTACTCTATAATTTTTATAATTGATCTAAAAAAATGAATCTCGTGCCGAAAATTGCTCTGAACCTTTCTTCCTCGAGCGATAACACTATTTCTGTAACTTCGTTCTCTTCTAATCGACGCCTCGCCTATCACCACAATCTGTGAGTCTCGCTCTTCAGCTTTCTTTATTAAACATCTAACACTGTTTCCCTAAACTTCCTTTAAACTCTCACCAAACCCACCGTCTTTTCTCTCCCGCCACTCACTAAGCCCCTCCGTACTTCTCTCTCTCTCTCTGCCGTTCTCGGCCGCGGAATTTGTTCACCTCGAAATCCGCCATGGAAGTTGGTATAAATAATATCAACGCTGGCCAGCAAATTCCGCCAATTCGGGCGACTCCAATCCAAGCCCTTCTTTGACACCACCATCGACGAGGAACACGCCATCTCATCCTATGGCGCCACCAAATCCTCGATCTTGATAGCGACATCGTCGCCGGTTGGAATAGGATCTTCCTCGTTACCAGTCTCATTGTGCTTTTCATCGACCCTCTTTACTTGTATCTCCCCAACATCGAAGGCCCCGACCGCTTGCAAGCCAATATGGAATTGAGCATCACCGTCACTCTTCTCCACTCCTTCTCTGACCTCTTGTATGTACTCCACAAGATCATCAAATTTCGAACCGCATTCGTTGCCCCAAATTCTAGGTTTGTGGGCCATAGTCAGCTCGTTACCGATGCTCGTGAAGTTGCCAAACGCAACTTGAAATCTGATTTTGCATTTTTCATTGGCTCCGTTTGGAATGCACCACGTTAGGAGCGTTAGGAGCGTTAGAACCAGTAATTTTGAAAAAAAGTCCACTAACGCTGCCAACGCTCATTTGATTTGTTTGGGTTGAGCGTTAAGAAAAAGCTCCTAACGCTCAAAAAGCCCGTTAAGCCAAAAGCTCCACCATGGAGCTTTTTCCAAAACGCTCTCAGCTTTTTGACGTGGGTCCTGCAACTTCTACCACTATCAATCCAAATACAAATTAGATAGCTTTTAAGCTACCACTCCTACCGAGCTTTTTCTAAAGTCAGTAGCTTTTAAGCCACCGTTCCTACCGCCAACCCAAACAGAGTCATTATCCTTCCTTAGCTTAAAATTTGGACCATAAATTTGATATATCTTTCCATACCAACAACCTCATTTAAGTTAAATCAATGGTTGAGATTGGATGATAAGAAATGGAGAAAAAAATATATCAATGAAAGAATCCTCTTCCGGGGAGAAGCACACATTGTTGTACTTTGTATATGAACACACAGCACACATTTATTATATATTTTAACACACTCTTTTTAGGTGATTATTATGGAGGAGCATATATTTATTATAAGGATAAATGAGCAAAAATATACATGTGCTTTATTTTTAGGAGCGCTCAGCACCATATGCTTTTTCTAGGAGCAAAAATACACATGTGGTTACATTTTAGGAGCAAATATCACACCACCGTTAAAATCTAACTTAACGATGCATTTGTAACAGAAAATGTCATATTTACAATAACATTTAAACATCTGGATTTTGAATATAGAAAGGTCATTTACAAATTAAAAAAAAAGTTATATTTACAACAAGAAGTGTTGTATTTACAACAAAATTTAAAATCTGGTCATATTTACAACAGAAAATGTTATATTTACAACAATATTTAAACACCTGGATTTTGAACATAGAAAAGTCATTTATAACAAAAAAAATGCTAGATTTACAACAGGAAGCATTGTATTTACAACAAAATTTAAAATATGGTCATTCACAACAGAAAAAACTATATTTACAACAGAAAGTATTATATTTACAACAAAATTTTAACGGTGGTGTGACTTTTGCTTCTAAAATGTAACCACATGTGTATTTTTGCTCCCAAAAAAAGTATATGGTGCTGGGCATTTCCGAGGGTAAAGCACAGGTGTATTTTTTCTCCTAAACCCTTATTATAATATACTTAATTTAACAATGTGGTATGTGAAAAGTGTTAATCATACTCTTTGTAGGTGATTATTATAAAGAAAAGTGCCACCATTGATACTTATTTTAAGAGAAAGAATAACGAGTCTTTGTCCTCGTCTACTTATAATGTTGAATTGTCAAATACTGAGACTCTTTATTCAAAGTCTTCTAGAATTGAAAATAAAGAGGTAGTTAAAGAATTTGGTCTTGCTTCATTAGAAATATATTTCTTTCAATTTTTTGTATATTAAATCTGATTTAACATTTTTTATTTTCGCCCCCTCAGTAAAATTTCTGAGTTCGCCCCTGCCTAATATCACGCTGACAATTTTGTAGGCATCTGCAGCCAAGACCTCCTCGCTAGATGCACCGAATTGCTCAAACACACCCGTAAAGGTTATATCAATTTGCTGCTTACTTGTGAAAAGCGGTATTTGAAGAACAATGAGAATGCTTAATGAACTTATTGAATAAGACCTTTTTATTAAAAATATATCTAAAGATTTAATCATTGATAGAGCAATATGATATTGCACAATCCACTTAGCTAACCCTACCTAATAAGATAAAGCGACTTCTTCTTGTGGTAGTTGGATTCATCACTCGTAAATAGTATGATTTGGTAGAAATTTTTTTATATTATATACAAATAATAAATGTTTCTTCTTTCCAGGAGCAAAATGCATGTACCCTACAATTAATTCACCAAGTTTCCATTTGACCCCCAAAAAAAAAAAAAGATTCACCAAATTTCCTTATTGCATCTTAGACCGCACGTTACTAGTACATCTAAAGCTGACAATCTAGATGTATCTTTAGGTGGTGTTTTATAACGCTAAAACAACTCGTCATTTCAGATACCCCTAAAAACAATAATTTTTTAGCTCCAAAGACCATATGACATGCTATTCTTTACTCAATTTTGTGAATGACATAGAATTAACATATAAATAAATTTGTACTTGTGTTCTCTTCTTTATGAGAATAAAGCCACTTATCACTTTAACTAACAACTTGTTGATACTTAAGATATATATTGTAACACCCCTATTTTTGCAAACAATGTACCAAGCATGTATTAATAAAATATTGAGAAGTATTTGGCTACAGTAAATTATTTATTTTCCTTGGAACCTTGTGACTAAATTGATAAGCTAGAGTGACATAATAAATCAATGATTTTAGAAGCTTTGAAACACTACACAAGTCATTATAATTGTGACCTAATTTTTAAATCAAAAGCACATTCTTGTTCTATTTGGACCATGAATTTCGTATGACATTAGGAGAACCTAAGTCAAGAATATTTTCATGCAAAAGAATAGTTAGAAGTCAAAGGAAAATCATTGACAATGGAACTTGGACTTGAGAATGAAGCTAACCAACCTTACATCATCAAAGTAATATAAGCTAGCTTCTTGAATAAGAGTCAAGAAGCATCGTTAAATCAACAATTCTTCTCCAAGAAGCACCATGTGCGTCAGCCACAAGGAGAAGAAAAGGGAAATTGAATGCAAAGTCACATGTTAATATACCAAGTTAGGGCCATTAAATCTTAAAGGACAAGTGGCAACCTAGGGGTTCAAGTTGGATTTTTAACTAGGCAATTGTACAAGAGAATTAAGAGCCATCTGAAGTCAAAATCCTTGACCACCAAGAAATGAATTTCGCATCAGCAAATGGAAGGGAGGAAAAAGTTGATTTAGAACACATTAAAAGCCAATATAAAGCCAAACTAAAAAGTTAAAGACTTGGGAAAAAGGTAGCCAATGAGAAGAGACCAAGTAAGGACCAAGAAAGGCTTATCCATGAAGCTAATTGAGACAAAATCCGACCCCAACTATCAGGAATTAATTCGCTGCA
Organism: Acacia crassicarpa; assembly: GCA_034222035.1. Lineage (NCBI taxonomy): Eukaryota > Viridiplantae > Streptophyta > Magnoliopsida > Fabales > Fabaceae > Acacia > Acacia crassicarpa. The sequence continues at coordinate 8,090,660 of JAWXYG010000011.1, forward strand.
GCCAAGAATGAAAGGGAAAAAAAGATGATCTCAAGTCAATGTGAAGCCAAAATGAAGGGTCAAACACTTCGGAAAAATTAACCAATAAGAAAGCACCAACAAGGAATAAATAAAAGCTTCTTTTTGAAGCCAATTGAGGACAAAAACTGAACCTCATTCAGCTCATTAAAAATTGCATCAGCTTTAATTTAAGGACAAAAAATGAAGCAAAAGTCATGCATTTATGATAAGAAGCCAAAGTTTAAAACTATGAGTTGAGAGCCAACTACCTTGTACAACACCTAAATATGTGATAAAAGGACACATGAAGTGAATAAAAATCTGCCCAAATTGGATCAGATTCGTGCAGCCTTTTGGAGTCAAAGAAAGTCAATAAACCTTGGAGAAAAAGAAAGAAAACAAGCCATTAATCACTTGGAGCATTGGACAATAAATTAATTGGATAATCTACATAACCAAGGTATCTATATAAGGACCATTCAGCTCTTATTTTGCTTGTCCAAACTGTGGAAAAAGAGAGAGGAGAGTGCAAGGAAATTCCTACACTTAGTGAAAGAGGAAGCACACACATTGAAGAACAAGGTGAGTTAGGTGTAAAGTTTGATTAAATGAAGCCTTCTACCTACTTCAATCCTTCATCTAATATTCTTTTGATTCTTTTGTGCTCAAGGCTGACATTATTCATTGGCTCAAAGAAGTAGGAATCTAAGAGAAACCAAGATACAAGAAGGGTAAATCACTAACTTAGCTTGTTTGTGACTTGTGTTTTGGATTTTGGTAATTTTCATGATGATGGCTGATTAAGAAAGTGGCATTTTCTTAAAGGAGGCTCTGTCCTAATCACTAAAAAGGGGTATCAAATGGTTAAATATAAGATAATGGTGTTAAAAAGAAGGTTAAACCAAGAGATGCTTGAATATGAAGCAAAGATGAAAGATATGGTTGTTGACTACCTAAAGTAATTTTCGTCTAGAGTTGAATATATGAGGTTATGATGTGTTTTTGGTATTTTTGATGGCTCCAAAGTATTTATAACAAAATTTTGTATGGGTCCAAGTGGTAACAATAATTTTAAAACTCAAAAACCATAAATTTGGAAGTAAAAGTGAATCTACCAGCTTCAGTGAATTTTGGGCGATCATACTTGAAAAATGATTTTAAAATAGTAAATGAAATCCAATGGTCATGAAATTTAAAAAAGTTAAAGTAGACATCCTAAGCTTCACTTTGGTATATAATTTTGTAATTTTTCAGGATGTTTGTTAGGAGAAATAAATTTTGTAAAACATCCCAGAATATGGAACGTTGCCTCTGACCAGCGAGTGATGTTTTTACACAACAAAAATATTCTTGTGATTTTGGCCTCTGGGACTATTTTTTTGTAAACATTAGACATGTTAACGGTTCAATGGCCATTGGAATCATTCAAAAATGATTTTTCTAGAATTAATTAAAAATGTTTGAAGTTGGAGCATAAATTCTAGAATTTTAGAAAAAGGGCGAATTTCATGAAGATAAAAAGAAAGTTTGCATAAGTGAATAAAATGAAGTTTATTTGCTTTATTTAGGGTCTACGCGTGTACGGAGTAAATTTCCAAGCACCAGGGAAATTATTGATTTCTGATAAAATTGTCAAGTACTAACTGTTTACTCACATTCTCTATGTTACCTTGTATGTTTGTGATATTATGATTGAGGAACATGTCTCGTGAGTGGGACATGCGTTTGGGCTGTAGGGCCTAGTGAACTATGTGTCCTTAGGTCGCTACTGTAGGGCCTAGTGGATTATGTATCCTTGGGTCACTACCGAGTTGTTGGTGCATTCAGTGTAGTTAGGGTTTGAGTCCCTGGTTACAGTTGTTTTCCTAGCGCTAAGGATTTTCAGGAGCTTGCCTTGGTAAGGCAGCCCAACGATGTGTTGATTGTGATTTCGAGTGCATGTGGTATGTTTGCCATGATTGATGTTGTGATTTTCCTAATTGTGGATATTGCATACATGCACTGCGTACATATTGTATATGAGTTTAACAGTTACTCTTGGGTTCAATTTTGAACTCCAAACTATGCTAGGGATACAAGCAGATCTAGCTGAGCTGACCTGGAGATCTGAGGTAGGGCATGGAGTTGAAGGCTGAAGAAATAGGGAATGTCCTATTACTTTTTGTATTTTATATTTTGAATAACTGTATAATATTTTACTTTTTGCCCGGTACTTATTTTGGATTACTGTACCCTAACCCTACGGAGACTATTTACTTTCTGTTTATCGTACTTTTACTAGTATTACGTATTCGTCCACATCGATCCAATACTCTGTCGTGTAACACTCTGATACATGTTACTCCCTCCGGTCCTAATTACCACTCTGGTCCTATTTATAAGTCCCTTTTGACCAAAAAAATTTGGTCCTATTTATAAGTCCCTTTTGACCAAATAGATGAAGTTGTGACAATTTTGCCCATATTTGTACCAATAACAATTGAGAGAGAAGAAAAAGTTAAAAGGTACCCAATCATAAATGAGGGTAAAGTTGAAAATTTACCCCATAATCATTGTGCTACTTACCTCTCCTTGGTATGTGTGATTTGGTCAAAAGAGACTTATAAATAGGACCAGAGTGGTATAAGACATAGTTGACTTTTTTAGAGAAATTAAGAAAGCTAATTAAATTAACTTAGAGTATTTTTCTTTTTATTTTTTTCTTTAATGTAATTAGTTTAACTCACATACTAATATATAATCTAAAGATATACAACATATAAAATGATGAAATAACTTATTTAGCTTCCTTAATCTCTCCAAATAAAGTCAATTATGTCTTATAATTAGGATCGGAGGTAGTAATATGGAAATAAAGGTAAGGTAACAACTAAATAAAGAATCCCTCTAACTTACCACCTGAGAGGACGAAGCTGGTAGGGGTGTAACACGCGATAGAAGGTGGTATAGAATATTATCAACTTCGGCCAGCAAATTCTGCCAATTCGGGCAACTCCAATCCAAGCGCTTCTCCGGCACCACCACCGACAAGGATCACGCCCATCTCATCCTATGGCGCCACCAGATCTTCAATCTCGACAGCGACATCGTTGCCCATTGGAATAGAATCTTCCTCGTTACCAGTCTCATTGTGCTTTTCATCGACCCTCTTTACTTGTATCTCCCTAGCATCGGAAGCCCCGACTGCTTGCAAGTCAATATGAAATTGAGCAACACCGTCACTCTTCTCCACTCCTTCTCTAACCTCTTCTATGTACTCCACATGATGATGGAATTTCGCACCGCATTTGTTGCCCAAAATTCTAGGATTTTAGGCCATAGTGAGCTCGTTACGGATGCTCGTGAAATTGCCGAACGCTACTTGAAGTCTGATTTTGCTATCGATCTCGCCACAACCCTTCTACTACCCCAGGTCATGTTTATTAATATCTCTTCTTCTTGTTTTTTGTTGTTGCAATAATCATAATTTCTTGCAATTTCTGGAAATATCCAAGCTATTGTGGCTTCACCTAATTGCAGATTGTGATTTGGTTAGTGATTCCAACGTCCGCGGTTGACCATGCCTATATCACACTGACAATATTGTAGGCATCTGCAGCCAAGAACTCCTCGCTAGAGGCACTGAATTGCTCAAACGCACCCGTAAAGTTTATATCAATTTGCTACTTATAGTCTTCTTTTATAATGTGCTCCATTTTCTTGGTAAATGCAGGTGATCTTCACTGGAGAATTGTTTCTGTTTATATATACACCGTACGGGACGGGTGATGCTGAAAATGAAAAGCAAAAATGTTGCAGGAACCAATACTAAAAAGAAGAAGAGTAAGATGCCATTTAGCTTCCTAGTTCTTATACTTGTCAGAATCATTAGACCATATAAAACAGAAGATGTAACTGGAGGTTTTGATGTTGCAGATGTAGTTATAGATGCGTGCACAGATGTACCGGTGTGGCCGAGGAGTCATTTGTTTGACAGGGGAGAACAACGACGGTACGTTGAAGACAGAATGTAGGGGAATCATGGAGTTTGAGTGTAAGAATCAGAAGGGGAGTATGATATCTAGACTAAAGGAGTTTCAAGGCTTCTATCTATTGTGGCGTAAAGCAAAACATGATGGACATACTTTTAAGACTAGTTATTTTACACCACTAATCTTAAAATTTTTACATTTTAGACATTATATCTTGAAAAACCGGTTTTAAAATGTGAATTTTTAGACCGGTTGAAAAATTGGTCTTAAAAGTAACCGACTTTATTGAGATACGATCCAGAACCGCTCTAACAAGCGATTTTTGTACTAGTGAATCAACATTTAAAATGCAGCTTTTAACGCTGATAAATTTGTATTCTATGTGTTGTTTGGCGTTTGATAAAAAAATTCTATCATTACGAAAAAAGTCATTTTTTGCGACGGAAAAATTCTATCGCAAAAATGCATTTTTCATCACAACAATCATTTGCAACGGAATTTGTACATTGCAAAAAAGTGCATCGCAATTGCGATGGAAAACAAGAATTCCGTCGCAATTGTAACAGAATCATATTCTGTCGCAAATTTCAAGAATTTGTGACGGAATTCAATTCTGTCGCAAATTTCAAAATTTTGTGATGGAATTTTTTTCTAACTTAAATTTAATTTTATTAAAAATAAAAAATTCAAAAAAATATATAAAAATTGGATTAAAAATTACGAAATAACAAAAACTTGTATATCATAAAATATATAGTAACAATCATAAATATTTTACATAGAGAAAAACAAAATATAAATAATAATGTTGCGAATAATATGAACTAAAAAATAGTCTAAACAGCAGCAGTATGATCTTCATTATCATTATCACTAGGATGATCATCATCACCAAGAGCCAACCCCGTACCCTTGGCATTCAATAAGGACTGAAGTTGAAGCTGCATCCCCTCATCATCCCTGATCATTGCATTCACATTAATTGATTCCATAAATCAATGGGGATTATAAAAATTTTGAAAGTGCTTATACAATAACCAAATAAAGAAATATAAAGATTCATATCTTGACAGCATAGGTAAAAAATTAAACCAAAAAAATAAAAAAATAAATAACTCCACTATATATAATCAAGGCATTATACCAAAGGATCTTGATCAAGTGTAATAAACCACAGCAAATATGTCCAAATACAAAGCAACTATCTAACAATAAATGATAAAAAAAAGCTGGAATTTTTTTTTCAAACTTACTTGGCAAAATGGTGACAGCGAAGACAGGAAGGATTGGCGATAGGGGCGTCGGCAGAGACCGAGGGCAGCATGGCGCGGGAGGTGGAGGACGGACGGTGAAAAGGGAGAGCGCAGAGGGAGGGACGGATCGCGAAAATGAAGGAGGAAGAAGAAGTTGAGAAATTTAAATGAGTTTGCGATAGAAATAAAATTTTGTCGCAAACTCATTAAAGTTTGTGACGGAATATGTATTTCCGTCGCAAACCAGCGGTGCAAAATGCCACCCATTTGCGACGGAAGTAGAAATTCCATCGCAAAATCAGTGGTTTTGCGACAAAATTGCAATTCCGTCACCAAGCCCAAACGGGGTGTTGAGACAGAATGTACCTTCCGTCTCAAAACCCTTGGTTTTGCGACGGAAATCCAATTGGGGTTTTGCGACAGAAATTTTAATTCTGTCGCAAACATTACTATTTTACGACGGAATTTAAATTCTATCGTAAATACCCTTAAATTTGAGATGGAAAAATTCCGTCGCAAATCAGCTATTTTCTAGTAGTGTATTATATTCATATATTAGGTGTCTCTTCTTTTGCCATATGCAAAATACATGTATCCCTGCAATTAATTCATCATATTTCCTTATTGCATGTTGATGGCATGCCACTATTAGTACATCTAAAGTTGATAAGAGACCAGGTATAGGTGATTTGATGGTTAAAATGAGATATTAAATCATTCTAGCTAGGTATTCTTTCTGTTGTGGTGTTTGAAAAATGAATAAAAATTTTTTATAACTCATGAATAGCATGATTTGTTAAGATTTTTTTTAAAAATATTCTAGTATATGCATAGATTGGGTGTCTCTTGCCAAAAGAAAAATACTTGTATCCCTACAATTAATTGATCATATTTTCTTATTGTGTGTTGACCGGATGTCACTAGTACATCTAAAGTCGAAAAGAGACCAATTAGAAGTCATTTGAAAGTTGAAATAAGACATCAAATCATCCTAGTAGTGAAAAAGTTCATATTAGGGTCAATATGTACAAAGATAGTGAAATAAATTGATGAAGGTGTTAATTATAAAATTTAAGCTGAGTGGTTTAAATGAAGAAATGCTATCAAAATTTGTGACTGAAAAGCACCGAATAAGATGGAAGGGAAGTATTAAGGAACTGATATAAATTCATCAATTTTATATGGTAGTGAATGTTGCGTTTTAAAGGGCCAACACGAGCATAAAGGGGATAATGTCAAGATGAGGATGTTGAGATCGGTGAGTGGTTATACGAGAAAAGATAATTTTCATTGTGAACATATTACACAAAAGAGTTGGAGTGACATTTAAGGAATTAAAATGTTAAAAAATCGTTTAATGTGATTGGGACACGTTCAAAAACAAATGCCACTAGATGCAATAGCTTTGAGGGTGGATAAAGCAATTTAAGAGTCCTATAAAAGGGGGTACTTGAAGATCGATGATGAGAACACTTAATGAACTTATTGAAAGAGGCCTTTTGATTAAGAATATATCTAAAGATTTAATCATTGATAGAGCAATATGATGTTGCATAGTCCATTTAGCTAACTTTACCTAATAAGATAAGACGGCTTCTTCTTATGGTAGTTGGATATATCACTCATAAATAGTATGATTTGGTAGAAATATTTTTATTTTATATATAAATAATAAATTTTTCTTCTTTCCATGAGCAAAATGCATGTACCCTACAATTAGTTCACCAAATTTCCTTATTGCATGTTTGACCGCACGTTACTTGTACATCTAAAACTGACAATCTAGATGTATCTTTGGGTGGTGTTTTATAACGTTAAAACAACTTGTCATTTCAGGTACCCCTGAAAACAATAATTTTTGAGCTCCAAAGACCATGCAACATGCTATTATTTACTCAATTTTGTGAATGACATAGAATTAACATTTAAATAAATTTAAACTTATGTTTTCTTTTTTATGGAAATGAGACCACTTACTACTTTAACTAACAATCTATCGATACTTAAAATAGAATTTTTTGCACTAACTAAATGTGTATTCTCTATGTTGCGTGGAATTTGAAAAAATAATAACAATAATTTTAAATTCAAATAGTGTGATTTGATAGAATTTTTAAAATTTTTATATTATATACACATATGAGGTATTTCTTGTTGAAAAAATAAATACATACATCTCTACAATTAATTCATTAGATTTTTCTTATTGCATGTTGACCGCGTGTCACTAATACATCTAAATCAGAAACTTATGCTTCCTTTTCTGATCTACTTACCAAGCCTAAAGCTGACGAATCTGCGGGGTATCACCTTCCCGGATCAGTATTCTGCTCAGAATCTATTTTCTGGGTGTCCTGTTCTTGAGCATTTACAGATTGTGGACTGTAATTGGTTGAATGTGAAGGCCTTGAAAGTCTTATCTTCCAAGCTTCAGAAATTGAGGATAAGGGAAGCTCGTGGTATAAGACATCAAATGGGAGGAATAGGATTGAGTTTGTGATTCAGGGAAGTGGTCTCAGAAATTTCAGTCATGAGGTTTGTTCTACTTTGATTACAGGATTGTGAATCCTGCATTGTTGTTAGAAGAGGTGTCTATTTACGGTGATTCTATGTGTCAGACATCAGTGCCCATGTCAAATAGTCTTTTGAATCTCTTGAGAAGTGTCATTCATGTTCCAACGTTGAAGCTTGGATTTTATACTGTCTCTGTAAGTTTCCTTCTCGTGTTTATAAACCAAGTATATTTTATTTTGAGAAAATTAATCTTTTAGTCTCTAGAGTTTTGAATTGGTTATAACTCAGTGCAACCTAGTCCTTATAGTTTTGGTTATAATTTAGTGTTTGAACTCTAACTCAATGCAACTCAGTCTCTCAATCTCTCAAGTTTAAACATTTGAAATATTAGTCCCTCCATTTTAAAAAAATAAAACTATATATTTCATAAAGTGTCATGTGGCTATAAGAATAATATCATGTCGTCAGTTACAATTAGAGTTATAACAACTGTCAGTTGGCTAAACCAAGATAAGTGGATAAGGGGAATGATATAAATACTCCAAGTGTACTCATATGAGACTATTGAATACGAAATAATTCAGTTAGTTAGTTCTCTTCCATCTTCTTAAGTTAAAGGGACTAGAGTTTTAAATAGTTAAAATTGTAGAGATTGAGTTGCAGTAACTTAAAGTTTGGTGACAAAGTTTCATTTAAGTCAAAATTATAGAAACTTAATTATACTGAATCAAAGTTTAAGAACTTGTCATAACCAATGCAAGCCAAAACTATAGGGCCTAAAAAATTAACTTTCCTTTTATTTTATTCACTTATTGTACGTCAATTTCTCTTGTATGTGTTTCAGCTTCTCTTTGGCATACCAAAAGCAACAGAGGTACACATGTTCAAGGGTATTCGAGTTCTTGAGCTAGATTATAGATCATCAAATTTTTCAAATGCACGCTTGTTGAAGATATAAAAAACACGCCTTGCCTTAAGTCTCTGATCTTTCATGAGGTAACTTCACAACCAAACTTATTATATTTGTTTAATTTTTAGTAGCTACTTAAATTATTATTGCAGCAACAATTAACAATGGCTAACTTATATAACATTTGAATTATATTGTGATTTGAAAAAGGGACTTGCGATGCCTTCTAATCCAATTGAGGATGGAATATTGGACCCCGTGCCTTCATGCTTCCTCAACCGCCTCAATTATGTGTTTGTTCATGTGTTCTATGGATATTCAATGGACTTGGAGGAAATAAAGATTATACTGAAAAATGCAATGGTGTTGAAAAAGATGGAGATTCTGCTTGGATTGTTCGTGACCCCACAGATGAGAAAGAAGTTCCCCTTGCAGCTGTTGGAGCTCCCTAGAGCTTCAAAGGATTGTGGCATCTTCATTGTTTAAACTAGCTAGTTATGCTTCGTATTGTTATTGTTGGTGGCTGAATTTGCTCTTAGACATAACACTTCAGTGAATTTATGTACTCTCTCTATGTTTTGTTTATGTTTTTAATTCCAAGAACTTCTTATAACGAATGCATTGAATGTCTAGATTTGTTGAATTCACACAAGTGGATGATCCAAACTCGATGTTGTTTGGATTCCCTCTTGGGTTTTTCGTTATGACTAATTTAGAGAAGGGAGGAGAGAAATTTTTATGAGTTGAGTTTTTTTTTTTTTTTAAAGAAAAGTATGGTTAAAAATTTTTAATTTATTTTTTATATTACATATTCTCTTTATTAAAATTTTAGTTTGAGAAGGGAATATTGGACGAAGGGAAATCATAGAATATTCTCTGAAATAAAATATGTTGTCTGCAGTATATTCCCTAAAAGATTTATTCCCCCACGGAAAAATTAGATAGCTTCATATGTGTGTATATAAAAGTCCAAACAAAAATTATGGTTGCTTTCTGTTACAACTATACAAATATTTTGGATCAAGGATGGAACTACTGACAGAAGAAATTTCATCGGAAATTATAGACAAAATTGTGTCAGTAATTCTGTTGTAATAATTACTGACAGAATTCCACTGGTAATGTCTTCTGTTACGATTTTCTTTGCGACGGATATTTTCTATCGGAAATCTAATTACCAACAGAATTCCATCAATAATTCCGTCGGTAATCCAACTCTTTTTATATAAGTAGATAAAAGTCTCTCGTCTCGTCACATGTGTGTGTGTATATTTATACGAGATCATCAACCTCTTGGAATGCATGAAGTGAAAGGGTATTGCTTTTATTTGTCGACGTCTTATTATTATATTTCACCGAATATCCGTCCCTATCATATATTTTCTTAAGAGTAAAATAAAGGGAAGACGTGAAGAGAAATGAAGAATAATGAATATAAAACCAGAAAAATAATTCTCATCTATTATTTACTATTTATGTAATATCTAATATAAATCCTATTTATATTTATAGACACAATTCTACAATTCTCGAACACACAATTAATAGGATCACATAATTATCAGAAATAATGAAAGAGAATAATAAATAATGGTGGATAACATCCACGAATTCAGAGGCGGACGCAGGTAGTAAATAGGGGGCACGTGCCCACCCTTGAAATTTTCTGTCTTTTTTTTTTTAAAAAAAAAATTTTAATAAATATTTAAAAAAATAATAATTTACTTTTTTTTAAAGCTTTTCTATTCCTCCGGATCAACAAGCTCTTATGGGGTTTGACTTGTATAGTGAGTGGTGGTGCTCTTAATTAGTTTTTGATAATTTTTTTCCTACTTGCTGGAAATTATTGAACTGTGATGCATCATTTATTAGTATTTATGGCCAACTCTTTGTTAGATATGGTGAATAGGCTGAAAACTGGAACATTCACTTAACTGGATATTTAAGTGCATTAACATTCTAGTTACTGGTGAAATGTTTTATCTACTAACTTTCATTCATAATATTTTATGACTGAATGAAATGTTTTAAAGTTAGCATTAACTTTATCTGTAGCAACTGCATCTGTGAAAAGAACATTTTCAGCTATGAAATATATCAAGACTGCATTTCGCAATCGGATAGGGGATAAATGGTTGAATGATTGTTTAGTGTCTTATTTTAAAAAAGATATATTTGATAGTATTGATAATGATGGCAATTATGATGGAATTCCAAAAAATAAGGCATAGAAGAATGACATTGTAATTGTTTTTATTGTAATATACTTTTGTTATTAAAATATATGGTGTCCAGCCTTGTTATTTTTAATAGTACTTAGTCTTATTTTTACCTTTATATTATTTTATTTTTTAATGCATTTAAAGCTTTACTGTTAAAAAAAAAATTTCAGGGGCAGTCCCGCATTCCCGGCCAATGGTGCCCCCCTCCCGTGAATTCCTGGATCCACCCCTGTCCATGATATTATATTCATAACACCTCCATCTATTATGGTTTAACAAAAAAAAAACTATAATTTCCATACTTAACTGGTCATCTTTTTTAAAAAAAAGAGAGAGAGAGAAAGAAAAAATAACCCCCATAAAGCCCCAACTAATTTTTCGTTAATAACGGTCGAGATAAAAAATCTTAATCGGTCAACGATGTCTCAAAAATAGTTTTTGTGGGGGCCACCTTAATTCCCTCCTCCATCGCTATTCGCTACCGCCATCCTTCTCGAAAAGGCCGTTTCCAAATTCTCTTATTTCCTGTTATTAGATTAGCTACCGCTTCTTCTTCGTTTCCTCACCTTCCCTTCTCTCTCCAATGCTCACCCACGTCTTCTCTCTCACCTTTCCATACCCAAATTTTTGAACTTTTCTTCGCCTACCTCCTTCACTTTCATCGAATTCAATGTCTACATCTTCCGCATTGTACACTTCTAACACCACTTGAAGCTCACACCTATACAATACCCATTTTGAGCTTTCTTCTTCGCTGGACAAAATTTCGGTTCTTCATTAGGTGTGCACCTTAACCATGAACTCTGCAATTAGGTGTGCACCTTCTTCATCTCCGACCTTCTCTACTTTCTCAAGCAGAAAGCTTTCTTTGAGAACCATTAAATCTTTTTACACATTACCCTCAAGACAAAATGTTGATCCCAACACAAATCTCTCTGTTTCTTGTCATAAACCTCTTCACATCTCATCAACTGAGAATTTCTCATTGGTGGAAAAAACCAGAAAGAGGGGTCTAGAGTGTGAGGCCTATGAGGCAGATAAGTCAGGACCTTTGGAGATTAATGTTGATGAAGAGGCTCGAGCTCAGGCGGCTCAGAAGCTTAGAATTAGTTTTTATTTCGTTACCTGGTGGGCATTGAATGTAATCTTCAATATATACAATAAGAGGGTTTTGAATGCTTTTCCTTATCCATGGCTCGCTTCCACTCTATCATTAGCTGCCGGTTCGCTCATGATGTTAATTTCATGGGCCACAGGAATTGTTGAAGCGCCAAAAGTCAATTTAGATTTTTGGAAGGCCCTCTTCCCTGTAAGTTAACCTTGCTTTATTCTGTTTCTTTCACAACATAGCGTACATGGTTTGATTCTATGCAGGCATTATGTCAACGTATACATAGATTTCCAGTGTAATTGAAACTGGTTTCATATTTGATGTGTGCTGGATACATTGGATACAAAATAGCTTTATTTCTGTAGTATTAGTATTTCATCCTGGCATTGAGACATAACAAGAGTCGAATGATTTTATTCTGTATTAATAGATGCATAACAAGATGAGTCTTGGGTAAGGACTATAAAACGATGAATGGGAATCAAACAATAAGAATTGACATTTATACCGTAGAATCTCTTAAAATCATGTCTGGTAAACTTTGATTGGTGAGCTTATATCAAGAATACCAGAGACTGATTAGTGATTAGGGGATGGTATAGGATTCGTTTTGATGCATATTTCTTACAATAATCACTGAAATAATTTGGTTTTGCAGGTCGCTTTGGCTCACTCGATTGGTCATGTTGCCGCGACTGTGAGTATGTCAAAAGTTGCAATTTCATTTACCCATATCATCAAGAGCGCAGAACCTGCTATTAGTGTCCTGGTCTCAAGTTTCTTCCTTGGAGAATCATTCCCAATACCAGTGTACCTTTCACTTGTCCCAATTATTGGTGGCTGCGGTCTTGCTGCTTTGACAGAACTCAATTTTAATATGATTGGTAAGATAACCTATTCTAATATAGTCATATGCGGATCAGGATCTTCGTTAATATTAGAGGGTACTGTAACAAAGAGAGACTCAAAGGGTTCTATTCATATGACACATGTTTGTCCTTAAACACTACATATTTTTCATGTTCTAGTGTTGATATTGTACTTCTCTGTTACACATGTCAGTATTCATTCTAATTAAATTTCATTAGGAAGTTGAAAATGCAGAAAGAAATCCACTAATTAAACAACTTTAAATCATGTTTCAGGTTTTATGGGAGCTATGATATCAAATTTGGCATTTGTCTTCCGGAACATATCCTCAAAGAAAGGGATGAAGGGGATGTCTGTTAGTGGAATGAACTATTATGCCTGTCTTTCTATGATGTCTATGCTAATCCTCGTACCTTTTGCCATTGCTGTGGAGGGCCCACAAATGTGGGCTGTTGGCTGGCAAACTGCTCTCTCTCAAATTGGTCCCAATTTTGTATGGTAAGTTTAACCATCAATTCTTAGTGTGTGTTTATATGCTAATCTGCCATCATCTTTGTGCCACTGTATTGGTGGAATTTCATTTTAAACTTCATTTTGTTGGTAAGAAATGCATAATCTGGGTGAAAGAAAAATATTTACTTGATGTGTGAAAAGAATAGTTACTGATGAAAAACACTTAACTTTATGATAAAGTGGTAATTTTCATCGCTGGACAATGTTAAATTTAATGGTTTTCTTCCTCTTATGCTTAACTAATGAACTAGTTTGGAAATTTCACAGGTGGGTGGTCGCCCAGAGTATCTTCTACCACTTGTACAATCAAGTATCTTATATGTCTCTTGATCAGATTTCCCCACTAACATTTAGTATTGGGAACACAATGAAGAGAATTTCTGTTATCGTCTCTTCCATTATCATCTTCCGCACGCCAGTCCAACCCGTCAATGCCCTCGGGGCCGCCATTGCCGTTCTCGGTACCTTCATCTATTCACAGGTGCTTTCTTGTCTCCTTTTACATCAAAAGGTTGACTCTTTATCAGTTTGAGAATTGAGGCTCCCAAGGGCCACAATTTTTTTTTTGTCATCACTTTCTGCTTCAAGTTTGCTTGCAAATAAAATAATCTGAGTTGGTTAGAATTAGTCTTCTTTGTAAGAGTGAATAGCTTATCTACTACTCATAGCAGTAATAGATTAGGATTGCAGATAGTACTGTTTCTCTGTTTGAGAAATTGTTTGCTTTTTGACTTACATTGTATAACAATATCATAATTAACAACTTCCTTTTGATCCTATGAACAGGCTGTACAATAAGAAATAGTTTCGGAGCTGAGATTCATGGGGATACAAGTGCGTGTTACAAGTTTGTCTGCCTCTATATGGTTAGCTTGGTCAATCTATCTTTTGTAGACTAGGATTTTACTTTAAAAAATTTTCCTTTTTTCAAGGCATGTGTCACACCTACTGAATGATGAGTTTTTTTTTTTTTTTTTTGGGCTCAAAACTGAATGATGAGTATGACTGAAGCTGTACTGGTTACTGAGCTAATATTCTATGTAATGGTGGATGGAGTATGAAGGTGGTATTTTTTAGGAAAATTATTATGAGGTCTCAAGGAGGGATGTAATTATCAAAAAGTTTGAATATCAAGTGAGCAGTTTAGATATGTCATTTCCTATACTACTTGTTATTTGTTATTAGATTTTTGTGATTAAATCTTTTCCTTGAGGCCTTATAGCTAGTGATTTGTCTATTTTTGCATCATAATTATAGCATTTGTAGTCAATATTTTAATATGGTTAATTGATTTGATTGTGGAGAGGATTTTTTTTTTTTTTTTTTGCCTGATTCTTTGATCATTGGAAAGTTTTGATGTCTTGAGTTTCAAAAGCTTATTTAATTATAAGTTTCATGGCTTGAAGGCTAAGGGTACTGAGAAGATGCTCATATATTTCTCAGCAAGATTGGATTTGATGCTTTTATTGATAGGATTTTTTTTTTTTTTTTGGGGTTACATCTTTTTCAAGATATGATGCTAAGGAGAATTAACTAAATGTGGTTAATCATAGCAAGGTTAAAACACACAGAAAAGAAGCTGGAATCATACAGAGTTCAGGATTAATTTAGGCAAATTTTAGATTAGTTCAATTATATCAATGAACGTTATGAATCAGCAAATAAACAGTTCTTGAACATTTGGAGAAATGAAATCATACTCAACCTAGCACGAATTGGTAGTATGTGAAAAACGGTGTGATTTGTCTTTATAAAATTATTAAAAATAGTATAATGAGACCAACGGCTAGATTGAATAAAAGGGTTAATCTTTTACAACATGGTAAATTAATGTTCGAATTTCATTAAGAGAGAAACCTACACTTAGACTCAGTTTTGGATCGCTGTAAATCAGGGGAGGAAACAAAGAAAAAAGAAAAAAAAATTTCCGATACAATCCCTAAGGTTTTGTTTGGGAGTTTGGAGGGGAGGGGAAGGAAGGAAATGCAAGGAGAAAGGAGGGAGGGAAATGGAGGATATTTCCTCTTTTTGTTTGGGAGTTAAAAGAATAGTAAGGGAGAAAAATGGAGGATTAATGAGTTATTGTAATAATTTTATCATTTTCTTTAAAAATTAATATAATTATTATACTTTACAAATAAATTTAAATTTAAATTTAAATTTTCTAAAAAAATTATTTATGTAATTTTTATATTCAAAAAATATTTTCCCCTAAAAAAATATTTTCTCTCTCTAAAAAATATTTCTCTCTCTAATAATTATTTTTCTCTCTATATAATGATTTATATATATATTTTTAGTACATAATGATTTAAGTATATAAAACTACAACCTAAAATATAAAATTATATCTAATTCCATAAGTAGTTGAAATTGAACATGATTTGTTATTTTTAAAATCTATTGAGATTAAATGATGTTATTCTAAAATCTTTGTACTAAAAAGTGACACATCCATAAATCTTTAAAAAAAAAAAAACAGTTCCATTTGACTAGTTCTAAACAAGAAAATCCTAGTACACCATTCAAACATTAAATTCTAAACAGTTTGCCACATTCCAGACTTCAGCAAGTTAAATCCATTACATTAACAACATTGGTTCAATCATGTGCTTAAAACATAAATTCAAATCAAAAGTGAATATCTTCATAGTGAATGTTCTGCTTCTCATATGTAAAAGAGGCAGTGGCAGATTCAGGGGGGCTAGAAGTCCCCTCCCCCAAAAAAAAAAAAAATTATAGAACTGGACGCATGAGTATAGGAAATTGTACTTTTGTCTAGTAAAAGTTTCACAATTTCCCTTTAGTCCCTAAATTTTAGTTTCATGGAGGGACTGAAATGAAAATATTGAAATATTTATGAGGCTAAAATATAATTTTCTAAAATTTTAGGTCCAATTTTGTAATTTTTTCCCTTTAATTTCAAACGATGACTCCACTATATTCTATTTTGTAATTTTTGTCCCCCTAATTTTAAATCCTGGCTCCACCCCTAAAAAGAGGATTGTCATAACTTGGCTCTCTAATATTGATGGCACTTGATCTTTAAAGCAACCCAGAATTTGAATAAGCAGTTTCCTTTTTCAAAATAAATTGTCCCTATATGATATAAAAAAACAATAGCAGGTTTAATTCATATAAAAGGAAAAAAAAATACTATCTCAATTCAGTAAAACAGCACAACATAAAATTTATAGTTGAGGGAGTAAAACAAATACATAAACACCAAGAGCAAACTTTTTTTTTTTTTGGGACACCATGAATATAGGACTTTGATATGATCATACAGATTCCCATTTCATCTAGAAATGTATACTCACAGTCACCTGGTCTTAACAAGAAAAACATGCTTGTCCTTAGACAAATCAGGAAAAATAATCAGACTAGCAGAGAAGATTATGACCAAATACAGTTTACCATGCAAATCTTCAAATAGCAAAAAACTGAATGGGAAGGTGGTTACAGAAATTATTCCGGCGAAGTTTATAACAAATATTTGATAGCCATAATTTCTTGACAAATATGCAGGTAATTATCTTCAAATCCAAATATAACTTCTAATTGGAAATTGTAACTGATTCCATAGCTTACACAATTATCATGAATGAACATGAAAACAATGAAGTAGTTCTAAAAGATTGGGTTAGACAAGGATAGCAATAAAATTGTGCATTCATGAGAGTTCCACAGATTTGAACACACCTACCCATATCTGGTTATATCATTGGAAACTCTAACTTAAGAACAAAGTACATTAGAGAGTCATATGAATTCATGAAGCATAGAAGATTCTTTTATTTATTTCTGAACGGTGCATAGCCAAGTTCACGTAGATATATAGCAGACAACCAATTCCCTCTGTTTGTCCTTATATGGGGTATTTCCATGATCCAGTAGGACATTTTATTCATAAAGTATATACTAATGCAAAAAACTTTAACTGCCAAAATAGCAGAGAGATGTAGGAAAAAAATAAAGCCTCACATACTAGAGAATACTTGCAAACTTCACAATTACCTTGAAGGACCAATAGGATCAAACACCATCTCAAGTAGCAATTCCTTGCGTTTGTCTAGAGGACAACCAACCACTGCTCTAATCCTCTCAGGATTATTGAGAAGATAAAGATATACACGTTTGAACAATTGCCTCTCAATCTTCAAATCCTCCAAAAGTTTCCAAATTTCAACGTCAGGAATTGGAAGTTTCTGCTTAACTTTCTCATAAGTAGCATTACCTTCTCTAAGAGCTCTAGCAATATCTTGAAGTGCGACTTTTATCCCTTCAACTTCTTCATCCTTTGACCTTTTAGCCCTTTTAGATTTAACATCTTGGCTGCAAGTATCTTGTACTTCAGGTGATGTAACTTCATTTTCATTGCCAACCTCTTGAGCACTCTCGAAGGTCACCTCAATGGTTTCTATGGACTCAGATTCTCCAGGCAGTGACCTTTTGTTTCTAATGCCTTTGGAAGTCTCAGAATGTTGTCCAATGGCTCTATCTCCTCCACACACAATCATCAATTTATCATAATTATGAATAGACTTTCCCATCTACTCTTTTGCTTCAGGCTTAGCCTATAAAATAATAATTATTGAACAAACATTATTAAGCTAAAACATGAAAGGAATAAAAACGAGAAAAGTTCATAATATACCTCAATTAGCTTTTGTCAAACTTCAGGCTCAGCACACCATTGTTCGCTTCATTATTTTTTCTCGTGCTCTCTCTTTCTCCAAAATCATTGTACGATCAACTATACTACTTTGAGAATGAATCCTAATCATGTAGTAATAAACTACAAGGCATATGACATGAACAATAGTCTTTCGACGTCTTTCTCTCCATGTAAACAATGCTAGATTGATCTTTTCTATTGGATTATCCATCTTTGGTGGAAATTCAGAAATAACATAGTCATTGTGGAAAGCACAATTCAACACATGCACCCAATAACAGTGACAAAGATCCAAAGCATGTAAACAAATCTAGTTGAAGATAAAAAAAACAATGCCTGAACACAGAACAATGACTAAACACAGAATAGGACAAGTGATAAAAGAAATAATTGAATAATTATTTCTCCATTGAACAGATATCATAATACTGTCTCTTCATACCTTCAAGAGAAGACAAGTTTACTTCTCCATTGCACATGAACTAAGAGTATAAATAAATTCAGGCTTCTTATTATTTCTTTCACCAACTAAATCATACTTGTACAAGCTTGACTTCGAAGCAAACACTACAAAATCTCCATGCAATATATTAAATCCAATAACAAAAGAATCCAATCCCATTTCATTCAAATCTAATGGATAGACACTGACCAGCCTAAATGCATCATAAAGCGCTCACCTATATATTGTGTTGTATAATAATAAAATGCATCTCTCAGACTTGTTTCCTCTGTGTGACCCTCTCTCTTGTTCTCTCAATGCTATCTTTCTCTATTTCCTCTTCCCTATTCCTATCTTTTTCTCTCTATCCCAGTTACATTCTTCCAACAGACTGATTCTGTGGGATATAGAGATATTCAAGGGTACTGGGTAGACTCACTGTAGATAAGATTATCAATTTAGCGTTTTATCATACATAATTCAGAGCCTTTACCACAACCACTGATTTATTTTACACCATAGGCCAAAATGGCCACTATTTCAACTTTCCCAATTGCAGAATTGAAGTTTCCTAATCACTGGATCTCAGGCTCTGGTGCTCAGAGCCCAGGCCACCGGTGGTTGTAGAGGTGGAGCCAGAAACTGTAATTAGGGGGCAAAAATTATAGTATAGAACCCATATGTTCATGAAATTGCATTTAAACCCCACAAATATAACTAGATTTTCATTTAGTACCTCCATGAAACTTTTAGTGGTGACTAAAATGAAAATATTAAAATTTTTATAAGGCTAAAATGTAATTTCTTGAACAACTGACTTCTATTCTATACTTTTAGGAGGCCACCCCTAGCCCTCTTAATTCCGCCCCTGGGCGGTTGCAAGCCGTTTGACGGTTGGATCTCCAGCGGTTGGCCATGGTGGTCTTACTTTGGGGATTTTTTAAAAAAATTAAAAATTGAGGATAAAATGGTAAATTCACCAATATTTTAAAATATCAATTTAATTCCTATCACCTTTAATTCCTTGCAAAATTTTAAAAAACATTTTGGGGTTCTAGAATTTTATTTAGCACTTTAACGTCATTTCCCGATATATATGTATGTATAAAGTTTATGGATACGAATTCTTTGATGATATTTCTTTTAGACTTATTTCACCTCAAAATTATTTTCCAATGTTTTTTTTTTTCCCATACCACTTGACTTTATCTTTTGCGTACAAATCTTATAACAACGATAATGGTTGAAATGAGAGAAATAATGGATGGAGCGTTGTTCAAGAAAGCTCTATGGTTGCCAATAATGGTACTGTGGCTGCTTTATCATCTCCAGAATTGTTCTGCTACTTCTTATCAATCTACCTTCCCCTCCGTTTTCCTCTTCGGCACTGCTTCTTCTTCTTACCAGGTTCTTTCTTCTTCTTATTCTTCTGATAAGTTTATTTGATCTCCTTCATATATTTCATTTGATAATGGTGGCATACAGTATGAAGGTGGCTATTTGGATGATGGCAAAGGACCTAGCAACTGGGATGTCTTCACTCACCTACCGGGTTCACATTTCTCTCACTCTAATTTCTCTTCATCTGTTTCACCTTTCAGTACTCTTTCTTTTTTATTTGGCTTCATTTCAATCTGATCTTTAAGTATTTAGTTTAGAGTAGATTAATTATCTGTCGTTGCTTTCAGGAAGGATAGACGATGGAAGTAATGCTGACGTTACTGTTGATCAATACCATTGCTATCTGGTAGGTGTCTTTATTTAGCTTATATACTATTAATATCTGTCCTTGTTTTGATCTTCTTGATATAATATCCTATATCTTTCTTTTTAAAGAGGCATTTAATTTGGTAGAATTCCAAATTATAAAACCATTGGTGTTGAAACTCTTTCTTTTTTTTTTTTGCTGAGGATTGAATCAGGAGGATGTAGATTTGATGGAAGATGTCAAAATCAACAGCTACAGATTTTCGATTTCATGGGCAAGAATTTTACCAAGTATGCCTTTTCTGCTCTTGCAGCTGTGTGTATTATTAACCATAATGAGCCTCACAAACATACTTTAATTTCCATTCTGTTTTTTTGTTTTTTAATGATTGAGAACAGAAGGAAGATTTGGTGAAGTGAAGGGCAGGTATCAACTTTTACAACAATCTCATCAATGCTCTCCTCCTTAAAGGTTTGATTTTCTTCTCAATTTCCCTCTCCTTTCTTTATTCATAACACCATAATCACTACTAACGGACGTGTACGTGCCTTTGATCACTAAAACACGAGGCCTTGGGTTTAAGTATGTACGAATGCAAAAAATGCTTTTAAAGGAGCTACCCTCAATTAGGCCTGACAATGCTCAAATCTGATCCTATCAGATAGCCATATCAAAAATAACACTGTAATCACTCAATTTCTTTGATGTTGCCTTATTCTTCATACTTTCCTAAATAATTACAGGAATCCAACCATTTGTAACAGTGTCACATTTTGACTACTCAAGAACTTGAGGATAGATATGGAGGTTGGTTTAGTCCCAAGTCCAGTAAGTCAGCCATAATATGGGATTGCATTTTAGTCATTTTCTCTGGTAGGTCACTAGTAACATAGCACTCTGAGTCACAGATCTTGAAGCTAAGCTTTGAGTAAAATAATAGAGAGAACCCCAAAACTATCAGCAAGTTGGTACAAGCAATTCATTTCAAAGCATAAAGCACACAGCACTGTGCAGGGAAATAATAGAGAGAAGAGAGAATTCAATGACAGCACCAAAATCAGAAAGCTAGAGTCACAGGCCTTGAAGCTAAGCTTTGAGTAATTTTGTCATATTGGTGACTGCCCCTTTGTCCAAGGACACGAGAAAATGCTAATTCTTAGATACATAGACTCATCTGGTGCCCACTAAACGTTTTATATACTAATGCAGGGAAATGCAGGCCGTTTGACCGTCAGATCTCCGGCGGCCGGCCTCGACGGTCCTACGGTGGGGTCATTCTTTTTATTTAAAAGCTAAGGGTAAAATAGCAAATTCACCAACATTTTAAAATTTTAATTTAATCCCTATCACCTTTAAATCCTTTCAAAATTTTTAAAAATGTATTGAGGTTTTAGAATTTCATTTAGTATTTTAACATCATTTTCCCATAGATATATGTATGTATAAAGTTTATGGAGACGAATTCTTTGGTGATATACAGCTAACCCTATTCTTTTAGATTTATTTCACCTCAAATTTATTTTCCAATGTTTTTTTTTTCATACCACTTGACCTTATCTTTTGAGTATAAATCTTATAACAACGATAATGGTTGTTCCCTTCTATTTAAGAGATGATAAGTTTAAATTCTGGAAATAGTTTTTTCTTTTAAGGGTTAAGGTTGTATATATCTGAGATATATATATATATAGAAAAAATTGCATTTAGGCCCCAAACAGCAAAAAGAAAAAATTGTCTTTATAAATCTCAAAATTTTATTTAAGTCTCATATAACTTTTTTACAATAAATTTCAAATCTACTAATAAGTCTACGAGATAAGTCTAATAATTGTAATTTATTGTAAAAAAAATCTCACAAGACTTAAATACAATTTTAATATTTTCATAGACTATTTTTCTTTTTATTTTTTCCTATTGCTTTGGGGCCTAAATGAAAGTTTCCCTTTTTCTTTTCTTTTGTGTTCTTTCTAGAACAAGTCC
The DNA here is from genome assembly GCA_034222035.1 of Acacia crassicarpa. NCBI lineage: Eukaryota > Viridiplantae > Streptophyta > Magnoliopsida > Fabales > Fabaceae > Acacia > Acacia crassicarpa. Next base: position 8,112,832 of record JAWXYG010000011.1, read on the forward strand.
AACGTAGCATCATTTTTTTCCCTCCCTTTTTACCTCAAACATCGCATCGGATGAGTCCCTTTCCATTCTGATTGGTGTTCCCCACATGTGGGATTCAATAATAATTGATATATACTGTGCTCATAATAGTGATTAAATCTGAGCCATATAAAATTTGATTGATATGGATAATTCGTATTTAAAATTTTAAAACAAACAATTTTAAATGAAATATTTAATTTTTTTAAAAATGTTAGTTATAATATTATCCTTATTTTAAATTTTATAAATTAAAATAATTTTTTTAAAACGTAAAGAAATTTAAATTGAACCTCAAGCCTCCAAAAATCAATCTGGATGGTTCACATATTAATATTGAAATTTTTTAAAGAATCTTTGCACTGATAAAAACCTAATAAACAATACAAATTAGCTCTATGTTTCTCCCCGAAACGATTACTGTAATAATTCCAATTCATTTGTCTGGCAATTTTACTATACAAATCCCATCAAGCATACTCAATTTGAACATAATCTTAGTTTAAATTTTTTTTAAAAAATATTTATTCATGCAGATATACTTGATATAAATATATTAAAACAAATAAATTCGACTTCTACAATATTTTATATCAACTTCTAGCCAACGCAATAAATTCACATGATAAATATTATTGTCAGGTTAAATTCTTTCTATCTTTTGAAAAGTAAAACACATGGTCTAGATGAGATTATGTTTTAGACTGGTAAGAGAACTTTCAAAGTCCAAACCAAACACCTTGAAACGAACGAGGGGTTGGTGGTGACACTGAATAACATAATTAAAGATTGGGATGAAACGTGTGTGAATAACATAATTAAAGTTGAGATGAAACGTCTAAATCATTAGGAAATAATGGATGGGGCTTTGTTCAAGAAAGCTCTATTGTTGCCAATTATGTTACTGTGGCTGCTTTATCTTCTCCAGATTTGTTCTGCTACTTCTGATCAATCTACCTTCCCCTCCGATTTCCTCTTCGGCTCTGCTTCTTCTTCTTACCAGGTTCTTTCTTCTTCTTCTTCTTCTTCTTCTGATAAGTTTATTTGATCTCCTTCATATATTTCATTTGAAAATGGTGGCATACAGTATGAAGGTGGCTATTTGGATGATGGCAAAGGACTTAACAACTGGGATGTCTTCACTCACCTACCTGGTTTACATTTAACTTTCCTCTCACTCTAGTTTCCCTTCATTTATTTCACCTTTCAGTACTCTTTCTCTTTTATTTGGCTTCATTTCAATCTGATCTTTAAGTATTTAGATTAGAGTAGATTAATTATCTGTTGTTGGTTTCAGGAAGGATAGACGATGGAAGTAATGCTGACGTTACTGTTGATCAATACCATCGTTATCTGGTAAGTGTCTTTATTTAGCTTATATACTATTAATATCTGTCCTTGGTTTGATCTTCTTGATATAATATCATATATCTTTCTTTTTAAACAGGTATTTAATTTGGTAGAATTCCAAATTATAAAACTATTGGTGTTGATTTTTTTTTTTTTTTTTTGCTGAGGATTAAATCAGGAGGATGTAGATTTGATGGAAGATGTCAAAATCAACAGCTACAGATTTTCGATTTCATGGGCAAGAATTTTACCAAGTATGCCTTTTCTGCTCTTACATCTGTGTGTATTATTAACAATAATGAGCCTCACAAACAGAGTTTAATTTCTATTCTGTTTTTTTGGTTTTTAATGATTGAGAACAGAAGGAAGATTTGGTGAAGTGAACTGGGCAGGTATCAACTTTTACAACAATCTCATCAATGCTCTCCTCCTTAAAGGTTTGATTTTCTTCTCAATTTCCCTCTCCTTTCTTTATTTATAACATCATAATCACTATTAACAGGTGTTGGTCGTGTATGTGGCTTTGGCTACTTAAACACAAGGTCTTGAGTTCGAGTTCGAGTTCGTATGAATGCAAAAAGTGTTTTCAAGAGAGCTACCCTTAATTGGGCCTGATAGTGCTCAAATATGATCCAATCAAATAGCCATATCAAAAATAGCACTGTGATCACTCAATTTCTCTAATGTTACCTTATTCTTCATACTTTGCTAAATAATCACAGGGATCCAGCCATTTGTAACAGTGTCACATTTTGACTACCCTCAAGAACTTGAGGATAGATATGGAGGTTGGCTTAGTCCCCAAGTCCAGTAAGTCAGTCATAATATGGGATTGTATTTTAGTCATTTTCTCTGGTAGGTCACTAGTAACATAGCATTCTGAGCTTTTGACATTATTGCAGGGAAGATTTTCAGTACTTTGCAGAAGTGTGTTTTAGATCATTTGGGGACAGAGTAAAGTATTGGGTGACCTTCAATGAGCCAAATCTTTGGGTCCCACTCAGTTATCGCATAGGAAAGTACCCACCAAGTCGTTGCTCTGTCCCATTTGGGAATTGCAGTGAAGGAGATTCAGAGAAGGAGCCTTTTGTGGCTGCCCATAATATCATCCTGTCTCATGCTGCTGCTGTACATGTTTACAAAACCAAATACCAGGTACTAAATACAAGGTTCACAGTGAAACACAAAGTGATCTAACATGTTTCTCTGTATCAATCTGCCAAATACAAATACTTCCTCTGTTCTTTAATATAAGAGCTACTTAACTAATTTGAGTAGATTAAGAAAATCAAATAAATTGGTTAATTATAACAAATGTAACCTGATCGTTGTAAACCCTGTGTACTATTAGATTATATATCAGTTTATAATCCAATCCCAACTAGCTCTTATATTATGGATCGGAGGTAGTGTCTCCAAATGGATATAGAAGTTAGGATACTAGGTTTACACACCAAAGACACAAAGTAAGGTTAACTGTGTTATTAATGGCATATCCAGAAGGAGCAAGGAGGGCAAATAGGCTTTGTGTTACACTGTGACTGGTTTGAGCCATTCAGCAATTCTACAGCAGACAAACTGGTTGTTGAAAGAGCACTATCATTCACCATAAATTGGTATGACTTTAGCACAACCAGTTACTTTTTGTCTGTTCACTGAACTTTGAAAGTCACAATGTTTTGATACTCTTACAATACATAAATCCTCACTACTCTCACTGCTATGCAGGTTCTTGGACCCTATTCTATACGGCAAATACCCAGAAGAGATGGTGAAGGAACTGGGAACCACATTACCCAGATTTTCCCAGAAAGATAGAGAGAACGTGAAGAATGGATTGGATTTCATTGGTATCAATCATTATGCAAGTTACTATGTTCAAGATTGCATCTCTTCACTTTGTAAACCTGGGGAAGGAGGCTCAAGATCAGAAGGTTCATATTCTCGAACGGCACAAAAAAATGGTGTCCCCATGGGAGAACTTGTGAGTACACACAAATTTAATTATCTGCATAAAATTTGATTTTTGATTTTTTTCCCCCTTGCCATTACCAAGCTACTAATTTCTGAAGATTCTGCTATCATGATACAGACCCAATTTGAATGGTTAAATGTTTATCCACAAGGCATGGAGAAAATGATTACTTATTTTAAAGACAAATATAATAACACTCCAATCATCATTACTGAAAATGGTATGAAGAAACCTAGTAAGTTCTTCAATCGACTTTTTCTGAATTTCTGAGTTCTGACCATCCAAACGTTTTGAAGGGTATGGAGAACTGGAAGATCCAAGTAAAACCCGAGAAGAATATCTCAATGATGTTACAAGAATCAAATACATGGACGGTCACTTGAACAATGTTTTGGCAGCCATCAGGTAATAACACATAAAAATCAAATTTAATGTTTGGACCACCCGAGCATAGGTATTGACACAGAATTATTTATCTATCAGAAAAGGAGCTGATGTGAGGGGTTACTTTGCTTGGTCTTTGTTGGACAACTTCGAGTGGACATATGGATTAGAAGTGAAATTTGGACTATACCATGTTGATTTTGCCACACTGAAGAGAACTCCAAAACTATCAGCAAGTTGGTACAAGCAATTCATTTCAAAGCATAAAGCACACAGCATTGTGCAGGAAAATAATAGAGAGAAGAGAAAGTTCAAGTGCAGCACCAAAATAAGAAAGCTAGAACCACAGCCCTCGAAGCTAAGCTTTGAGTAATTTTGTCATATTGGTGAATGCCCCTTTGTCCAAGGACAGGATAAAATGCTAATTCTCAGGTATATAGACTCTTCTGGTGTCCACTAAACATTTTGTAAACCAAGTGTTCTTAAAGATTTCTCATTGTTATTGACAAGGATTTGTTGAATTCTTAGATATTATGTCCTTTCTTGTAGTCAATGGTGACTCTTCCTTTGGTTTATATTGTAATATTCAAACAGATGCACATTGTAATATATACAGCCCTGCAAAATGCAAAGGTGGGATAAGAAATCAGCATAACTTGTTTCTTTGGTGCTTGATGAAATCTGTGGTCAGATAATAGTTATCTATAGTCAGCTGTAATTCTATCCCACTGACCGCAATGAAATGATTAATATAAATAGGTGCTCAAAGTTATTTTTTTTCCCCAATCTTAGTAAAACTAAATCAAATTTTTAATACACTTTTGGGTTGACTAAAATGATAAAGATACATTAGAATTTGAAATCCAAATCTCGTGACGAGAAATAAGTAAATTTGGGTTACATCACAAAATATTGTTAAAAACAAAGTTAGATTAATTGAAGAAATAGTTGGTCCATATCTATTAGCAAGAGAGTTATTAATTACCATTTCTCAAGTTTACCCCTACCTATTTATTGATGGTACATATATATTAGACATTAAGAAAGAGGAGAGAAGTGATAAATTTGAATAGGAGCAAAATATGATTTTTTTTTTTTAGTTTATTGAAAAAGATTAGATTTTTTATTATTATTATTTATGATAGATTTAATGAGTCAACCATTTTTCTTCAGTTGTAATGCAATGTTTGAAAGTGGCCTACTAACCCAAGTCTTTAATATAAAATTAAGTTAACTTTTTTTAAGAGATTAAGGAAATTAAATAAATTACTTTAAAATATTGATATTTATATCTTTTGTACCAAATTAATTTGTCTAGCATATAATCAAATAAGGTTATGATTAACTAATTCATTTAGTTTCCATAATCTCTCAAAAATTAATGGCCGGAAGTATTATTTTTTAGACAAAATGAATAGGATGAAGGAATATTATCTTTTTTGTTGGGCATCATTGCAAGAAGAGAAAATAAAGTCAGGAAATCGGGCTGGCCTATTTAAGTGCTGAACTTATAAAATGAAGCCTGCAAATGAAATCAGGTCTAAAAAGACCAACTTTATAGGGCTTATGGTTTAAAAGGGTTGGCCTTGTTAGTCCTGTAAATTTTTTTTTAAAAAAAAAAAACTTGCTCAATTGGCAGTTGCCTACTTCCCTTGTTGACTGAGTTTGACCATTAAAGAAGTTACTTGCTTGCCCGATTGCCCCGTACTCACTTACTCAATCACCCTCATAGTCTCATTCATTTCTATTATTCACTTCATGTAATACCTCATATTATTATTAATAGTAATGATATTATTATTAATAGTTATTGTTAATAGTAATAATCCATTTATTTTATATAGTCTTGGTGAGCCAAATATTCCTAGTCTTAATTAAGACTAGGAATATTTGGCTCACCAAGACTATATAAAATAAATGGGTTATTACTATTAACAATAACTATTAATAATAATATCATTACTATTAATAATAAGATGGGGTATTACACTTCACGCCTCTCGCCTCAGTCTCATTGTCTCGGCCATTAATAGTTTACTTTTGATTATGAATTAGTGAATGTGTTTGTTTGTTGCATAATACTTATTGTTTAAATCTTAATATTGACAACATTTATTTGATAAATTAATATTAAAACTTTAATTGTTGTAATTTATTAATTATATTTCCTTAAAAAATACCAAAAAAAAAAGTTAAAACTTAAAAAAATAGCTTCAACTCATGGCCTACACGCTTCCAGCCTTGATTCCCAGCTTTAACAAGAAGGGCAGGTGTACATGGGGCAAAAGACAAGGAACATGAAATAAAGTAGGATAAAATATTAAGACGTATGGGTCACATGGTGAATAACTAATGCGAGAGTCCGTATATGTTTGTAGATATAGGAGAGGACAAGTAAAGTGGGGGTAAGGAACTAAGTAGTAACATGGAGTGGGTTGGTTGGTTTGGGAAAGCTGTGTTGCTGCTTCAGCTTCATCTTCTTCCTCTTGTCTCTGCTTCTGATTCAGATCATTATGGATCTTCCTTTCCCTCCCATTTCCTCTTTGGCGCTGCTTCTTCTTCTTACCAGGTCCCATTTCTTCTCCTTCGAATCCATGGAGAATGTGAATGTGTGAAGTTAGTTTTATTCAAATTTGCTTCTCCATTAATTGCAGTATGAAGGAGCGTACGTACTTGGAGGATGGCAAAGGACTCAGCAATTGGGATGCCTTCACTCACCTCCCTGGTTCTCTCTCTCTATCATTCATTTTTTTGTTCTTGTAAGTTGTAAATAACATTATCGTACTCAAATGACTGTGTCTTGTCGGTATTATCTGTTATGTCATCTGGTAACAGGAAGGATAAGTGATGGAAGTAATGCCGACGTTACAGGTGACCAATATCATCGCTATATGGTAAACTCTATTGACCAATTAACCATTGTCGCTAATGATGGCTTTCTTGGCAAAAATGTTGGTTAAACTAAGATAAGTATTGTTTTGATATTTGGGTTGGTGTAATCACTACTACAGTAAATAATCAAGGTTCAAATATGCATATAATAACTTAATTTCATAATTTGAGAGGGGTCTTCTTCTTCTTCTTCTTTTTTTTTTTGGCTCTTAATTTCTCGAGAATGATTAGACTTTGTATTTTGTTTTAGTGTTAGGTAAAATGGGTCACAACATAAATATATAAAAAATGTATGGAAAAGCATACTTTAGTACCTCACTCACATTACTCTCATTTATTTTTTCAAAAATTGATTTTATCCTGAATTTCGGTCAAATTTTAATTCATGTTTTTAAGAAAAATATGAAAAATGCTGAACCTTTGTATTATTTAATATTATAATAAATTTTAATTGTTGATTTTTTTTTACTGAGATTAATTTTATGCATGAAAGAAATTATTTTCATATAAAATTTAAAGTTAGATTAATTTTATATCTACAATTAAATTATAATTTTCATTATGAATTATCAGCTAAAACATTGAAATAGATAATTAAAAAATTATAATATGTATTGGATGATTAAATAGGCTTTTTTTTTATATATATAGAAAAAAAAGTATGTAAGTATTAGTCAACTTCTTTAATAATCATTTTGAAATTTTTTTTAGTTGTACAATTGAAAATTTCTTTACTACTCCAATATCTTCTGCTTTTTTGGTACAATATGATTCCAATAGATTTGTACAAGCGGAATAAATTAATAAAATCATATCATCAAACTGTCTCCTTTGTCCCTCTAGTGAAAAAAAAAATATATTAATATCAATTAAATATATTGATCAAGTAGACAAAGAATGTTGTCATGTGCATCTTAATTTTGGAATATTAGTATTTGTTTGGATTTGATTTTAGAGGATAGTTTTTACTATTTATAAAATAAGCATGCGAAAAGAGTTTTGTCTTGGTTAGTGGAAAAAAGCTTTTGAAACCACAATTTCAAAAGTTTTTTTTTTTTTTGGGTTTGGTCAAAGCCAATAAGACTATTTCAAATACATCATCTTATATCTTTTAGGGCAAAAGTACACAATATTCACAAAGTAGACTATGGGAGTGCGGCAATCTACATTTTAAACAGAGTCCATTATTTATTATTTATGAGTACTGTAATTTTAAAAAAATTTAAGAATTGTGGGGATTCATTAACTTTCCTCTTGTTAGCTATACTTTTTAGTTTATGACTTTGAAGAATCCAAATTCTAAAAGTATAGGAAACTTATTTACTGTGCATAAAAACAGGAGGATGTAGAGTTGATGGCAGATATCAAAATCGACAGTTATAGGCTTTCAATTTCATAGGCCAGAATATTACAAGTATTCTCGCCTCTCCTCAATCAAACATCCAAAAACAAAAAAACGGACCATTCCCTCACAATCAGTTTCTTTTCTTTTTCTTTTTCTTTCTGTGATTGAGAGCAGAAGGAAGATTTGGTGTAGTAAACTTTCCAGGTATCAACTACTACAACAATCTCATCAATGCTCTTCTTCTCAAAGGTTTAATGTTGTTCTCAATTTCCCTCTCTTTCCTTTAATTATCACTCCAAATATAATTATTCCTCAAACTTTGCTAACTGATCACAGGGATACAGCCATTCGTAACATTGTCACACTTTGACTTCCCTCAAGAACTTGAGGACAGATATGGAGGTTGGCTTAGTCCTCAATCCCAGTAAGTCACTATTCTTCCAAACTATCTGATATGAGAATAAAAAATGTGTAAAGAACCAACTTATAATTGATTTGATCGGCATCAACACTCATTGATCCTAGTGGATGGAGCTTTGGCATGAAGTTTTGAGTTTGAATCTATGTGAATACAAAAAACACTTTTAGGACAACAACCCCTAATCGGGTCTGACAATGCTAGAATCTGGCTCAATCAGGTAGCCATGTTGATGGCATATCAAGTACTAACATGGTATTCTGATTTTTGTTTTTGTTTTTGCATTTTGACATTATTGCAGGGAAGATTTTCAGTACTTTGCAGAAGTGTGTTTTAGATCATTTGGGGACAGAGTGAAGTATTGGGTGACCTTCAATGAGCCAAATCTTTCGCTAACATTTGGTTATCGCTTAGGGAAGCACCCACCATGTCGTTGCTCTGTCCCATTTGGGAATTGCAGTGAAGGAGATTCAGAAAATGAGCCCTTTGTGGCTGCCCATAACATCATCCTATCTAATGCTGCTGCAGTACATATTTATAAAACCAAATACCAGGTACTAAATACAAGGTTGACTCTGAAACACAAATTGGTCTCGCATGGTTTTCAATGCACATAAAAATCACCAAGGTAATGAATCAAAGCAAGCTTAACTGTGTTATTAATGGCATATCCAGAAGGAACAAGGAGGGCAAATAGGCTTTGTGTTACACTGTGACTGGTTTGAACCATTCAGCAATTCTACAGCAGACAAAATGGCTGCTGAAAGAGCACTATCATTCACCCTAAATTGGTAAACTTTAGCACGACCAATAGTTTTTCTCTATTCATAGAACTTAGAAAGGCACAATGTGTTTTTTTTTCTTGCTAAACACGTGTATTGGCCTATTAGAAGCAATTATGTTCGAGGCACTATCGCCCACTAAATATGGGTACCTCTCCTAACAAGGATTTGAACTTTGGTTCATCACGTTGTGAGAGACTAGCCCTTTCTGTTAGTCCCAAACCCTGTTGGTAAAGATACAATGTTTTGATACTCTTACAATGTGTACATATGACTATTCTGCTATTTAGGTTCTTGGATCCTATTCTTTTCGGAAAATACCCAGAAGAGATGGAAAAGGCACTGGGAACCAAATTGCCCAGATTTTCCAGGAATGATAAAGAGAAACTGAAGAATGGATTGGATTTCATTGGAATCAATCATTATGCAAGTTACTATGTTCAAGACTGCATCTCTTCACTTTGTAAGCCTGGGAAAGGAGGCTCAAGATCAGAAGGTTCATATACACAAACTGCACAAAAAAATGGTGTCCCCATGGGAGAACTTGTGAGTACTCAAATATGATTGTTGTAATCTAAGAATATCTTTAATTATCTTCATAAATTTGCGTTTTCTTTCCTTGTTAGTGCAAGCCATTTTGAAGGTTCCTATCTATCATAATACAGACACCGTTTGAATGGCTAAATGTTTATCCACAAGGCATGGAGAAGATGATTACCTATTTGAAAGATACATATAACAACACTCCAATCATCATTACAGAAAATGGTAAGAAGAAACTTAAGTAAGTTCTTCAATCGACTTTCTCTTCATTTCTGACCATCCAAACGTTTTGCAGGGTATGGAGAACTAGAAGATCCAAGTAAAACCCGAGAAGAATATCTCAATGATGTTACAAGAATTAAATACATGGAGGGTCACTTGAACAGTGTTTTGGAGGCAGTAAGGTAAGCACTAAGAACACATCATATCAAATTTAATGTGTGGACCACTCAAGCATAGGTATTGACACAATTATTTATGTATCAGGAAAGGAGCTGATGTGAGGGGTTACTTTGTGTGGTCCTTGTTGGACAACTTTGAGTGGTCATATGGATTTGAAGTGAAATTTGGACTGTACCATGTTGATTTTGCCACACTGAAGAGAACTCCAAAACTATCAGCTAGTTGGTACAAGCAATTCATCTCAAAGCATAAAGCACACAGCACTGTGCAGGAAAATAATAGAGAAAAGAGAAAGTTCAAGGACAACATTAAAATCAGAAAGCTAGAGCCAGAACCCTTGAAGCTAAGCTTGGTTTAATTTTGTCATTTCAATGCAGAAAATGCTAGTTCTCTTACAAGTTCTCAGGTAGACTTGTTTGGAGCCCACTAGAACTTTTGTGAACTTAGCATGCTTAAAGATTTCTCCTTGTTATTGGTAAGGATTAGTTGATTCTTGGATACGTCCTTTGTTGTAGTTAATGGTGACTCTTCCTTTGGTTTATGTTCTGATTTCCAAAAAGATACGCACTGAAGAGAACACCAAAATTATCAGCAACTTGGTACAAGCATTTTATCCAAAAGCACAAAATGAAGAAGAAGAATAACTAAAGCAATTGTAATAAGAGTAATATATTTAGCTTCAAATATTGATTAATAATGCCAGAGCCTTGTCAACTTCCCTCAAATCAATGGTTCATTTAGATTTTGATCTGATTTTCAACATTACGGATTTCAAGTGACGCAGGAAGTTAATCTGGGTGTAAAATTTTGACATTTGATAATAGAGCCACTTGTTAATTTGTAATTGATCCAGCGGTTTAAGTCATTTTCGAACCAAAATTTTTTTAATGATAACAAAAGAATAACTTTCTGCATGATTAACTAAGATACCCCACCCGATCCCTTTACAAATATTTTATTCAAAGAAGAAGGAAATTCAGAACATTTTCACGCAACCATAATAATGGGATTCTCTTCTGCCATGTGTGGCTATATATACACAGTTGAAAAAAGCTACCATTATTGCTCACTAGCGAGAACTTAGAAGGAGGAGGAGGAGGCATTAATGGGATTTTACTGGAAATGGATGAGAAGTTTGTTTCTGCAGATACTTCTGCTTCCTCTTCTCTCTTCAAATGATGAAGTAGTAACTGTTATTGCCATGGATCATTCTTCTAATAATTTCCCCACCAACTTTCTCTTTGGCACTTCTTCATCTTCTTACCAGGTTCTTTCCTTCTTCCTTTCTCTTTTTCCCCCCCCTCTTTCTTTCACCGATCTAAACATGCTTCTGATGAAGAATTTGTGCAAGCTTTTTACCACTTCTATATCTTTCATGGTTTTTTGGCTTGATTAACAGTATGAAGGAGCATACTTGACTGATGACAAAGGACTAAGCAACTGGGATGTTTTCTCTCACATACCAGGTCAGGCCATGTCAAATTTATACTACTCCAAGTATTTTTTAGCTCTAGGTGATGCAAAAGATTATACACTTCAAATAGCAAAACACAAGATAGATATATGTTATGAATCACATGCCAGAAAACCAGGGTTTGATAAGTTTAATTGGCTCTCCTTCTCGATAGGCTAATCTTTTAGAATAGACTATTCCTTTGAATTTGTGCCCATAATCCCGATATGATACTTCCTCTGGTCCATAATATTATATATATTTACCTAATTTGATTAGATTAAAAAAATTACTTAAGTTAGTTGATATAACATATATTTTCTAAAACATCCTAGTCATTTTTTTAACTCAATTATCCCCTTTTCTTTTTTATTATTGTTGAGAAAGTGTCAATAGAGGTAAATTAGAAAAAAATTGACAAGTATGCAAACTATGTTTCATATTTAAGATCAAGATCAAGCCTTCAAATACGTCTCACAAAGAAAGTAGTGTTCATAAGTTCAATGAACTGTCCTTTTGAACTTATGCTCGTGACAACACAATTTTCTTATTCCATCACCCTACATGGAAACCTCCATATCAGTACCACTTCTAATTAACAAAGTTGTCTTCTCACTGTTACAATTTGCTTTTTTTATTTTTTATTTATATTAATTTGTTTCCTTCAAAGACCTCAGCTTTCCGTTAAAGTTTCAAGCTTTCACTTTTTTATTATATTATTTCACTATCAATTATTGCAGGTAAAATAATTGATGCCAGTAATGGGGACATTGCGGTTGACCATTATCATCGCTACCTGGTATTCTATATATAATAAAATTATAATATAATTTCTTAATCACAAGTAACATGTGTCCAAAAACTGTTTTAAGCGTGAATCTAATTAACATGAGGATATCGACCTGATGGATGCACTTAAAGTCAACAGCTTTCGGTTCTCCCTATCTTGGGCAAGAATTTTACCAGGTATATACATTATATACTTCTCTACTATTTCATTTCAACTAATATATTATTATTTAGAATTTCATTCAAATTTTGAATGTAATCTTAAATATTTAAAATGTAAACATCAAATTTCCATCATGTTAAAGAATAATTTAGTTTGATCCTCACCATACCATAAAAAATTGTTCTGCTAGCGTGTTATCTTAGTATTCTAAATAAAATTCACATCAATTGAAATGATGAGATCGTACTAAGAAAACAGAGCACACAAGCACATGTAAATTCACACTCTAATTAAACTAATGAAAGAATATTATTTGGAACAGAAGGGAGATTTGGAGAAGTCAACATGGGTGGCATAGACTTCTACAACAGACTAATAGATGCTCTTCTCCTCAAAGGTTTAGTGCATCCTTCAAATTTCTTTCTTTCTTTCTTTCATTTTAGTGTTAAAAATCTTCAGTCTTCCAGCTTCAATATCCTATTTTTTAAAAAGAAAAAAATATGAAAGAATAAAGAAAGCACATGAGTCCGTTTCTTTGACTGAAAAAACTTACAGGAATTCAACCTTTTGTGACCCTGACTCACTTTGACATGCCTCAAGAGCTAGAGGACAAGTATGGAGGTTGGCTTAGTCCCCAATCACAGTAAGCAATTCAGTGTTTTTTAAAGTGATTTTTAAGTAAAGTTGAGTTCAAATTAACTTCATGAGGATGATGTGTTATGTGATTGATGAGCAGGGAAGATTTTGCATTTTATTCGGAAGTTTGTTTTAAATGGTTTAGAGAAAGAGTAAAGTATTGGACTACCTTCAATGAGCCAAATATTCAAGTTCCATTTGGTTATAGAACAGGAGAGTTTCCACCAAGTAGATGTTTTAAACCATTTGGGGTTTGCATTGAAGGAGACTCAGAATCTGAGCCCTTCATAGCAGCCCATAACATCATCCTCTCACATGCTGCTGTTGTTGATATCTATAGAACCAAGTACCAGGTAACAATTTGAAAGATTCCCCAGTGATATCGTTGAATCTCTTAACAAGTTTACAACTTGAGTTCGGTTGATAAAGGATAAAGAAGAAATGGTTGTGTAAAGCTACTTCCCATCCTTAATATAAGAGCCAAATAACTACTTTTGATATATTAAAGAAATTAGTCATCTTAGTTATTTGTAACAAAAATATGAGTTAGGTTTCTTAAAATATCATTTTTCATCTTGACTACCTTTGGACGAAAAGGCCTTTGTGTGCAACCAGTAGAAATACTTTAAGAAAAAAGATTATAAATTTGTAAGACAAAATAGATTGAGATCTTATATTAAGGGTTAAAGGTAGTAAGTAGTAACTGTGTTGTGGATGAATCATCCAGAGAGAACAAAAGGGGAGAATTGGCATAGTCTTACAAGCTGCTTGGTATGAACCTATCAGTAATTCTACCGCAGACAAAATGGCCAGTGAAAGAGCACAATCATTCACTTTTAATTGGTATGTTCATTATTTGCCCTCTGTTCAAATTTGTTGATTTAGCCTCATCCCAAAGAAGCCATGAGTTTTTTTTCTTAATCAACAAGTAAATGATAATGCAGGTTCTTGGACCCAATCGTATTCGGAAAGTACCCTTTGGAGATGGAGAAGATTTTAGGGACTAGCTTGCCCATATTTTCCATAACTGAAATGGATAAACTCAAAAAGGGATTGGATTTCATAGGCATCAATTACTATACCAGTTACTATGTCCAAGATTGTATTTCCTCAACATGTGAACCTGGAGTGGGAATCACTAGAACAGAGGGTTTATACCAAATAAGTACAGAGAAAAATGGTGTGTGATATTGCTTACTTTCGTCGCTAAAGCAATCAATTAAACCAGGACCAACTAATAATGCAATATAGTGGCAACCTAGGTCATTCTCCCAAGGAGCAATCTGTGGGTTTTTCTTTAGGTTGAATTTAGATGATAAAAAATGCAATGGAATGAACCTAAACTAAAATGTAAAATGCTACTACCTAAATGAAATTAAACTAACTAAAAATGCTGATGCAATTGACTCTAAAACCTAAATGAGAATGAAACTAATCTATATGAAATTGAATACAATTTTTGGGGGGTTTTTGTTATGAGAGGAAAATTAAAATCCTAAGAAGAAAATTGATTAAAATCAAATCAAGTGACAAAGATCTAGTTCAGTTATGAGAAAGAAAGGGACAACTTAGGAATTGCATGGAGTTAACTGTCTTAGCCCAAACCAATTAATTAGATCAAAGGAAGATTAATGAATTTAATCACCTAATTGAACACGGGAAACCCTCTAGCTCAATAACACATATTCCACTAGAAAACTCATAATGAAAAAAAGGGGTGGTTAATTAAACTCATTAAAAATCAATCACAAAATAGTTTTGAAAATCTTATTTGTAATTATCCAATTGAACAACTAGATAATTTATCAACTCAATTAAACAATTAAGATGATAAACCAAATTGACAATTAAATTAATAATGAAAACTCAATTAATAATTCAATTGACAATCAAAAGGTTGCAAACAAAACTCCAACAATTGTTTCACACATAAAAACTTCAAATTATCAATCCAATCCAAAAGAAATATGTTTACAATCTAAAACTAGATTATTCCCAATTAACACAACTTAAAACCCTTTAAAACTAAAGAACCTTAAGTTTGGATTAAGAAGATAAAAAGAATAACACTCCCTTGTGATCTTCAAGTGTAAAACTCTAGGCTCTAGCCTTCTCCATGCTCCTCCCAAATTGCCACCTAAAGATCTCAAGCTGCCATAGAAATCATTCCTCCTCCAAGCATTAGATTAGCCACGGCCATGAAAAGGATTTGAGAGGTATTAATTGATAGTTGAGTAATGGCCGTGGGACCCGTGTGGAGAAATAAAGATAATTGAATGAGGTCAATTCTCCAACGGAGTGGTGCGCTGGGTCAGTGAATGGAAAAGAGGAATGGAATGGATATATATGATTATGGCTTCTTTTATTCCTCCAGTTTCCGGCGTTCTTCAATGTTTCCAGTGACTGCGTCTACGTCAGCCTGTGTGCGCTCAATTTCTCTATGTGCGTCTCTGCGTGAATGTACGGCTCTCAAAGAGAGCGTGAAATCTTTTTGCAGCTGCTAGGTTAATTTTATAGGAAAAAGAGAGGGTTTTTTTGGTATCAATTTGAGACAATTAAAATTCCAAAAGCCCAACAAAATTCCACCATTAGATCTTCTTTTAGCTTCCAAGGTTAATTCTGCATTGTAGGATCTTCTAATATGCTTTTTCTTATCCTGCAAGAATTAAATAAAATCGTGGTCTATCATATATTTAGAAATGTTATTCAATCACAAGATCTCAATCAAAATATTGAAAATTTAAGTCCAATAATCTCATAATTAATTCTGATTTATATTATTTCCTAAAATAGGCTAACAATCCAAATATTGTCTAATAAATCCAAATTAGCCTAAAATAGTCCCCAAAATAAATGAATAAGGCGGGATAAAATATATTAAATTGAGATTTATCAGTGTGCCCATTGGGGAACTTGTAAGTAGCCCTATCTCTATAATGATCATTTCACTTTCCCTTGCAGAAGATTATTAACATAATCTACAAACATGTAAATATGCCAAAGATAATTCCGTTGAACATGTCTATTTGCATTATTACTTGGGCAATTCTGAAGAATTTTCAATTATGCAGACCTCAGCAGGTTGGTGTAGTTACCCGCCAGGCATGAAGAAAGCTATCACATATGTGAAAAACAGATACAACAATACTCCCATGTTCATAACAGAAAATGGTTAGGGAAATTTGAAAAGAATAACTTTTTAGTTTAATCCAGATTCTGTGCATTTATCTAAAATCCAAACCATTTTTTAAGGCTACGGTGAGAAAGATGATCATCAAAATTCCACCTTGGAAGAACAAATTAAAGATGTTAAAAGAATGAAGTTCATGGAAGATCACTTGGATGCCCTACTATCAGCAATAAGGTAAGAATATTAACTAAACAAAAACAACAACATAAATGTCCAGAAGATCATTTGGATGCACTTTTGTTGTTGATTATATAAAATTTTCCCTTACATTTACTAAACATTTGTTTATTTCTGTTCTTTCATTCTCTCTTAACATTTTATCAGGAAAGGAGCAGATGTGAGGGGATACTTTGTGTGGTCCCTACTTGACAACTTTTCGTGGACACATGGATATACAAGAAGATATGGTCTATACCATGTTGATTTTGCCACTCTGAAGAGAACTCAGAGATCATCAGCAAGTTGGTATAAGCAATTCATTACAACGCGTACAAATAAGGCTTTAAGGCCAGAACACGACACAGAACAAGGATACCAGTAAATAGAAGCCTAATGGCATGAAAGCTCTCCTATAAGACCTCATACCTTGATGAGACAATAATCATCACTTGCAATGATACAGGTAGACAATTGGTGGAAGTAGTTAAGGGGATATTGCAATTGGTCAGATCTTTTCTTAATCATTATTCATTTCATCCACTTTGTGATCTAATTTCCAATATCCTATTTCTCTTTCAAACGTATCCATTTTGTTTTATATATATATATATATCAAAGATGTTTACTCCTCGTTTAATATATGTACGCATATATAAATATAAACTATTCAAATTAAATGTGCCATGAGTGCACATCCTGGACTGGACATCCACAAAGCTAATGAAAAGAAAAGATGGCTAAATTATTTTAGTTAAAAGATGAAAGAGAAAAAGGGATATTATTAAGGTCAAAAGTGATCAATTCCCAATTTCATGGACAAAAGATCCAAAATGAGAAAAAAAAAAATTAAATAACTTCCCTCAAATAATCAAAAATTCATCATTTATATTTTGATCTAATTCAGGCAAGAAAGATTTGATATCATTTAATAAGAGATGAAGAAAAAAGTAATGCACAATATCTTCAAAGCGTGAATAACACTTTCTTTTAGACAAAAATTTTCCTATTAACTCATTTTCCTTTCAAGTGTGAACCAAACGTATAGAGATAAGATATTTTCCATTACATTCCATTCTTTTCCATTCTTACATTTTCTTCGATCCAAACAGGGCCTTAGTCATAACCTTTCATATGTGTCTCTAGAAAACAAAAAGACATATATAACCTTAGCAATCTTTAGTATTATAACTCCCTACACAACTCTTTATATAAATTCCTTAATTTATAAGAACATGACTTTTCAACAAACACATCTCTTTATTTTAAAATATTCCAACAAATAGAAAACTGTTTCAATGAAAAAGTGACCAAAAAATTATTTTTCTGAACGAAAAGATGTCTTCCGCCGCCTAATTAAAAAATGATAATGTGATGGTATATCATTTGCACGCAACAAGAAAGCCCTTAAATTGACTTGTTAGTTAAGAAAAAGCCATAAAATATGATTATCTATGGTACATCTACACACACACATGAGCAAATAATTAAGCTGCCTTAATTGTATTGTTTCTCACCCACAAGAAGAAGAAGAAGAAGAGCATTAATGGGGATCTGGATATTGATGAGGAGAAGAGTGCTTCTTGTGGTGATACTATTATTCGTAGCTGAGATTTCATCAAATGACAAAGTAGCAATAGCTCTTTCCAATGTCGATTCTCCTTTGCCCACTGACTTTCTCTTTGGCACTGCTTCTTCTTCTTACCAGGTTTCTTCCTTCTTCCCTCTCTCCCTCTATATATATATATATGTTGCAAAATGAAAACACAGGTCTAAAAGGAGAGTCCATTGTGGGAGAATTCTCTGAACTCATAAACATCACTACTCAATGTGGGGACTAATAACAGTCTTTCACTGATCTGAACAGTATAGGCTTGCGTATGTAGAATTGTAGTTGTAGATTAATCCTCAAATCTAAATTTGCAATTTTTTTTTTCATGTTGTCTTTGTTTAATTAACAGTATGAGGGAGCATACTTGAGTGATGGCAAGGGACTGAGCAACTGGGATGTCTTCTCTCACACACCTGGTAATTAAGCCTCACTTCAATTTTACACTTCTATATTATACGTGAGATGCAACAAGTTACTATACTTGTTCTATATATATACTATGAGTTTCATCACAAGCTCTATATTTAGTTAATTGGAGGCTGCAAAACTACCAACAGGTTATATTCTCACTAGTACTATTTGCTTTTTCATGAATGATCCTCTTTTGAGTCTAAAGATATAAATTTAACTTTACCTTTCAGACCCCCTCTATTTTATTATTATAAGTTATTGCTATTATTAATTAATTATCAATTATTGCAGGCAAAATAATTGATGCCACTAATGGGGACGTTGCCGTTGACCATTATCATCGTTACCTGGTATGATTAACTGTGCAACCCATGTGTATCTGTAACATGATATAATGTTTTATTCTTAAGCCCTGCGTCTACCTGCCGGCGACGGCGAGTCTCTCATGTGTGTGTGTGTTTAATTTGTATCTAGTCATGTCCCATCAAACAGCATATCCAATTGTTTATCATAACTTACAGATCTGCGTTTACTAAATTATTTTTTCTTCTGGAAGAATCAGAATCCCGTATAATAAATTCGTTTAGAAAGAAAGATATATTTCAACTAATATATGGCTTGTTCCTACCTAACAAGTAACAAGAAAGGGCCCATTGGAATTTATTAAGTGAGAATCAAATTAATGAACAGGAAGATATTGAGCTGATGGATGAAGTCAAACTCAACAGCTATCGATTCTCGATCTCTTGGGCAAGAATTTTACCAAGTATGCTTCTCTCTATACAGTTTAATTGAGATACATACATTAGTATTTAAATTTTCATATAGTTTTAATTTATTAAAAGAAGAGGGTCTCACATCAAAAAAAAAATAAAAAAGTAAGGGACATCTGGTCCAATTTAATGGAGTTACTAAAATAACATCATTTTTAAAGAGATTGTGTCTACTTTTACACTCTTCAAACTTAATTGTGTTACATGTTCATGGCGAAAAACTTTGTTGCTACAATTGCACTTTAAGCCTTAAATGAACAAAGAATCTAGTCTCAGTCTTACACTCTCACAACTGCATGTAAAATTTAGACAATGATTTATTTATATGTGATTTTGAACAGAAGGGAGATTCGGAGAGGTCAACTTGGCTGGCATCAACTTCTACAACAGACTTATAGATGCTCTTCTCCTCAAAGGTTAAGTTTCAGTCTTTTAATTATTTTCTTTTAAAAGAGAAAAGGCTGTGAATGCATATATCAATGAGAAGAAGGACAATGGGTCCAATTTATTCACATGTATTTGAATGTTTGGAACGTTAAACTTACAGGAATCGAACCCTTTGTGACTATCACTCACTTTGATATCCCTCAAGAGCTAGAGGACATGTATGGAGGTTGGCTTAGTCCCCAATCACAGTAAGCAATTTAGTGTTTTTCTAAGAGATTTCTAAGGGAACTTAAGGTCAAATTAAGTTCATGAGGATGATATATACATGCTGTGTTGTGTGCTTGATGAGCAGGGAAGATTTTGCATTTTATGCAGAAGTTTGTTTCAAATGGTTTGGAGACAGAGTAAAGTATTGGAGTACCTTTAATGAGCCAAATCTTCAAGTTTCATTCGGTTACAGAACAGGATTAACCCCACCAGGTAGATGCTCTAAGCCATTTGGGAATTGCATTGAAGGAGACTCAGAATTTGAACCCTTCATAGCAGCCCATAACATTATCCTCTCCCATGCTGCTGTTGTTGATATCTATAGAACCAAATACCAGGTAAGAAGTGTGCACCACATGAAAGGGAAACATGTGTGTCTGTGTGTGTGAAAGAAATGAATAAACAAGAATGATTATGCAATATTAACTTAGTTGTGGATGAAACATGCCAGAGAGAGCAAAAGGGGAAAATTGGAATAGTAATACAAACTGCGTGGTTTGAACCTATCAGCAATTCTACAGCAGACAAAAGGGCTAGTGAAAGGGCATTATCATTCACTTTTAAATGGTATATTCATTTATTTTTCCTCTTTCATTTTGTAGCTCAAGCCCCATAGAGAAAACAACCATAGACAATTTGTTGTAATGCAGGTTCTTAGACCCAATCGTCTTTGGAAAGTACCCTTCAGAGATGCAAGATATTCTAGGTTCCATATTGCCCAAATTTTCCAAAATTGAAATGATGAAACTCCAAAAAGGGTTGGATTTTATTGGCATCAATTACTATTCCAGTTTCTATGTCCAAGATTGCATTTTCTCAACATGTCCATCAGGAGAAGGGGTCACCAAAACAGAGGGCTTATACCTAATAAATATGGAGAAAAATGGTGTACCCATTGGAAAACCTGTAAGTAGCCTCATTTTTTCTTCTTTTTTGGGTCCCATTGATCAATTGATCAAATGGCTTTTGATACCGTGTGAATTGTGTGTGTGTGTTGATGTTGTCTAATGACTTAAGTCAATTGATATGACATACATCAACTTATACATACCTTCAATTCAATATCTAATTAATCAAAGTGGGACTTTTCTTGATACATTCTAATAATGCAGACCCCAATTGGCTGGTCTATTTACCCACAAGGCATGGAAAAAGTGATCACATATATAAAAGACAGATACAACAATATTCCAATGTTCATTACAGAAAATGGTAAGAAAAACAGAGTTTCTTCTTGATTTAATCCTGCTTCTACGCATATATTTATAATTCAAATTACCATTTTTTAGGATATGGTGAGATGGATAACCCAAATGCCACCTTGGAAGAACATACTAATGACGTTGAAAGAGTGCAGTTCTTGGAAGATCACTTGAATGCACTGTTCGTAGCAATAAGGTAGGAATATTAAATAAACAAAAACAATAACATAAGTGTCAAGAACATCGTAAGTATCGCTAACATGAGATTATTCTTAACATGTGACGTGATCAGGAAAGGAGCAGATGTGAGGGGATACTTTGCATGGTCCTTGCTTGACAACTTTGAGTGGATGTTTGGGCATACAAGAAGATTTGGGATATACTATGTTGATAATTCTACTCTCAAGAGAACTAAAAAACTATCAGCAAGTTGGTATAAGAATTTCATTACAGAGCATAAAACAGAGGCTTTGAGAACAGGACATGAGTACAGGCAATTCAAGACAAACACCAAAATTAGATCGTTTATACCAAACACCAGTCAACCTCGGTTCAATAATTTGTGACTTTTGCTCAATGCTTCCATGTCCAAGTGGAATCTATAGAGAGAGAAGGTAAAGGGCTCATGTTGATAGATGTCATGTCATGGTGTTTAAGGGAGAGAGAGATTGAATGATTTAATAATACATTTTTAACACGTCATCCAGCCACCTTGGAGCCACATCATCAAAAAGTAGGTGTTACTCCATCAGACCTCGGTTTTTTTTTTTTTTTTACTTATAAATTGCCTACTAATAAGGTCCTCACATCGGTGGGTTTCGAACTGACTATCTTATAGGTATGAGTCAAATCCCCTAGCAAGTGGATCAACCTTTGTTGTTTTGGGTATAGTTTGTTATTTATAATGGATACTTGGTGATTGTCTCCAATTTCTTTCTATTTTAATTTTTCATTTAATTACTTATTCATATCATTTCAATATTTATCAAGGTCAATCATTTTTTTTTTATGTCTTATACTTTCTCTGCACATATATAAAGATTATTTTAAAAAATAATAATTTTTTATATATTTATTATCTTTAACCAATTTTTTTATTAATGTAACTCAGTTAATTATCTAGCATAAAAAGGAATGGAGGATTAATTAAGAACTAAAGTCTTTAACAATTGAATAGGTAAGAATTTGATTTAGAAAAATTTAAACTATAGGACATAATTTAAAATTAAGGTAAATTATGAGAACTTGTAAATTAATTTTCCTACTATATATATGACCAAAGAACTACTCGAAGCTCACCAAATACACCCTCCAATTTAAAATATAAGCTTATTTTAAGTAAATTACGAAACTCAAAACAAAGGTTGTTTAAACTTGGTTAAAAAATAATAAAAGCATTTTAAAAAAAAAAGTGCCACTTACTTTCCTAAAACTATGGAGGGGGTGAATGAGAGAAAGAATGACGGAAGAAAGAGATCCCTAAAAAAATCAGACACCTTCAAGAGTGAGTTAATTTTTTTTTTAAGAGATTAATAAAGTAAAATAAATTATTTAATTATAGCATATATTATGTATTACTCCCTCAAGCCTTATTTATAAGAACTTGATAATTAAATTACACCATTTAAGAAAAGTAGTTAAAATTACTTTAAAACAATAAGTAAAGTAGTTAAAATTACTTTAAAACAATAAGTGTGCTTGAAATGAACATTTTTTTCAAGCCCTTATTTTATGAGGGGCAAATAACATAGACAAATTGAGTACCTATAAATATAACCGATCTTTTTAATTAATACTATATATATATATATATATATAATGAGGGGGCAAAATGGAACAAACTCATTAAATATTTAGACAACTTTTTCAACTCTTATAAAAAAGATCAAGGCACAACTCAAATTTTGACCTCTTATAAAAAGAACCAAAGGAAGTATTAGATTATATATTTATACATCAGTATATAAGTAAGGGGGGAATATGTCAAACTCCTAATAAGGTCCTACGGCATATCCTACATAAAGCAGAGTCTAGCATATTTAGTAAATAAGCTAGGCTCAGAGACTTCCTGCTTACCACTCTGATCCTATTTATAAGTCTCTTTTTGACTAAATCACACATACCAAGGAAAGGTAATTAAAACAATGATTAGAAGGTGAATTTTTAACTTTATCCTTATTTATGATTGGGTACCTTCAACTATTTCTTCTCTTTCTATTTTCATTGGTACAATTAATATGGGCAAAACTGTCACAATCTCATTTATTTGTCAGAAGGGACTTATAAATAGGACCAATTTTTTTTTTTTGTCAAAAGGAACTTATAAATAAAACCAAAGTAATAGTTTATTTGGATAAATAGACCATGTCTATTTTCATAAGGTCTAACCTATAAGCCTACAAGTATGACCTATTCAACTTCTTTAATTACAGTATATATAATTTAAATAATTTTATAATTAATTTATAAATTTCTCAACTTAACTTTAATCTTAAGTTTCACTTCACATTGTCATTACACTCATCCCTTACATTATCATCAATCATTCACCCCCTACATCTCTTCTCTTCGATCGCTCGAGATAGCAAAACTAACAGACTCCCCCTCCCATGATTTACGTCATCCACTAAAACATAATACACAACAACAAAAAGTCATTTTTGTGACGGATTAGGCATTTTTTGTTGCAAAAATTGTTTGCAACGGAATTAATCCATCACAAAAAATAGCGTTGCAATTGTGATAGAAAACATAAATTCTGTCGCAAATTTCAAAATTTGCAACGGAATCTACTTCCGTGGTAAAAATTATAAAATAAAAATAAAAATTTTGCGACGGAATTAGTTTCAATTTCAAATTCCCATATTTGCGACAAAAATAATTCCGTCACAAATTTCATTTAATTAAAAAAATTATATAAAGAATGATTTTAAAAATTATATTAAAAAACACCCAAAAAAAACTTGTATATCAAGAAAATATATAGTAACAATCATAAGAATTTACATAGAGAAAACGAAATATAAATAATAATGTTGGCAACAAAATAAATTAAAAAGTACAAAAATCGTAAGTAAGTAATACACCAAGTAACTAACTATAGAATGAATAAATTAGAGATTTACATTCCACAAAGTACAATAAACCAGATAATAACATCTCAATGCCTAAGCTTTCTTTGCAACCAGTGCAACTCCAAGCATTACACTGGGATTTGAGGTATTTTTACAGCTAGTGATAGCAATAATAACAACATCTTCATGCCTAAGTTGTGCTGGTTCCCAGTGGAAACTAAAGCCTACAACCTTGTTCTTAGATTTCTTTGGTACAACAAAATCCTGCAAAGAGTGCAATACCGTATAGCTCAAACCTTGGGAAATTAATGATAATAAGAATATAATGAATAGCAACATGGGAAAATCACCATTCAAAGAAAATGAGAAATTTTGATGAGTTAGCGCGCATAGAGATAGATGCAGAGACATAATTCATTTTGCATCACTGGAAGAAAAAGTAAAAAATTAAATCAGATAATCAAATAATACTTAAATACTTAAATAGTCACAAAACAAAAATCTGTGGTTAACCACCCGTAAAGGTATAGTACTCAAGTTCATATCCAATTGATCAAAAGCAGAGTAATGGATTACATAAGGTTGCAAATCCTAAGGGAAGTTGCAGTTGTTACCCTAAGTCTAAATTATGACAAATCACAAACAAAGTATCTTCTATATACCTCTGTTCATATAAGGTACTAACGGACCTAATAATTGTTTGTGCTTAATGTGGGTGAAATCAGCAAGTATATATATCTACAATAAAATCAAGGTATATCTAGGAAGGCTAGGAAAATGAGAAATTTTAGGAGACCCAGGACAGAGTTAAATGGCCTGAAGAGAAGAGATATATTAGTCAATGGTTTTCCTTAAACATAAAGCGGATAAAGCCCAGTATAAAACTCAAAATAACTGATTATGCCAAAAGTGTACCATCATTTTCATCTTAAATGCAGTATGTAGTTGAAAGAAACAAAAGAAATGGAGCCAATGATTGGTAGATCAGATGGCATGAACTTCGACCGAGGAAAAAAAAAATGCGCTGGCATGAAGGCGTCCCTAGTTAGTCCGATCCCACCAATAGAAACCCAACAAACCAAGCCAAATTTGGATGACAAATCTACTAGGAAGTACACCAATTCTCATCCAGTAACTAGTTTATTCAGAAGTACAGTTCGATCTTAATGCAAACTTCAAGGAATATATAGTCATGTTGTAGAAGATTGAGCGGTATATATATATATGTATGGCTGCACTAAGAAGATTAAGAGCAGAGGAAATAATGGGGATTGGACGAGTGTGAGAGATATGCGTAGTAATTTGCTTTGGAGCCTGAATGAAGAGGAATCGTGCGTTGATATTTATAGATGTCTGAGCACGAAGCAAAGAGAAATGCTTTTTCGGAGATATGAAAGGTCGGAAACCACGAGGTAGTTGCCTATTTCCTAGTATTTCCAGAAGTATAGCTAAATGTTAGTATTATCATCAGTCTTGAAGCTGTAACGTGACATCACTCGTGAGCAAAAAAATTAGTCAAGCTGGAGGTGCGGGAACATTGTTGTTGATGGGAAAGGGTGTCTCAATTGATTAATCACTTGAAGACAAGGCTGCTTAATCACTATCCTGGCCAACAAGATTAGTGGTGGAGAATAGCAATTTTATATTGTCGTGATTTAATTACACACATGTAGGCGGCTAAGAGTGCCATTGGTTAGTTTGGTCTTGTTTAATTGGATTTTTTTTTTTGGATTAAATACCATTTTTATCATGGAAATATTGGTAATGGGGCACTCAGTATCCGAAAGTTTTTTTGGTATCATTTTTTATCCGGAAATTTACAAAAGGGAGCAAATATACCCTGAAAGTTTTTTTAAGGAGCAAATTTGTCCCAGAAGTTTTTTTAGGAGCAAATTTGCCCTGGAAGTTTACAAAGAGAGTAACGATCCAACGGTCAAGATCAACCGATCCACAAGATCATTATGTTTATAAACTTCCAGGGCAAAAATAATACCAAAAAAACTTTCGGGTGCTGAGTGCCCCTTTACCAATACTTTCATGGCAAAATTGGTATTTAACCCTATTTTTAATATAATAATTGACTTTAAAAATTTTGGTTATATTTGGATTTCATTTATTAAAAGCACACAATCACCCCAAAAAAAAAACGCATGCATTTATTAAAATTGTTTAAATTCTTATAATTTTATTTAATAATAAATATCATAAAATATAATTTAATAAATGAATTGCATATTCAAATATTACTTTATTATCATTTTATGATTATTAAAATAACTAATTTTTTACCCAAAAAAAATAACTAATTTAATATTTATGTGAAGTACAAGTATAAATATTAAATAAAATACATTTTATATTAAATATAGAATGAATCTATATGTAATTTAAAAATATAAGTTTGGAAACTCATGTTTAATATATTTCAAAACATACATATATACACACATGAACTATAAATAATCATATAAATCAAATTTTTTCATTTAGGGTACTGAAATAATGACATTTATTTTATTTAGATGAAAAATAAAATTAACAAGTGGAGGGGCAACAAAAAATTTGTTTTATATGCTTTTGTTTTCCAAGAAGTGGATGCATGAACCATCGAATCCCAATAATGTGTGAGAAAAACACTTATATAGTTCCAAAAAAGAGTAGCTAACATAATTACATTTTTTAAATAAAAATATATAAACAAGCACGAATCAAGATTCTCAGTTTCATAAACATTTTTTCTTTCGAAACTTGTGCACTTAATTCTTAACTGTGATTCCATACATAACAGGGATAATATATATGTTTTTCTTCTTTTTTGTCATTGGGGTAGTGTGTTAGCTACTTAATTAATCAACCCCAATATTATGAACTATTTATTAGTACTCGTTATTATGGGCTAATAACGAGTACAACTATTTATTAGGTTGTAATCTTTAATGTGACTGTTGTCAGCATTAAGGAAGGATTAGGTTGAACTTTGGTCTTCTTCTCTCTCTACTCTTTAGTTAATCTAGTTGTACAAAAGTTTATGATTGATTTCTTGAAATTTAATCCGTTGGAAGACAGCTACTGGACGTGGAAAGGAAACATCAATCCCTTTGCAACATGTGTAGAATGATTGTCCAAAAGAGTACAAGTTTTCTGGACATTGCATTTAATGTGCTGACATCACTTTTTGTTTTTGTTTAAATCTTTATTTAATATCCTCTAAACCATCTGAAACTCACTAACAAATTGATTAAACATAGTCAGGAATAGTAATGAGTGATAATACAATGTATTAAGATCAAACATGAAGATTTCACAAATTCAAGCAATTTGATTTTCAAATTTTGCGACACAAACTCGAGTTTATTTATCCAAACTGGAGTTTGTAACTTTGTTCAGAAGATAAACTTGAGTTTTCAAATCCTAACTCGAGTTTTTTTCTTTCAGAGAAGAATATCGTGATTTTGAGTTTAGAAGCATTTTTTGAACATAGAGCAAAACTTGAGTTCTTTAATGACTAACTCGAGTTTTGGACTTTTATAGTGAAAACATGTTTAACTCCAAAAGCTCAAAACTGGAGTTTCCAACTCTTAACTGGAGTTTTCAAAATCACTGAAATAAAGTAAAGCTCTCTACTTGGCACAAACTCGAGTTAGCCAAACTAAACTCGAGTTTCCTTTAAATATGATCAACCTTTGAAAAATTTATGCCAAATAAAAACTGAAGTTTTCTCAAAGTGGGTAAAACAAGAAAACTCTCTGTTAAATACAAACTCAAGTTTACAAACCAAACTCGAGTTTTCTCAAAATTTTGGAAAACTTAGAAAACTCTTGGTCAAGTATAAACTGGAGTTTCCATATCAAAACTGGAGTTTGCTTAAGCTCAAAACATTGGAAGCTCTCTGTATGACCAAAACTCGAGTTTACTATTGGAAACTAAAGTCTTGTTTACTTTAAAAAATATTGAGGAGTCTTTGTGCAAACTCGAGTTTGTAAAACTAAGCTTGAGTTTTTCTTGATCTGAAAAACTTAGAGTACTCTCTGTATATTACAAACTCGAGTTTACCTATAATAATTTTATATTGTCGTGGAGAATAGTAATTTTATATTATTGTGATTTACACACATGTAGGCGGCTAATAGTGCCATTGGTTAGGCGGCTAAAAGTGCCATTAGTTAGTAATTTTATATAATAACGAGTACTCATTATGAACTACTACCTCTTATCCTAATTATAGAAATATTTTTGTAGTATAATTTACATTATAAAAATGTTCATATAATTAAGACCAGAGAGAGTATTCATTAGTACTCATTATTATGGTAATATAATAATGGGTTAAGGTGCAAAAATACATATGTGCTTCGGTCAGAGGAGCACCCAGTAGTAAGTGTTTTTTTGAGGAGTAAAAGTGCACATGTGGTTACAAATTAGATACAAAAATACCGCTTGACAGTTAAGTTTGACTTTTTTTTGCTGATTGGATGATGATGTGGCATTTCAAAGGTGCAAAAGTACACATGTGGTTTGTCAAAAAGAGCTCCCAACACCAAATTCCTTTTCTTTTTTAATTTAAAAATTTTACTTCAATTAATAGAAAATTATTATTTCTTTAAGCATTTTTCCTGGAGGCCAAATTTTTTCTTCTAATTTACATTTTGGGAAGGGGGATTTATTCAATAGGTAAAAACGGTAAAAATTTTATTTCCATAATTTATTTATTTATTTTTTTAAAAAAATAAATCCTTATCAAATTTTCTAATTAATAATTGCTAAATCTTCCTTCAATTAAAGGAAAATTATTATTTCTATAGGTATTTTTGCACATTTGAAATACCACGTCATCGTCCAGTTAGCAAAAAAGTCAAATTTAACGATCAAAGTCAAACTTAACGGTCAAACAGTATTTTTGCACATAATTTGTAACCACATAGCCACTTTTACACCCAAAAAAAGTAATTGCTACTGGATGCTCCTCTGACGAAAGCACATGTGTATTTTTGCACCTTAACCCTATAATAATTGACTTTAAAAATTTTGGTTATATTTGGATTTCATTTATTAAAAACACAAAAAAAAAAAAAACGCATGCATTTATTAAAATTGTTTAAATTTTTATAATTTTATTTAATAATAAATATTATAAAATATAATTTAATAAATGAATTTCATATTAAATATTATTTTATTCTCATTTTATGATTATTAAAATAACTAATTTAATATTTATGTGAAGTACAAGTATAAATATTAAATAAAATAAATTTTATATTAAATATAGAATGAATCTATACGTAATTTAAAAATATAAGTATGGAAAAAACGTTTGATCAAGATTACAAATAATATTATAAAAATAGATTGATAAACATGATAGCTAATTTTTTTGTATGAACTGCAAATATAATCTTATATTATCATTCTTATTCTATTTATAAGTATAAATTAACTAGTTCTAATATAACAAGGAGAACTAATTACTTAAAATGAATAAATTCTTATAGGCTAAATTTTCAATTTTTAAGTACTCGTTATTATGAACTATTTATTAGTACTCATTATAATGGGCCCATATAATGAGTACTAATAAATAGTTTACAGTACAGTATCGAAATCATTAAAAAGTGTCCACTAAATTGGTATTGTTGTTGAATGGAGTACTATATTTTGTTTTTCTGGATTAGTATTATATGTAAACTGGATTAACATTATATGCCAAACTCATTAGTGAGCTCTATTATTCTTTTTCACAATTGAGCTCAATAATTCTATTGCATTTGTTTGGGACTGCGACTTGATCTCAATAGAGTTCACTCATTCTATTGCATAATGAGTACTCGTTATTATATAAAATTACTAACCCAATGGCACTTTTAGCCGCCTAACCAATGGCACTTTTAGCCGCCTAACCAATGGCACTTTTAGCCGCCTACATATGTGTCAATCACGACAATATAAAATTACTATTCTCCACGATAAAATAAAATTATTATAAGCAAACTCGAGTTTATAACATATAGAGAGCATTCTAAGTTTTTCACATTAAGACAAACTCAAGTTTGCACCATATAGAGATTCCTCAATATTTTCTAAAGTAAACAAAACTCCAATTTTCAATAATAAACTCGAGTTTTGGTCATACAAAAAGCCTCCAATGTTTTGAGCTTAAGCAAACTCCAGTTTTGATATGGAAACTTCAGTTTATACTTAACCAAGAGTTTTCTAAGTTTTCCAAAATTTTAAAAAAAACTCGAGTTTGGTTTGTAAACTTGAGTTTGTATTTGACAGAAAGTTTTCATGTTTTACCTACTTTGAGAAAACTCCAGTTTTTATTTGGCATAAATTTTTCAAAAGTTTATCATATTTAAAGGAAACTTGAGTTTAGTTTGACTAACTCGAGTTTGTGCCAAGTAGAGAGCTTTTGCTTTATTTCAGTGATTTTGAAAACTCTAGTTAAGAGTTGGAAACTCCAATTTTGAGTTTTTAGAGTTAAACATGTTTTCACTGTAAAAATCCAAAACTCGAGTTAGTCATTAAAGAACTCAAGTTTTGCTCTATGTTCAAAATATGCTTCTAAACTCAAAATCGCGATATTCTTCTCTCAAAGAAGGAAACTCGAGTTAGGATTTGAAAACTCGAGTTTGTGAAATCAAATTGAGTTTGGATAAATAAACTCCAGTTTGGATAAATAAACTCGAGTTTGTGTCGCAAAATTAGAAAATCAAATTGCTCGAATTTGTGAAATCTTCATGTTTGATCTTAATACCTTGTATCATCACTCATTACTATTCCTAACTATGTTTAATCGGTTTGTTAGTGAGTTTCAGATGGTTTAGAGGATATTAAATGAAGATTTAAACAAAAGCAAAAAGTGATGTCAGCACATTAAACGCAATGTCCAGAAAACTTGTACTTTTTTGGACAATCATTCTACACATGTTGCAAAAGGATTGATGTTTCCTTTTCACGTCCAGTAGCTGGTCTTCCAACGGATTAAAATTTAAGAAGTCAACCATAAACTTTTGTGCAACTAGATTAACTAAAGAGTAGAGAGAGAAGAAGACCAAAATTCAACTTAATCATTCCTTAATGCTGACAACAGTCACATTAAAGATTGCAACCTAATAAATAGTTGTACTCGTTATTAGCCCATAATAATGAGTACTAATAAATAGTTCATAATATTGGGGTTGATTAATTAAGTAGCTAACACACTACTCCGATGACAAAAAAGGAGAAGAACATATATATTATCCCTGTTATGTATGCCTGTATGGAATCACAATTAAGAATTAAGTGCACAAGTTTCGAAAGAAAAAATGTTTATGAAACTGAGAATCTTGATTCGTGCTTGTTTATATATTTTTGGGAAAATTATAATGAAGGACCTAAGAAAAATAATATTTATTAAGAAGGACCATAAAAAGTGGTAATTATTTTAAAGGACCAAAAATTAAAATATTAAAATAAAAGGACTAAATTACCCTTAATCAGATTTCCTATCTTCTTATTAACTAAATCTGAAATGATTTTTTCTTCCTATCTTCTCATTAATTGAATATGAAATGATTTTTTCTTACATGAGAATCTAAAGTAATTAATATTTAATAATAAATATATATTAATTCAAATAATTCTTTTTATGCTAGAGAAAAGATAGGAAAGATGGAGCTTTTTATGGTTGTGGCAGAAGAAGCCTCGTGCGTTGTGCAACCGTCTGCGGTGTTAGACCTAAGATATTTTGTGCTGAGGCAACTAAAAATACTTGATATTCATTCAATATTACTAGTTGTTCCATTCCCAGAGAAACAGAAAATAAAGCAAAAGACTCTTAACTCAAAAAAAAAAAAAAAAAAAAACCTCATCAAAAGAGAAGAGCGTGGTTAAAGAAACCAAATCCCTCTTTCCTTTTGCTATAACCATAAAAAGCTCCATCTTTCTTATCTTTTCTCTAACATAATAATCTTGAGTGATTCTACTATGGAAAAAGAATTATTTGAATTGATATCTATTTATTATTATCCATTAATTACTCTAGATTCTCATGTAAGAAAAAATCATTCCAGATTTAATTAATGAGAAGATAGGAAATCTGATTAAGGATAATTTAGTCCTTTTGTTTTAATATTTTAATTTTTG
Organism: Acacia crassicarpa; assembly: GCA_034222035.1. Lineage (NCBI taxonomy): Eukaryota > Viridiplantae > Streptophyta > Magnoliopsida > Fabales > Fabaceae > Acacia > Acacia crassicarpa. The sequence continues at coordinate 8,145,181 of JAWXYG010000011.1, forward strand.
GTCCTTTAGAATAATTACCACTTTTTATGGTCCTTCTTAATAAATATTATTTTTTTAGGTCCTTTATTATAATTTTCCCTATATTTTTATTTAAAAAATGTAATTATGTTAGCTACTCTTTTTTGGAACCATATAAGTGTTTTTGTCACACATTATTGGGATTCGATGGTTCATGCGTCCACTTCTTGGAAAACAAAAGCAGATAAAACAAATTTTTTGTTGTCCCTCCCCTTGTTAATTTTATTTTTCATCTAAATAAAATAAATGTCATTATTTCAGTACCCTAAATGGAAAAAATTGATTTATATGATTATTTATAGTTCATGTGTGTATATATGTATGTTTTGAAATATATTAAACATGATTAATTTGAAATATATCAAACGTTTTTTTCCAAACTTATATTTTTAAATTACATATAGATTCATTCTATATTTAATGTAAAATGTATTTTATTTAATATTTATACTTGTACTTCACATATAAATATTAAATTAGTTATTTTAATAATCATAAAATGAGAATAAAATAATATTTGAATATGCAATTCATTTATTAAATTATATTTTATGATATTTATTATTAAATAAAATTATAAGAATTTAAACAATTTTAATAAATGCACGCATTTTTTTTTTTTTGTGATTGTGTGCTTTTAATAAATGAAATCCAAATATAACCAAAATTTTTAAAGTCAATTATACATTATATTTTAAAAAATAGGGCTAAATACTAATTTTATCATGAAAGTATTGGTAAAGGGGCACTCAGCATTCGAAAGTTTTTTTGGTATCATTTTTGCCCTGGAAGTTTACAAACATAATGATCTTGCCGATCGGTTGATCTTGACCGTTAGATCGTTGCTCTCTTTGTAAACTTCCAAGGCAAATTTACTCCTAAAAAAACTTACAGAACAAATTTGCTCCTTAAAAAAACTTCCAAGGTATATTTGCTCCTTTTTGTAAACTTTCGGGACAAAAATGATACCAATAAAACTTTCGGTGCTAAGTGCCCCCTTACCAATACTTCCATGATAAAAATAGTATTTAATCCAAAAAAAAATATCCAAACAAGACCAAAATGGCACTCTTAGCCGCCGGCCTACATGTGTGTAATTAAATCACGACAATATAAAATTACTATTCTCCACCACTAATCTTGTTGGCCAGGATAGTGATTAAGCAGCCTTGTCTTTAAGTGATTAATCAATTGATGTTTCCGCACCTCCACTTTAACTAATTTTTTTGCTCACTAGTGATGTCACTTTACAGCTTCAAGCCTCATACTAACATTTCTCTTTGCTTCCTGCTCAGACATCTTAGCCATCTATAAATATCAACGCACGATTCCTCTTCATTCACACTCGTCCAATCCCCATTATTTCCTCTGCTCTTAATCTTCTTAGTGCAGCCATACATATATATATTCTGAGCAAAAAAAAAAAAGCCATACATATATATATACCGCTCAATGTTCTGCAACATGACTATACAACTCTTGGCGTCTTTCTTCCTCTTCTTTTGCCTTCCCCTCATTTTCCTTATCCTATCCAAAGCTTACTCTGCTGCTACCGCTAACAGCAACAAGAAGCTCCTTCCCAAATCATACCCTCTGATTGGTTCCTATTTAGACGTCGCTGCCAACACTGACCGCCGTGTCCAGTGGCTCTCCGACATTGTCCTAGTATCTCCCGCCAACACATACACACTCCGCCGCTTCCTGGGCTACCAGAACGTCATTACCGCCAATCCTGCTGTTGTACAACACATTCTCAAGACCCGTTTCCCGATATATCAAAAGGGTCACGACTTCCAAGAAGCACTCAAGGACTTTCTCGGCAATGGAATCTTCAACACGAACGGCGACAACTGGAAGTTCCAAAGGCAAGTCGCAAGCCATGAATTCAACACCAAGTCTCTCCGTAAATTCATTGAGAACGTTGTAGAAACGGAGCTCAACGATCGCCTCATTCCCATTCTCGCTGCCGCAGCGGCCCAAAACCAAGTCCTTGATTTACAAGACATCCTCCAACGATTCGCATTCGACAACATTTGCAGAATCGCTTTTGGATTCGATCCAAAGTACCTGTCGCAGCCGCTGGGTCAGAGCAAGTTCGCCAAAGCTTTCGACGACGCCACCGAGATTAGCAGTAGAAGGTCCACCAGTTACGCACTTCCCTTAATCTGGAAGATACAGAAGCTTCTCAACATGGGATCAGAAAGAAGACTGCGAGAGGCAATTTCCAAAGTACGTGAATCCACTAAGAACTTAGTTCGAGAGAAAAAACGCGAGCTTGCCGAGGGGACTTCCCCTGAATCAGCCGATATGTTGTCAAGGTTCTTGAGTTCAGGGCATTCCGATGAGGACTTCGTTACGGACATAGTCATTAGCTTCATATTGGCGGGAAAGGACACAACTTCTGCTGCTCTAACGTGGTTTTTCTGGCTTCTCTCGAAGAACCCAGAAGTGGAGAAGAAGGTTGTTAATGAAGCAAGAGAAAAGTCAGAGCACCCTGTTTACGATGAAGTGAAGGATATGATATACACACACGCAGCATTAAGTGAGAGCATGAGGTTGTACCCGCCAGTGCCAATGGACGGAAAAGAAGCAACGGCGGACGATGTTTTGCCGGACGGAACTGTGGTGAAGAAAGGGATGGTGGTGACGTATCACGTGTACGCCATGGGGAGACTGGAGAAGCTATGGGGTAAAGATTGGGCAGAGTATAAGCCAGAGAGGTGGTTAGAGAGAGAAGAAAACGGTGGCGGATCGGACAAGTGGAGGTACGTGGCGAGGGATTCGTATAGCTATCCAGTGTTTCAGGCGGGACCAAGAGTTTGCTTGGGGAAGGAAATGGCGTACTTGCAGATGAAGAAGGTGGTGGGTGCGATTGTGACCAGATTTAGGGTGGTTCCGGCAATGGAGCAGGAGGCGGAGACACTGTTCGTTTCCTTCTTGACCTCCAAGATGAAGGGTGGCTTCCCAGTTAAGATTCATTCATTGGCTTAAAGATCTCACGCGCACACATTTATATATTCCTTGAAGTTTGCATTAAGATCGAACTGTACTTCTGAATAAACTAGTTACTGGATGAGAATTGGTGTACTTCCTAGTAGATTTGTCATTCAAATTTGGCTTGGTTTGTTGTGTTTCTATATCCTCGTACATATCAATTATTTTGCTCTTGTTTTCCGTTGAAAGGAAACAAAATATGTTGGAATTTTAGGATAAAATCCCATGGTTATGAATAAGAAGAAGGATGGAAAAGAAGAGGAAAAATAAGAAGGAATGTGTGTGTTAGAGAATAGTCCCACATTGCTTACTTGGAGAGAAGTTGGAGGGTATATAATCCCCAACTTGGCTCCTACTAATTGAGCCTTTGAGCCAACCCACTTTTGTGGAGGGGTGAGGACTTAGGTGATCCTTGGTCTACCACGCGCACGGCCTGCAGATTATTTAATTTGCTTCTCAATTAAGTTTAATTTAAATGAGTAAAATACAATAAATTTGTAAAAAGAAAAAAGAAAAGAAAATAATCTCATTTGGTTTTTAAACATACACTACAATTCAACTTTATTTTAATAACATCATTAAATATTTTAAGATACTTTAAAATTATGATGCAACTCTGTTCCGCTCCAAACAGCCTATACTTCCTCATAAAAGAAGCATGTTTAATATCATCAATATATGTGTAAAATACTTGACCAAAAAAAATAGATGTGTAAAATAAAATTCATAACAAAATATCACAATATTCACATTATATAAATAATAAGTTTATTTTTCATATCTTGCATAATACTATGTTAGAAAACAAGTGAAATTGAGAACAACCTGAACCAGATTCTATTCAAATTGAGATTATAGCCTTCGCATATTAAGACTGAACTTCTGAAACAAGAGAGCAGACTGAACTTCTGAAACAAGAGAGCTTCTTATATACTTTAATTTTTCCTGTTTAACTGACTTGTAATCTTTTGGTTCTTTATAAAAGTCCATTGTAATTTTAATATCTCTACATTATTTTACCCAAAAAAAAAGGGTAGGGGTGGTGGATATGGATAGGATGACAGAAATTATATAATAAATTAAACCAGGAAATTAGTTGAGGCCAAGAAAACAAATTAAAAATGGAAAAATGGTTCGATCAAAATCTACCAAAGATCTCCTCTTCCCCACCACCTCCTTTAAAAAAAATAAAATAATGTGATATGATATCATTTGCACGCAACAAGAAAGGCCTCAAAGTGTCTTACTAGTTAAGAAAAACCTATAAAATATAAATGCTCTTAGGCTAAGTCTAGACACTCTATAGTAAATAATGTGCTTTTACTTCCCCTTGCGTTGCACGGAATAATAGTATTTCACTTATTACTTAAACATATTTTACTTCATAAGTTATGCAAATTTCTTGTCTTTAAGGAACATTAAAATATCACTACCAATCAATGATTTTATATTATTAGAAATGAAACCTCAACAGTTAACAATGGTAAATAACAATATCCTCCAATCGATTCATAAACATATTACAAATGATATTTGAATAATGTTAAACAACAATGTCTGAATCTGGTTAAAGAATACTAACTCACATGTAGGAAGCAAACAATTTGTGCTTTATATCTTATGCTATTTTGTATAATTGTTTTAATGATGTGTTTTTAATTTTTAAAAAAGTGACATTTATGGAGAGACTTTTACCTTCAATGTTATGCTTGATTACATTCTGAAAAATGACAATGCCAATTGTGCTTCATTGATTTGATAGTGGCCATTTCTATTTAACCTGTTTTTTTTTTTTTTAAAAAAAAAAAAGCCCTTTCACTCTAAGCCACTCTTAAGTCTTAACTTAGTTTGGATTTCTTACATGTGACGCCATGCAGTGATATTTCTCAGTTTTTTGGCAAATGTTCAGTACAATTTAATATATCATGAGGGAGGTGATGTTTTTATGTCTTATTCCATATCTTCTTGTGTTAAATTATTGCTGGTTAACTCGAATATTTTTTCCACTTTATTGAGAGGTAAATAAGATAATATCTGAAAAAAAGTGAGACACTCTTTTGTTCTTAACGAGATTTTCATTTAAGACCTGAATCTAACTTTGGGTGTTTACCCTTCTTGATGTCTGTTTTCTTCTTCTTCCTTTTTTTGGGGGGGGGGATAAAATTGGGACATCTCAGTTGTCACTTATGGGATTATTACACCCATCAATCAGCAAGGTATTCCTTTTGCACATTGCTAATTTTATCTAACATCTTTATGAGATTTTAATGCTTCAAATCATGGAGATATTGCATTTTCTAAAATTCTAATGTTTGAAAACAGACTGGGAGGAAGCTTAGTGGTTTATGTGGGGCATCATTGTACATTGTTGTGCTTACAAACTCAGGCATTCTTAAGTAAATCTGAAAGAGGTTACAATACAATAGAGGAATGAAACCACAACAACCTTAAAAACATAGAACATTAAATAAAACCACAAACATTAAAAACACAAAAGATTAAAAACCGCACTGGAAGTAAGTCTTAAAAGTGTCTGACTAAAAATGCCACACATCAACCTGATACAGATTGAACACTGGAAGTACTTTGCTTCAATTGACTCTGGATCCATCATAATACCAATCGTATCTTGTTTCACACTTATGAATTTGACAGTTGATTAGAAACGAAACGATTCTCCCTACAAGCCATGGTGAAATCACAAAATGATCAATTATTTTAACTCTCAATCTCAAAAAAAGGAAAAAAAAAACTGACGAAATATTACTTACAATTGCTTGTTCAACCTCTAAAGAGATTAGGTTAAATTTGAATTCAAACTGTAAATTTCAAATTCAAACTTCTAAAGTAAGGTTGTTTCCTTTTAGAAGGAAAGACATGCAGCATGAATCTCTCGGGAAAATTACAGACCTTATTTTGGGTGGTCAACATCTAAAGAGAACAAACATGAAAAATAGTTTCCTTTTCAATGAAAGCAGTGATCCAAAGTGACTTTGTTGTGTTGAAAACTAAAATGGTCCTACCACGCGTAGAGCATTCATCCCATGAATGCTTTCAGCTATATTGCAATTGAATAGTTTCCATTTCCTTCATACAAAGGCTATAAAGCACATTGCTAAGACTGCATACAATTATGATAATTAAAAGCCAAACAGGTCAAGAAATAAAACAGATCCAAAAACTACAACACACAGCTAAAGAAACAAAAGATTCCTCTGCATGCAATGTATCATAGGAAAACAGAGATAATCCGTCAAAGTCGCTAAAATTCAGTATTGTCCTTCATAACAATTATGATTATTAAAAACCAAACAGATGTATATTTAAGGTATTTGAAAAATGAAGCGGTCTAAAAAAAAAAAAAAGCGGTCTATAGTAGGCCTACTAACACATGCCTACTAACTATTAAACATGTTCCCATGATTAACAACGCTAATCAAATTGAGGTACCCTTACATTTTTTCCTTGTTTAGAGCATATATTGCATGAAAATGGAACATATTTGTAGCAGAACAACAAAGCATATTTGCATAAGAACCAAAAAGGGAACACAAACTTGCAGGGATGGAGTATTGATCTCTACTCTTGATCCGATCATGACACGTTAGAGATCCTTGGCGAAAGGAATGACCAACGTCTTTAATGGATCCAATAGGAGGAGGTTGGGCGGCGCAAAGGAGGCTTGTCAAAAGCAACACGGCGAAGGCGACACCAAAGCCTCAAAGCCTGACATCGTTTTGCCAAGGAGCTCAGAGCAACACTCTCTTTTCACTTCCCAAAAGTTAGCACAGAGCTAATCCTAAGAAGCAATTGGGAACGAAAGCCAGACGGCCCGTGACTTTGCCTTTTCACTATGGATGTATAGAGGAAACCCATTCACTGTGAAGAAGGAATGTGTACAATACAAGGAGCGATTCATGAGTTTAGAGACATTGATTGAAGCAGAGAAAAGGAATAGAATAGAATAATCTGTGTAATAGTGGCCACAATAACCACAGCTGACTGTATTGATATTTATAGTAGGGTTGTTAACCCTAGAATGTACAATATTGTGACATCTGTCTTATCTACAGGAAATCATATAATACAGACATGTGGGCTTATGCCTTTAGTAATTTGGGCTTCGTAACACTCAGAATAGGCCCACTATGACTTGTCTTTACAGTCCCCCTCAAACTTGGAATGGGAGGTTGGACAATTCCAAGTTTGCTCCTAAAAGCCCAAAATTTTGAATGAGACAGAGCCTTGGTGAATAAGTCAGCAATTTGCTCAGAGGATGGGATGTACTTTACTGCCAGCTGCCCCCGAAGAACTCTATCCCTAATATAATGTACATCCAGTTCTATATGTTTCGTACAAGCGTGGAATACAGGATTCGAGGCAAGAGCAGACGCGCTTAAATTATCACACCAAGCGATCGAAGGAGCTTTGAGATGGAGGCCGATTTCTTCCATGAGTGATTGAATCCACGCAAGCTCAGATGAGAGATCCGAGAGAGATCGGTACTCCGACTCACAACTAGACTTCGAAACCACTCGCTGCTTTCTCGCTGACCACGAAATCAGAGAGTCCCCAAAATAAACACAGTAGCCAGCCATAGATCTCCAATCGTCGGGGCAGACGGCCCAGTCAGCGTCTGAGAACCCTTGCAAGGTAAGATTCGAACTTGGTTTGATATGTAAAGCCAGATTCATGGTCCCTTTTAGATATCTGAGCAGTCTCTTTAGGGCTTGCCAGTGAATGGTCATTGGACAACTCAAGAACTGGCTTAATTTATTAACAGCAAACATGATATCTGGTCGGGTATTTGTGAGGTACTGTAGTGCTCCAATGAGTCTTCTGTAGATTGTGGGTTCTTTGAGTGGGATTCCTTCATCTTTAACAAAATACTTGTTTACCACCATAGGTGTAGGGACTGGTGATGAGTTGTGCATCCCACTTTTCAGTAGAATGCTTTGTATGTAGGCTGTTTGTTTCAGAAATAAACCGGTTTCATCTCTGTATGCCTCGATGCCTAAGAAATGACGCAATTGTCCTAGATCTTTCAGGGCAAACTGACTGTTTAACGTCTGAACAAATAAATCAATCATCTTTACTGAGTTTTCGATGACAATAATGTCATCTACGTATACTAGGACAAACATGATAAAGTTGTCAAATTTCAGGAAGAATAGAGAAGAGTCTGATTTAGAGTGTATGAAACCCCAGCCTTGTAAGGTAGATTTTAGTTTCTCAAACCAAGCTCTGGGTGCTTGTTTGAGGCCATATAGAGCCTTGGTCAACAGACAAACATGTTTAGGAGCTTTAGGGTCTATAAACCCTTCAGGTTGTTTCATAAGGATTTTTTCTTCCAACTCGCCATTCAGAAAAGCATTGTTTATGTCCATCTATCTGAGTTGCCAGTTAAATGTTACAGCAAGGTTGAGTATAAATCTAAGTGTTGAGACCTTTAGAACAGGGCTGAAAGTTTCCTCAAAGTCAATGCATGGACTTTGTTGAAATCCTTTGGCGACAAGTCTGGCTTTGTGCTTTTGCAAAGTACCATCAGCATTAAATTTCTTTTTCAGTACCCACTTGCAATCAACTAAATTGTCTTTACCATTGTATGGAACCAGCTTCCATATTTTGTTTTTGATTAAAGCATCAAACTCTGCTTGCATGGCTTTTCTCCAATCAGCATGTCTAAGAGCATCTGTTATTGTTGTAGGTACATCAGTTTCAGCTATTTCAGCAATCTCAGTGGTCGTTAGACCAATATAGGGAGTCTTGGCTTTGGAAATCCCTGCTTTACTTCTAGTAACCATTGAATGTGGCTTTCTTAAGGTAATTTGCTGGCTGTCTGAGCTAATAAGTTGCTAGCTGTCTGAGCTTATTTCATCTGTTTGTGTATTGTGTTCATGTGGAATTTCTTCAGTTTCGTCTATGTGAATAATAGGACTATTGTTGCTAACAGGAGTCATAGTGGACACAACAGCTGGAGATAAGGCATTGAAAAACTCGCCTCCTCTAGCAACAGGAGAGTTTGGTGTCAAACGAGCCGGTTCAACTGAAGATGGTGTGGGAGAAGCAACAGATGAGGAGATGGAAGGGTTTCCCAACAGAGGATACTGAGAGAATTCACCAGTAACAATTTGCTGATCAGGTATGTGTTTCTTGTTGATGAAACCTGTGGTAAAGGGAAACTCAGATTCGTTAAAAACAACGTGTCTAGACATATAGACTCTTCCTGTAGGACTTAGGCATTTATACCCTTTGTGAGAATTACTGTAACCCAAGAAAACACATTTTGTAGAGCGAAATTGAAGCTTGTGTTGGTTATAAGGTCTCAAACAGGGAAAACATGCTGAACCAAACACTTTAAGCATAGCATAATCAGCAGTCTTGTTAAAAAGCTTAGAATAAGGTGAGATCCCATGTAAAACAGTAGAAGGTAACTGATTAATCAGTGTTGTAGCTGTGTGAAAAGCTTCCCACCAGTAATGAAGGGGCATTTTAGCTTGAGCCAGTAGTGTTAGGCCCATTTCAACTATATGTCTGTGTTTCCGTTCAGCCCTACCATTTTGAGATGACGTGTGAGGACATGAATGTCTAAAGTGGATCCCAGCTTCTTGTAGATATTTTGAGAAACTTCTGTATTCACCTCCCCAATCACTTTGCACTGTCTTTATCTTGCTGTCAAATTGGGTTTAAGCAAACTTTTGGAACTGAATAAATAGAGTGAGTGCTTCATCTTTAGTTTTCAAGGGAAAAATCCATGAGAAATGACTATAGTCATCTAGGAACGGTATATAGTATTTAAAACCATTCAGAGAAGCCATTGGGGCAGGTCCCCACAAATCAATATGAATTAGTTCAAGTGGTTGGGAGGCATGAGAATTAGAGACAGGAAATGGTAGAGAGTGAGACTTTCCAAACTTGCAAGAGTCACAGAAAACAACTTCATTCTTACTGATTTTCAATTTACAATCACTAATAATTTGATTTAGTACCCTATCACTAGGATGTCCAAGTCTACAATGCAATAGAAATATATTTGATAACTTAGATGCTGAAACAGCTTCTTGGGTGGTAAAAACTAGCTCAGTACTTTTGTTGCCACGTTCTTGAGTCTTAGAAACTTTAAACATGCCTCCTTCAGTTGGTGCTCCTGTTAGCATTGTCTGCCCCGTTACCTGTTCCTTCACACAAAATCCATGTTGATTAAATACAACATTTGCATTGTTGTCACTGGCTATTTTGTACACACTTAAAAGATTCTTTTGAATGTCAGGTGAATACATAATGTTATCCAACTTCACTGTTTTATTTGGAACATTAGCAATTGTTGATGAGCCAACTTTCTCAACTTTAATTCGATTTCCATTACCAACAATAATATTCACCTTACCCTTGGGATTGTTGGGATTGTCAATGCGAGTGAGATCATTAGTAACATGACTTGTTGCTCCACTGTCCAGGTACCAAGCATCATCAATCACAGATTCTGGTGAGGCCCAATAAGCATGTCCAGACTCTAAACCTAAGGAGCTGACTTCATTTTTCTTGATGTTCTTGACAAAAGACTTGTCAAATCGATGCCAACAAGTATCAACAGTATGTCCAATTTTATCACACAGCTGGCACTGAGGAGCTGGACCTTCATTGTGCCTGCTGCGACCACCAGAACTTCTTCCTTGAGAACGGCGGTCTCTCCCACGATGACCACCAGACCCGCGATTTCCACGCCAAGAGCCACGTGGATAAAATTGCTCAGCTCTAGCATAGTTAACAAAGCTATTATTAACAAACAGTTGTAAAATCTGATTTAATTGTTCCATACAATTTTCATAGGTCAGCAAGTTTGATTGAAACTCTATCCAGCTTAGCTTATCAACCTCTTTGCCAAGTTGCACAACAATAGCATTGTAATCGGCGTCTAGACCTGCAAGAACTTGAATGAACAGATCAAGTAGAGACACTGCACTTCTAGCAAGACTCAATTGCTCAAATATAGTTTTCATTTTAGTTAAATATTCAGCCATTTTCATATTTCCCTTTCTGGTTCGCTGGAATTCAGATTTGAGCATTAACACCCTTGATTTTGTGTGTGCACTAGCATGTACACGAGCTGCTTCCCACAAGCCAGCAGCTGTTGATACAGAGACCATTTGGGAGGAGACTTCAGGAGTCATTGTGTTGAGAAGCCAGCCAAAGAGAAGCTGATCTGCAGCTATCCAGTCCTCGAATGCTAGGTTGATGGTGGTTTTATCTTTGTCAGTGAGAAATTGAGGAGGGCACGACTTTGTCCCATGAAGAAAACCTTCAAGTTTGTTCCCTTTGATGATAGGTAGAACATGAAATTGCCATACTAGGTAGTTGGTCCCATCCAGCTTGATGGAGCACGCTTGACTGATTGTATTGGTTGCTGTGGTCTTTGACAGAGACGCTGCAGCTGTCAAGAGAGTAGAGGTTGCTGAAGGAGGGGTCATATCTGCCATGGCATCTTGCCTAGAGCAAGCTCTAATACCAAGAAAAGGAATAGAATAGAATAATCTGTGTAATAGTGGCCACAATAACCACAGCTGACTGTATTGATATTTATAGTAGGGTTGTTAACCCTAGAATGTACAATATTGTGACATCTGTCTTATCTACAGGAAATCATATAATACAGACATGTGGGCTTATGCCTTTAGTAATTTGGGCTTCGTAACACTCAGAGTAGGCCTACTATGACTTGTCTTTACAAGCAGGAATGTGTACGATATAAGGAGCATTCACGGGTCCTTCTTCTTTTTTCATGAGTGTTGTCCTGAAGGAAATGTCAAAGATAGTGCCTTGGGATAATAAATGACACCCATGAAAATTGACCATAACTCCTTTGCACTACATAAAAACCTTTATAGGGAAATGATTAAAATTTAGGCACAAAACAATTACCACCAATTACTTGTTATGTCCGCATTGTGAAACCTGACAATGTAATTTAATTTGAGTTGCCTACCTAAACGCTTTTCAGCATTGATAAGCCTAGTTGCAGCAACATAAAATTTTACACGAATCAATGATAATCAGGACATGGGAATTAGAATGCAATATAGAGGACAATCTAATTATAGAACAACTAAACATATCAAACCACGTAAGCTCCAATGGGATTCATTTGATGCCAAATATATGGCCCAACTTTATCAACATACTCCCTGCAACCCCAATTGAAAACTTTGAAGATGTAACATGCCTAAACCGTGAAACTTTCAGAATCGATATTCCTTCACTGCCTGCAACCAATATGTATTAATATAAGTTTAATTAGCTATAAAAGATAGCAGGGCTATAAATCACTTACATGTAAGGGTTATTTTGAGTGCTCAAACAGAACCCAAACAAAAAGATGAAGACCGGGTCTTTTAGCTACAGATGAACAACAGCAGCATGGAATCGAAATTTTCCAACAAACAGGGGAAAATAAAAGGAAAGGACAAACCAAATTAAGATTGATAGTGGCGTGAGGAAGTCAAGAGATGAGTATGTGGGATCTGTTCACATCGTCTTCGTCCTCATCAACAAAGAGAGCACAGAGAAAATCATATGGTTATTAAGAAGTACCAAATTCATTAACCTTGAAACCATTAAAGCCAAAAACAGACTAAGAAGAACAGCAGCACGGAACCTTGAAAAAAATCCTATGGAAATCCTCTTAGGGCCAGGAAATTGTCCGTTGATGAGAATCACCTTGAGAAAAAAAATCAAATGTCAAAACGTAAGATTAAAAAATCTTCTAAGTCGAGACTTGGCATTACCAGGAGGCGCTTAAGTCAACGACGCCATTTATTAAGTTGTTGGAAAAAAAGCTAAAGAGCGTGTGTAGATCAGCAACCATAACTTCTCTGTATCTTCTTATGTTGGTATTTGACAATCTCATCCCCGCTTTATTACCAATGACTGCTCTGGATTTCTGTTCAAACGATTCACAAAAGAAATTGTTAGCAAAAAAAGAAACAAATCCCAATAAAAATTAAATTGAAAGAAGAGCAAGGAGAAAAGGCGTTTATGTTTTAAAACGGAAAAATCATTAACAGAAAAGTAGAAGATGAAGATGAAAAGTGAGGAATGGGAGAGATCAAAGATGAAGGGAAGAATGGTGGAAGAGTACAAACCTTCTTAGTATTGAGAAGCTACAAAAGAAAAGGAGTAGAAAATTCATTGATGGCGACAGTAGAGATCACCCTTCGGAGCAAATGACTGGGAGAGAGAGTCGGAGAAGAAGAAATATCATGAGGATTGAAAGTTACTTGCTCCCAAGACGAGGTGGCTATGAGAGAAACTGAGGAAAAAGAAAAACAAAAGAACGAAAATAGAGTGAGCATTTTGAGCCAAAAAAGAGGAAGTAGAGAGAAGAAGGGATTCAAAATTTGAATCCCACTTAGATATTGCTAGAGAAAGAAAGGGCCTCGGGAAAATAAAAATGAAGGACAAAAAGGGGGCTCGAGAAAAAGTGAGAGGAGAGAGATGAGGTGTTTTAGGCCAAATAGTTTTGGATAAAAGAGCGCCCAGCATCACGAAATTTGTCCCCAGGAGCGCCCAGCACCACGAAGTTTTTTCAGGAGCACCCAGCACCACGAAGTTACGTTTTGGGAGCGCCCAATACCACGGTCGTTAGTTGACCGTCAACTTCGATGGAATGCTGACGTGACGCTGACATGGACTGACACGTTGACATGAAATAAAAAATTCAAAAAATTAGGAAAAAATAGAAAAAATTTTCAAAAAATAAAAAGAATTTCAGATAATTAAAATAATTAGAAAAAATTAAAATAATTATGAAAAAATTAAAATAATTAGAAAAATTTTAAAAAATAAGGAAAAAAATTTAAAAAATTAGAAAGAAATTAAAATACCTCCGCCAGTGGGCCCTACCACCGGCCGCCGGCGGCGATCAGTTGCCTGTGCCTGCCACCCGGCAGTGGCGGTCGGTCCTCGGCGGCGGCGATTGAATTAGTTGATTTTACTTATTTTTCTAAAATGCCCTTATATAAATTTTGTACCTCAACTACCTTATTGATTTCACATAATCCCTCATTTATATCAATAGGCATCTTTTACAAAGAAATTGACAAAAATTAGAATGTTAGTATTGTAATTAGGACAAAAAAAAAACTCTCAAATATAATTAGGACATAATAAATTGTAAAGGTATTCAAAAGTGTCTTGAAATTTTGTTAGTTTCTTATTTTGGTCATTGTCATTTCCCCAAATGAGAGAGGACAGTCCATGATGCTGGAACATAATTTTTTGCATTTTTTCCTAATTTTTTGAATTTTTCTAATTATTTTAATTATTTTCTAATTTTTTAAATTTTTCTAATTATTTTATTTTTTTCCTCATTTTTTCAATTTTTTTCTAATTTTTTAATACTTTTTCTAATTATTTTAATTGTTTTAAATTTTTTTCTAATTATTTTAATTTTTTGAAATTTTTTATTATTTTTTTCTGAATTTTTTCATAATTTTTTGAAATTTTTATTCCACGTCAGCGTGTCAGTCTACGTCAGCGCCACGTCAGCGTTACATCTAAGTTGACGGTCAACTAACGGCCTTGGTATTGAACGCTCCCAAAACGTAACTTCGTGGTGCTGGGCGCTCTTGAAAATACTTCGTGGTGTTGAACACTCCTGGGGACAAACTTCGTGGTGCTGAATACTCCTTTACCCAATAATTTTTTCCAGCTTATAAGCATGTCAAGCACATCAAACATTAATATTATATTATATTCAGCGAAAGAAAAAGAATGAGGTTGAGTGATAGAAAGGGCAGGGAGAGAGAGAGGAGATAAAGAAGCCGAGTGTCCCGTGAGCCGATTCACGAATATTATAATCAGGAAAATTTTTGACGGCTTATCTACAGTAAAATGTAAGTGGAGCCTATGCTAAGCCGTTTTTGAATCAGCTTAAAGCTTAAAGGATGACTTTTTATATATATATTGATATTGATTAAGCAGCATTACATCGTTGAGAAGAAGAAGGAGAAGCTATTAATGGCGATCTGGAAATTGATGAGAAGAAGAGTGCTTGTGTTGTTACTATTATTAGTTGCTCAGATTTCATCAAATGACGATGTCGCAATTGCTCTTTCTACTCTTCATTCTCCTTTGCCCTCCGACTTTCTCTTTGGCACTGCTTCTTCTTCTTACCAGGTTCCTCTCTCTCTCTCTCTCTCTCTCTCTATATATATATATATATATATATTACGAGCACAAGCCTACGGAGTGAACTCATCCAAAAGACTAGCTTGTTGACATATACATAAACCCTACTTTTCTTATGAGGCTCCCTGATGTTTCACTCATCTGGACAAGCTTCTGTATGTAGAATTGATTGATGTTGTCAAATAATCATCAAATCTAAACCTCTCTATCTTTCATTCACTCATCTAAACAAGCTTCTGTATGTAGTAAAAATGAAAATTTGTTACGAGGGCGAGTTCAAAAGGAGAACCCATTTCAAAATACTAGCATAACAACGTTGAATGAAGAAACTCTTCAACTTATAAATCATACTTCATTGATAAGACTTCCTCATGTATGACTGATAACACAGTTGATAATAATCCTCAAATATTTTTCACTTTGTCTTGGTTTGACAGTATGAGGGAGCATACTTGAGTGATGGCAAGGGACTGAACAACTGGGATGTCTTCTCTCACACACCTGGTAATTAAGCTTCACGTCTCTCATTTATTCATTAATTTATTCATTTAGTCACTCCATAAACCTCATATTATCACAACTTGTAGTATTGTAAGTAAATTGGAGGCTGTAAAACAACCAACAACGTTGTATTCTCACAATCACTATTGCCTTTTTCTTTTCCTGATCCTGATTTGTTTCCTTCAAAGACCTCAACTCTCTCTTATCTTTCAAGCTTTTGCTATTATATTATTAATTAATTATCAATTATTGCAGGTAAAATAATTGATGCCTGTAATGGTGACGTTGCTGTTGACCATTATCATCGTTACCTGGTATGATTAACGATACAACCAATGTGTGTTTGTAATATATAATATATTATAATATAATGTTGGATTCTTATGCATGTCATGCACGTTATTTTAATTTATTTTATAATGAAATATAATATAATTAGTATGTATCCTGTTATTTTCCATGTAATATTATATCCAAGTATTTATCATAACTATAATAGATGTGCTTTTCCTTCATTATTTTTGCTTCTGTAGGCATCCGATCGAATCCCGTTTAAAGGGCATTTATGCTCTGCAAGCCTTCAGTTAGGAGTAATTTTGTCCCAAAATTTTTTTGAGGGCCAATTTTGCTCTGTGGTTCCAAATATGCTGAGCTTACAGTCAATATGTCATCCACATCATTTTTGTTAAAATGCAAATTTACCTCGGAAGTTTTAAATCTAACTTAGGAAAAAAAAACGAAGCATATATAGACTTCCAGCACAAATTTATATCTTAACAAAAATGATGCAAACTTCCAGCTCAACATATTTGATCAAATAATTATCAAAATTAATTAACTAGGATAACGATAAAGGCAAAATTGCTTCATTTTTTATACTTCCAGAGTAAAATTATCCCACGAAAAACTTTCAGGGCAAAATTATCTCATGACCCTATATTTGTCCGTAATGATATATTTTGAAAGAAACAACAAAGTATGTTTAAACTAATATATAATTAAGGTGGTCATACTAAACAAATAACAAGGAAAGCGCTCATTGGAATATATTAAATTGTTATTCATAATATGTGCAAAATTTACAATCAAATGAATGAACAGGAAGATATTGAGCTGATGGATGCACTCAAAGTCAACAGCTATCGATTCTCTATCTCTTGGGCAAGAATATTACCAAGTATGCTTCTCTCTATACAGTTTAATATATTGAGATACATACAGACATACAGTAGAATTTAAAAACTTATTCTGATGGCGTGATATCTTATAAAATTTGCATCATCTACACCAATGACAGCAATCATGAAAAAGACAAAAAGAACAAAGTTTTGAAGATAGCAAGAAAAACTCATTACGGGGACCAAGATAAATAATTCTGATGTGAATTTTGAATTCTTAATCAGTGTTAGCCTTGGTTCTATTTATAAGGCAGAAAAAAAAAAAGTCTTATTTATAAGGCACCTCATCAAAATTTTCGTATGAATATACAATTTTACCCTTCTTTTATTATTTTATTAACTTTATTCTCATAAAATATAATGTATATTAAATAGAGAGAAAATTGGAAATTAAAGTTGTTAAATTTGATAGAGCTAATGAAAATTATAATGGTTTTTTTTTTTTTTTGCATGTGAAAAACATGTTGTAAGTGCCTCATAGATAAGATCATAGGAGTATTAATTAAGGGAGCACAATGTAGCGACTAATAGAGCAATTAAACGAAAACTAGCAGCAAAGGAGGCTTTCGATCAAATGAAACAAATAATATCCAGTCTCAGTTTCAGTACATGTAAAATTTAGATGGTAATTAAATATGACTTTGAACAGAAGGGAGATTGGGAGAGGTCAACTTAGCCGGCATCAACTTCTACAACAGACTAATAGATGCTCTTCTCCTCAAAGGTTTGGTTACAATCTTTGATTTTTTCCTCCCTTTTTAGAAGAGCAAAAGCAGTGACTGTGTCAATGAGAAGAAGTCAAATGGGTCCATTTTCTTCACATGTATTTGCATGTTTGGAATGTTAAATTTACAGGAATCCAACCCTTTGTGACTCTAACTCACTTTGACATCCCTCAAGAGCTGGAGGACAGATATGGAGGTTGGCTAAGTCCCCAGTCACAGTAAGCAAATTAGTGTCTTTATAAGAGATTTTTAAGGGAACCTAAGTTTAAACTAAGTTCATGAGGATGATGTGTTGTGTGTTTGATGAGCAGGGAAGATTTTGCTTATTATGCAGAAGTCTGTTTCAAATGGTTCGGAGACAGAGTAAAGTATTGGACTACCTTCAATGAGCCTAATATGCAAGTGTCAAATGGTTACCGAAATGCAAAGTTTCCACCAAGTAGATGTTCTAAACCATTTGGAGATTGCATTGAAGGAGACTCAGAATCTGAGCCTTTCATAGCAGCCCATAATGTTATCCTCTCCCATGCTGCTGCTGTTGATATCTATAGAACCAAGTACCAGGTAAGGAATGTGGATCACATGGAACGGAAGATATATGTATGTATGTTTGTGTCAAAGAGATTAACAAACAAGAATGATTATGCAATAAATGTGTTGTGGACGAAACATGCAGAGAGAGCAAAAGGGGATAATTGGCATAGTGATAAATGCAAATTGGTATGAACCTATCAGCAATTCTACGGCAGACAAAATGGCTAGTGAGAGAGCACTATCATTCAGTTTAAATTGGTGTGTTTACTTATTCTCTTTCATTTTATACTTCCAAACCTATAAAGAAGCAACCATAGACAGTTTGTTGTAATGCAGGTTTCTAGACCCAATCATCTTTGGGAAGTACCCTTCAGAGATGGAGGAGATTCTAGGTTCCATCTTGCCCAAATTTTCTAGCATTGAGATGGTGAAACTCCAGAAAGGATTGGATTTTATAGGTATCAATTACTATTATGCTAGCTATGCCAAAGACTGTATTTTCTCAACATGCAAATCAGGAGAAGGGATCACTAGAACAGAGGGTTTATACCTAAAAACAAAAGAGAAAAATGGCGTGCCCATTGGCAAACCTGTAAGTAGCCTCAACTCTGTAATTATGCCTATGAACCAAACCCATTGACCATGTTGATTCATAATTGATTAGTATCATCCTTATTCTCCCCATAGCAATGAATTTGCAATCATGCAGACATCAATTGGCTGGCCTATTTACCCACAAGGCATGGAAAAAGCAATTAGACATGTAAAAGACAGATACAACAATATCCCCATGTTCCTTACAGAAAACGGTAAGAAAATCTTTGTATCTTTTTTATTTAATCCAAGCTTCAGTGCATTTATTTACAATCCAAGCCGTTCTTTAGGGTGTGGTGAGACTGATAATCCAAATGCCACCTTGGAAGAATATACTAATGACGTTGAAAGAGTGCAGTACATGGAAGGTCACTCGAATGCCCTGTTCTCAGCAATAAGGTTAGAATCTTAAAGAAACACAAACAGCAACATTAGTGTCAATCACATCATTTGCATGACCTTTTATGGCTGGATAAATTTTGCTATTACACTATAAATTTGTGTAGCCTAATGAATCATCGGAGAATAAATGAGTAAACTAAGATCTTTTTTGTATTCTTTCCTTTTCTTTTTAACATGTGATCAGGGATGGAGCAGATGTGAGGGGATATTTTGCCTGGTCCTTTCTAGACAACTTTGAATGGGAATATGGATATACAAGAAGATTCGGGCTATACTATGTTGATTATTCTACTCTCAAGAGAATTCCAAAATTATCAGCAAGTTGGTATAAGCAATTCATTACAAAGCATAAAACAGAGGCTTTGGGGCCAGAACATGAGAGGGAGCAGGAAAAGCAATACAGACAATTCAAGACAAAGGCTAAAGTTAAATCGGTTATACCAGACACCAATCAGCTTCGCTTCAATAATTTGTGACTTTTGCTGGGTGCTTCCATATCCAAGCAGAACCTATGAACTTAATTTGCTCTTCATAAACTTTTTGTATTTAAATTCAGGAATCGCCTCTGCTCTGGCTCGTCTGTTCAACTTAATTCTGAAGCAATATATACTACAAGGTACAGAAGCATATGATACTCCAATTAACCCCTCTAATTGTCTTCTCCCTTTTATTTATCTTCGTGAACCTCAAGACATAACTGTCTTAACTTTCTCCTATCTTTAAGGAATCCTTGCCTCCTTACTTAATAGGATGACGAACCCTTTCAATTACAATGACAGCACACTCAAAAACTGGAGGCAAAAGAAATAGGAATTTGCCATTGCTTCTTGCCAATAACCTTACACTCTAAAGGGTAAGCTTCAAATTATTAAATTACGTAACTCAAAATAAAGGTTATTTAAACTTGGTTAAAAACAATAAATGTATAAAAAAAAAAATGCAACTTATTTTCCTATAACATCTTTATTTATGGAGAGGGTGAATGAGAGAAAGAATGAGGAAAGAAAGAGATCCCTAAAAAATCAGACCCTTCAAACATTTTGAGCATGAGGGAATATACCCCTAGTCCTTAATATAAAATTCAGTTAATTTTTTAAAAAAAGATTAAAGAAATAAAATAAATTACTTAATTATAGCATATTCTATATATTACTCCCTCTAGCCCTATTTATAAAAACCTGATAACTAAATTACACGATTTAAGAAAAATAGTTAATATTAATTAAAAGCAATCAGTGTGCCTTAAATAAATATTTTTCCAAGTATGCCTTTATCTATAAGGGGCAATTAAGAGAGAGAATTGAGTACATATAGATATCACCAACCTTTTAATTATTTAATATATATAATTAATGAGGGGCAAAAATAGGGAAAAAAACTCATTAAATATTTAAACAACTCTTGTCAGGCTTTTATAAAAATGATCAAGGCAATTCAAATTTTGAGTTCTTATAAAAAGAACCAAAAGGAGAGTTAGATTATATATCAGTTTATAAGTAAGGGTAAAAATAGGTCAGGCTCTTAATAAGTACGGCTTAGCCTACATAAAGCCAAGTCTAGGCCATTTAAAAAATAGGTTAGACTCAGATTTATTTAGATAAATTGGCCAAACCTATTTTCATAATGCCTAACTTACAAAGCTACAAGTCTGGCCTATTCAACTTTTTAAATTATAATATATAAAATATCATTTAAATAATTTTATAAATTTGTCAACTTAACTTTAATCTTAAGTTTCAGATCACATTGTCATTACACTCAACATTTGCTTGCACATCAATCATTCATCCTCTTACCTCTCTTCTCTTTGATCGCTCGATATAGCAATGCTAACTCACTTCCTCTCCCATTAGTTGTGGACCTTGGGATAAGTATATGGGGACCAAATGTCTACTCATTAACTAATTTTTTTAAAAAATATTTGGGAGTCAAATATATAATAAAATTATTTTAACAAATCTAATATATAAGATAACATAAATTTTTACATTATATTAAATTTTCAAGGAAAAAATTCTGAATAAATTTTTTTTTCGCCATTGTCTCTATTAAAATCCGCTCTCGTCTTTCATGATTTGTGTCATCCACTAAAGCATAATAATTATTCTGACTTTATTTTAGTGCCAAAGGATATATTATAATTTTAGTAGGAGGAGTTGTCGCAATTGGGAAAAGCAAAAAAGATAAAATATAGTTATATATGTTACTTGTTATGCTGGGTCGATTTTAAAAAATACATCTCAATAATTAGTTTTTCTTATTTCTATTTTCTCAAAGAATGGTTGTCATTAGACATTTTTTCCTTTTTCTTACTAAACCCTTATATTACAATAAGAATTGATTTTAGGCTTTTAAGAAATAATGTATGATTATAAATAAGCGTGAAGCGTTATATATAAATTTGGAGGCATAGACTTTAAAGGCTATTTAAAGGTGTATATTAAGTAGGCATTTAAACAAGTTTCAGGCTTTGTCAAATATTTTGAAGGCCCAGCTCATACCTAAAAAAAGCGTACATATATACAAGCTCAAACCCAGACTCAGACTTTAAATCTCTATTACAGTCTTAGTCCTATTTGGTTAAATCCTAGTCTAACCTATTCTCACCCCCTATTTATAAATCATTCAGATTGGTTAATAGAAAAATCATGAATATGAACAATTTAATCTAATTTATTTAAGTTTCCATAATCTATCTAGTAAAAATCAACTAACTCTTATATTAAATATATGACGTAGTACATCATCTGTACTATTATAATCTATATGAGTATCACTTGTTATCTCATCAAGCTTGATCTTAAAAACTAATTAATGTGAGATATTTCAAAATGGATGCACTATATATAGATAAATATTTTTTTTATACTTGTGTCGGTGTCAAAATGGATGCATCATATCCAACGGAATCTTTTGATTAACAACCTAAGAATTTGATTATTGATATGTAGAACAAAATGACATCTTGTGAAACATGTGCCCCGTCTTTATCTAGTGGAACAAGGACGGTTGTTGTTGCTTGTATCTACATGCTGAAATCATTTTCGTTTTTAATTTATTTTTTTCATGATTTCATAATATCTTAACGTATACGTATACGTATAATTTTAAGGAATTAATATTGATCGCGTTATCATTGTAGATTGAACAAAATCTGAGATTTGATTTTAATTATTTTTTCCACGCGTCTTAAGTTAGTTTGCTGTAAAAAGCCGCCAATGACTTACTGAAAGCAACCTATAGAAGCTTATTTAATTTGCTTCTCATAAGTTTAATTTAAATTTGAGTAAAATACAATAAATTTTTTCAAAAAAAAAAGAAAAAAGAAAATCATCTCATTCCCTTTAAAAACATACACTACAATTCACCTTTATTTTAATAACATCATTAAAAAAATTCATTAAAGATTTTAAGATACTTTAAAATTATGATGCAACTCTGTCTGTTGCGCTCCAAACTGCCTGTACTTCCTCATAAAAGAAGTATGTTTAATATCATCGATCAATACATGTGTTAAATAAAAATTCATAACAAAATATCACACTATTCACATTATATAAATAATAAGTTTATTTTTCATATCTTACATAATACTACTATGTTAGAAAACAAGTGTAACTGAGAACAACCTGAACCGGATTCTATACAAATTGAGGTTATAGCCTTCGTATATTAAGACTGAACTTCTTACACAAGAGAGCTTTTTATATGCTTTTTCCTGTTTAACTGACCTGTAACCTTTTGGTTTAAAGCTCTTAAAAGAAATCATACTCTAATCCTATTTATAAGTTTTGTTAACTAAATCTCATATATCAAAGCAAAGTAGTTAACTTAATGATTGAAGTAAATTTTCATCAATGAATGAGTTTTTTCAATTTTTTCTTCTTTCTCTCATCTTTTAAAATTTATGGGGTGCAATTAATATGGGCAATATTGTCGCAATCTCATTTACTATCCTAAAACTGGACTTAGAAATAGGATCGAAATGCTACATTATAAAAGTTAGTTTTAATTTTAAAATCTCTAAAATATTTTTTAAAAAAAAACGGGTGGAGGTGATAGAGATGGGTCGGATGACAGAAATTATACAATAAATTAAATCAGGAAATTAGTTGAGGCCAAGGAAAACAAAAAACAAATTAAGAAGGGAAAAATGGTTCATTCAAAATCTAACGAAGATCTCCCTCTTCCCTACCACTTCCTTAAAAAAATATATATGTGATATGATATCATTTGCACGCAAAAAGAAAGCCTTCAAAGTGTCTTGTTAGTTAAGAAAACCTATAAAATATAATGCTCTTAGGCTACGTCTAGCCACTCTAGAGCAAATAATCAAGCAGCATTATATCGTTGAGAAGGAGGAGGAGGAGGAGAAGGAGAAGGAGAAGCCATTAATGGCGATCTGGAAAATGATGATGAGAAGAAGAGTGCTCCTGCTGTTACTATTATTAGTTGCTCAGATTTCATCAAATGACGACGTAGCAATTGCTATTTCCACTGACTTTCTCTTTGGCACTGCTTCTTCTTCTTACCAGGTTCCTCTCTCTCTCTCTCTCTCTTTCTATTACAAGCACTGAAGCACAAGCCTAAGGAGAGAGCTCATCCAAAAGGCTAGCTTGTTGAACATATATAAACCCTACTTCTCTTATAAGGCTCCATGATGTTTCACTCATCTGAACAAGCTTCTGTATGTATAATTGATTGATGTTGTCAAATAATTCTCAAATCCACTCTTGCAATATTTTTGACTTTGATTTCTTGCCAGGTTTCTTCTCTCTCTATCTTTCATTCACTCATCTAAACAAGCTTATGTGTTATGTGTAGTAAAAATGAAATTGTCAATTTTTTTACGAGGGCGAGTTTAAAGGGAGAACCCATTTCAAATTAGTAGCATAACGTTGAATGAAAAAACTCTTCAATTTATAAATCATACTTCAATTATAAGACTTCCCCATGTAGGACTTGTAACACAGTTGATAATCCTTAAATATAGTACTCCCTCCAGTCCTAAATATAAGACAAAGTTGATTTTTTTAAAGAGATTAAGGAAGTTAATTATATTACTTTAAAGTATTTTTATTTTTTTCCAACTAATTTGTTTGACTAATAAAGTGATATATAATCTAACGATACACAACATATGATATGATTAAATAACTTATTTAACTTCTTTAATCTCCTCAAAAAAAATCAATTCTATCTTATAATTAGGATCGAAAGCACTGTTACTATGCTTTTGCAATATTTTTCACTTTGTCTTGGTTTAACAGTACGAGGGAGCATACTTGAGTGATGGCAAGGGACTGAACAACTGGGATGTCTTCTCTCACACACCTGGTAATTAAGCCTCACTTCTCTCATTTATTCATTAATTTATTTATTTAGTCACTCCAGAAACACACACACACATATATATTAAGGTTAAATACCTAATTTACCCTGGAAGTTTTGTTAAGGGGGCGCTCAATACCCAAAAGTTTTTTTGGTATCAAATTTACCCTGGAAGTATTAAAAAGGCATCAAATTTACCCAAAAGTGACAGAAGTCCACGTAGATCGTTAAAATGTGAGATGGCATGCCACCTCATGACATGTGGCATGCCACCTCGTCAATCAAAAGTATCATTTTTGCCCTGGAAGTTTTCATTGAAGAGCAATTTTGCCCCGGAAGTTTTCATTGAGGAGCAATTTTGTCCCGGAAGTTTACAAAAGTAGCAATTTTGCCCTTCTTTCTCCCAATATTAAATTTGACTATTAAATCAGTTAAAAACCACACATTTCATACCTTGAAAAGGTCGAACTTGGAGTCAGAGAAAGAGATCCTTGAGATGTTGAGCTCAATGCGGCCAAAATTTGTGAAGCCAGACTGCTCATAGGGACTGAAAGGTCTGTCGCAAAACCCAGAGGAAGAATTACTTATGATCTAAGCAAATGAAACGCAAAACAAGAAATGAATTGTTCCAAAAATTGGTTCAGTAAAACAAATTAATAGCGATAATATTTACGTTTGTATAAACTAATCATTTGCTTAAATCATAAGTGATGCTTCCTGTGACTAGTTCGGCTTCACAAATTCTGGCCGCCTTGAGCTCAACATCTTAAGGATCTCCTTCTCTGACTCCAAGTTTGACCTTTTCAAGGCATGACATGTATGATCTTTGACTGATTTAATAGTCAGATTTAATATGTGGGAAAGAAGGGCAAAATTGATATGTTTTGTAAATTTCCGGGGTAAAATTGCTCCTAAGTGAAAACTTCCGGGGCAAAATTGCTCTCAGTGAAAACTTCCAGTGCAAAAATGATACTTAACTCTTATTTGGTTGATAAGGTGTTATGCCACGTGTCATGAAGTGACATACCACGTATACACTCAGTTAAACTTAACGGTTAAAATTAATAGAGGGGCCAATTTGCTACCTTTTTCATACTTCCAAGGCAAATTTGGTACCTTTTTCATACTTCCGGAGCAAATTTGGTACCAAAAAAACTTTCAGGTGCTGAGCGCCCCCTTAGCAAAACTTCCAGGGCAAATTAGGCATTTAACCCTATATATTATCACAACTTGTAGTATTGTAAGTAAATTGGAGGCTACAAAACTACCAACAACGTTCATTCCTGCAAAGACCTCAACTTTCTCTTATCTTTCAAGCTTCCGCTATTATATTATTAATTAATTATCAATTATTGCAGGCAAAATAATTGATGCCAGTAATGGGGACATTGCGGTTGACCATTATCATCGTTACCTGGTATGATTATCGGTACAACCAATGTGTGTTTGGAATATATAATATATTATAATGTTTGATTCTTATGCATCTCATGCACGTTCTTTTATTATGTTTTATATATGTATCCAATTATTTTCCACGTAATACTATATCCAATTATTTATCATAACTATAATATATCTGCTTTTCCTTCATTATTTTTGCTTCTGGCGGGATCCGATCGAATCCCCTATGATATTGTTGGGGGTTAAGGAGTATATTTATTCTGGAAGTTTCACAAGGGAAATTTTATCCTAACATGTTTTTGAGGGGCAAGTATTAAAAAAATAGGGTAATTTTGCCCACTGCCGTTATCTCTTCTAATTTTGACCGTTAGTTGATTAAATATGCTAAGCTAGCAGTTCATATGCCATCCACATCGTTTTAGTTAAAATACAAATTTGCCCTAAAAGTTTTAGACTTAACTTTGAAAAAAGATGAAGTGGATGTGACGCATAGACTTCTAGCCTAAATTTACACTTTAACAAAAATGATGTAAACAATAAGTGAACTTTCAACTTATCATATTTATTACCACCGAGGACAGCAGTACAGTGGCACAGCTGGTGGTATTGAGATGCCTTATATCTCCCCTCAGGTCTCGTGTTCAAATCCCCCCTCCCCTCGCCTTGTAACCAAAAAAAAAACTTATCATATTTATTTAATTAACGGTTAAAATTAATTAGGATAATGGAAAGGGTAAAATTACTCTCTTTTTTATACTTCTGAGACAAAATTTCCCCTTAACCCTATATTTGTTGTAGACTTGTAGTAATATATTTAGAAAGAAACAAGAAAGTATGTTTAAACTAATATGTAATTAACGTGGTCATACTTAACAAATAACAAGGAAAGGGCCCACTGGAATATATTACATTTTATTCATTATATGTTCAAAATTTATAATCAAATGAATGAACAGGAAGATATTGAGCTGATGGATGCACTCAATGTCAACAGCTATCGATTCTCTATCTCTTGGGCAAGAATTTTACCAAGTATGCTTCTCTCTATACAGTTGTATTTAAATTTTCCTTTAATGTTAATTGATTAAAATATTACAATTTAATTTCTTTCATGTTGCCAAATATATATATATATATATATATATATATATATATATATATATATATTGATCCCTACCATACCATAAAAACTTATTCTGATGGCGTGATATCTTATAAAATTCGCATCATCTACAGAATGACAGCAATAATGAAAACGACAAATAGAACGAAGTCTTGAAGATAGCAGGAAAATTTTAAATAATTCTGACGAGAATTTTGAATTGTTAATCAGTATTATCCTTTCGTTCTATCATAGAGAAGAAAAATTTTAGTCTTATTTATAAGACGCATCATTATATTTTTCATATGAATATACAATTTTATCTTTCTTTTGTTATTATATTAACTTTATTCTTATAAGATATAATGTATATTAAATGAGTCCACATTATATGAACATAGTTTATGTGCTTCTTATATGCTCATACCTCTATTAGAGGTATGAGCATATTTTTTTTTTAATTTTTTTATATATTATATTTATTTAAATTTAAATTATATGCAGCTTTCTGATATGTTTTTCACATCTAGTATCTCAAATTAATTAGTTTCCAGTTCTGCATTCAGAAATATTTGCATGTAACACCAGTATCATGGAAATTAATTAATTTGAAATACTGGGTGCAAAAAAATGTTAAAAAGCAGCATATAATTTAAATCTAAATAAATACAATTAATAAAAAATTTAAAAAAATATGTTCATATCTCTATTAGAGATATGAGCACATAAGAAACACCTAAATTATATGCATATAATATGGACTCATATTAAATAGGGATAATGTTGGAAAGTTAGTGAATTTGGTACCATTAATGAAATTTAATGTTTTTTTTTTTTCAGTGTAAAACATGTTGTAAGTGCCTTATAAAGAAATTAAACGAAAACTAGCAGCAAAGTATGTTTTCAAATGAAACAAATAATCCAGTCTGTCTCAGTACATGTAAAATTTAGGTGGTAATTAAATATGCCTTTGAACAGAAGGGAGATTCGGAGAGGTCAACTTGGCAGGCATCAACTTCTACAACAGACTAATAGATGCTCTTCTCCTCAAAGGTTTGGTTTCAATCTTCGATTTTTTTTTTTTTTTCCCCTCCCTTGTAAGCAGAGCAAAAGCAGTGGATGTGTCCATGAGAAGAAGTCCAATGGGTCCGTTTTCTTCACATGTATTTGCATGCTTGGAATGTTAAACTTACAGGAATCCAACCCTTTGTGACTCTAACTCACTTTGACATCCCTCAAGAGCTGGAGGACGGATATGAAGGTTGGCTTAGTCCCCAATCACAGTAAGCAATTTAGTGTTTTTATAAGAGATTTTCAAGGGAACCTAAATTTAAACTAAGTTCATGAGGATGATGTGTTGTGCATTTGATGAGCAGGGAAGATTTTGCATATTATGCAGAAGTCTGCTTCAAACGGTTCGGAGACAGAGTAAAGTATTGGACTACCTTCAATGAGCCTAATATTCAAGTTCCATTCGGTTACAGAAAAGGATTAATCCCACCAGGTAGATGCTCTAAGCCATTTGGGGATTGCATTGAAGGAGACTCAGAATCTGAGCCCTTCATAGCAGCCCATAACATTATCCTCTCCCATGCAGCTGCTGTTGATATCTATAGAACCAAGTACCAGGTACGGAATGTGGATCACATGAAAAGGAAAATATATGTGTGTATGCTTGTGTCAAAGAGATTAATAAACAAGAATGATTATGCAATAACTGTGTTGTGCATGAAACATGCAGAGAGAGCAAAAAGGGATAATTGGCATAGTCATACAATCGTTATGGTATGAACCTATCAGCAATTCTACGGCAGACAAAATGGCTAGTGAGAGAGCACTATCATTCAATTTAAATTGGTGTGTTTATTTATTCTTTCATTTTGTACTTCCAAACCCAAAAAGCAACAACCATAGACAAAACCATAGAAAATTTGTTGTGATGCAGGTTCCTAGACCCAATCATTTTTGGGAAGTACCCTTCAGAGATGCAAGAGATTCTAGGTTCCAGTTTGCCTAAATTTTCCAGCATTGAAAAGGTGAAACTCCAAAAAGGATTGGATTTTATTGGTATCAATTACTATTTTGCTAGCTATGCCAAAGACTGCATTTTCTCAACATGCAAATCAGGAGAAGGGATCACTAAAACAGAGGGTTTATACCTAAGAACTAGAGAGAAAAATGGCGTGCCTATTGGCGAACTTGTAAGTAGCCTCAACTCTGTAATTATGCTTATGAACCAAACCCATTGATATAGTATCATCCTTTTTCTCCCGATAACAATGAATTTGCAATCATGCAGACATCAATTGGCTGGCCTATTTACCCACAGGGCATGGAAAAAGTGATCAGACATGTAAAAGAAAGATACAAAAATATCCCCATGTTCATTACGGAAAATGGTAAGAAAATCTTGGTATCTTTTTTATTTAATCTAGCTTCAGTGCATTTATTTACAATCCAAGCCTTACTTTAGGCTATGGTGAGACGGATAATCCAAATGCCACCTTGGAAGAACATACTAATGACGTTGAAAGAGTGCAGTACATGGAAGATCACTCGAATGCCATGTTCTCAGCAATAAGGTTAGAACCTTAAAGAAACAAAAACAGCAACATAAGTGCCATTTGCATGACCTTTTATGGTTCAATTTATTTTTGCCATTGCACTATAAATTTGTGTAGCCTAATGAATCGTCGGAGAATAAATGACTAAACTAGGATCATTTTTGCATTCTTTCCTTTTCTTAACATGTGATCAGGGAAGGAGCAGATGTGAGGGGATACTTTGCCTGGTCCTTGCTTGACAACTTTGAGTGGATATATGGATATACAAGAAGATTCGGGCTATACTACGTTGATTATTCCACTCTCAAGAGAACTCCAAAATTATCAGCAAGTTGGTATAAGCAATTCATTACAAAGCATAAAACAGAGGCTTTGAGGCCAGAACATGACAGGGAGCAGGAAAAGCAGTACAGACAATTCAAGACAAATGCCAAAGTTAAATCGTTTATACCAGACACCAATCAGCTTCGCTTCAATAATTTGTGACTTTTGCTGGGCGCTTCCATATCCGAGCAGAACCTATGAACCTAATTTTCTCTCCATAAACTTGTTGTATTTAAATTCAGGAATCACCTCTGCTCTCGCTCGTCTGTTCAATTTAATTCTCAAGCCATGTATACTACAAGGTACAGAAGCATATGATACTATAATTAACACCTCTAATTGTCTTCTCCCTCTTATTTATTTTTGTGAACCTCGGGACATGCTGTCTAACTTTCTCCAATATTTAAGGAATCCTTGCCCCCTTACTTAATAGGATGACGAACCCTTTCAATTACAATGACAGCACACTCAAAAACTGGAGGCAAAAGAAACAGGAATTTGTCATTGCTTCTTGCCAATAAGCATGCACTCTTAAGCATTTTCACACCTCCACCAAGGAGACCCAGCTTTGTAAAAGTGGTCACCATCATCCCAGGATATTTGACAGGCTTGAAGGCCAATTGCAACACTTGGTTCCTTCCCATGTTGTTCAATCCAAGTTAAAGTAGCCATTTCCTTTTCACCCTCATCAATGAGATCTTTCTTGTGTTTTCCAAATGGATTAACTCCAGGGTTAGCCATCTCTGCAAGTGCAGCTGGCATGTACATAGAATCACCAACTAATGGTGCCTTACACGCAGCAAATTGGGCTCGAATCTGCATATTTAGAATATATATCAGATACAGTTTCACAGGAAGGAAAAAAATATGAGAAAAATCCTAGAGTCATCCACTATAAAGATGACCTTGGAAATACTGGCAAACAATACCAACCAGTTCATCTTAGGAGAAAAAAGAACAAGTACTCCATAAAAGAGCGTTACGTATTAAACATTGTGTGTGTGTGTGTTTTGGGGATACAATTCAGGAAATGTAACGTTTCCGAGTTCTAAGATTAATCAGCATATCTAGATGAATTTCTTTCCTAAATATTGTATCAGCTGAATCATTGTTCAGCAATCAAATGCTGTTGACCGAAAAGCTTATGACTCATTAAGGCATTGTGATAACCCATAATGGAAGAGATAAGGACCCCCACCCCCACACACAAAAAAAAAATGGGGGAAAATAAAGCAAAAGCACAAGGACAGACCTGATGGGTTTTGCCAGTAAGAAGGTTGATTGTGCACTCATACGCATAATCTTGGGAAGGCCATCCACAGTCTTCAATACAAAACTTGTCTTGAATAAGAGTGGTTGGCCATGGGACCTTTCTGCATTCCATGACCTCTAGTTGACACAAGTGCCATCTCTCAAAGTAATCTGCATCACATAATGCAATAGGGTTTAATCTCCATAGTACATTAGTCTTCTCTAAACTCTTGTGCACAGAACAAAAAAGAAATTCATAATTTAACTATGCAAAGAGAAAACAGTTGTTAATTTCCATATCATGTTTATATTGAAAATACAGTTTTATTAATAGGCCACTAGAGGGTCGAAAATATTCAAATTAGTATCAGTCATAGAATGTAACCACCATACAAGATGGTGTACTTATGTCCATCTTTGTCAATGCATCCAAGAAAAATCTAATGGATAAGAGCTTGATGATTGCAATTTTTACCCAAAAAAATAAAATTCTGCTTATTTTTCAAAAATACAATTCAGAAAAAACTGTTTCATCTCAGAAACAGTACAGTGCTGGGCAACAAAATGGTTGTCATGCATACCCTAAATAACTAGAGCAGCATTTTTGTATGTATTAAAGAACATCACTATATCTTCTTCTGTTAACTCTAAAGAAGACTGCCACTCAAGTTCTGCTAATGAGACAACCAGATAGGCACTGGCACATGGCCTTGCCTTCTCTAACTGATGATGTTCCCACAAGGCCGACAAATGAAGCTTACCAAACTGTCAATATTTAGCTATTTCAAGGTTATCAACCACCTGTTTTCAAATCATACCCATTATGTATGGTTACCTTCAGAAATAAGACGAGGAGCCCTGTTAACTGGACGCATATAATGGCTAATAATTCCACATTGCACAGGAGCAGCTGCAAGAGCAAGATAAAGCTTCTTCACCTTTTTCTCCTAGATAAGAAAGAACACCCAAAAACATGAGACAAATACCATAATGCATGGACTTAATCTGTACATTACATTCACTTAGTAAAGAATGCACTATTTCCTATGGAAAACCATTACTCAAAAGTCAGGCCCTTCAGCTTATGTATTAGAAATAAATTTGCATGTTTTCATGCATTACAAGCCATCCTAATAAATTATATCACAAAACTTACCCTGATTTTACCATGAAAGACAGAGCAATATTCTTTAGTCCTAGCGAATACCACACTGCATGCAAATTACCATCCATTACAATCTACGACAATAGACTGGCAATAAGCAACAAAAAATTCAACATAATAAAGTACCAGCCCTCAGTGCAATTGTCTATCTGATGGGTAGTCATCAATGGGGTTGTAAGTCCCAAGGCACGAGTTGCAAAGGTTGCACAAGTTTCTTCAATGTTGTCAGTAGTGCCGCCTACCTAAACCAAGAGACAGCAAAACTTAAAGGAAATGACAAACCGTATACTAATCACAGATACAAAATGCACAAATAAATTTCCAAAAATATCATAAAGAATCAGGATTCTTCA
Organism: Acacia crassicarpa; assembly: GCA_034222035.1. Classification (NCBI taxonomy): domain Eukaryota; kingdom Viridiplantae; phylum Streptophyta; class Magnoliopsida; order Fabales; family Fabaceae; genus Acacia; species Acacia crassicarpa. Next base: position 8,177,807 of record JAWXYG010000011.1, read on the forward strand.
AATCAATCAGCTCTGATATGCTACATTCTATCCAAAGCTTGCACTGAACAAACCAAACACACTCCCAAAGCCAATTCTTACTATTAAGGTTGCAATTGGCCTTGGATTTCTGCTTAGTTTATTTACATGGTTAGATGTTCTTTACTACATCAGGAGGTCTAAATCTTCATAGGATAAGTACATCGTTGCTTAGTACTGTTTATTGGGTTATAAAAAATCTATCAAGACAATTTTGACCTATAAATCGTCAATACTTCAAAAAATACAAAGAAAGAAATATGCCCTTGTCTGATAAATGTCAGACTGTATTAAATAAGGTACAACATTGTAATTTACATATTGAGAAATGACAATTCACAAAACATCATGTCGCTATGTCTACATTAGTGGCCATGTTTCCTTGGCAGTGACATCTTATTTCAGATTCAGGGTTTAGTTTTACAATTGACTGAGCAAATTGCTAGGTTCTTAACTGTCCAAAGCCTCAAACAGGATGCAACCTAAATTAATTTTCCTATTCTCAACTTTTATGACAGTCTCTTCAATATCATAACCTGTAAAGACCTTATTTTCTGAGAGAGCATTAAAAATCCTTTCCTTCAAAATCCTCATCATTTCTCTCTTGAAATTTCCCCAAAATCCATCAAGCATAAATCCTGTCCAGAGACTCTAAAGTAAAAGCATTCAAAAGATTACCAAAAGCCCCTACTGACCATTCCCTTTCCTTCACGATCCTAAAATAAACCGTCAATCCACTGTCTTTATAACCTTAATGCATTCTCCGAAACAACTATGACGTAATGCATTCTCAAAAATAACTATGATGTCACTCATCAACATAAGTGAAATATTGCAGTATTGACTACATACTGATGTTCCCACGGGTTTATCCAAAATCACATATGACTCAGCCACAGCTATAATTCTTGATCTCCAGTCAATTTCATAGCACCTAAAAAGAGACTAAATGTCAAACATGATCGTTTTTTTTGTAAAATTAATAGATAATTCTATGAAGAATTCAGTAATACCTTGGAAAGCGTTTGGGGTGTACATGTACTCTTAAATAGGTTCCTGCTTCCACAAACTGATCCACGTGAGTTACACGAAAAGTCTTCTGTGCCTCTCGTATGGTTTTCCCTTTAATCGAAGATCTCTTTCTCAAAACTGATGGTTCTGTTGCTTCTTTGAATATTCTAATCTCCTCCTGAGTTGCAGTAGGAGGTGGTTGTGGGCAGACAAGAGCATAGTATACAGCTCCAAATTGGATTAGATCTGCAACAAACCTTGAAGAATCAAACTTTCAATTTATCATGCCACACAATAATAGTGTCACAAATTTTTTATTAGAAGAGATACAGAGTACCACTTACAGGGGAGGAAAATCTAGAGCCTTGCAAATATATTCTGAGACAGGTCCTCCTTCTGAAACAACTAAGTGTTCAACTCTTGGAGGACAATTTTGAGATGGACACGGAAGCAAGCGGTCATACTTCGGGTAGCTTAAACAAGATCAAATCTCATTAACAACCCAAAAGTGGAAGCAGTGGAAATCAACTTCTAGCAACCATGAACAAAAGTCAAGCTACTAATAATAAAGATTAGAATGAGATCTGTTAAATAAAATCATGAAAGTGGCGTGATCCAACAACACTGTCAATGTATAAAGTAATAAATGCATGGTTGAAGAATTAACATAGAAGCCTTATAACTCAAACGGTCACCAAAATGTCCCAAATGACTCTTATCATGCCAAAGGGCATATTCTAGTTGGAATTTCCCCGCTTTTCAGGAACCCTGCTGACTTAAATTTCATGTCCATCCCAATATAATTCACTGAGGGCATTCACACACAAGCACAGACACACAATGAACAAAAGAGTGATTAAAAAACAATTAGATAAGGTCCACCTCTTTCTCAATTAACAATTACTGGTTAAATCACAATATGCAAAGAAACCCAAGAGCACGTCGTGTTAAAAATGGAATTCAGCACAGAAAATCCTGGGAAGATGCAGCGGTTAAGCTCGAAAGGGCACATCATATAGATAATGAATTAGCCACGCATGCAGTTTGAAGCAACAACAGCCAAAAAAGCAAAAAGCTTTCATGCAAGAAAATAAATCACGAAAGGAATTTATGTTATCTCGAGGAATAAGAAACAATATATCAAAGACATTTTTTCCCATTGAGTTTTCTGGTGCAGAAAACAAATAGTTTTAGGTGAAACATCTCTTTCAAGCGAAACAACTAAAAAGAAGAAATTACACAAGAAAAGCGAAAGACTGGGATAGTGAAGGTACTCACCCATTCAATGAAGAAGTAGTGGTTGAGTTGTTAGAGTAAACTCTCGAGGATTCACTGGCAAGTGCACTGTTATGCGAACTCCTCGGATGACACCATTTCAGAGAACGTTTGTTGTAGTGCTTGATAAGAGCCGAATGGGAGATGTCAAGGGTTCGCAAGAGAGCCATAGGCATACCTAAGCTCCGGCAGCCACTGGCCAACATTACGGCCATAGTCACCGATCCCATCAAGGGATCTTCCAAACGGGCCCTTAGCTTCTTTGCAACGTCCCCGAGTTGGCTCTGAGTAGAAGGCAGTAGTAGGCACAGAACGGAACAGTGAGCGTTATCAAGTTTACGCGCGACGGCGCGAGGGAAGAGCCTTGGACTTCAATATTGGGCTTCTAAATATGAATTTGGTCTTGCTCTATGGGCTATGTCCCATTTTCTGTAATTATTTTTCTTCTTTTGTCATTTTCTCATAATAAATTTAAGTGACTCACAAAAATTTAGCATAAATAGTTGAGGCCCTTAAATATAATGTCTTGGATTTTAACTATGTCATGTGCATGCAAAAGGCTTTGTTAGGAGAGGCAAAACCCACTTCGGTGATCTTTACACCTCGAGAGGATTTAATCTGTAGTAATCGGCTAAGAAATACCGCCTAGATTTTACCCGAAAAAAATTATAAATTTGAGTGGCAAGAATTTATATTTATATAATTTGTGATAAATTTTTTATTTGATTTTTAATATACTTCCTCACATAAGTTTTATCTTTTAATTTTATCCTGTGTGAAAAGAAATGTAGTATCATCTTCTTTTTTTTTTTTTTTTAACAACGTAGTATCATCATTGATAGAAACAATTTTACATGTCAATGGATTCGTTAGTTTCATTTGCCATAAATTAATATAAGGATGTCCGATTATTAGTTATTTGGGAAGAATGAGATAAGCAAGACTAAATTGGCGGGAAAAAGATAAAATTCTTTGAGAAATCAAATTGAAAATATTTCATCTAAAAGGGACCAAATTTAAAATTAATCTTGTGAGTGGGTAAAGTGATACTCGTCTAAGCTGATTAATGAATTCCAAATTAAAAAACACACTGGTACAAGAAATTAATTACCAAGACAGGAACAAGAAGACCAGTGCAAACAAACCCCACTTAGAATTCATCAAGAACAAACTCTTAAAAGGCTTGTCTTATCTCGGTTTACATGAATATGCTCATTATAAGCAACTACACCAAGGTGATCCAGCTTTGTAAAAGTGTTCTCCATCATCATCCCACGATATTTCACAAGCTTGAAGGCCAATTGCCACACTTGGTTCCTTTCCATGTTGTGCTATCCAGTTTAAGATAGCCATTTCCTTTTCACTCTCACAACTAAACTCTGTCTTGTGCTTTCCAAATGGATTTAGTCCAGGATTAGCCATCTCAGCAACTGCAGCTGGCATATACATAGAATCACCGATCAATGGTGCCTTACTTGCACCAAATTGGGCTCTAATCTGCACAAAAAACACTTATTGTTCATCTTCCAAGTGTTGTTTATCAGTTCAAATAAAGAATTAAGTGTCGATGACAGACCTGATGAGTTTTACCAGTAATAAGGTTGATTTTACACTCATATGCATAATCTTGGGAAGGCCACCCACATTCCTCAATACAATACTTGTCTTGAATAACATTGCTTGGCCAGGGGACCTTTCTGCATTCCATGACCTCAAGTTGACATAAGTGCCATCCCTCCATATAATCTACATCACTTATAAGTTAGAACCACCATATATAGTTCAATCCTCATTACAGAATCCACAAAATTCATCTTAAGAATTGGTCAATACTAGTTCAAAAGCATTCCAATTATTAACAGTCGTAGAATACAACAATCAACAATCTGTTACTGAGTCCCATATCAAAGAGCCTCACAAGTAAAGTAAGGTTTATAAGTTCAACAAGCTCTACTTTCCAATGAGCTAGTCTTTTGGGATTGACTCTTCTTCTCAACTTGTACTCATAATAAAGCCATTTTTATTGAGAGCCTAAATTGTGATCATAACAAAGGTGTCTTCATTTAGAGCCTGACTAAACTCTCATTAGGGGAGCACAGTTATGAATTCCACAAGAAGTCTAAAAATTGAAGTGAGATTTACAAGTTAAAGAGTCTCTCCCTTCTAATAGACTAGTCTTTTAGAATGGACTCTCCTCTTGGATTTGTGTTCAAAACACAATCATAAAAGGTTATTGAAGCAGTTGTTACAAGGCCAAGACATGAAGGCATGCTGAGATATAAGAATGATTTACCTTCAGAAATAAGACGAGGAGCCCTATTTACTGGACGCATGTAGTGAGTAATAATTCCACATGGCAGAGGAGCAGCTGCAAGAGCAAGATAGAGCTTCTTCACCTTTTTCTCCTGAAAAACAATACAATACTCAAAAGCTTATGATTTGGATATATTATTAATTTCACTTTGTCAAGAAGGCAATATTCCGAAAATAGGAAACCCCTTTACAAATGCTAGATCCTGCCAGTTATATCATCAACTTACCCTGATTTTACCATGAAAGATAGAACTATATTCTTTAGTCCTTGCAAGTACCACACTGCATGGAAATGACAGTACATTACAACATATGACAAACTTACAAATAGCGACATATGTGGCATAACGGAATAAACTACCATCCTCCTGTGCAGTTATCAAGCTGATGGGTAGTTAACAACGGCGTAGAGAGTCCCAAGGCACGAGTTGTAAATATTGCGCAGGTTTCTTCGATGTTATTAGTAGTGCCTCCAACCTAATCAAAAAAGACAAGAAATCAAAAGCAATTCATAAACTAATCATATGGATAAGAAATGCAACGAGGAATTTAAAACATGTCATGAAGAATCTTTGAGGCTCCTTATCACCTTTATAAACCCAATAAAAGTAAACATACACCAAAATTTAGGAGGAGAAACCAAGAGAATAACGGTAAATGACAGCACCAAAATGGCTCATAAATGGTGTACAGAAGCCTACTTTTCTTAAGTTTCGATTAAGCTCTTACCTGGGCGGCTGGGCCCTCTGGATGTGTGTCGAGGTTTATTTTCAAGTTGAGTTAATATCATTGTTAGTCATCACAGTTTGATCGAATTTTGATTTTGGTTCATGTAACTCTAAAGCGTTGGTTTTGATTCTGTAGTTTCATAAGAACTTAATCTAAATTTCAAGTATAGGGACCAAAACCAAAACTAGTTAAAAACATAGGGATCTATTCATTAAACTTCGATGAAATCTTTATGAAACTATAAGGACTAGAACCAAGGATATGAAACCATAAGAACCAACACCAAAATCTGACCAAACTATAAGAACTAACACAATGGTATTAACCCTTTCAGGTTTTAATGCTCCTTATTACTTAAGAAACCAAGAGCGAAAAAGAAAGAGTTAAACACTTCTGTTGGATATCTAATTAAGGTTTAATTTTTCCAATGTAATCCATCAACAGAATAGAGATATTCTGGGATTGACACTACATACTGAGGTACCAGCAGGTTTGTCCAAAACCACATAAGACTCTGTCACAGCTATAATTCTTGATCTCCAATCAATCTCATAACACCTAATTAAAATACACAAAGTGTCAAACACGGTCTTCTACCTCATAAATATAAACATAATTCCAAAAAGCAATCCATATTATTACCTAGGAAATCGTTTGGGGTATACGTATACTCTTAAATAGGTTCCTGCTTCTACAAACTGATCCACATTGGTTACACGGTAAGTCTTCTGTGCCTGTTGTATGGTCATCCCTTTGATGGAAGATCTTTTTCTTAAAACTGATGGTTCTGTTGCTTCTCTGAATATCCTAATTTGCTCTTGAGGAGCAGTAGAAGGAGGCTGTGGAGAGACAAGAGCATAGTATACAGCTCCCAATCGAATTAGTTCTGCAACAGACCTTCAAAGAATGAAACTTTATCCATTTATCTTGCCATAGATATGGGTCAATGTTGAGAGAGATAAAGATTATAGCACTTACGAAGGAGGAAAATCCAGAGCTTTGCAAATATATTCTAAGACAGGACCATCTTCTGAAACTACTAAGTGTTCAATTCTTGGCGCGCTATTAGGTGAAGGACATGGAAGCAAGCGATCATGCCGTGGGTAACTTCAACAAGATTAAAACTCAGTGTGAATCAAACATGTTACAGTAGTGGAAATTAACTTCCAAAAATCATGAAACAAGTAATGCCAATTGAATAATACTACCTCCGGTCCTTAAAATAAATGCCAATTGAAAGCTAAATTAGTAAGTATGTATTCATATTTATCATTTCTCTCAATCTAAATTGATATATAATCTTCCCTCCAGTAATAGAAACACAATAGTGTAATTTGCACTACTACATAAGAAAAACGAGGCTGGAATGTTGAAGTACCCAGTGGAAGAGGAGGAAGTGGGTGAGCTGGCCAAGTCTGATCTTGAGGGCTCACTGTCGCTGGTGAGCGCCGGGGAAAGAGTGTTGATCGGAGAACAGCATTTGATGGCATAATTGATGTTGTGATTGTTAAGAGATGAATGGGATATTTGAAGCGTTCGAGCCAGAGACAAGGAAACAAGGAAGCTCCGGCAGCCACTGACGACCATCGACGGCGGAGTCACCGACCTCATCCTCCTATGGAATGCCTTCAAGCACCAGTATTTTTGGAACGTTGTCTTGGGCAGAATGTTCAGAACGAAGATAGAAAGATAACGAGAATTGTTAGTTATTACCGGATAATTATATATTACGAAAAAATTATAGGGCATTTGAAAAATAATTAATTAATTAAGAAGGTGGCAAATTATAATAAAGGACTTAAGGTAAATACTACAACCTCTCATTGTAATTATAGGACAACGTTTGATGGTTGGTTTTAGTCTTAAGGACAATATTCTAATTTTTGTCAATTTCTTCTTAAAATGTCCCTATTAATATTTTCTCAATAATAATTAAACATAAAAATAATTTAATAATGCATTTATATATTTTAGAAAGTAAATAATATTTGTAACTCACTAATGTCACATACACCTAATTCTACTATTTTTTTAATAAAATAATTTTGAACAATTTTTTTATTTATAAGTCTATCCATAGTATTTCTATCCATAAGTTTTTTTTTTTTTTTGGAAAATTACAGGAAATATAGAGCTTGTAGGAGTTAGGAGTGGGCAAGACTATAGCCTACCCCATGATACAAACAATAAAATAAAAATCACTAGGAACGATAAGCTAGCTGATCTTTCAAGACCATATCTTGGCATCCTCCAGGAACGTTTGTAACGAGAGTGACGTCATCTTCAGTCGAAGCGTCATGGGCTTGCTTGGCCATATAGTCGGCACATGAGATGTTGTCCCTGGGAGTATTATGAAGCTCAACACCAGTCTTGGAAAAGAATGTCTCTGGTCTCCTTGATGATGTCTTGAAGCGGGTGGTCATCATAACAGCGATCTCTCATGAGGACATTAATGGCATCAAGGGAATCTGAATAAAGAAGAAGTCTCTGAAAACGCATCCGTTGACCCACTTTAAGTCCCACCATAATGGCATATATTTCCGCCTCTATAACGTTGCAAAGTCCGAGGGACTTACAAAATCCTGTCAGCTACTGGCCTTGGGAGTTCCTGATAACTCCACCACAGGCAGCTTGGTACTGGCGCCTCGCCGAACTGTCCACGTCAATGCGAACAGCCTCCACTGGGGGTGGGGTCCAAGACTTCTCCGCAATCCTACCAAGATGAAAATTTTGGTGAGATAAGCTTTGGTTAGTAGAATTTTCCATGAGAAGGTAGTTACACAAGTGAAGCATTTCCCTATTATCTTTGGACTCGCCCTGGAAGAGGAATCTGCATCTGAATGTCCAAAGGATCCAGCACCCCAAGCTAAAGACTCTTGGCCAAGAGAAGTTCTAAAACCTTCCTTTCCCAGGGTTGCAACTGGTGTTCCTACTAAGCCAAACCTGCAAGTTACCTACAAAAAACTTGGAAAACTGGTTAGGTCTTAAAATTTCTTTCCACAAGTCCCTGAGGATATGGATCACACTCTCCTCACAATTACAATGAAACGGACAGAGACTGTCGTTCGTAAGACCTCTTTTGGCCCTGAGAGAGTTGGTGACAAGCCTTTCGTGGCCGACTTGCCACATGAAATATTTAATTTTCTCAGGAATCTGTCATTTCCACATCCGGGACCAGAAATTGTTAGTATTAGCACCACCTTGCCCGGAGAGATAAAGATAAGCAGACTTAACAATAAAGCAACCATCTTTAGTGGCTCTCCAAGTAAAGCAGTCGGGATAATTAGACTAGGGAGGGCGCATTCTAGAGATGGTATTTATGATATGAATAGGAAGAATGCCCCGCCACCTATTAACGTTCCACCTTCCATTCATCAAGAGGTGGTCCCTCACAGTCTCATCCTCATTTATTAAGAAAGGATTAGAAGCAAAGTGTATGAGAGGCCGATCAAGGGGAAGCCAGAGGTCAGACCAAAACTTGGTTTCTGCCCCATTGTTAATCTTTCTTCCGACACCCGCAAGAAAAGAATCCCAAACTTCGACGATTGCTTTCCGAGCCGATAAAGAGTTTTTCTTTCTTGAGACAATGGGCACAGGTAGGCCACAACAATTATACTTAGACCAAATACATTGGACCCACAAGGCCTACTTCTTTGTTAAGAGGTTCCAACAAAGCTTCATGATAAAAGGCTTTATTTTGACGCCGGAGGTTTTTAAAACCAAGACCTGCCTGTTTCTTGGCCTGAGTGATTCTATCCCAAGTGATGAGGTGCATTTTCCTCATGATGTCTTCTTCTTGAGACCAAAGAAACTTTCTTGAGATCTTGTCACTTTCATTGATGGTACAAATGGGAAGGAGGGTAGATTGCATGCAGTAGGTGGGCAAGATAGCACAGATTTGATCAAGACAGAGCGACTTGCAATGTTCAAAAATTTACTTTTCCACATGGAAAGTTTTTTCGATGCTTTTTGCACAATAGAATGATACGTGGCTTTGGTAACTCTCTTATGCAGAAGTGGCACCCCCAAATATTTCCCAAGGTCAGCAGTGATTCCAATCCCAAGAAGCTAGCTAAGCTCAAGCGCTCTATTAAAATTAATGTTTACAGAGCAAAACATGTGAGATTTATTTAAGTTGATTCTATGGCCAGAGACTTCATAGAAACTTTGCATTACTTTGCGGACTTCAATCATCTGATTGGTTGAAGCTTCAGTAAAAAGAAGAAGATCATCCACAAAGAACAGGTGAGTGCCTAGCTTAATTATTTAAGTTGCATTACAACTTTTGCATTACATGCGAGATTTATTTAAGTTGTTTAATTATTTACGTTTGAAGAGTGGGTGCCTAGCTTTCACGCTCACTATTCACCAATCTCCCTCCTCTGTACTCGCTTGGATCAGTACCACACAAGTGCTTTTGATGTTTATTTTATTTGGCTAAGTTGCAATTTGAGTAAGGGTACTTTAAGAAAATAAGTAAAATTAACTAATTTAATTTCTATCCTTAATCCACCCAAAATCAGTTAAATATATTCTATAATTAGGACCAGAATGAGTATTTATTAAGAAGGACATAAAAATTGTCATTATTTTGAATGACCAAAAATTAAAATATTAAAATAGAAAGACTAAATTGTCCCTGTGTTATCTCCAGATCCTCTTTTTCTTAGTCTTTGCCATTTCGACAGTAAGGTTTTTCAAGTGCAAGTTCTTACTGATACGTAGTAACTATCAAAGATAATCAATTATTAGAGCATTATCCAAGAGTGATTCAAACGCTATTCAAGTATTTCCTTTATGCACATAATGCATATTCAAACAAGCACATAATGCTTATTACTTTTTTCATATCAAGTGGAAATAAAATATTGACCGTGAAATACAATAACAAACGTAAAAACATATTTATTGAAGATTAGAAAAGAAACAAAAAAAAATTTAAGAACAACAAAAATGAGAATGTTCATGGGAAGAACTCTGGGAGACGAAGAAGTAGGAGTCATACACTTAGATGCAATTCATCAACAAAAACGAAAATGTTAATGCAAATTTTCTTAAAAAAGGCCCTCTCTTTGTGGTACAGATTTACAAATTATTCTAGTGAAACCACTAGTCTATCAAAGGTGAAGTCACTTTGTTTTATATGAATGAGATAATTTGAATTAGTATTTATTTGTTTTTAGTCATCAATCATTTTAAATCCTTAACTTTAAAAAAAAAAAAATCACTCTAGATCGGTTAGTAAAAAGATAGAAAATCTAGTTAAGGATAATTTAATTTTTTTATTTTAATATTTTAATTTCTGGTCTTTCAAAATAATTATTTTTATAGTTTTTCTTAATAAATATTATTTATCCTAGATCCTTTCTTACAATTTTCCCTAAAAAGGGATGTCTTTAGTTTTTTTTCTCCTTAACTTTTATAAATATTTGCCTTCGTAAATGTATAATAAATTATGCTTGTATTTGAAATAAGAGATTATAAATTAAAATGGGATTAAGATGGGTCCAATACCTTAAAATATTTTTCTTAGGTGCGTTCGGTATGCTAAAATAATTTATGATGTACCCAACACCTCAAAATATTTGTGTTCATCAAGCATCCTTAAGTTATTATTGAAAATATATTTTAGGGTGCTCTATGCGCATTTACTTAAATGACTTATTGAGAGTTTATGCAAGATCTAGATTACTCCTTAAAATAAATGAACAAAATTTCTTCTTTAAAAATTGATATTGTAAGGTTAAATTTGCGTCACAAAATACTTTAAGTTGTTAAACGTACTTTTAAAAAAAATGTTTTGAGGTGTTAGACGTTCTACAAATTGGTTTAGTATTTTGTATGCACTTAAGAAAATACTCCAACGTATAGGCACCAACACAACTAACCAATTAAATTATTATATGAAATTTTAAATCTTGTATCACCAATCACTTATTTTTCCTAGAAATAATGACATAACCAAATCAGATTGTAAAAAAGTTAAAAATAAATAAAATCATCCAGCACTATTTTTTTTAGCTATTAATTAAAGTGTCTGGCAAAAAAAAAAAACGCCATTAATTAAAATGACGTTAGTATCAATATAAAACAGACGCTATAAACATCATAGCTCTAAAATAGATGAAAAATATGCCTCGAATTCTTAATATCGAATACTTTTTTATTTTGTATTTTCTTACAGAAGAAAAAGTTGAAGGGTGATAAACTCATAAAAGTAACCCCAAAAAAAGGATAAATTGTTCTTGTTATTAAGATTGTGGTGGGCCTAGAAGTGACCGAGGCCAGAAGGCCCTGTAATATGGATTGGGCTTTTTTATGGGACCTTGGTAAGCACGGGTTTATTTTTCAAAAGGAGCAAATAGAACATTAACACTTGTAAAAAAAAAATCAACGAGGCTTGGTACAAGTAGTAAGCAGTTTGTGTCGTTTAAGTAAGGTCTCGAGTTCGAGCCTTGTGAATGCAAAAAAGCCCGACTGGGAGACTCTCCCACCATAACCAGGTGTGCAACGCGGGTCGGATTTAAATTAGTCAAGGCGAAGCTCTAGATACTGGATGGGCAACCCAAAAAAAATAATAATACCTCCGATCCTAATTATAGAGACACTTTTTATACTACAAAAGTGTCCCTATAATTAGGACCAGAGGGAGTAGAACATTAACACATGTCTCCTCACCAAACAGGTTGTATCTAATGGAAAAGGCTAGTCTCTCATAAGTAGTGAACTAAGGTTTGAATCTTGCTGGTAGAAGTGTCCACATTTAGCTCCCAATAGTGCCTCGAATAAGATTTCCTCCAATAGGAAGATACCTATTCTCAGCCCAAAAAAAGGGAAATTGCATCTAGGTCATAAGTGAGGGAATTTGCAACAAAATTGTCTCTTAAAATCTCAAAATTGCGGTGAAGTTCCATAAGACTTTTCTGCAATATTTTGTCCCAGTAACTCCTTCCCCTCAAGAAATAGTAGTAGACTGTATTGTATTCAATAATTGTCGAAGAGGCAGGCCTTCCTCATTGTGCATTCTCCACCATTGATTGTAGCACACCGAAAACCCTCCATATGTGAAAAGAAACAAATACTCCCATGTAACTATATAGACAAGTATGTGAGTCTGTTTTGATAAGTCAATGTGTATGTTTCCACAAATCCATGTGAATGTGTTGACAAATGATCATGTTTTGACAAATCCATGAGCCTTAATGGAAGCATTTGTGTTTTTTCGCTTATGGAAAATATTGCAAAAAAGTTTCACGGGACTTCACCTTAATTTTAAGATTTCAATTGATCATTTAATCGTATTTTCCCTTACTCAAAACCTAAGTATAATTTCAAAAACAAACAAACAAAAAGAAGAAGAAGGTTTCTCATCAAAACTTCTCAATTCTTGAATCATTTTTGTCCAATAGTTTGGGTTTTACTTTTTTCCTCGATGTCGGAGTCTGTAGTTGGCAACCTGGTTTAACGAAATGGTTTAGGTATTTATGATTGCTAAGTTGTGATTTGAGAGATGTGAAATACATGTGAGAAGTTGTCCAATATTTTTCCCAATATTATCTCATTATTATGTGAATATATGGTTCACATGTATGTTTTAAGGAGGATTAAGGTTTGGTCTTAGAATGTTAAGTTGTCATGATACAATTGCTCCACCAATTACGAATTTGGCTACAGTCCACTTCTCTTCTCATCCTCTTCTTTATCTCAGCCGTTAAATTGAAATCTGAACGGTTCAAATTTAATGATTTATAAAAATATTATTTTTATATTAATAAAATATTAAATTATTAAGAAAAATATAAAAATAATATTTTTATAAAATATTAAATCTTAACGGTTAACATTTCAATCCAACGACTGAGATAAAGAAGAGGATGGGAAGAGAAGTGGACCATAGCCAACCTTCCAATTACATGTATAGATTAATCTTAGTAGTGCTTTCATTTGCCTCTATCTTTATCTCAGAAGATGATTCTCTCCTCATCATTTTTCTCATTAGTACATCTAAGCCATTGATTAGGAAAATGAGAAAAAGGTGAGAGTGGTATTATAATTGATTGGATGGATATGATTTAAAGATGATGAGGGATAATGAGAGAAATCCAACCCCTTTATCTCTCTGTCTTGGAAACAGCAAGCAAACATTTTAAGTAACAACTTATCAACATAGAATGAATAATCTTTAATTACCAAAAATTTCGATATCAAACAATATTATCCGACAGAAGATACAAAAACCCAAGAGCATGCAACATGCGTATTAAAACCTCAGAAAAATGATTCCAATATTGAGATATATAGATCACTCTAATCCTATTTATAAGTCTATTTTGATCAAATCTCACGTACCAAAGAGGGGTAATTAACTCAGTGACTATGGGATATATTTTTAACTTTGCTTTCATTTATGATTAGGTATTTTTCAACTGCTTATTCTCTCTCTATCTTCATGTGTAAAATTATCATAATCTCATTTATTACATAAAATTAGACTTATAAACAGAATTAAAATTTTTGGTCAAAATAGATTTATAAATAAGATGAGAATGGTTTAATGTAATCAAAATTCATAACGATCGGTGAGTGTTACTTAATGCCTTCGTGTAAATATTAATTATTAAAAAAATTAAACAAAAATCACTCATTGTAAAATTCACTGTACAATCTAATTATAATGAAAGATTCAAGTCTTTTAGCAGATGCAACGATGGAATTCCATCACTAAACTAAAGTAGCTACGGAATTTTGTCACTAATCTATTGTTTTTTTATGAGATATGAAAACCTTTTTGGCACGCTTTGGGCCTAGAAAGGGATTCATCTCACACCCAAAGTAAGTAATTTGGACACAGCTTTGGTCCTTGACAAAGACTATTTGTTGCTCAAAACAATCCCATTTTGTGCTAAAACAATGAGTAATCTTTTTTTGGGTACTGACTGTTACTAAAAAAAATACTTCAGGATATTGGCTGTCATTGAAAAAATACTCTGTGATTTTGAAAAATTATTTTAGGATCTTAAAAGAAATTTCAGGGTACTGAATGATACTAAAAAGATATTTCAGGATACTGAACGAGACTGAAAAAATACATCATGATCTTAACAAATTATTTTAGGATCTTTGAAAATTTTCTTAAAGTATATTTTTAGTATTAGTAAGTAATTTAAATATTTTTCAAAATCATGAAATATTTTTAGTACTAAGTCAGCATTGTGAAATATCTTTTTAGTACTAGTCAATACTTTGAAAATTTTTTTAAGATCCTAAAATAATTTTTCAAGATCATGAAGTCTTTTTTTTCCAGTACCATTAAGCATCTTGAAGTATCTTTTTAGTAACAATCAATGCTAAAAAAAAAGGTTGCTCATTTTTTCGCACAAAACAAGGTTGTTTTGTGCGACCAAAGCAACATCCAAGTAATTTGGGGACATGTCGGCAACTCAACCAAAAAAATAATAATGGGAAAATGATAAGAAAATATGATTTAAACTTTAAAATCTTAAATCAGTCTTATTACCAGGAAGAATATGAGTATCAACTACAAAAGAAGTATAACAACTAACAACTCACTTTAATATAAAATTACTTATTTAAGATTTTGAAGTTTAACAGGTATTTTCTTATCTTTTTTTCAAAAATTAAATTCGAGATATGTTTGTACAATAAATTTTACAAACCAGTATAGAGTAGCACATAACTAAAAGCAGCTGCTGAAAATAAGTTTTTTTCACTTATATATCTGTTTAAATTAACGATAGAAATTGTTTTTTAATATAATTTACAATTTACGACCTAAGTATGTAACGAGAATTTTATCGTGAACCACTACCACACTATTTTAGTGGGGACCACACAATTTAATGGTAAGTCTGACAAGAGATGAGGAGAAGCAGGACTTAGTATGACTTAGCAAGCAATGGGCAGTCCCAACGCCCATCGGCCCCATATGACATACCTCACCTCATTAATATGTACTGCCCTATATTTCTTTATCAAAAAAAAAAAAAAAGTATGGGACAACTTAATATGCATGATTGGTATGATTTTCAGAGAACCCAATCGAAATTTTTGGAAAATGTATGTTTGGTTGAGAAGTTGTTTCAATTAAATTTATGGATAAAAAGTAACTTATTTGAAAAATTACTTTGAGGAGTGTTTGTTCCAATTGAATTTATAGACCAAGATTATGATGTATTTTTTTTAGTATCCTGAAGTATATTTTTAGTACTATTCAGTACCCTAAAAATATTTTAGAGTATGGACTAATACTAAAATTAATTTTTTGAAAATCCTAAAATAATTTTTAAGATCATGAAGTATTTTTTTTAATACTATTCAGTATATTTTTAGTACCATCCATTCAATACCCTAAAAAACATTTTAGGGTACTGACTAGTACTAAAAGTAATTTTTTCAAGATCCTAAAATATTTTTTTAAGATTATTAAATATTTTTTTAGTAACGTTCAGTATATTTTTAGTATCATTCAGTACCCTAAAAAATATTTTAAGGTACTGACTAGTACTAAAAGTAATTTTTTAAAAAAATCCTAAAATAATACTAAGATTGATGAAGTATTTTTTTAGTATTGTTCAGTATATTTTTAATATCATTCAGTACCCTAAAAAATATTTTAGGGCACTAACTGGTATTAAAAATAGTTTTTTTGAAGATCATGAAATATTTTTTTTAATACCATTCAGTACCCTAAAATATTTTAAGGTACTGACTTATACTAAGAGTAATTTTTTCAAGATGATGAAATATTTTTTTAGTATTGTTTAGTATCATGAAATATATTTTTAATACGAATCAGTACCCTACAAAATATTTCATAATAATTATAAGTTTAAATATCAAAAGTTACTTATACTACCACCAACCCAAACATTTTAACATTTCACAATCTGACTTTACCCAATATGACTTTTTCACAAGTCAGATTGACTAAAAATCATTTTTTTCTACCAGTATCCCAAACAAATCCAATATCCCATACCCCAAAATTTTCTAAATTTTCGATGCAAACTTTTTGGCCCAAGTGAGATAAAATTTTGGGGATAAAAAAGATATTGTTTCCCTTACTATATTTTTGTTTTAAAAAAATGAGACCACTGTTGCAAGATCTCCAATCTCTACAGCATCAGAGCCAGGGAAGGAGATCTTCTCCTTATCTGCTTTCTCATTTTTTTTCTCATCTGTCAAATCTGGACCGTTGATTTAAAAAGTGAGAGAAAAGTAAAAGTAGAATTGTATTAATTGGATAGATAGATGAGTAGAGAAACCTCACCCCAGAGTCAGCGGTTGAATCTTCGACGTTTGTATACGGAGCTCTGGTGACTGAAGCATATATTTGCAAATAAGGTGACCACACCAAAAGAATGATGGCCAATACATATAACTATAGATTCATGATTTTTTTTTTTAAAAAAAAAAGAATTCATGTAGTTATGTCTGGATTTTAACTCAATTTGTACAGTTTGACTCGGTACGACTAAGTTTTTGTAATTCCAATTCATTTGTAACTTAGTTTATAAACTTTAAATGGTGTAACTCAATCTATATGATTTTAACCATTAACCATGGATTGAGTTACAACTGACTTGGAATTATAGGGACGGAGTAGCATTGAATCAAAGTATACAAACTAAGTTACAATTAATTTAAAATTATAGGGATCAAAATATTAATTCTCTCCGTATCTTAATTTCTTTTGTTAGGTTCATTGCAACATGATATACCAATTATAATTAGATCGAATTGAAATGATCAAGATATATAGAAATAAAGTCTATACCTATCTTCAGTTTTCCCTTTAAACCACAAAGAAGCATTCCAGTTGAAGTAATCAAAATAAAAATCCCTCCCACAGGTTATGTGTTCAAACCTAACATACCATATCAACATCAATAAATCATTAATTAGGCCCCTCTGCTTTATTAGAAATTTGTTAAGACTGTGTAACTTAATTTTGATATCGGTATGTATTTCAAATGGATTTAATTTACATTCTCAAACACTTAATTTATTGGATGTATTTTTTCTAAATTTATCATTTACTTGCCACACAAAATGTGAAGTTTAATTAGAATTTAGATGTCAAAAGTCTAGATAATGACATTTAGAGTGGACGTAGAGTTGGAAATGTGGGCTGGCTCGTACCAATCCTTGGGCCATACCCATAGCCTGCACTTTTACGGGCTGGCAAAATGTCAACCCTCACCCACAGTTGCGGGTTGGCAGGCTAGCCCACGGGCCTGAATTTTCCTTTCTTTAAAAAAAAAAAATTCCTATTTTCTTAAGATTATCCAAAGTCTGAGACACGTATATATAAAAATCATTATTGTGTTAAAAAAAACTCATTAAATTTGCCTTTTTAGCATCAACCGTTCCACAGATAAAAATTCAAAAACAATCCACAATTCAAGAGCTAAAGTTATCAAATGATATGAGTTTTATAATATTTTTCGTATTCAAAAAGATTGTGTAGGCCTATGCGTCTTGCACTTTTAAGGGTTGGGAAATCCCCAATCTTAACCCTATTGAAACCCGCACGAGTTGAACCCATTTTAACAGCTCTATAGTCTATAGTGGAGGAACATGCTCCGAAATAATACCATCACTTTGGAGCATTTCAATCATTTGTCTTTTCATACCACACTCATTTCACTTTCAAAATCCTTTTGTATGACCTGAATCAAAATCAAAACTCGCATATAGTGAGTCATATTAAGTGCATGTTAAAATTAATTTTTGGAAAATATCTTTTTTAATTTATAAAATAGGTATGTGAGAGAAGTTTTATCTCATTTTACAGAAAATAACTTTTAAAATCATGATTTTGTGGTTTCCCAAACACTTACTAAAATGCAGAATTATAAAGGAACTAGAAGTTAGAATACATGTCTCTCTTTTCTTCTTCTTCTTCCTCTTTTTTCTATAAAAAAAATGGGATTAGAATAATCCATGTTTCATTTGAGATGAAAGTGCATTGAATTACTTGGATAATATGGTTTAATTTGGATTATTAAATAGACTTTTTATGCTAGGGATGCATCATAGACAGAGAACAAGTCAACGTGTTTCAAAATTCCAAATTCGATATACTATTAAAAAATGTAATCAATACTATAACGAAATATACATATATATATATATATATATATATATATATATATATAAAGAATATTAAAACATTTCGTATATAATATTTTAATTCCAAGTCTGGTTGCAAGTTGCAAAACATCACAGATTTGAATCAACCGTGAGCCTCCCAACTAAATACTGACTCTTGAGCCAAGTCACATGAGAAATTCTACCCGTTCTAATTATAAATGATAAATGAGTTTAATGTTCCTGTTTTTACTGTAAAAATGTTTTTATGCCATACTGATATAAAAGTGAGTGGATCCCACTAAATTTTTTTTTTTTTTTTTACAATAGGACCCGCTCACTTTTATATCAGTGTGACAGAAAAAAAAAATTCTGCAACAAAAGCAGAAACATTAAACCATTATAAATTCAAGTTGGCTTTTTTGGAGAAATCAAGAACGCTAAATATATTATGTAATTATATCATATGTTAAGTATGTTTAGATCATATATTAGTTTATTACTCAAACTAATTAGTTTGGACAAAACAATAAAAATAAAAATATTTTAAAGTAATTTAATTAACTTCCTTAAATTCTCAAAAAAAAAAAAGTCAATTTGGTTTTATAATTAGAATTAGAGAGAATAATTAAATATTGATATATACACACACAGATCAATGGATTGTTATACAATAAGATAATTATCAATATATACTATCTATAAGGAAAAAATATAATTTGAATTATATAAATCAAAAATACTTTTCCAATATAGTAATTGACACCCCAACAGATATATATTGGACATGTGAATGGAACTGTAATGTGCTGAGCCGTCTCTTAGATTGGTCGAGTAAATGCATCCATGTGAGGAGTTTTTATGTATTTTAAAAGGATCTCTCATTTTTCACCTTTTTTTTCCTGGTATTTTTCATTCCTATATAAATCATTTGAAAAGTAATTAATATTTATTTATCAAATTTGTGATATATACAATTAATATTTTTCTATATCTTCTAAAATAAATAAGGGTAAATTTAGAAAATAATGTGCTGCTAATAATGAAGTTGCAAAAGATGAAGTTGAAATATTCTATTCACTTTAATCTTAAATATAAGACATAATTAATTTTTTTTTGAAGAAATTTAATAAGCTAAATAGGTTATTTAATTATATCATATGTTGTGTATTATTGTATTATATATCAATTTATATGTTAGGCAAAATAGTTTCAAAGAAAAAACGATAAATATAAATACTTTAAACTAGTTTAATCAACTTTCTTAATATCTAAAAAAAAATCAATTCTATTTTATATTTAAGATCAGAAGGAGTACTAATTAACAGTATTACAATTTGACACCAAGTCACCAACGCCACCTAATCAAATGAATGACCAAGCCCTCACTTTGAGACAGCATTAGTCAAATTGGTTATGCTTCAAATATCTCTTCCCCTCACACCCACACTCTCTCTCTCAATCTATCTGGTTTAAGATGGAAATTGAGGGAGGAGGAAAAAATTTATGAGTTCAATTAAAAAAATGGAGAAAGAGGTTAAAAGCTTTTTGTAATTAATTTTTATTACTCTTTTATTTTACACATATATATTTCTTAAAATTTCAAAATCCCACCTATCCAATTTTAAAATTAAACTCATAAAATTTTCAAGAAAATTCTTTTCAAGGCCCATATTACCAAAAAAATCTCAAAAAAAGCCCCAAGATTCTGAAAATGTCAAAAAAGGCCCCAAGATTTTGAAAATTCTAGAAAATGCCCCAAGATTCTAAAAATTTCAGAAAACACCCAACGTGAGTTGTTAATCGGCTTTTTTAACAACTAAATCAGCCAAGTTAACAATTATATCAATACCCTGCTAACAACTATATCAACCCGGTTAACAACTCCGTAAATTTTGAAGGGCTTTTTTTGTAATTTTCAGAATCTTGGGGCATTTTCTGATTTTTTTTTTTTTATAAAAAGGGCCTTGAAAAGGATTTTGCCAAAATTTCCTCTCCCATCTTCTCTATTTCTCCCATGCCAAACAGACCTTTGAACAATATACTTTTTTTTTTTTTTTAACAATCACTACGTGCCATACTCTATAATAAATAAATATAGAGGGGATGTTGATGAATTGATGATATTGATAGAGTATATTATCTTGCGTTTTATTATATTAGAGGATATACTAATTATTGAATGATAGTCTTAAAAGCTCTGAGCAAAAAAAGGATAGGGGGCGGTCAATTGGAAGCCAAAGATCATGCCAGAATTTGGTTCCAATCCCATTATTAACCTTACGCCCAACTCCAAAAAGAAATTTCTCCCAAACTTGAACAATAGCTTTTCACGCAGGGGAAGAGTTTCTTTTCTTGTTGACACTTGGAAGGAGAAGATGGCCACAATTATATTTAGCTAAAAGACATTTGACCCACAGATCATGCTTATTCGTCAAGAGTTTCCAACAAAGCTTCACAATAAAGGCCTTGTTTTGACGGCGAAGATTTTTGAAGCCAAGGCCCCCCTGCTTCCTAGCTTGAGTTACTTTATCCCAAGCAATAAGATGCACTTTATTCAGATTCTCCTCTTGAGACCAAAGGAACTTTCTTGAAATCTTATCTAGCTCATTGATTGTACAAATAGGGAGGAGAGTTGATTGCATACAATAGGTAGGGAGCGCTGATAACACAGATTTAATCAAGACAGAGCGACTAGCAATAGATAAAAACTTGCTTTTCCAAGCCGATAACTTTTTTCTTGCTTTTTGCACAATGAGATAATAAGTGGCTTTCGTAACTCTCTTATGGATAACTGGCACCCCTAATATTTACCAAGATCATGTGTGAGTCCTATCCCAAGAAATTGGCTTAGCTCAAGGGCCCTGTTAAAGTTAACATTTGAATAACAAAACATACGAGACTTGTCCAGATTGATTCTGTGGCCCGATACTTCACAAAAGCTTTTCATCACTTTACGAACTTCAGACATTTGATTATTAGTAGCTTCCGTAAAGAGAATGAGATCATCAGCGAAGAAGAGATGAGAAATGAGAGGACCTCCTCTTTTAAAGGAAAAAGGTTTCTAGCGTCGGGCGTCACACTCAGTTTTTATGAGATGGCCCAGATGCTCCATACACAAGACAAAGATATACGGGCTGAGAGGGTCACCCTGTCTGACCCCTCTAGAGGGGGTAAAGTACGGGCTCTCGTCACCGTTCCAGAGGATGGACATGGATGTAGTCGAGATACAGGACATAATGAGATTAATTAAGTTGTCCGCTAACTTTAAACAGCCCAAAGTATTCTTGATGAATCCCCAATCAAGTCTGTCAAAGGCTTTCTCCATATCAATCTTAATGGCAACAAATCCCTTTTTCCTACCTTTTATTCTCATAGAGTGGATAATTTCTTGTGCAATAAGGATATTGTCACAGGTTGATCTGCCAGCAATGAAGCTACGCTGCTCAGGGCCAACAAGAGTATCCATGACACCTCTCAATCTATTCGCCAAGACCTTCGTAATGATTTTCTGCCTATAACTATCTTTCAGAACAGGGGGGAGTGAGACATAACAATTTTTGGGCTTCGATGTGGAAATGGCAACTTCCTGAAAAAGTAAAATTCTTTATGTGGCAAGTTGCTCATGAGAGACTTGTCACCAATTCTCTTTGTGTTAAAAGAGGTCTCACTAATGATAACATTTGCCCCTTTCCTTGCAACAATGTGGAAACCATAATTCACGTTATCAAGGATTGTGCAAGGGCCAAAAACTTCTGGAAAAAAAATTTACATCCTAATTATTTTGCTCAGTTTTTCACAGGTAATGTGCAGCATTGGCTTAATTGGAATGTTCACCATAATCCTGCAATTGGGACATTCCAGAACTTCCATTGGCCAAGAGTTTTCAATTTCGGATGCTGGATGCTCTGGACAACGAGATGCAAATTCCTATTCCAGGGAGAGACGACGGATGCCAGGGAGATGCTACACTTATGTAATTATCTTTTAATGGAAAGTATCTTTAATCAGGTGCTTACACACCAAGTTTTCCAATTTTGTAGGTGCAGAGAAGAGTCTTGGTCACCTCCTCTTGTGGACGCAGTTCGAATTGATGTGGATGGTTCAGTGCGCTTCCAGCATCAAGCGGCTTGCGGCGGAGTTATAAGAAATTCTAATGGTCATTGGCTGATGGGATTCCATAAATCACTTGGACAGCATTCAGTCATTGAAGCAGAGCTCTATGCTATCATGACAGGATTAAAAGTTGGGCACCAGATGGGACTCCAGAAACATCCTTATGAGGGATTGTAGTACTAACCATCCTCTCAGGGATATCATTGCAGAGACTCGAGACCTTATCTTCCAGGATTGGAGCGTTCAGATCTTCTATACTTCAAGGGAAAACATTACTTGTGCAGATTATATGGCCAAGTATGGTCAGGATAACCAACATGAGGCGGATGTGGTTCTTATACCAACTGTTCCTGGCGGTTGTCTTCACATGTACTTACGTGATCACTTGCCTTGTATCTCCTAGTTTGTGCTTTGCTTTTGTATTTGGGTCTAGACTACAATAGTCTTCTACCTTATTAAGGGCTAGACTATCATAGTCTTCCCATTCTGTTTCTCAAGCCTCGGCTTGTCTCTACTTTACAAAAAAAAAAAAAAAAGGATAGTCTTAAAAGCAGTAGGTGTACTGTTGATTTATCATACTAGTACAACCCCATTAATATATACTCATTCGTTCCAGTTTTGAATGGAAGACATAGATAAATGATTTGTTTTGAACTATAGATAACACTTCAATTTTTTGTCTCCTTTGTTTAATATTTTTTCTTAATTATCTTCATTAATTACAAATTTTTGGGTATCTTAGGAAAAATCGCACATATTTTTATATAATGATGGTCAATAACCAATTTTAATTTTTGGTTTAAGGTGTAAAAATACATAAATGGTTTTCTCAGAAGTGCACCAAATTGTTTTTTTTTAAAAAAAATATAAAAGTGACTATGTGGTTATAAAAATGGAGTAAAAATACCTATTAACCATTAATTTGACTTTTTTGTATTTTAAGGTTGATATGTACGATGATTTTGCTAAATTTCAATCACAGCTAGTAGTAGAGAACTAGAGAAAATTACAAAAAAGGGCCAGATAGTTTTGAAAATTATAGAAATGTAGCAACGGCGGCTAGGAGGCAGAGATAAGCGGCTCAATGGGTGGGATTGGAATTGGGAGAGAGTAGGGTTGAACTATAATTTTTTAAAAAAATCCTATTTCCTTGAGATTGTTGAAAGTCCAAGACACATACATTTGAGTCATGAAATTTGCCTTTCTAGCATTAACCATTTCACATATAAAAATTCAAAAACATAATCCACAATTCAAGAGCTAAAGTTATCAAATGATATGGGTTTTATAATATTTTTCATATTCAAAAAAATTGTGTAGGTATGTGTGGCTCGCACTTTTAAGGGTTGGGAAATCCCCAACCTTAACCTTATTGAAACCCACATATTACTGGTTGAGCCTATTTTAACAGCTCCATAGTGGAGGAACATGCTCCATAATAATACCAGTTTGGAGGATTTCAATCATTCGTCCTTTCATATTACACCCATTTCACTTTCAAAATCTTTTTGTATGGCCTGAATCAAAATCAAAACTCGCATATAGTGAGTCATATTAAGTACATGTTAAAATTACGTTTTAGAAAATATCTTTTACCATTTATAAGGTAAATATGTGAGAAGAGTTTTATCTCATCTTACAGAAAATAACTTTTAAAACCTACTAAAACGCAGAATTATGAAGGACATCAAAAAGTAGTTCTCTATGTATAAAGGGACCAGGAAGTTAGAATACATGTCTCTCTTTTCTTCTTCTTCTTCCTCTTTTTTCTATAAAAAAAAATGGGATTAGAATAATCCATGTTTCATTTGAGATGAAAGTGAGTTGAATTACTTGGATAATATGGTTTAATTTGGATCATTAAATAGACTTTTTATGCTAGGGATGCATCATAGACAGTGAACAAGTCAACGTGTTTCAAAATTCCAAATTCGATATACTATTAAAAAATGTAATCAATACTATAACGAAATATATATATATATATATATATATATATATATATATATATATATATATATATATATAAAGAATATCAAAACAATTCGTATATAATATTTTAATTCCAAATCTGGTTGCAAGTTGCAAAACATCACAGATTTGAATCAACCGTGAGCCTCCCAACTAAATATTGACTCTTGAGCCAAGTTACATAATAAATACTACCTCCCTTTTTAATTATAAATTCGGTTGACTTTTTTTTAAAAGATCAAGAAAGGAAGCTAAATATGTTACATAATCATATCATATATTAAATATCCTTAGATTATATATTAGTTTATTACTCAAATTGATTAGTTTAGAGAAAAAAAATAAATATAAATATACTTTAAAGTAATTTAATTAGGTTCCTTTGATATAAAAAGTCAACTTAATATTATAATTAGAATTGGAAGAAGCAGTTAAACACACACAGATCAATGGATTGTGATACAATAAGATAATTCGCAATACTATGTATAAGCAAAAAAGATAATTTGAATCATATAATTCAAAAATACTTTTCCAATGTACAGTAATTGAGACCCCCACAGATATATATTGGACGTGTGAATGGAACTGTAATGAGCTGAGCCTTCTCTTAGATCGGTCGAGTAAATGCATCCATGTGACGAGTTTTTATGTATCTTAAAAGTATCTCTCATTTTCCACCATTTTTTCCTGGTATTTTTCATTCTCATATCATCGTAGGGGTAGTTATTGAAATACTAGCTCTGGTCCTAATTATAAAAATTAGTTGACTTTCTTTGAAGAGATTAAGGAAGCTAAAGATGTAACACCCCAATTTCCATACCACTTATTGTGTTCATAAACACATAGTACTGAGGAATACGGTATTGTCAAATCAGAGTAATGCGGATGATAGAGCATACATTATCGTTTGGATAATGAGTATCCGATACAATGCCCAAACTTAAGCTGGCATATTAAAAATCTCGAACGAATTTTCTTTCCAGAACTAGTCTTTCTTCCGAACTTCGTTCTGTCTGGTGACATTTCACGTACTTCCTTGAATAGTTCCTTCTTTCATCCAGCTTCTCTTCTTGAAGCTTTTGCCAAATCTAAGATTCAATACACATTGAATCTCAGGTAACAGATGACCTTATTTGCAAATATGAAATGTAAATGCAGTATAACACATGTAAAAGCATAGAATAATTTACAGTAAACAAGTCGCACCGTAACCGCAGTTAACGGCCAAGGACCTCAGCCCTTTAGGACACGCAGCCCTATGAGACCGCAGCCTCAAATCCATAGCTAGGAAATAAACATGTAAATCATCTAGCAAACATAATCAGTCATACATGAAATACATACATACATGCTAATAAGAGTTAACGTTACTGTACGCGAACGTACCTTCCTTCCACGTGAATAGTAGTTTACTATTCATGTATACGTCACTATTCATGAATAGTAATATGCCCGTCCTTTGAATCCGACTCCAAACTTCCCGGACATCCTAACATATCACCGTATCACTTAGAATAATGCTCTAAGGGTTATTTATATCAGCATTGACCATTTTACCCTTACATTTCTCCAAAAACGGAATTTCCAGCATTTTGCCCAGATTTTTCTCTAACTTTGAAAAATCATAATTAATTCTACAAAACTCCGAATGAGGTGCTGTAAAATTCCACATAATCCTTGATATGTCTATTTTCAAGGAAAAATAACGGATTTAACTCGAAATTCATGAGTCATTCCCAGATTTTCCGTTTCCAAACACTGCTCAGATTTAAATCCAGTAAACAAAGCTTAACTTCAAAAATTATGATCTCCTTGTCCAGAGCTCAAAACGTTACAAATTATATATCAACGAAAAGCCCTGGATGTCTACTTTATATCTGGAAAATTTCATAATTTTATCACATGCCGTTTATTCCCAGATTTTAAAAATGTGAACACTGTCCAGAAAAACATCTCAAAATAACACTGTCTTATACGGTGACAGAAAATTCTTATGAAAACTCTTATTTTCCAGTAAGCTTTTAATCCTCAAAAATAACATTAAACAACTGAAATAAATATGGGAGAGGTATTAAAATCCTTACCTAAGCCCAAAAGTCAATTGCATAAAATCTTCTTGTCTTCACCGAACACTTTCTCAGTTTCTATTATTCTCTCATACTCTCTTGGTATCTCCACTATTCTTTTCCTCTTCACTATTCTTCTCTTTCTCTTTTGGACGACATACATATGGAAATGGGGAGGTGTGAATGTCCTCTATATATAGGCCAAGAGTGAAGAAGGGATGGTGGAGCATACGTAGGAAGTTTGGTGAGTTTGGTGGAGTTTGGTGATGTTGGTGAATAAGGATAAAAGTGGGTGTTAAATATATATGTGTGCATGAGAAAACCAATCCGTAGGTTGGAGACTTTCTCCATTTCATACTTCACCCATTCCTCAACTCTTACGGTGCATTTATATATACATTCACATATACCAATTTTCCATATGTTGGCCAAGAGTAATTATCATGGGTAGTGTGAATGTGTGTGGGTGTTGGCCGTGGGTTTGGCAAGAGGATGGAGTGTGTGTGTCTTGTACAAATATTCTTCCATTTAAAGTGAAGTATGACGCTGGAAAGATACTGCTTAATAAATCAAATGGGCATGCATGGAAGCTACGTGAATATTGATGTGGCTATCATAAAAATATTCTATAGCCTACTTTATTGATCAATAAAATATATCCATATAAGCATTTGGAATTTCCTAATTGTAATCCTCCAATAAAATTTCCTTATTTTCAATAATTATTCATATAGTCTTTCAGACCAAATTTTCATAATGTATACGTGAATAGTAAATACGTACATATGAATAGTAAATTACTATTCATAGTCCCAAAATATACTGATCCTAAATTTGTCACATTTAAATACTGGGTCTAGTAGTCTTCCAAATATAGACTAATTTCCAAATCTTTAGACCCAAAATTCGGGATATTACATTTCTCCCCCCGTTCAATAAATTTCGTCCTCGAAATTTGAACGTACAACCTGAGAGAAAACACCTTATACTTTCAGTCTATTCTTCCATATGCATGCTTACTATTCACGTAACACAATCATTCATCCTATCCCAGTATGTAGTTTTCAAATATATGACTCTCTGGTCCATTCTCCAAGTGCTTGGTTACCGCAATCGATCAACGCATTGTTGGCCGTCAGCCAGTTCAATCCCAGTATGATGTCAATACCAACTAACGGTAGACAAATTAAGTCTATTGTGGACTCATGTCCATTTACAATCAACACACAATTTAAGCATGCATCAGATACTACAGACTTAACACCTAGCGGTGTATTTACAATCAAATCATATGGTAACCTATAGGTATTCATCCCTAGTCTTTTAGCACAACTACTAGCAATAAAAGAATGGCTAGCTCCTGAATCAAATAGTGCTTGTAAAGAATTACCATTTAATGAAATTGTACCTTGGATCATGTCAGGAGATTTTCTAGCCTCTTCATGGGTTAAAGCAAAGACCCTTCCATAATTCTGTGGCCTCTTTTCCCCAGCCTTCTGCGGACAATTAAAACTGAGATGTCCCGGCTGGTTACACTTGAAGCAGATCAACTTTCCATCACAATTCACCCCCGGGTGGCTCTTCCCGCACTTTCCACATGTTCGGGGTACTGGTAGTCTTGGATCTTCCTGCCTGGAGTGATTAGGCTTCTTGTTTCCGCCCTTGTAACCAGACCATTTCCCTTTTCTCTTCTGATTACTTATGGAATTCCCACGGCTATGTCCACTGTTATTTATCATCATCCTACTCGCATGCAGCTCCTTCAGATTGCGTTCAATTATCCTACATTCTTCCTCAGCTTGGTGGAATGTAAGAAATCTTCGAGAGACTAGTCTATCCCTCATTTCAAATGTTAATCCCTTGATGAGCCTGTCTATCTTCCATCCCTCTGCTTCATTCTCCTTTAGGTAGGAGGAGTAACGGGACAGATTGACAAACCTTGCCAGATATCTGTCAAAAGACTCTCCTGGTTTCTGGGTAATGGTTATGAACTCATGTTCCTTTTCTACTTGGACTGAGTGGGGAAAGTACTTCTCATTAAATTTCTCCTGGAACAGTTCCCATGTTATTGGTCTGCATTGAGCACGCAGAGCCTTGGCTATGCTTTTCCACCAATGGTCCGAATCACCTTCCAGCTTGTAAATGGCTAGTTGTGCCTTCCACTCTTCCGGGCAGTCCATCACCTCAAATATTTTCTCCAGTCTGAGTAGCCAATTCTCAGCAGCTTCTGCATTATGTTCACCAGTAAATGATGGCGGGTTATGCTTGCAAAATTGAATAGTCCAGAATTGAGACTCTCTAACAGATCTCTGTCTTTGTGGTTCAACAGGAGGTGGAGCTTCTCTCTGTGGAGGGTTATCTTCTTGGTTCTCCTCTTCTTCCATCTCCACCTTCTGAGCTAGTCGAGCTTCAGCAGCCTCAGCACGCTGCCTTGCTTCATCTCGTTCTGTCCTCAATAAGATTACCTCTTCTCTGAACTCCCTCAACGAATCTTGATATTCACCCAACATCGCCCGTGCTTGTTGCATGGGATCCTGAGTTGGAAGTTCCTGTTGATTGGTCCTTCCCCTGCCTCGACCTCGGCCTCTGCCCCTTCCACGTGTAGGTGTAACACCCGTCTTTAATGCACCTTTTCATTGCATACTCGGAAGCGTTCTTTTTTTTAAAAAAAAAAAACGTAAAGTTACTATTCACGTATACGGTACTATTCACTATTCATGTATACGACACTGTTCACGTATACGTACTATTCACGAATACGTACAAATTTACATCTAAGTATAAATCCGACGGAAATAAAAATCTTTTTCTTTCTTGTACTCATTCGTTTGCATCTTCTTCGTTCTTCAATCTTCTGACACGAGCTGCAAATTAACTAATTTAAAAATATATGCTGGGATTCAAATGAATCCCAGTAGTAACGTTAATCATCGCTCGCAAAAATGCATACACAAAACATGCAAGTCAACCATCAATTATACATACAATTCATTCAACACATTCAACATGCAAAAACATTCAAACAATATACATATATACGTACAATGGTAAATACATGCATGTAAAGGCACACATAGTATGTGAGAGAAGCGTTACTACCTGATGGTCTTTCCAATTCCTGATCTGGTTTTCAATCATTTGATCGTCCCGGATAATATCGGCTCCTATATTTAAATATTCATGGATGGCCGAGTTATTATTTTTCCAAATTCTTTATTTTTCTTATTTCCAAATAAATTTCATAAACTGGTAGAATTTTCAATTAACTTTGAAAATTCATATTTAATTACACAAAACTCCAATTGTCGTGATTCCAAAAATCACTTGTTCCTCATTATGTCTATATTTAGGGAAAAATACATTCAACTGTCAAATATTCGTACACTTTTCCCAGAATTTTCATTCATCATCACTGTTCCAGAAAAACGTTCAGATTCATTGTCTAACTTCAAAAATACATATCTGGAGTTCTAGGTATCCAAATCAGGTGGTTCAAAAATCCATGAACTCCTCATTAAGTCTAGTTTCTAGGAAAATTGGTTTCAATATTTAATCATATTCCAATGATTCACAGATTTCAAAAATGTAAACACTGTTCCGAAGATGTTTCAGAAAACGTCCAGATTTCATGCTTAACTTCAAAAATTCATAACTCCCTGAATATAAATCCAAATAAGGCTTGTGACCTATCAAATTAAAGCTTGATAAGTCTACTTTCGTTCTGGAAATTTTCATAGAAAAACTCAAATGTTTACTGTTTTAAAAATGAATCCGAAATTCACTGTTCATTTCTGGAAACCAACGTTTCTCAGTGTTCAACTTCTAACTTTGAAAAATCATAACTAATTCTATAGAACTCCGATTAAGGTGATTCAAAATTCTATTTGAAGTTCCATAAGTCTAGTTTATAAGAAAAATATTCATCAAGCCAATTAACAGCTGTATAATTCTCAGAAATTCGAAAAGTGAACGTCACTCAAATCTGAATGCAGGATTTTCCAGTTTTTATAATCAAACTTAGAAAAATCATAACTGGAGTTCTAGACGTCGGATTAATACGTTCTAGCACTCATTTGAAAGCTTAAGAAGTGTACTTTCAACTTACCAATTTTCACAAACAGAGCATTTGCCTCATCAAAACCGTGCATGAGCACGACGTCCTCACAGATTATTTAGAATTAACATTGTGTCTTTCTTCGATGACTCTTTCACTTTCTCTTCGGTGTTCTTCTTTTTCTCCAGCTGGTTCTTGATCTCTTTTCTTTCTCAATACCTCAGACTCTCTCTCTCTCTCTTTACTTATTTCGGCCAAATGAAGTGTGAGCATTCTTGTGCAACCCGTGAAGCTAAATGAAACAAATGATGACTTGCTTTTATTAAACAAAGGAGGGAACATGTGTGGCCATGCGTGGTGTCATTTTTTGTTAATTGTAGGAGACTTTAGTAATAATTAAAGAGGATAAGAGCATGAGTGGAGTTGTTAGATGATAGTGGGAGACAATTTGGTTTCTAGTGAAAGCATTATCCGAAGAGAAAAATGAGAGCAAGTGTGTCGGCCTTGCTTATTCACAAGAGGAAGAATGATTGAATAGAATAATGCTTATGTGTCCAAACATGTATAATAAGAAAGGGTGTCCATTTTTATTTTATTTAATGGACATATATCTGCTCCAACTATCAAATAATATTAAGGAAGTATGGATCCATTCCAAAATAATCTCCTCAGATCCTTATGACCACCGTACAAGGTTTTTCTTTATTGTAACTCGATCCTTTCCTTATTTAATTGCAAGCATTCGATAAATATTTGAAATAAATCGTTAATACTTTATAAGAATTCTTCTTTCTCAATTAGCTTCTAAAAGCTATAAAATATTGACTCCAAATTCGCCATTTTCTAAAATATGGCCTAGTAGTCTTCCAAAAATAGACTAATTTCAAGTCTATAGGCCCAAAATTCGGGATATTACAGTAGGTGGATTTGCTTCCTGCTGGGGCTCCATTTGTAATACTCTAGTACTATATGTCAAGAAGTTTAGTTATTAATAACAGAGGTATAATAATCATTCCTAATATGCATATGCACTTAAAACATATGTCATACTTGTTACTCGCATTTCACAAACCAATACTAAATTGGGTTTCCTTATTCCAAATATTTTGTCCAAACCAGGCTCCCTGGCCATGTCGGGGTAAGAGCCAATGCTTCGCCACAGATCACACTGTGAGAACCCCCGATCATGGTTACCTTTAACGCGCTCTGATACCAAAATTGTAACACCCCAATTTCCATACCACTTATTGTGTTCATAAACACATAGTACTGAGGAATACGGTATTGTCAAATCAGAGTAATGCGGATGATAGAGCATACATTATCGTTTGGATAATGAGTATCCGATACAATGCCCAAACTTAAGCTGGCATATTAAAAATCTCGAACGAATTTTCTTTCCAGAACTAGTCTTTCTTCCGAACTTCGTTCTGTCTGGTGACATTTCACGTACTTCCTTGAATAGTTCCTTCTTTCATCCAGCTTCTCTTCTTGAAGCTTTTGCCAAATCTAAGATTCAATACACATTGAATCTCAGGTAACAGATGACCTTATTTGCAAATATGAAATGTAAATGCAGTATAACACATATAAAAGCATAGAATAATTTACAGTAAACAAGTCGCACCGTAACCGCAGTTAACGGCCAAGGACCTCAGCCCTTTAGGACACGCAGCCCTATGAGACCGCAGCCTCAAATCCATAGCTAGGAAATAAACATGTAAATCATCTAGCAAACATAATCAGTCATACATGAAATACATACATACATGCTAATAAGAGTTAACGTTACTGTACGCGAACGTACCTTCCTTCCACGTGAATAGTAGTTTACTATTCATGTATACGTCACTATTCATGAATAGTAATATGCCCGTCCTTTGAATCCGACTCCAAACTTCCCGGACATCCTAACATATCACCGTATCACTTAGAATAATGCTCTAAGGGTTATTTATATCAGCATTGACCATTTTACCCTTACATTTCTCCAAAAACGGAATTTCCAGCATTTTGCCCAGATTTTTCTCTAACTTTGAAAAATCATAATTAATTCTACAAAACTCCGAATGAGGTGCTGTAAAATTCCACATAATCCTTGATATGTCTATTTTCAAGGAAAAATAACGGCTTTAACTCGAAATTCATGAGTCATTCCCAGATTTTCCGTTTCCAAACACTGCTCAGATTTAAATCCAGTAAACAAAGCTTAACTTCAAAAATTATGATCTCCTTGTCCAGAGCTCAAAACGTTACAAATTATATATCAACGAAAAGCCCTGGATGTCTACTTTATATCTGGAAAATTTCATAATTTTATCACATGCCGTTTATTCCCAGATTTTAAAAATGTGAACACTGTCCAGAAAAACATCTCAAAATAACACTGTCTTATACGGTGACAGAAAATTCTTATGAAAACTCTTATTTTCCAGTAAGCTTTTAATCCTCAAAAATAACATTAAACAACTGAAATAAATATGGGAGAGGTATTAAAATCCTTACCTAAGCCCAAAAGTCAATTGCATAAAATCTTCTTGTCTTCACCGAACACTTTCTCAGTTTCTATTATTCTCTCATACTCTCTTGGTATCTCCACTATTCTTTTCCTCTTCACTATTCTTCTCTTTCTCTTTTGGACGACATACATATAGAAATGGGGAGGTGTGAATGTCCTCTATATATAGGCCAAGAGTGAAGAAGGGATGGTGGAGCATACGTAGGAAGTTTGGTGAGTTTGGTGGAGTTTGGTGATGTTGGTGAATAAGGATAAAAGTGGGTGTTAAATATATATGTGTGCATGAGAAAACCAATCCGTAGGTTGGAGACTTTCTCCATTTCATACTTCACCCATTCCTCAACTCTTACGGTGCATTTATATATACATTCACTTATACCAATTTTCCATATGTTGGCCAAGAGTAATTATCATGGGTAGTGTGAATGTGTGTGGGTGTTGGCCGTGGGTTTGGCAAGAGGATGGAGTGTGTGTGCCTTGTACAAATATTCTTCCATTTAAAGTGAAGTATGACGCTGGAAAGATACTGCTTAATAAATCAAATGGGCATGCATGGAAGCTACGTGAATATTGATGTGGCTATCATAAAAATATTCTATAGCCTACTTTATTGATCAATAAAATATATCCATATAAGCATTTGGAATTTCCTAATTGTAATCCTCCAATAAAATTTCCTTATTTTCAATAATTATTCATATAGTCTTTCAGACCAAATTTTCATAATGTATACGTGAATAGTAAATACGTACATATGAATAGTAAATTACTATTCATAGTCCCAAAATATACTGATCCCAAATTTGTCACATTTAAATACTGGGTCTAGTAGTCTTCCAAATATAGACTAATTTCCAAATCTTTAGACCCAAAATTCGGGATATTACAAAAGAAGCTACTTAATCATTTCATTTATTATGTATCCTTAAATTATATATTAGTTTATTAGTAAAACTAATTAGTTTGAAGAAAAAAATAAAAATAAAAATATTCTAAAGTAATTTAATTAGCTCCTTTAATCTCTCCAAAAAAGTCAACTAATTTTTATAATTAGGACCGGAGAGAGTACTGTATATCTTTGCACATTTTTTTGGTCAACTACTCTATATATACATTTGCACACACACATTCTCTCTCTTAAAATTATAAACCATTTTAAACTAATTTTAACCCATAAATTGGTTATATGCCATTAAGATTACACATTTCGTTATGTTTACCCTCATTTAATATTATGGTTTTTCATATATATATATATATATGGGGAAATGATGTGTGCAGTGACTGCAGGTAAGAGTTTTTGCAGTGAGGTTGATACTGCACCGTTTTGTGCTATGTCGTAGGGGGAAAAAAAGCGTAATAGCTATAATATCAAAAAATCGTGATGATTTATTGAGACAATGTTGATTGTGATTTCTAGCAAACAAACAAATGAAGATTGCGGTGATTTATTTCCGTGTAGAAATTAGGAATCAATTACCAGATTCTTTATTCTTTAATAGCAACAATAAATCAAATATATCCAATTTAGGAATTAGGAATCAAAATAGTGCAGTATCAACCTCACTGCAAAAATCCTTACTTGCAGTCACTGCGCATATCATAAGCCCTATATATATATATATATATATATATATATATATATATATATATGAGAAATATGGGCATAGTTAGTTCTTAATTTTTTTTTTTTGATACATTGGCGATAGGGGGGATCGAACCCAGACAAAGGGGAGGAGACTAGCTCCAAGTATCACTGCACTACTAGGAGTACTAGTACCATCACTATTAGTAGTGCCCCAGTACTCCTAGTAGTGTAGTGGTATTGGGATTCATTCCTCCTAGGTCCTAGGTTCGATTCCCCCCCTCGCCTTGTATAAAAAAAAAAAAAAACTAGTAGTAGTAGTAGTTCTTAATTTTCAATACCCATTAAGGGCATTATTTAGGAAAATCTTTGGGAAAATACATTTAAGGGTCCTTTTTGAAAAAAATTCCAAAAAATGCCCCAAGATTATGAAAATCTCAAAAAAAGCCCTTGGGCTGATATAATTAATGGGGCTAATATAGTTGTTAACCGGGGCTGATTTAGTTGTTAAAATATTGTTGTTAATGCGACTGATTTAGTTGTTAACGAGTATTGATTTTGTTGTTAATTTGGATGATTTAGTTATTAAATTTTAATGAATTTATATCAGAAAATGCCCTTGGGCCTTTTTTGAGATTTTCAGAATCTTGGGGCTCTTTTTGGGATTTTTCTCCAAAAAGGGCCCCATATGGATTTTCCCAAAATCTTATTAGTCACACCCTTGAAGTATAACTTTAAGAGTGTGTTTGGTTTAAGGGGAATTTCCCTTCCCTTTTATGTAAAAAGTCAGATATGACCATTACGTGAAATACTTGTACGTAAAATAATGCGAAAAGTTATGTAATTTATGAGTATGTATGACTTTTCACACCAAGGAGAGAGGGAAACTCCCCTCCCTTCCCCTCAAACTAAACACACCCTATATAATTCACTTCACAAAAAAGTTTCTAATAATTTTAAATGGAAGGAGTACAACATAACAACATTATATATATATATATATATATATATATATATATATTCTGCTATCATAGTAATAAGCTAGCATATAATAAATATTTCACATTAAAAAATGCTATCAAACGTAGCAAGAACTGATCAAGATACTATTTAAAATACAATGACAATCTATATTATTCACCAATATAAGTTACCTTAGGATTTTGTGCTCCATAAGTTATTTAAAGAGTAATTAACGTTTATTTATCAATTTTACCCTTATAAATAATTAATATTTAATTTTGGTTCATCGTATCTTTCTATATCTTTTAAACCCCGTTAAATGAGCGTAAATTTAGAAAACAATGTGCTGCTAATAATAAAGTTGCAAAAGATGAAGTTGAAGAAATATTACTACTCCTCTAGTCTTAAATCTAAGACTTAATTGAATTTTTTTAAAGAAATTAAAAGAAATAAATAATTTACTTAATCATATATTATATGTTGTGTATTATTATATTATATATCAATTTATATGTTACGTAATAGTTTCAGAAAAAAAACGATAAATATAAATATTTTAAAGTAGTTTAATTAACTTTGTCAATATCTAAAAAAAATTAATTCCATTTTATATTTAAGATCAGAAAGAGTATTAATTAACAGTATTACAGTTTAGCACCAAGTCATCAACACCACCAAACACCACCTAACCAAATGAATGACTAAGTCCTCACTTTGAGACAGCATTACTCAAATTGGTTATGCTTCAAATAAATGCTTCTTATATATCTTCCCCTCACACACACAGTACACTCCCTCTCAGGGCCTGTTTGTTATGCTGAAGATTGAGGGAGGGGAGGGAAGATTCATCATCTTCCTTGCAAAAATCCGTTTGGCTGCTCCATCTTCCCGGAACCAATCTTCCGACGGCGCATTATCTTCCTTCATTCATAGGAAGATGGTTTCCATCCGATCTTCCCTTGGGAAGATTCCCAAATAACCCTCATCTTCTTCTTCAATCTGTCTGTAATCCTCACCGCTGCCGCCGTCGTCGCCGCCACCGACGCTTCCTCCTTCTGCAAATCCCTCCGCCCCTTCTCCTTCTGCGTGTCACCGTTGTGGGTTGCAAGGATGAAGAAGATCTGAAAATTGTGTGTGTGTGTGTGTTTGTGTTGTTTTCGGGTGTTGCAGGGATGAAGAAGATCTGAAATTTGTGTGTGTGTGTGTGCTGTTCGGCTGTTGCAGGGATGAAGAGAAGAAGATCGGAAATTTTGTGTGTGTGGTGCGCTGCTGTCGGGAAAGGATGAAGCGGAGATCTGGAAAAAAAAATTTGTCTTTAGGGTTGGGGATATTTTGGATATTTCAAAGCTTATATTTTAATTATAATTTCTTTAAAATTATCATCTTCCATCTTAATTTTCAGTCTACCAAACAGAACACTCCTTTTAAATTCTCTCCTAATCTTCCTTTCCATTCCTTTCCTTCCTCTAAATTCCTTTCCTTCCTTAAATCTTCTTCATAACAAACGGGACCTCAATCTATTTGGTGTAAGATGGAAATTGAGGGAGACCCAAAAAAAAAAAAAAAAGAGTTCAATTAAAAGAACTTGGAGAAAGAGGTTTAAAACTTGTTTTAATTAATTTTTGTTACTCTTTTATTTTACACATATATATATTTCTCAAAATTTCAAAATCTCACCTATCCAATTTTTAAATTAAACCCATAAAAATTTTCTCACCCCTCTTCTCTATTCTCCCACGCCAAACAGACCCTTGAACAACTAGTACACTCTACAACACACCACGGTGCCATACCTTTTTTGAACAATCACTACGGTGCTGTACTTACTCTATAATAAATAAAAATCGAGGGGATGTTGATGATATTGATAGGGTATATTATCTTGCGTTTTATTATATTAGAGGATATACTAATTATTGAATGATAGTCATAAAAGCAGTAGATGTTGATGTATCATACTAGTACAACCCCATTAATATATACTCATTCAATCGAGTTTTAAATGGAAAACATAGATAAATGATTTGTTTTGAACTAAAGATAATACTTCAATTTTTTGTCTCCTTTGTTTAATATTTTTTTATTAATTATCTTCATCAATTACAAATTTTTTGGGTATTTTAGGAAAAATCGCACATATTTTTATATAATGATGGTAAATAACTAATTTTATTAATTTTTGGATTAAGGTGCAAAAATAATATGTGGTTTTCTCAGAAATGCACTAAATACCAAGTGTTCTTTTTTAGTGTAAAAGTGATTATGATGTGGTTATAAAAATGAAGCAAAAATACCTATTAACCATTAGTTTGACTTTTTTTTTTAATTTTTTTTTAAAGATTGACATGGAGGATGATTTAGCTAAATTTCAATCCCAGCTGGCAGTAGAGAACTGGAGAAAATTACAGAAAAGGGTCAGATAGTTTTGAAAATTATAGAAAGGCGGCAATGACGGCTAGGAGGTGGAGATAAGCGGCTCAATGGGAGGGATTGGGATTGGGAGAGAGTAGGGCTGAACTATAATTTTTAAAATATCTATGTAATTTTTTGTAATTTTCCCCAGTTCTTTACTATCAGGTAGGATGAAATTTAGTTGAATTATCATTCATGTCAGCCTTAAAAGTACAAAAAAAAAAAAATCAAACTAAAAGTCAATTAGTATTTTTATTCCACTTTTATAACCACATGGTCACTTTTGCAACCAAAAAAAAAAAAAAAAAGAGCTTAATGTCGGATACACTTTTTAAAAAACCACATATATATTTTGGCATTATAACCCTTAATTTTTTCTTTAATCTCTATAAATTAATTATATAAGCTATATAACTCTATATATTGATTAAATAAGCCATATATTTATGATCTGACAGTAGTATTAATGTCACATGCTCGTACTCGGTACACCTCCACACCGGGGTGTCAATATGTTAAATGAAATTAATGTTTACAATCTTAGAGACATTGTTGTCAAACTCGCGAGTTGACTCTCCGAGTTTAGTATTTTTACATTTTTAGTTTAAAAAATCGAATCGAGTCACTGGTAAACTCGTGATCGTTGTAAACTCAGTTAAACTTACAAGTTTATATACCGAGTTTGCTATTTTTGTAATATCCCGAATTTTGGGTCTAAAGATTTAGAAATTAGTCTATATTTGGAAGACTACTAGACCCAGTATTTAAATGTGACAAATTTGGGATCAGTATATTTTGAGACTATGAATAGTAATTTACTATTCATATGTACGTATTTACTATTCACGTATACATTATGAAATTTGGTCTGAAGGGCTATATGAGTAATTATTGGAATTAAGGATTTAATTTCCAATACTTATTTAATATTTGCAAATAAATATTAAATGGTAGTTGGATATTGGTAAATGAGTATAAAGTGGTTGAAGTATGAAATGGTATTTGATTGTGCACGTAGGATTTGAAAATTTGGAGGAGGGTGAGTAAAGTGTGAAATGAGGATTTAAAGTGTGAATATTTATGTCGTAAGAATTGCAAATTTGGTGAAGAGTAGGTGATGTACGAAGTGGGGAATGGAAGTGTGAATAAGCATGTATGTGCATTAAATAATTTTTGTCAGCATGCACGTAAGCTTTATTATGCACTTATTTATTTATTTTAATGGATACACACACACACCCATTCGGTATCTATTTTTGGTTAATAATGACAGGAAGCACATCAACATCTTTCCATCTTTTTACTTCTCTTAAAATGGTAGCAAAATTTGTACACATATACTCCCTACCTTCCACCAAACACACCAAACTTCACCAAATTGACTACGTATACTCCACCTCCCTTCTTCACTCTTGGCCTATATATAGAGGACATTCACACCTCCCCATTTCTATATGTATGTCGTCCAAAAGAGAAAGAGAAGAATAGTGAAGAGGAAAAGAATAGTGGAGATACCAAGAGAGTATGAGAGAATAATAGAAACTGAGAAAGTGTTCGGTGAAGACAAGAAGATTTTATGCAATTGAATTTTGGGCTTAGGTAAGGATTTTAATACCTCTCCCATATTTATTTCAGTTGTTTAATGTTATTTTTGAGGATTAAAAGCTTACTGGAAAATAAGAGTTTTCATAAGAATTTTCTGTCACCGTATAAGACAGTGTTATTTTGAGATGTTTTTCTGGACAGTGTTCACATTTTTAAAATCTGGGAATAAACGGCATGTGATAAAATTATGAAATTTTCCAGATATAAAGTAGACATCCAGGGCTTTTCGTTGATATATAATTTGTAACGTTTTGAGCTCTGGACAAGGAGATCATAATTTTTGAAGTTAAGCTTTGTTTACTGGATTTAAATCTGAGCAGTGTTTGGAAACGGAAAATCTGGGAATGACTCATGAATTTCGAGTTAAAGCCGTTATTTTTCCTTGAAAATAGACATATCAAGGATTATGTGGAATTTTACAGCACCTCATTCGGAGTTTTGTAGAATTAATTATGATTTTTCAAAGTTAGAGAAAAATCTGGGCAAAATGCTGGAAATTCCGTTTTTGAAGAAATGTAAGGGTAAAATGGTCAATGCTGATATAAATAACCCTTAGAGCATTATTCTAAGTGATACGGTAATATGTTAGGATGTCCGGGAAGTTTGGAGTCGGATTCAAAGGACGGGCATATTACTATTCATGAATAGTGACGTATACATGAATAGTAAACTACTATTCACGTGGAAGGAAGGTACGTTCGCGTACAGTAACATTAACTCTTATTAGCATGTATGTATGTAATCATGTATGACTGATCATGTTTGCTAGATGATTTACATGTTTATTTCCTAGCTATGGATTTGAGGCTGCGGTCTCATAGGGCTGCGTGTCCTAAAGGGCTGAGGTCCTTGGCCGTTAACTGCGGTTACGGTGCGACTTGCTTACTGTAAATTATTCTATGCTTTTACATGTGTTATACTGCATTTACATTTCATATTTGCAAATAAGGTTATCTGTTACCTGAGATTCAATGTGTATTGAATCTTAGATTTGGCAAAAGCTTCAAGAAGAGAAGCTAGATGAAAGAAGGAACTATTCAAGGAAGTACGTGAAATGTCACCAGACAGAACGAAGTTCGGAAGAAAGACTAGTTCTGGAAAGAATATTCGTTCGAGATTTTTAATATGCCAGCTTAAGTTTGGGCATTGTATCGGATACTCATTATCCAAATGATAATGTATGCTCTATCATCCGCATTACTCTGATTTGACAATACCGTATTCCTCAGTATTATGTGTTTATGAACACAATAAGTGGTATGGAAATTGGGGTATTACAATTTTTACGTTTTTAGCTTACAAAACCGTGTCTACTTATCCTTAAACTTGTATTGACTTCTTTGATTTAATCATTCCCAGAGGATTTAAATGTAAATTTTATAAAAATTTCTTTATGAAATATAATAAATTATGAATGTTGATGGGATTAAATTTCAATTATTTGGATTTAAAAAATATTTAAATTAAATTTTTGTTATTTTTTATATTTTAATTATTAAATTATATACTATTAATATATATTTAATGGAAAAGCAAACTCTTACGGGTTTACGATACGAGTTTATCTCACTATCATGAGTTTACTTAAACTCGTAAGTCTGACAACCTTGCTTACAAGTTTATAAATTAAAGGAAATAAAAACATATTAACTTAATAATAAATTTATTTTAAGCATGAATGATGATTTATTTGTAGTGTTTCTTGTTCGATATATGGATTTCATGCTAAATATATATGAAATTGATGAACCTACGTTAATTATTATACATCGCGGGTTAACATTGAAACATGCAATGTCTGATTATAAAGATGGTATAAAGCATTAAGTGCTTTAATTAAGTGTGTGTCTATATATATATATATATCATCAATAGTGGTCTAGCTACTCTGAGTTGTTGTTGAGATTAAAAAGGGAAAGAAACAATTAAGAGAGAACAAGTATGGCTGGTAATTAAGTACCCTATTATGAGAGACAATAACAAACATTACTGTCAAACTCGTGAGTTGACTCTCTGATTTTACCGTTTTTACGTTTCTAGTTTGTCAAATTGAGTTGAGTCACTGGTGAACTCGTGATTGGTATAAACTCGGTTAAACTTACGAGTTTATACACCGAGTTTATCGTTTTTACATTTCAAACTTACAAAACCATGTTAACTTACTCTTAAACTCATGTTAACTTTTTCTATTTGATCATACTCAGCAGCTTTATAAATGAGTTTTATAGAAATTTATTTATTAAAAATGGTAAATTTTGAATATTATTGATTTAATTTCAATTATTTAGATTTAAAAATATATTTAAATCAAATTATTGTCTTTTTTTATATTTTAATTATTTATTATACATAATTAATACCTATTTAACAGTGAAAATAAACTCTTATAGATTTACCATTCGAGTTCACGATATGAGTTTACGTCATTATCACGAGTTTAAGTTTTACAACATTGATAACATATAACTGTGAGCCATATATATTGAAACTTTAATTAGAGTAGCCTGGCAGGTGGATGAATAACGTTGTAATAAATGTTTGTGTAGTCTAAGCTAACTATTACAGCAATATATATGGATACACAGGTGACAGAGAGATGGATCGAGTAGTGACGTGCAATCAATTTGTTTGAATTGAATTGTAATAGTTGCTCTCGTCCTTAAAGTCAAGTTTGATTAAGAAGTTGATATTGATTCTTATTATATTATATCAAATTTCAATCAAGCACCTAGATTTGTGTACATTAATTTGCTGAGTGATTTTTAAATTCAATAATTTATTAATTAAATTCCAAAACATTGTCAGGTACCCAGTTTGGGTGAGCGGTAGAAGCTATTTTTACTCCTTGATTTACGGTGTGACGTACTAGTTTAGATTAATAGTAGAAGTTGATTTTTCAATATTATTTACGACATTCAAGGTAAGTTTATCTCGACTTATATAAACGTCTTTTCACCGCCAACCCAAACAGGCCTGTAAGTATATAAAAAGGGTTTTATCTTAATTTACATAAACGTACCTCTGAAATGCCAACTCAATCAGACCAGTTATCACATGATATGTTTGTTTATAGAGAGATCATATAGATTTTTGAACCAGCACTACTAGTAGTGCAGTGGTATTTGGATTAATTTTTCCCCTCCCGGTCCTGAGTTCGATCCCCCCTCCTCTATCGCCTTGTATCAAAAAAAAAAAATATATATATATATATATATATATAGATTTTTGAAGTCCTGGTTACTACATTGTGTCGGTCTTGAATATATTCACAACACACACACACAACATTTGAGTAACTAAAAATAAAGAAAAAAGGGCAACTGAGTCATGTCGCATTCTTTTTGGCATTAACTCTATAGAAAAGAGAGGACAACCAAAAATGTGGGCAATCTTAAATATAAAAATGGCGAAACTCCAATAAATAAATGCATCGCAACTCCCCTTTTCCTTCCATGCTAGGGCAACTCCAACCATCCACCCACCTTGCTTTAATTTCTGTAATAATTATGTGACTAATAACACTAGCAAGCACAGTTTGTGCATATAATTATTATATCCTTTTTAATATTAATTACAATAAACGGTTCTAAAAATATAAGACAATTTCGAGAAAAAAAATCAAATGTTACTTGAATTTTAATATCACTTTTATTAATTATACTAAACTCCAATATCATATTAATTTATGTTCCTTCTTGCAACTAATATTGAATACGTGAATATATTTTTTTCAGTCGAGATTAAAAAAAAAATTACTACTCCTTAAAAGTTAAAACTTAAAACTAGCAAATACCATTCTGATCCTATTTATAAGTTCCTTTCGACTAAAAAATTTGGTTCTATTTATAAGTATCTTTTGACCAAGTAAATGAGATTGCGACAATTTTACCCATATTATTGTACCAATAAAAATAGAGAGAGAATAAAGAGTTGAAAGGTACCCATTCATAAATGTGGGTAAAGTTGGAAATGTACCCCATAATTATTGAGCCACCTATCTCTCCTTGATATGTGTGATTTGGTCAAAAAAGACTTATAAATAGGATCAGAGTGATATATCATAGAAGGGACAACAAATGCCTTCTATAATAGGGACTAGAAAGAGTATGTACTAACGTAAGCATTCGCACTCTCATAATCTCTTTCTCATTATCCGTCATCATCTCTAAATCATATTCATCCAATCAATCACAATACCACTTTAACTTTTCTCTCATTTTCCCAATCAATGACTCAGGTGATGTTAATGAAAAAAAAAATGAGAAAGAGGATTATGAGAGAATCCTCTTCCCTAGTTTCCACTGCATGTTTTTTTTTTTAAAAAAAAATGTATTCATTATCTCTTTTAAGATAGTGCATGTAGTGATTATTAAATATATATTATTCTATTACTAACTCCGATTTTAAATGTAAAATAAAATTTATAGTGCAATTTAAATTTTGTAGTATAAAATTACATTATAAATTTTGTCTTATATTTAAGATTAGAGGAGGTATATTATAGCAGTCTCATCAAGTTCAAATTTAGATAAAATAATACCATGTTACCTTTTTTTAAAAAAATTAAGAAAGAGAATTAAATCACTTAGAAATATTTTTATCTATCATTTTGCTTCTAAAGAAATTTATTTCACTAATAAACTCATATATAATTTAATCATATATAATATATCATATAATTAATATTTTTCTTTAATCTACCTTAAAAAATTAATTATGTGTATGTTATATTTAGGACAAAAGATAATTGTTATTTTTATACCTTAATTCTTTTTCTTTTCTCTGGATACGTTCCGTCAAGTTATAAT
The DNA here is from genome assembly GCA_034222035.1 of Acacia crassicarpa. Classification (NCBI taxonomy): domain Eukaryota; kingdom Viridiplantae; phylum Streptophyta; class Magnoliopsida; order Fabales; family Fabaceae; genus Acacia; species Acacia crassicarpa. Next base: position 8,222,367 of record JAWXYG010000011.1, read on the forward strand.
TAATATCAGCTAAATACATGCACAAGACATCTTATTGTAAATTTTTGTGCACATTAATATTCGGTTCCTTTTTTTTTTTTGAGTAACTAATGATCAGTTTTTTAATAATCGAAAATCCATTTACTGTTGTCATACTCAATAAAAAAACTTGAATTTTAGAATAGGGAATCAAATACAAATTTTTCTAATACTCATGTCAAAATAGTGAAATAAATATAATTTTATTAAAACAATAAATATAATTTAATGAAATGTAGTACTCATATTAAAAGTCCAAATGTATAATATTACAAAAACTTAAATTAATCTTAGATTAAAGTATACTTTTAATCTTTTAAGTTTACAAAAGGTATACTTTTGGTCCTTTAACTTTATAAAGTATACTTTTAGTCCCATAAATTCCAACACCGTTAATTTTGCTAACGAAAAATACAAACTCAAGTGATGACTGTGTAATTAAATGCTATTAAGCTTAAATTTAAAATATGAGTAAATTGAAGAATATATAACACTTGTGTAATCAAATGTTATTAGTCATACTTAAATTTGTTGCATTAGCATTTTCCGTTAACAACATCAACGGTATTACAATTTTAAAACCAAAATTATACTTCATAAAGTTAAAAAACTAAAAATATGTTTTATGTAAAATTTAAAGGACTAATAATATATTTTAGTCTTAATTTTATTCTTAAATATAATTTAATGAAATTATTGAATACGTATGGGAACTTCTTTGAAATCACGATTAAAATATTTAAAAATAATTTGTCAATTGTAACTTACGGTGTATAATATAAATATGTTAGAAGAGTTTTATTTTAACTTGCGTAAATAAACATGGGAAATCATATAAAAACAGTTGAAATAGGAAAATTTTATATAAGGCTGGTAAACTCAACAAATTTTAAATTGGGTTAATGACTCAATCTAAAATATTTAAATGTTGATTATTTTTCAATATTACCCCAACCTATAATCTAAAGAAAATAAAATGCCTGCAATAAGCTTTATTTTATTGGGCCAACTAATTCTTATTCTTAATTCTTAATCCTTAATCCTTTTTATATTTAATTTCTCGTTTTCCCCAACGAAACAGGCTAGGAGTCTAGTCTAGGGACCAACTTCCGGTGAGTTTCCCTTTTAATCGATGGAAGACTTCTCTTTTCTAATTTTTGTATTGGACGTTTTTAATCTTTCAAAATCTCAAGAACAAGTGAAGAAAATCGACTCACATCTACCATGTCGAAACGATGAAGACGGAGGCAAAGAGGACACGACCCAGAAAGTGATCACACAAATTTGTTGTAGCCTTCTTTGTCGATTTTTTGATGGCGTCGAGGCCTCGGGATTTTAACTAAAATAATAACAAAAAAAAAAAAATTTACCAGATTAATGCACAGTCAAAACTATTTACCAAAATAAGGTTCACGCCACTGGTGGCGTAGGGGGGTCCCACGCCACATCAGTGGCGTGAAACAGGTCCACGCCACCAGTGGCGTGGACTTGTTTCACCGCCCGGTGGACCAATCACAGTCTGATGATTCAATATTTATTAAAAAAAAAAAATGACACGGTGGCGTCAGAAAGTACGACGCCACTAGTCGTGGCAGAAGCTTTCTGACGCCATTGTCACATCAACCTTATTTTGGTAAATAGTTTGAACAGTGCTTCAGATTGGTAAATATTTTTTTTTTTGTTATTATTTTGGTTAAAAATCCTCGAGGCCTCCAGTAAACCTTAGGGTTCTTATATAGTGCATAAACAATATTGTTTTGCCTCTAATTTTGCTTCTTCTTCTTCTTCTTTTTTTTTAAAAAAATAACTAAGGGATATAGATGTAATTTGGTCCAAATTCTAAATCCTTAATTGTGTCACATAACCTAATTAATAATTTATTAAGTTTAGTAACTCAAATTAGAATTTGGGTAATTCAACCGTCTTTATATAAAATTCTCTCTCTAAACATTTAGTTTTTTTTCAGAGGCAAACATTTTGATGAAAGTATTAATTACATTCACATCCTTTCACTTACTGTAATATGAAAATAATCAATACCCATACATCAATGTCACAATATAATTTAAATTTTATGCAATGCATAAGATTTAATCCACATCCGTATCAAAACCTTACTCACCTCTTTTAAGTATACTACTACTCAATCCTCTTGTATCCTATTTTATAGAATTCAGAGAATATATTTCTTAGTTTGTAATTTTAAGTCATCTCATTAAATTTAATCCGTGAATGTAGAATTTTATTCATGATTTAATTCTTAAAAATTTCAATTCTCTCTAATCCCTTTAATGTAATTTTAAAATAGGACTTAGTCTATAGTGTAGTGGCCATACATTTATAATAGGGGGAGTAAAAAATATGAAAAATAAAGTTAGAAAATTATTAAATTTAAAAATAAAGTGGATGAAATTTAAATTTTTTTCTTGAGAAAATCTCATATAAAGTTGCCTAAAATAGAGAAATTATAAATCAAGTTGTTAAACTCAATAAGTCCTTAATTAAGCTATAGACTCAATTTGAGATTTTAAAATATAGGTAAATTAACTTTATCATACTCTACTAATTTTTCCTATTATCTTTCCTCTTGAAAGAATTTAATTGCTTTTTAACTTAGTCTTTTAACAAGTGTGCATATTTATTAACATTAATATATAATAAAATAAAATATGATTCATTTAAATCAAAATAGTTTTTGTGTTTGGAAAGAATGATTAAGAATGTTTTGAATAAAAAAAAAACGCATACCACCTTTATCAATTAAATGTTTTTATTAAATATTTTGAATAAAATTTTATTTTTGAAAGAACTTAAATTAGTTTTTTGTCAATAAGAAAATCAATCTTCATTAATCACACAATTTTACTTATGTGATATATGTGTTGTTTTTTTACGTTAATAAATATTTTTTCTTTCAAAAAATCATTAATGAAAATCTTTAATACGCAGTTTGTTATATCAAACAAGTTATATTTTATATTAATATTTTTCTCTCAATGAACAAAAAATCAAGTAAAAAATAATCTTTTTATTCTCAATGTTCAACTGGAAATCATTTAATTAATATTGAGGCTGATACTTTTTTTAAAAAAATTATTCGTAAAAGTTTTTTGTCTAAGTTGATCATATTTTATTTTATTGTATACTAATGTTTATATATATTTACACTTATTTTAAAAATAAGTTAAAAAGATTTGAAACTCTTTTAAGATGAGAGGAGAGAATATGAGAGGGTAGTAACGTCATTTAATCTAAAATTTGAAATTTGAAATTGGGTCAATAACTTAATTAGAGATTTATTGAATTTATTAACCTAATTTAGAATTTCCCTGTTTCAAGTAGAGCCGGGGAATCAGGCTGTAACACCCCAACTTTTCTAAAGCATTTTCGAAATTATTTGATCAGAGTTCAAAATAATTTAACTAGAGTTGAGCAACGAAATGATTTTAAATACAGAGTAACTGATAATCAACCACTGTAGTGTACTGGTTTGTTGATACAAAGAGTTCGAAAGACTATACATATCTACAGGACTTTCTCCAGCTAGTCCTTCTGCCTGCTGCTTACCCTTGTTTCTGTTTCTGTTCACTCCGAAAATCCTGTAGCTACAGTAAGAGCTGAGGTTCAATACCCATTGAACCTCAGGTAACGGTTAACCTCATGCTTATGTATCAAATATGTATGACAGATATCCATGGCAAAACAACACATACAATATTCATATATTCACATAATAACATTACACGGCCACTGCAACATGTATGTTATTACAGTCTGCACTATCTTCCAGTGCCACGGTGTACATCCGTGTCCTCAGCGCTAGGAAAACATAACGGCATTATCACGACTATAACCCGTATTAAGATGTATGTGTATGATCAATTTTCAAATATTGAATTATTCAAAAATGCACTATGCAGTATGCAGCCTCCCTTATATCACCACCTCCCTTATACCGCTGACTGGAACCATAGGCTAACATATAGTCCAATAGAAACTCATTCATTTGACTGGATGGTTTCAAGCTCACCAAAACTTAAGATACACCCGGCCAAAGGTATAGAGCTTAAATCTGGACTATGGCTCCCCTCCTTTAAAATAACAACTATGGAGGTGTCACATGTCCCACATCTCCAATGAAATCCCGGCCAGAGGAAAAACATGGAAGATGGGGCCCTGAAAAGTACCATCCACTGTGCACCGAGTGGTGGCATAAACAATTATCATTCAAATCCCTCCTTACTCCACCCATTACAATACAACCGCCATGATGAAAAAAATGCATTATTATACCATTATATACATCGATATGCGTATTTATGAATAGTAAATACTATGCGTATCTGTGAATAGTAAAATACTATGCGTATATGTGAATAGTAAAACACGGTATATATACAAGAATAGTAAAAATGAAGAGTACATACGGTATGTGTACGTGAATAGTAGATACGGTATACGTGGAAAGTAAAATAAATAGTAAATACGGTATATGTGAATAGTAACGTACATATAAATAGTACCTCTGTATGATCAATTTTCAAAACAATATCTTAGACTATCTATCACATATAAGCATACCATAAGCATCAGAGTTAGTGTTACAATACGCGTCCGTACCTTCGTTGATGATGTTTTGGTACGTTTGACGAAAACGGTACTTCTAACGGAAAACAGCGGTATAACAGCAGCAGCGGTAATGGTTCTCAGATATCCTATAATATCATTTTTATCAGAGACCATTAATTTTCAGCATTTGCGGAAACTATGTTGGATATTCACTATTCATGTGAATAGTACCAGTAAAAATATTTTTACCGTGCCGGTAAATATTTTTTTACTGTGCCAGTAAATAATATTTACTGCCCAAGGATAATTCTTTTCTGATGTGACAGATCAGACTAGGCTGCAGCCACAGAGCATACTCAGAAGAAACTCTATAGGCATTTCAGGTACAAATTACCAAAACTTAAGAACTAAAGAACTTACCCTTGAAGTTCTTGCTCCTTCTCTTCAACTCCAAGAACTTTACTCTAAACTCTCTCTCTAACTCTAAGAAATCTCACTCTTCTCTTAAACTCAATCGTTGTACTCTGAGTTTGGTGTGAAGAAAATGAAGAAATGAAGCCTCTATTTATAGTGTTGGAAAATGGGTCCTTAAGTGTAATTTCTTGTTTTTGGGTCATTTTTTGTAATTTCCAAAAATATTAAAAAAATATTAAAAATGGTTCACGGGTGCATCTGCGCCTTTTTTAAAAAAAAATATTATTTTAATAATGTAAATAGTATTTTTTTCTGATAAAATTCCCGTTCGGTGTTCTGATCGCGTGATCTTTTGCAAATTCTCAAAAATCCAGAAGCACAGCCTTGAAGCTCTATTCTTCCTCTTTAAAAATATCTGGGTCAACTGAATTTTTGACCTCATTCAGGGTATTTCGTAATCTGTCAAAGATTTTAAGTCGGACACCGCCGGTAACAGAAATTACTTCGGGTGACACCATCTTCGAGACAAAAATTCACTGATTCATAATATGTCCAGTTGTTTACTACTTAATTCAAGGAGTTTGAGTTATGATTTATTTCCTACAGATTCCACTATCTGTCCTGCTTCAAAATATCGGTTTCAACCTATCTCAATAATCATTCCGCCGATTACGGAAATGACTTTGGAGATAACCCACTCTGAGATAGAAATTCACTTGTTTATAATATACCCTTACTTTAAAAACCTAATTCACGGTTTATTGGAAATAATTTTATTTCTATTGTTTTCCAAAGTATAAGATATTATATTATAATAATATAATATTATACAGTTACTATTGAGTGGGTCCCGCGTGCAAAATTTTTCAAAACTCACGGGATGGCTGTCGGGAGAGGAAATTATTTGGCCGTGGGTCCCGCATGAATAGTAAATACGTATTTTCAAATAGTGAATACGTATTTAGGAATAGTAAATACCGTATTTTTAAATAGTAAATACGTATTTGTGAATAGTAAATACTATTCATATTCAAAAATACTGATTTCAAATTTGTCATTTTCAAAAATAGGGCCTAGTAGTCCTCCAAAAATAGGCTAGTTTTCAAGTCTTTAGGTCCAAAATTCAGGATGTTACAATTCTCCCCCCGTTCAATAAATTTCGTCCTCGAAATTTGACAATATAAAATCAAAAGGTTATCTAGACCTCTAGTCTATTCCTTCCTTATGCAAACTTAAATAGCACGCATCCTACTATTCAATGTCTCGATCTTATACCCAGGTATAGTACTAAATTACAGGACTTGCTGATCTATTCTCACAGTACTCGGTTACACAGGCCTCACTGCCTGATTTATTTAGCCTATCGGCTTAACACATATTGGCCTTCCGCATCTGCTCATCAATTTCATCTGAGTCTTTCCCATTCAAGTTCTCGAATTACTTTCACTTACTCAACACTATAGCTGACAGCTATTAATTGACTTAACTAGTTTAGTATTCCAGACCTTTCTAATAGTTGCTGTTCCTGTACCATAATTCCCAATTACACTGCTTTTCTTTTCAACACGATAGCGTCGACAATCATGTCCTTGCTACCCAAAATTATTTTCTTGTCTAATTTTCAAATTTTCAAACATGAAAAATTTTCCGTGGTTTCAGTACATTTCACAATCTGCACTATACCACAAAGTAATAGTGCTATAACATTTTTAAACTTAATCGCTGCCATCACAAATTCATGAAAACATTTTTCACTGCCGGATCATTTTCAAAAACTTTTATTACCGGCACATATCTTTGAGGGAGCTAATTTATTTCACAAAATTTTACAATTGAGAGTACACACCATCATCTTAACCATTTGGTACAGTGAGCGCCTTACCCCAATCCTCGAATCCAGTCTCAACAGTACTATCAACAATGTGGGAGAGCCTCCGCCCCTTTCTCAGGAGACCCAGTGTTCACACTGGCACATAAAGTAGCAACCCTATCTAGCGGAACTCAGTCCAGTCATAGACAGTCAGGTTTTACTAATCAAAACATACGCCCTAGGCGAAATGTTATGGATTGGGTGCGTTCACTGCTGGTGCGATTTCCATTTTCTCAAACCAAAATCCCTCCAAAACTTTTTGTTCAAAAAAGAACATTTATCAAAGGCCAGCGATTTCAAACATTTTAAAACATCTAGCAAGACCCAGCAAACTGTGTACATCTACAACAGCTTCTGTCCTTCCAGTTTTGTACTGACTTTACCACAACATAGTTAAAAACTCAGTTTCAAACTCTGGGTTCTAACAAAAACCCCTTTATATAAGACAACATCTGTTCAAAATAACCATCATTGTGGTCTCAAATTCTGTTGAAAACATTTCATTTGAAAACTCTGTTTCAAAAATCCACATGTGCGAACAAATCAATTTTAAAAAAATTTCAAATACAGCAAGTGTCTTGGCAAGTTCAAAAATTCAATTTTTTTTTTTAAACCTTACTTAGGAATCAGACAACTAACATTAGAAGGTCATCACTAATTACACGCATTGGAACCTCTGTCCTTGGCTACTCAAACTATCCATAAAATACTTAGTTTGTTCTACTTTAATCTTCCAGCTATTTCAAACATCGTTCGCTATCCTCGGATCTCACAAAATTTTCTGAACACTTCTCATATTCGTTGTCTGACAACTATGGGCTTCTGCTAGCCTATAAACACAATATATGCTGTATAGCACTGGAGCAAACCATGACGATATACTAAGTTACAACAGTCTTTTCTCTAGGGAACCTATTCAATGTGAGATTCATTATAATGTACTTACCTTGAGAACCGATGCACTGGTAACTCTACTTTATGGTTCGTTGTCACAGCGGCTCCACTCTACGGTTCGTCGTCACGGTGGCTCTGCTCTATGGCACATTACTCGGCGCTTCACTTAGTCTTCTCAGACCAGTCAGCTTTTCCGGTTAGCATCCTCTGTAGGTAAACCTCCTTGATCAGAACTCCCCGTAGGTATCCTTCTCCGACAAACTTTCCATAAGTAGCGCCAGTGATCGTCTTTGAATCATTATAATGAGAACTCAAATCTTAACAGGTTCCTATCCTTTAGTAGTTTCATAAACCGTTGTTTCTATGTCTGCCATCTTATCTAGGGTCATTCTATTTGTGGACTTTCACTTTCTATTTAGCTCCAAGCATAATTCTTAACTCAACTTTCCCTATTGGGTAATCACCTACTTCTTGGGAAATCTATTAGCCACTAATATCTCTTTGATTCTTGGTCCCACCTTGAGACCATAACCTGGTGGCTACTGAGGTTTCCAGCTTTCGTATGGTTCTGTTAAGGAACTATCTCTTAGGTATTTGGAACCTAGGCAAAACTCACTCATATTTTCTAAGGGTTCCTACTCTCACAGGGGTCATAGTTCTGAGATTTCTCTCGCTTCAGCAATATTAACTTCATAATGTCTATTGATTCTTGGTACTAATATTGGTATACTTAGTACTGGGTACCTACAACTCTCATAGGTACTAGTATGACATAACTGTCTCCCCAGAATTACTGGGTACTTTCCCTCTTTTGTCAATTGATCACCACCGTCAAGGACTTAATCAAAAGATCTTCGTCCCCAGAGCCATGCCCCGTTGCACGCATGGTGTTTGGCCTCTACAAGGTAGGAATTTTCTTCTCAGGGTACCTTAACAAGTTATTATTTTGACAAGGACATTAAATCGATAGGTTACTATCCAAGGGAAACCTAAACAGTAGGTTACTGTCTACCGGAAAACTTAAGTCGTACCGACTTCTCTGTATCACTTCCCTTGAAACTCTGAGCGGGGATTTAACTTAGATTCCGATTCCCATATCAAAAGTCTTAAAGTTTAACAACAGAAACCATATTCTGTGCCATCTACTCTATATCAAGGCCTCCCGAGCCTAACCCTTTTCCTTAGGATTTACGTCCTTTTTGTATCACAACACCAGTATTGTATCAGTACTTGTACTTGTTTTTTCGAAATACTTTTAAAACCATGGCTTAGAGCCTAACTTAGTTAATCAACCAATTGGCCAGGTAGGCGTCTATCATGGGAGCCTCACCGTGCTAGGGTGACTGATTGGCTGATCCACATAGACTCGGCCCTACCTTCGGCACCAATGGTTTACTGTAACTGAGTCGGGTTCATACCAGATAAAACACTTTTGAAAGCTTAGAACCTAACTCCGCTACTCAGACAATCCGACTAGGCAGGTGTATTTGTGGAAGGCTCGACGAATTCAAGGAAACTGATTGCCAACCACAAAACCCCTTTCTAGATATCAGACTGTTTGGAGTAACTTAGTTAACTCTGTGCCAGGATGTCTGCTCTGATACCAAAATGTAACACCCCAACTTTTCTAAAGCATTTTCGAAATTATTTGATCAGAGTTCAAAATAATTTAACTAGAGTTGAGCAACGAAATGATTTTAAATACAGAGTAACTGATAATCAACCACTGTAGTGTACTGGTTTGTTGATACAAAGAGTTCGAAAGACTATACATATCTACAGGACTTTCTCCAGCTAGTCCTTCTGCCTGCTGCTTACCCTTGTTTCTGTTTCTGTTCACTCCGAAAATCCTGTAGCTACAGTAAGAGCTGAGGTTCAATACCCATTGAACCTCAGGTAACGGTTAACCTCATGCTTATGTATCAAATATGTATGACAGATATCCATGGCAAAACAACACATACAATATTCATATATTCACATAATAACATTACACGGCCACTGCAACATGTATGTTATTACAGTCTGCACTATCTTCCAGTGCCACGGTGTACATCCGTGTCCTCAGCGCTAGGAAAACATAACGGCATTATCACGACTATAACCCGTATTAAGATGTATGTGTATGATCAATTTTCAAATATTGAATTATTCAAAAATGCACTATGCAGTATGCAGCCTCCCTTATATCACCACCTCCCTTATACCGCTGACTGGAACCATAGGCTAACATATAGTCCAATAGAAACTCATTCATTTGACTGGATGGTTTCAAGCTCACCAAAACTTAAGATACACCCGGCCAAAGGTATAGAGCTTAAATCTGGACTATGGCTCCCCTCCTTTAAAATAACAACTATGGAGGTGTCACATGTCCCACATCTCCAATGAAATCCCGGCCAGAGGAAAAACATGGAAGATGGGGCCCTGAAAAGTACCATCCACTGTGCACCGAGTGGTGGCATAAACAATTATCATTCAAATCCCTCCTTACTCCACCCATTACAATACAACCGCCATGATGAAAAAAATGCATTATTATACCATTATATACATCGATATGCGTATTTATGAATAGTAAATACTATGCGTATCTGTGAATAGTAAAATACTATGCGTATATGTGAATAGTAAAACACGGTATATATACAAGAATAGTAAAAATGAAGAGTACATACGGTATGTGTACGTGAATAGTAGATACGGTATACGTGGAAAGTAAAATAAATAGTAAATACGGTATATGTGAATAGTAACGTACATATAAATAGTACCTCTGTATGATCAATTTTCAAAACAATATCTTAGACTATCTATCACATATAAGCATACCATAAGCATCAGAGTTAGTGTTACAATACGCGTCCGTACCTTCGTTGATGATGTTTTGGTACGTTTGACGAAAACGGTACTTCTAACGGAAAACAGCGGTATAACAGCAGCAGCGGTAATGGTTCTCAGATATCCTATAATATCATTTTTATCAGAGACCATTAATTTTCAGCATTTGCGGAAACTATGTTGGATATTCACTATTCATGTGAATAGTACCAGTAAAAATATTTTTACCGTGCCGGTAAATATTTTTTTACTGTGCCAGTAAATAATATTTACTGCCCAAGGATAATTCTTTTCTGATGTGACAGATCAGACTAGGCTGCAGCCACAGAGCATACTCAGAAGAAACTCTATAGGCATTTCAGGTACAAATTACCAAAACTTAAGAACTAAAGAACTTACCCTTGAAGTTCTTGCTCCTTCTCTTCAACTCCAAGAACTTTACTCTAAACTCTCTCTCTAACTCTAAGAAATCTCACTCTTCTCTTAAACTCAATCGTTGTACTCTGAGTTTGGTGTGAAGAAAATGAAGAAATGAAGCCTCTATTTATAGTGTTGGAAAATGGGTCCTTAAGTGTAATTTCTTGTTTTTGGGTCATTTTTTGTAATTTCCAAAAATATTAAAAAAATATTAAAAATGGTTCACGGGTGCATCTGCGCCTTTTTTTAAAAAAAATATTATTTTAATAATGTAAATAGTATTTTTTCTGATAAAATTCCCGTTCGGTGTTCTGATCGCGTGATCTTTTGCAAATTCTCAAAAATCCAGAAGCACAGCCTTGAAGCTCTATTCTTCCTCTTTAAAAATATCTGGGTCAACTGAATTTTTGACCTCATTCAGGGTATTTCGTAATCTGTCAAAGATTTTAAGTCGGACACCGCCGGTAACAGAAATTACTTCGGGTGACACCATCTTCGAGACAAAAATTCACTGATTCATAATATGTCCAGTTGTTTACTACTTAATTCAAGGAGTTTGAGTTATGATTTATTTCCTACAGATTCCACTATCTGTCCTGCTTCAAAATATCGGTTTCAACCTATCTCAATAATCATTCCGCCGATTACGGAAATGACTTTGGAGATAACCCACTCTGAGATAGAAATTCACTTGTTTATAATATACCCTTACTTTAAAAACCTAATTCACGGTTTATTGGAAATAATTTTATTTCTATTGTTTTCCAAAGTATAAGATATTATATTATAATAATATAATATTATACAGTTACTATTGAGTGGGTCCCGCGTGCAAAATTTTTCAAAACTCACGGGATGGCTGTCGGGAGAGGAAATTATTTGGCCGTGGGTCCCGCATGAATAGTAAATACGTATTTTCAAATAGTGAATACGTATTTAGGAATAGTAAATACCGTATTTTTAAATAGTAAATACGTATTTGTGAATAGTAAATACTATTCATATTCAAAAATACTGATTTCAAATTTGTCATTTTCAAAAATAGGGCCTAGTAGTCCTCCAAAAATAGGCTAGTTTTCAAGTCTTTAGGTCCAAAATTCAGGATGTTACACAGGCCGAGCCCGTCGGGCTGGCCCTTTTAAGCCCTAGCTCTACAGGGCTCGTGTTTAGAAAATAGGTCAAAAATTTGAAATTGGCCCTGCAAGGCCGGCCCTGTAGGGTCTCGGGCTTAATTAGGCCGGCCCGTTTAACTGTAGTGTTTTTTTTTTAAAAAAAATTAATTACTTAGACTTCCACTTTATGAATGTGTTTATTTGTAATTAGTTAGTTTTTTTTTAGTTTAAACTTTACCTTTTGTATGTTTGTTATTATTCTGTATTAAAACACATAATTAATTATTATAAATTTTAAAGAAAGGATATTTTCATATTACATAAAGGGAAAATTATAATAAAGGACCTAAGAAAAATAAAATTTATTAAAAAGGACCATAAAAATGGTAATTATTTTGAAGGACCAAAAATTAAAACATCAATAGAAAGAGACTAAATTGTCTTTGGTCAAATTTCCTATATTATCTCTAATTAAATTAGAATCTGAGGTGATTGATTGAAAATGATAAATAAAGACCAAATCAGAATATTGAATATGCAAGTTAGAGTCTCTATTGGTAACTTTTTATCTCTTTGTGAAGAAGAAATCGTAGGTTCTTTTATCCACAAAGATCTCCTAGGTGTCCTCCGCTCTGTTCTATGATCTTTAAGTTCTTTTTCCTGGTAATTTATTATATCGTTTTCCTTTCGTTCGGTTCTTGTTATAATCATTAAAATCCGATTAATCCTTGCCCTTTTAGTATTGTATATTTTTCAAACTTTTGTTTTGAATCACCGAAGCCAATTTGCATGGTCCGTCACTTTTATTTCTTTACGTGGAATGGAAGGTTGCGATATATTATTATTCCGAAAAAAAAAGGGGTTCGCAAACATTGACTTGTAGGTGTTTTTTTTTTGTTTAATTAGATATTTCATTCCAAAAAAAGGTTGCCATATATTATTGTTCCAAAACGTTTTTTTCATTTCTCACTTTTATGTAAAAATTTGTAGAACTAAGGGCAATTTAGTCTCTTTATATTAATGTTTTAATTTTTTGTTCTTCAAAATAATTACCATTTTTTATGGTTATTCTTAATAAATATTATTTTTCTTAGGTTATTTATTATAATTCTCCCTTAAATAAACACATACTTTTGTATTACAATATTATATAAGTAATAAATTATAAATATATTTTGTGTAAAATAAGTATAATTATTTTTACCTGTCAGTAAAATCATGCATGAACCGAAGGAATTTGTAGACACATAAGATTATGAGAAGGAAAGACATTTTGTCATGGGCATACATAAAACAATTCTTTTCTTTAATATTTTTTGAAAAAAAAGAAGAAAACATATTCTTTGTGTTTATTTGTTTTTTATTACGAATTAATGAATGTGTTTATTTGTTGAATGATTTATTTTGTTTAGATATTAATGTTGATAACATTTATTTGATAGATTAGAACTTTAATGGTTACAATTTACTAATTATATTTCTTTAAAAAAAATTGAAGGAAAAATATTAAAATTTGGAATAGTAATTTTCAGACCCTGACCCTAGTACTATTGGATCAAGCTTTGAAAAACATATGTTTTCCTTATCTTAGTCATAGTACCGTATCATAATTTATATATATATATATAGATAAAGACGAAATGATATTCAAAGAAATAAGAAGGTCTACAAGATATCTCCCCCCACTCAATAGTAACCCGATCAAATGCATTTAATTTTTTGTTGGCCAAAAATGCATTTAAAATTTTAAAACTATTTTATTAAAATTAAAAATAAATAAATAAATCTTTCTCACTTTGACTAAAGAAGTTCCATGACCAATAGGAAATCATCTTTGATTATAAAAGCTGTTAACCTCCTTACCATGCCAATCGCAATTTGCCTTCATCTTTTCATCGACAGACAAAAGGCAGCTCTCTCCTTCCAAAAATGATGGAGCTACTAGATCTTCTTCTGCTCCTCTCTGCTTTCCTCTTCTTCCGTTACTGGTGGCGCCGCTGGTCCACCACCGGCGGCGTCCCTAAAAACCTCCCGCCGGGACCACCTGGGTGGCCTCTGGTCGGAAACCTCTTCCAAGTCATCCTCCAACGCCGTCACTTCATCTACGTAGTCCGCGATTTAAGGAAGAAATACGGCCCAATCTTCACCATGCAAATGGGCCAACGCACGATGATCATCGTCAGCAGCGCCGATCTTATCCACGAAGCTCTCATTCAGCGAGGCCATCAGTTCGCGAGCCGACCGGCTGACTCGCCGATCCGGCTGATCTTCAGCATGGGGAAATGCGCCATCAACTCCGCCGAGTACGGCCCTCTGTGGAGGACCTTGCGGAGGAACATGGTGTCGGAGATGATAACGCCGTTGAGGATAAAGCAGTGTGCTTGGATAAGAAAATGGGCCGTGGAGGCCCATATGAGAAGGATCGAGGCTGAAGCTCGTGAAAATGGGTTCGTTGAGGTGATGAGTAACTGTCGACTAACGATTTGTAGCATTCTCATATGTCTCTGTTTTGGAGCCAAAATAACAGAGGACCGAATCAGAATCATTGAAAGCATTTTGAAAGACGTCATGATCATCACCCTTCCGAAGCTTCCAGATTTCTTGCCGGTTCTAACTCCTCTGTTCCGTCGCGAAGTGAAAGAAGCGAAAAAGCTTCGAAAAACTCAAGTGGATCTTATCGCGCCTCTGATAAGAAGCAGAAAAGCTTACGTGGAGAGCAATGGTAAGATTAACGAGAATTCCGAGATGGTGAGTCCGATCGGAGCTGCTTACGTGGACTCGCTATTCGGGTTGGAAGTTCCGAGTCGAGGCAAACTCAGGGAGGAGGAGCTGGTGACGTTAGTGTCGGAGGTTATCAGCGCCGGAACTGACACGAGCGCAACCGCGTTGGAATGGGCTCTGCTTCATCTGGTGATGGATCAGGGGATTCAGGAGAAGCTGTACAAGGAGATCGTGGACACGGTGGGGAAAAACGGTGTCGTTTTGGAGAGTGACGTGGAGAAAATGCCGTACATCAACGCGCTGGTGAAGGAGACATTCCGACGACACCCGCCGAGCCATTTCGTGCTGTCACACGCAGCAACCGCTGAGACGACGCTCGGAGGGTACACGGTACCGGCAGATGCCAGCGTGGAGTTTTACACGGCGTGGTTGACGGAGGATCCGAGTGTGTGGGAGAATCCGGATGAGTTCCGACCCGAGAGATTCTTAACCGGCGACGGGGTTGACGTGGACGTGACAGGGACAAAAGGGGTGAAGATGATGCCTTTCGGAATCGGGCGGAGGATTTGTCCGGCTTGGACGCTGGGGACGCTGCATATAAGCTTATTGCTGGCGAGGATGGTGCATGCTTTCAAGTGGCTGCCGGCTCCGAATTTCCCACCGGACCCAACTGAGACATTTGCTTTCACGGTTGTGATGAAGAACCCTCTCAAGGCTATGATATTGCCCAGGTCATTTTAAGGGAGAAAAAAACACGTAGATCAATTATCTTCTTCACTCTAAATTACTCTATTTTTCGGATCACTTTGATTTGTGCACAGGGGTTTTATTTTGGTTCTTTAGTTGATCAATTGTTAAGTGTGTACTAAGTGATTTGATTGGTTAGAATTGGGAGTGTTGAAATTGTGAAGATTATATTTAATTTTAAGATATATGTTATTGAGTTATATATGAAATGTTGAGATGGTGCTTGTTCAGTGTTGTTGGGACGTATCTGAGAAAGTGAGACGATATTCTCCAACTTCTGGGACATAAAGTTTGGCAAACTTCATCACAGAGGAATCAAAAACCCTAAACACTGCTTTTTCACTTGGCAGTTAATGGAGTACACATTACATACTTAGATTTAGGTGTTTATTATGTGCTTATACCTCTAATTAGAGATATAAGTATTTTTTTTAAATTTTTTATATATTGTATTTATTTAGATTTAAATTATGGGAAAAATATTTCTTTAGTCACGATATGAAGTTATCTCCAGTGAGTTTAAAACTACGTCGTTTTAGATTAATGATGGGTGTGTTTGTAATTTTAGGTGAATTAATGAAGGGTGTTTCGGTAAAATTTATATGATAAAAAAATAAACAAAATTACGGAAACACCCTTCATTAATCCAAAACGACGTAGTTTTGGGCTCACTGGAGATAACTTTATCTCCAATGACTGGAGAAATCCTTTACCCTTAAATTATATACTAATTTTCTGAGATGTTTTTTTTTTGCACATAATATCTCAAATTAATTAATTTTCATAACAGACAAATGTAGAATTGAAAATTAATTAATTTGAGATATTGGGTGAAAAAAACATTTCAGAAAGTAATATATAATTTAAATTTAAATAAATACAATATATAAAATTTTTTAAAAAAATGCTTATACTTCTAATTAGAGGTATAAATACATAATAAGCATCTAAATGTAATGTGGACCCGCAGTTAATCAGTTCATAGCCTATACATGACTGCAAAGTGGGACACTCTTATTGGATGTTTGCATGACTGGAGAATTATTAGTTTGAGTTAATTTCCTGCTCCTAACTTTTTTAAAGAATCAAAAAAAGGTTAAAATGTTATGATTTGATGAATTCTAGTTGGAAAATAGAGCACTTGTCAAGAAACAAGTACTCTATAAGACACGAACTAACAAATATATTACATAGTAAGGAACTGGTTTCACTACTTATTGCATTGATGGGAACACACAAGCCCATCACTATGGTAAGATTTGCAATTGTTAAAAGTTGAAAGAGTTCAGATTTAAGATTTTTAACTGATATTTTTTAAATAAAAAATTAATTTTTAAATAACTTATTAAGAAATTATCTTTATCTAAATTATTTATACGTTTAAATAATTTTCCCTGAGAGGTCTATAGTAGTGATAAGCTCTTTGTGCCAATCACTAGATGGGCAGGAAAACTGGTTCATACGCAGTGAGCAAGGGACAACCTTATACCCACAGTGATACATCATACATACATAATTCAAATATACAAAGAGGCAAAATTGGCAATATATATATATATATACGCGTCCGGATCTTCTCATCATTAGTTCTCTGTCCATCTCTCATCATTAGTAAATTCCAACTGTCGAAATCCTGATCTAAGGATCCAGAATAATTTTTGTGGTTTTATTAAAAATTATTCTGAACCCTTAGATTAAGATTTCGACGGCTAAAATCAGCCTGTGAAAGATAATGAGGAATTTATTTATGAGAGAATCCTCTTCACACACACAAAGGCAAACGTGTGAGGATATATATAAAACAAGAATCATTTACTTTTGATGCACTCATATATTTATCATTTACTGTCTCCATTGTTAAACTTAAGATATTAGTGATGTTTTGTTTCTATTTATAAAATACACTACTAGGCTGTCTGAAGGTTTTTATGTTTTTTTTTTAAAAAAAAATTTTGTCTCTTTTAATTTCCTGAAATATTAATGGTCTTGTTTACTCCCTCTTCATTAAGAAAGACAGTTTTAAAAGGTAAATTATTCCTCTAGTAAAAAATGTGGGATATAATTTATAAGGCAGTATTTTTATTTTCGGTTATTTTTTTCCCCCTATCTTCAGGAGAGTCTCAATGGAACAAGTAAAAGGTATGAGTATATTTTTCCTTCTCTGATTTTATAAAAAGACGAGTAATTCTTTTATTCAGACCAATGGGAACAATAAATTCAGAGCACACACAGAGCGAATGGACGACAATCCAAGTAAGTGGGACGCCCACAGGTCGGAAGGCTAGCTTTGAATGAATGTGGGTCAAGGTGTACTGCGAAAATGTGGTACAAATGACTTATAAAAAGAACATAATGATATTTAGGGTTTAGTATAAATGTTTAATTAAAAAGGATTATCATATTTAGTTCAAAGGATTTAATTCAATATACTTCATCCAGTCCAAAATATAGGGTTCTAAAAAGAAGTTATGATCCAAAATATAAGTTAACTCCATTTTAATTAATGTTGTTTTTCCTGTTTTATCCCTGTAATTAATATTTGTTTTTCAACTTTACACTGTCATTATATCCCCTTTCCAAAATAACATTTTCAATGCAATTAAAAACATTTATAAAAGTTTTCTCCAACTTCTCTCCTCTCTGCACTCCCCCTCCCCCCTCTTGTGCTCCCGCGCCGGTGGCTTGTGCCTTACACACAAGCCACTGGCGACCACCGCTTTTGTGCCACAGACGAGTTAGAGTGGTTGTTGTAAGTTCATATCTTTGATCTGCGGCCCTGGTGTTTTGGAGTCCAGATATCTGATCTATGGTCCTCTCCTTCAGAGTTTTGTCAAATGTGATCTTTTCTCGTCCTTGTGGCGAGTCGTCTCCCCTCCTTCTTCAGATCTGATCTGTAGAGGTGAGATTTATCTGGTTTTTGTTCTTTTTTTTGTGGTACTGGGTTTTTTGGTGGTGTTCTTCGTTCAGGAAATAAACAGATCTATAAGATCTGTGTTCAAATCCTTTTGGTTGGAAGGCTATTTGAGCGTTTTTAGATCCGATTATCATATGGTAGTTCGGATCTATGTTCTTGGGGCAGATCTAAAGAGGATTTGTTTTGTGTGTGGTTAAGGTCACCAGATCTACGTGTTTAGAAAAGCGGAAGTGTTCTTCAGGACATTATGAGTCTCCTTTCTCCTGAGGTTGGGTTTTCTTGGATCTTCATCCCTAGACGAGGTACCTATATAGCTGCCTTAGTTGTAGCTTATGCTTATGAGAAGGTGTGTCCAATCGGGTGGGTTTTTCAACCCTTACCTTCTTTGTTGTCATTTCTAACTTTGCCAGGAGACTGTTGTTGTCCATGATTTTCTTTTTACTCTTATCTTTTTAATGGGTGGTGAATGGTACTTCTTGTTTTTGGTTTGGTTTTTTGTATTTGTGTACTGTCTTTATGTTGTTTTTATATAATGTATTGTTTCTTAATATTAATATATATATATATATATATATATATATATATATATATATCCTTTGATTAAAAAAAACATTTATAAAGAATGGTAAAAGTGTAAAAAATATATATTATGTTTTAGGACATAATAAGTTTATGTAAATGTCATTTCTTGTTTACAGTGATATGGTTTAAGTACCTATATTGTAGACCGAATTGAGAATAATTATTGAATAGATTTTAACTCGATATTTTATTGTCAATTATCACTATGATTTTATATTTTTATTTATGAGGAAAAAAATTTGGTCCTTATTATAAATCTACTTTCAAAGTAGAATATGTGTTTTAAACAATTTTATTCTTATTAATTGTAATAAACAAAAAAATTTATATATGTTAACTCTTGAAATCAATCATTCATAAATTTAGGAATAATAATATAATTAAAAAAAAAGGGTTTAAATTTCTCATGTTGTATGAGAAGAAGAAGATTTCTACACACATGAAATGGTGGGACCCACACATATATATAATTAAAATTATATATATGTGTGGGTCCCACTATTTTATGTGTGTATGACTTGAGAAAACACTTCTCCTACAACATGAGAAGTGTTTTTCTCTTTAAAAAAAATGCATATATTACACATTTATTGTTTGTAATTAAATTTAACTATCATTTTGATCGGCATAAAAGTGATAGTTGTTAGTTGTTACCACTCTGGTCCTATTTATTAGTCCCTTTTGACCAAAAAATTTAGCCCTATTTATAAGTCCTCTTTGACCAAATGAATGAGATTGTGACAATTTTGCATATATTAATTGTACCAATGAAAATAGAGAGATAATAAAAAGTTGAAAGTACCCAATCATAAATGAGGGTAAAGTTGAAAATTCACCTCATAATCATTAAGTTAACTACCTCTCCTTGGTATGTGTGATTTGGTCAAAATGAGACTTATAAATAGAATCAGAGTGGTACTTATAAAAAGGGTTGATGGGAGTATACTACTAAAGATGATCAGTATATCAATTAACCAGTTAATAGGAGGCTGGATTGTCTGGAAATTTAATTTCTCATTAAGTGATGAGAACAACAAACCGCAGCTACAACCATTATTATGAAAAATAAATGAGAGAGACAAAAAGGCGACACTACCAAGAACACGAATTTCCTTTTAATTTTTATTTTTTTAAAAAAGAAAAAGAACCTAAAAAATATATAGGTGGATTTTGGGGTATGTATTTGGATTTGGAAGTGAGATCGATAAGAAAGTGAAGCATTAAAAATGGGTGGAATGGGATAGCAATAATAATTCATTCATGGAGTTAGATGGAAGTGAAGTTATTGCTCACCTGCTTTTGTAAATACGTACTTTAATCTTTATAACATGTATCCTACCCCACACGGCTGTTGATTATTATTATTATTATTATTATTTTCTTATTAAAATAAGATGGTTAATAAATTTTTCCCTTTTTTTTTAAAAATACAATTACTATATAGCATTTGTTTCCTTTTTAAATATTGACTGATCCAATTACAAATAACATTTATTTCTTTTTTTTTTATTTAAGGGAAATTCCCTTTAAGGTCCAAGGGACAAAAAATGTTAGAAAAACCTCAAAAAAATTATGATATTAAAAGGTTTTATTAACAACTCCTTCAGTATGATATTAACAACTTCATCTATAGGTTTTAACAACTTTTTAAGACTTTTTTAATATCAGAATTTTCTGTGAGATTTTTCTAACATTTTCTTGATTCTTGGAACTTTTAAAGGATTTTCCCTTTTATCTATGATGTTATAATCTTCAACCTCATTTTAGTTTTTTTTTTGTGACTTTTTTTTTTTAAAAAATATCATCTAAACACATAAATTAATTAAAAATATTTATTTATTTTACATTAAAAAAGTGTTTTTTAAATAAAAAAAGCCTATCCAAACGGATTCTAAAGACTTAAGATATTTACGTCTCTATCCAATCAAAGCTGGTATTTTTTTTAAAGAAATAATAAAAAGTAAATAATTTTTTTTTGGCTCGGAAAAAAGTAAATAATATTAATGATTCAAAAGTAATAAAGTTAATAATAGCCTAGCTTACGTACATGTATGGCTATAACCATTAACCATACATATTCAATGGCTGAAAGCCTGAAAGTCAAATTTCCTTTGTATTATTATTATTTATTAAAAGAAGGAAAGTGAGCACAAGTAGAGATTGTGACTCGTGAAAGTAAGAGCGAGGGTGACATGAGATTGGGGAAAGATAGGAAAATATTTAAGGGAAATTAACCAAAATAATAATTTTTTTAAAAAAATTTACCAATCTGAAGCACTGTTCAAACTATTTACCAAAGTAATGTTGATGTGACAATGACGTCAGAAAGTACGATACTACTAGTGGTGACATACCGTCTGACTCGACTAGTGGCGTCGTACCGCGTGATGCCACCGTGTCAAAATTTTTTTTTTAAAAAATAAATATTGAATCAGAGCCTGTGATTGGTCCACGCCATCTGGTGGCGTGGACCTTGTGCACGCCACTGACGTGGCGTGGGACCCCCCTGCGCCACCGGTGGCGTGAACCCTAATTTAGAAAATAGTTTGGGATGAGTTTTAATCTGGTAAATATTTTTTTTTTGTTTTTATTTTAGTCAAAATCCCAAATATTTAATATAACCCTATATTAAATATGAGTTATTTTTTAACTATAATTCACATAGTACAATGCCAATATTTAATTACTTTTTGTATCTATCTCATTATCACTATTAATAAGTATGAGCATGTACGTAAAAAATATTTAATACTTGTTCCACCTAAAATGATAATGACTCTTTTCTTTTCTTTTTTCTGGTGCTAGAGGCACGTTAAATTCGAAGACGTAACATGTGAGAAGGATTCTTAATTCTAAATAAGAACCGAAGTATTAAGATTAATAGTGTATATAAAAAAAAAATTAAATTTAAAACTTTTAATATCATGTAATCTTTTCAATAATAAAATTATTTTATTAAGAAGTGTCAGTTATAAAATTATCTTTATTTTAAGTCATGTATCTATAAAAATAAAAATTGTTTTTTTAAAAAAAAGAATTTGAACCATAAAAAATAAATTATGATAATCTCAAAATTTGAAAATGCATATGTATAACATTTAACGGAAATTAATAAAATTGGTTGATTAGTTATTGTTTGTCAAATTACGCAGCCATCAAAGACTCAAGGGTCGCCATAATTTTTTTTTTTTTTTTAAACAGAATTATATATGGCCGAGAGTATCCATCAAAGGAATTATATATGGCATGTATTTATCTAACGAGGCTTCATATGAACTTGGACCCTTGCTTTATATTGTTATCATCAAGGTTTGATGAATTTAAGCAAACTCGTGATAATAAGATAAATTTATATCATGAATTTAAATCATAAATTTGTAAGAATTTATTTTTATTTTTAAATAGATATTAATAGTGTATAATTAAATAATTAAAATATAAAAAATAACAACAATTTGGTTTATATATTTTTTAAATTTAAATAATTGAAATTAAATCCATCAACATTCATAATTTATCATATTTAAGAAAAAAATTTCTACAAAATTTATTTTTAAAGATGTTGAACATGATCAAATAGAAGAAGTTAATATGAGTTTAAAAGTGAGTTAACACGATTTTGTAAGCTGGAAACGTAAAAACGGTAATCTCAGTATATTAACTCGTGAGTTTAACCGAATTTACAACAATCACGACTCGATTTTGTAAGCAAAAAATGTAAAAACACTAAACTTGGAGAATTAATTGGCGAGTTTGACAATTTTGGTTATCATTATAAATTAATTTATAATCCTCGGCCATAAAATCATTTTCACTCTTGATTTTAACATGGCTCCTTTTAAAATCAAGAATGAAACATAGAAAAGAATGACAAGATTAACATAAATCATATAAAACCCCATATGGAACAAAGATTAAATTATAAGCCTAAAATATAAAAAGAGGGGAAAAAATTATATTCACTACTTTGGGGGGCCAAAGTTGTATTATTCACTAAAAAAGAAAAAATTCCACTAAAAATTTTTAAATATTTTTTTTTGGGGATGGCCCCCCTTGTCATAGAGAAGTTTCGTCATGGGAGGTAGCTGTTAGAAAAAAGCTCTTAGCTTTTTGACGTGAGACCCGCCACTTCTACCACCATCAATCCAAACACAAATTATATTTATAACCTGATTTTTTTTTTTCCTATCGAGCTTTTATAAAAGTTAGATAGAAAATAAGCCATCACTAACTCAAACAGACACATTGGCAGGAAAAAAAAAAGTATTTTCACAAAAAGAAAACTTAATGCTGCTTGTCGCGTATTTATCGATTCCAAATAATTCCAAATTCATTTTTCTTACTTTGATGAATTAGTTATGTTTTTGAGCAATAAATAATGAATAGATATATTTTTCATCATAAGGTGCTAAAAAAATAGTTGCTCCAGGGCACCACCTATCATAATCAACAATTTATATAAAAATGTATTCGTTGATAGAGCATAACAACCTCATCTAATTTATGTAAATAAGATAATGCTTTTCTAATAGTAATATTCTAGAAAGATATTATCGAATTAATTCATAGATATTGAGGCAAGATTTTTAATTTAATTTAAAATCCATTTTTTAAAATTAATCCCTATGGACCCCGTAAAATTTGATTCAGATCTGTAGTATTAATGATTTCAAAAGGGTAAGTGGACGAGTAGGTGTATCCATTATGGTAGCAATTTAATGCCCTGTTCTAAACTTGCATGATCACTATAGAGAGAAAAATGAATTGAAAAAAAAAAGTATGTGCTTTATCTTCAGGAGTGTCCAACACTATATGTCTTTTTTGGGAGCAAAAATACATACGTGGTTATCATTTTTGAGCAAAAATCACACGAACAGTTAAAAAAAGAAACATCTGTTAGTTTTGCCCTTCACTGCGTCAGTTAAGTACAGGGAAATAGGAAAAAAAAAATAGAAGAAGCTCGAATAAAAGAATAACTCCGTCGTTAACTCTGTCGTCAGCCACCATCCCTGCTGAGAGATTACCTTTTGTTTTCAACTTCCCGAGCCAAGAAGACTCTTCATTGCGAAGTTGAAAAATGTTAACAGAGGCTATTGCGAGCATGAACTGGGAGAATGACATTTTTGCAGTACAGTCTGAATAATCTTCCTTTGTCTCAAGTTTTCTTTCTTTTTTTTTGCTTTTCTGGTGTGGTTCTAGCTGGCAAGCTTCATCCAATCCAAGAAGTCAATTTACTTGCATTTTAGTGCCTTATTTTTTGTTCAATGTCTTGAGGACTTTGTGAAGTAGCTGTCATGTGACATGTCAAACTTGTATTTCTCTTGATATTTCATAACTGATTAACTACTTGAGCATACATTTCTGATATTGTATAACTTCATTCAGTTTGCAGGAAATTCATCTATGATAAAATTACAGATGAGGAATTAGAACACTGTCCAATCTGTAATACTAATATGGGTTGTGTTCTGCTTGAGAAATTGAGGTCAGCCACCTCACTTCGATAGATTCTTGAGCTTTCCCTCTGCCCTTCTCTTTTGTACTCCTCAATCTAAATAACAATGCACCACCCATCTCTCACTTCAACATGGGTGTAAGTTGTGAGAGCTGTTAATTCTATGATGATGTTATCAAGATAAAATTATGTGAATTATATTAAATTTATGAAAATTTACCGCGCAAGAATCCAGTTTCTACATATGAGTAACTTTCCATAATAAAGTACATGTGAACTTGCTCACAAGAAAACTTCTGTAACTGAAACTTTCATTCAGTTTCGTTTTCTACATATAAGTAACTTTCCATTAGTAGACGATGTGAATGTCTCATTAGTAGACGATCTATAAATACCTTTATAAGCATTCTTTGAATCTAGAGGCGTGTCTTGGCCTTAGTAGGTTACCGGTATCTATGTCCATCCAAACTTTTGAAATTCAAAAGAAATTCTTGGAATTTACAATTTACACCCTTACTTCTTACTATATGTTTGGATTTCTCTTACACAGATCTATCTCTGAGGATGAGGTTAGGAAAATGGCTTTTTCTGTTTTTCCTAGCCATAAAACAAGCCCCACTTAGATTTTTTTTTTTTTTTTTAAAAAACCATATAGGAATTTGATGAAGTTGATGGTAGTCATTAAGAACAAACTCTTAAAGATTTGTTTTATCTCCGCTTACATGAATGTGCTCATTATAAGCGACTCCACCAAGGTGATCCAGCTTTGTAAAAGTGTTCGCCATCAACATCCCACGATATTTCACAAGCTTGAAAGCCAATCGCCACACTTGGTTCCTTTCCATGTTGTGCTATCCAGTTTAAGACAGTCATTTCCTTTTCGCTCTCACTACTAAACTCTGTCTTGTGCTTTCCAAATGGATTAAGTCCAGAATTAGCCATCTCTACAACTGCAGCTGGTATATACATAGAATCACCGATCGATGGCGCCTTACTTGCACCAAATTGGGCTCTAATCTGCACACACACACACAAGGGGGGAAAAAAAACTCTTATTGTTCATCTTTCAAATGTTGTTTATCACTTCAAACAAAGAACTTTAAGTGTAGATGACAGGCCTGATGAGTTTTACTAGTAATAAGGTTGATTTTACACTCATATGCATAATCTTGGGAAGGCCATCCAATTCCTCAATACAGTACTTGTCTTGAAAAACACTGCTTGGCCAGGGGACCTTTCTGCATTCCATGACCTCAAGTTGACATAAGTGCCATCCCTCCTTATAATCTGCATCACTTATAGGTTAGAACCCCCTTATATAGTTCAATCCTCATTACAGAATACACAAAATTCACCTTAAGAATAGGTCAATGCTAGTTCAACAGCATTCAAATGATTAACAATCCTGGAATACAACAATCAACAATCTGCTACTAGTCTCTTATCAAAGAGCCTCACAAGTAAAGTGTGGTTTATAAGTTTTACAAGTTCTCCTTTCCAATAAGCTAGTCTTTTGGGATTAACTCTTCTTCTCAATTTGTGATCAAAACAAAGTTGTTTTTATTGAGAGCCTGAATTGTGATAATTACAAAGGTGTCTTCATTGAGAGTCTGAACTCTCATTAGGGGAGCATTGTTATGAGTTCCATGAAAAGCCTAAAAAATAAAGTGAGATTTAGAAGTTAAAAAACCTATCTCTTTCAATAGGCTAGTCTTTTAGAATAGACTCTCATTTTGGAATTGTGTTCCAAAAACACAATCATAAAGGTCAGTGAAGCAATTGTTACAAGGCCAAGACGTGAAGGCATTCTGAGATATAAGTATGATTACCTTCAGAAATAAGACGAGGAGCCCTATTTACTGGACGCATGTAGTGAGTAATAATACCACATGGCAGAGGAGCAGCTGCGCGAGCAAGATAGAGCTTCTTCACTTTTTTCTCCTGAAAAACAATAAAAACACTCAAAAGCTTATGATTTGGATATATTATTACTTTCACTTTGTCAAGAAGGCACTATTCAAATAGGAAACCCCTTTACAAATGCTAGATCCTGCAAGTTATCTTCTTGAAGGGCAAGTTATTTCATTAACTTACCCTGATTTTACCATGAAAGATAGAACTATATTCTTTAGTCCTTGCAAGTACCACACTGCATGGAAATGACAGTACATTAAAATATATGACAAATTTACAAAGAGCGACATATATGGCATAACGGAATAAAATTTAGGAGAAGGAAACCAAGAGAATAATGGTAAATGATAGCACCAAAATGGCTCGTAAATGGTGTACAAAAGCCTACTTTTCTTAATTTTCGATTAAGCTATAACCTGGGCGGCTGGGCCCTCAGGATGTGTGTCAAGGTTTCCTTTCAAGTTGGGTTAATATCACTGTTAATCATCACATCATCACATCATCGAATTTTGATTTTGGTTCCTATCATTTTAAATTTTTGGTTTTGATTATATAGTTTCATAAGAACTTAATCCGAGTTTTAAGTATATGGACCAAAACCAAAACTAGTTAAAAACATAGGGATCGTTCATTAAACTTTGATGAAATCTTTATGAAACTATAAGGACTAGAACCAGCGATCTGAGAAATCTGATCAAACTATAAGAACTAACAATGGTATTAACCCTTTCAAGTTTAATTGCTCCTTATTACTTAAGAAACCAAGAGCAAAAAAGAAAGAGTTAAACACTTCTGTTGGATATCTAATTAAGGTTTATTTTTCCAATGTAATCCATCAACAGGATAGAGATATTCTGGGATTGACACTACATACTGAGGTACCAGCAAGTTTGTCCAGAACCACCATAAGATTCTGTCACAGCTATATAAGATCTCCAATCAATCTCATAACACCTAATTGAAATAGACAAAGTGTCAAACACGGTCTTCTTCCTCATAAATATAAACATAATTCCAACAAGCAATCCATATTATTACCTAGGAAATCGTTTGGGGTGTACGTATACTCTTAAATAGGTTCCTGCTTCTACAAACTGATCCATATTGGTTACACGGTAAGTCTTCTGTGCCTGTTGTATGGTCATCCCTTTAATGGAAGATCTTTT